>CM061057.1:37889988-38489988 GCA_030762865.1 Paraleonurus japonicus | reverse complement strand
ACCACTTGTTGGTCCCAATTAGTTGAGAGTTTAGACCGTAACGCCCGGAATTCGAGAAAGTTGACCCTCGGGTCTCGACGTCCTAAACCCGAGTCGTCACTTAGTGAAACATAAAAGCTGAGCGAGAAAATTTCTTTTGAAATAACAACGATTAAGTTGCAGCGGAAAAATTCTGAAACACTTTACTTGGTGAAGAGAAACTCTTTTAAAATAAAAGATTAGTATCTACTTTGATCAAACCATCCGTGAGTACAACTCCCAAGGAGGTAATAACATAAAATTTGTAAAGTATTCGTTACAAAAGGTTGAAAGTTACTAAGACGATTTATTTATTAATTAAGAGAGAGTGGGAAGCGGTCGTCTCTGCAGCCTCAGGGCCTCATTCTCGCAACCTGAAAATATTAAGTTTGGGAGAGTGAGATAGGAATCTCGGTGGGTAACTTTGTATGTTGTTACACAGTTGGACGGGAAAACCGAATATAATTGAATCTTTTATTCTTCTCTTATCTTTAGTTATGTGTTGCGGCATTTAGCCCATTTGTACAAGGTAATCTTCGATTATAAGATTTTCATCCTTCAACTTTATTCGATTAAGAGATTCATCTTTCTTTGCGACGGTTAGTATATATATATATATATATATATATATATATATATATATATATATATATATATATATATATATATATATAGCACATTTGAGATGGCACGCTAGTGCGTCCGATCCTCGTAATCACATTGTGGAATGGCACGTTAATACGTCCGAGACCCGTAATTCTCCGTCCCAAATGAGGTGGCACTAGTGGCATTTACGCACACAATCCAAATCCTCTACCATCCTTATTGCTCCCGTGAGGTGGCACTAGTGGCATTTACGCACACAATCCAAACCCTCTTCCAACCTTATTTCTCCCGTTTATATAGGGCTTCGCCTCTGCGAGATCAATAGATCAATAGAGATAATAACTCTCGTATGTAACATATAAAAATAATAATCAAAATAAAAGAAACTTGTTCTCGTATATTCTTATAGTTAGGAGTTGTGCATTTGCATGCTTTTGAGTTGTTTGCGTCTTTCGAAAAGCTGTTTATGTTTGATTCGGGAAAAGTGACAACGATCTACATAACATTAACTAGCTATACGAGATAGTATCACCCACTTGGAGAACTTTTAAGAGAAAAGTCTAACTCCTTGATTGCTTAGGCCTCTCGTACGAAAGTCTCGGTCTGGTTCCGACCGTACTCTACCAAGCACAATTCGTATGTTTAGTTCGACAACTCTTTTGTCCATTAGAAACTTAGGTTCTTGATCTTATTGTGCAAGGCTTTGAGCGAAGAAGGGGTACTTTATTTTATCAAAAGCTTCTATGGGTTAAATCCTATGTCTAAGCTGCTTTGTTAGTGTACTACGGTTTGTGGGTCCCGAATTTGAGACTCTCGGTTCCGTTCCTTTTCAAGAAAACACTTAAGACACTCAAGTATATGCATTCATAAAGTATCATGTATGAAATTCAATATTTAAACATGCACTTCGTTAAAAGTTTTGGCCATTTATTTAATCAAGTACTAGTCGAATGAAGAAACAATACATATACGTGCATAAATGAAATAAAATACTTAGAATCGTTGAAAAATTATGAAATTTTAATATGTTGTACACCTTTCAGTGTAGAACAAAGTTTATTAAGGGTCCGAGTTCATTTGAGTTACGAAACTATAGCAGATTTTGTAATAAGGACTCTAAATTCCTGTTTCGGCAAAAACAGTGACCTTAATTTATAAAATCCATAACTCTCTGCAGAAACATCCAAAAATTATGAAATTAAAACATGTGATGCATCACTAAAGTATGAACAACTTTCATTCAGGGATACAAGCCATTTGACTTACGGATTCTGTCCAGAAAAATCGTGAACATTCAATCTATCGTTTGGCTCGGTTACTGGACATGTCTTATGAGAAAATTCATAACTTATTGGATACTCGTTTAAAAATCGCCAAATTTAGGAAAATTGTTATAAAATGTTGTAGGTCGTTCATGAATTTTTCCATGATTTATAAAATATTCTAACTGGAAAAATAAATTCGTGCAACACGAGAATAACCCTATCGTCGAACGTCGACCAGGTACTCAGAAAATGAATTTTATCTCATAAAGTACTAAATGAAAAGTTATGATTTTTGACTATGATTTACAAAACATCAAGGGGAACATCCCAGATTTTTCCTAGAATTTTATAACCATCGGAAAGGGAAGAAATAAAAGAAATGAGTCACTGCTCCCAGTTTCGGATCACTTCCGACACATAATCTTTCTGATTTTATTCTCAGTCTACAAAAATCCAGTGGACACGAAATTTTAGTATGTTATTCTACACTTCAAATAATACATCTAGGAATTTTTCATGATTTTTAAACGGGTGGAAAGGGTCCGAATAAATTTTACAAAAACGGGTCAGTGGGTAGGGCATGGTTTTGGCAGCTTCATGTTTCAAGTATAACTTCACCATTTTGACTCCAAACACCAAAATTCCAACTCAAGCACTCCATATAAGATCATATCATGTAAAAGGAGTTCTTAGGGCCTCATATAATATTTCTCCTGAATTTCTAAGCTTAAGAAGAAGAGTAAGACTTAAGAGGGGGTTTAGGGACTTACCCTTGGAGAATTTTCCTCCTTTTCTTGAGAGCCCCAAAGCTTTTTTGTTGTGTGGAAAAATAAAGAGGGCAGCAACATATTTATAGAAGGGAGGAAGGGAGAGGGACGGCAGTTTGGGTGATGGGGAGGGAATTAGGGAAAGGTGGTACACTAGTTATGGCATTAGAGTGTTGTTTTGGATAAAAAGGTACCATTTGCACTATTCCCCCTTTAACCTCCCACATGGTCGGTTGATTTTGGGCATTTGGGCTGTCATTTTTGCAGCCCACACTTTAAAACAGATATTGTGATCTCGGCGTTAAAATTTTGGTATTTTCGGTTCGAGTTTCAGCTCAGAAAATTTATTAAAGCGCGGCGGGAGAACAAATATTTTCTTAGGGTTATCTTGAGTGTTTCTCACCTTTAAAGGACTATTGGTAATTAATCATTATTAACAAATGCGGATTACGGACGTGAGTTCAAAAAGTATCGGTAGATTTTCGGGTCGAAAACCGTTCGTCGATTGGAGAAAAATTAAGAAAACCACATATGAAATTGAAAATAAAATAAAATAAAATGATCCCTAAACTTAGAAATTTAAATATAAAATCCTATAATTCGGTTTTGGGTTATTACATAGACGAAACTTAAACAACCTTCTAGGAAAAATCTAGGAGGGGGTTGAATAGATTTTGATTTTTACAAATCTTTCAAAACTCATTCAAAGCACCAAAGTAACACAATGAGGAAAACAATTTTTAAACTCAACTTCAACAAGATCAAAAGCAAGTGATAGTTTTAACTTTGATCCTGAAATTAATCTTTGATTAATGAACTGAAAATTGAAGAAAAACAAGTAAGTAAATGAAAGCAATAAAGAACACGGTTATAGTGGTTCGGATTATAACAATCCTACATCCACTCTCCTTCTTCAATCTTGAAGAAGGGTCTTCACTTACTAACTTTCTTCCTTCTTGCTTACTCACTTACAAGCGTGAATCTTGAGCCTTACAACGATTTCTTCCTAATTTACGAATATCTATGGCTTGAAGATGTTACGTGAAAAGTGTTCTACAAACACTAAAGCTGAAAAACGTATAGAACGTTTGTGCGTGTTTACAACTTTTATGACTCTTGTATATAGAATATGTGAATAGATGTGAATGCAAAGTATCAAAAGTAATTCTAATCTAATTTTTATCCCTATTTATAGAGATCTTCATTCGATAGTTGTAACTTCCTTGAATTACATTTTGGTCGATTATAACGGTATAATTGAAACTTGTAACTTCCTCTTGGTTAGTTGAAGCGCTTCTTGAAACTCGCATGAAATTTTTCTAACACTTCATCGTCTGCTATTTGCCTCACCACATCTGCGTCTTCCCTCTATGACAGGACATTGTATATTGTGTTAGACTTCATCTGTCTTCCTTGCGTTGTACTTCGTCGACTTTTTGTCCTCATCTAATTTCTTGTCCTCATCGACTTGCGTTGTCCTAGTCGATTTCTTAACCTAGTCGACTTCTTGTCCTTATCTTACTTGTACTTAGTTTTATTTACAATTACTTACTTCATTGTCTATACATAATGCTCATTTGGTCATCCTATTTTACACTTTTAACACATCAAAACTAAATACAACTTTTCTTACCTAACACCATAGTCCGGAACACATGCTTTTAAAGTGGTGTAAACAACATTACATACAGTATGTTGACTTTTTCACCCAAGTAGATTTTTGAACAGGTTTTGAAAGATTTTTGAACAATTTGTTTGAATGTTGAGCGAGAATGTGGCGACATTTTCAAAGACATTTTAGAAAACTTTTATCTGTCTCATTCTAAAACAGTTTGGTCGTTTGTGACCCTCGGTAAAACAATAATGACAAACATCCTTCTTTTGAGAATTATTTTCAATTTTTCAGGTTCAACGAGAAGATTTTGTAAACACAACAAGTTTATTATTGTATAAAAACTAAGTGATATTACCATCATAACCAAGACCATGTCTACTAGTACTTCCAATTGTCGGTGCCTCATCAAGTTTGGCTGAACTTTCGAATATCTTTTGAAATTCGGTGTTGTTTCTTTAATTTGCTCTTTGAGGTTACATATCTCAAGATCTTTCCTTGTTAGTATGACCTCAAGCTTTATCACCAAATCCTTTTGATATGACTCTTCAATAGTCATGTCCCTCAAGGCTTCTCGAGTGGATTCCAACTCTTTTTCAAGCTTTAGATAAGCTGGACTTACAATCTTCGCAAACATTGTTAGAAGTACCTTTATCTACACAAGAACTTGAGAAACAATTAAATTCTGGAGCTTCCAATGTTTCCTCAAATGTTGGCACATTTGACTCGACATCGAGAATCATCCAAGAAATCATCAAAAGTATCGTCATATATAATCCTAGCGAGAAAAAGCATATTCTTCATTTTTATCGAATCATCTTCACAATCAGGACTCATCACTTAAGGTAGCATTGAAATTTACCCTTTTTCTCAAAAGAGTGTTGGCACATTCATTAGCATAATGACCAAATCGAACATGCATCACATTTAACATTTTTCCTATATTCGATCATATTTGATCTTGTTACCTCTATCAAATTGCCTAGGTTGATTAACATTCCTATTTTTATCGTGCGATTAGCGTGAACTACCAATCGATCTCTATCTTGATTTTTAATTTGCAAATTATTTCTAAGTCTATTTGCTCTCTTTTTCAAAAATGCATTAAACGCTTAGTTAAGAAAGCAATGTTATCGGCATTGTCGGCACAATCATCAATAACATCTTCATCGAGTCTATTTCGGTAACAAGCGGTTGTTTATCGATCTTAGAAGATGTTTCTCCTTTGAAAACATAAATTTTCTTTTCAGATTTCTCATTATCTCTTTGAGAAAAATTCATTTCATACGTTTTCAAAATACTCACCAACTCATTTTGAGTAATAGCATCGAGTATCTTTAGCTTCCTCAATAGCACATATCTTAACATCAAAGCGTTTAGGAACAGTTCTTAAGATTTTATGTACTAACCTTGTATTGGATATAGCTTCACCAAGTGCTTGAGATTCATTGGAGATCTCGGTGATTCTTTCATTGTAGGAGGATATGATCTCATCTTCCTTCATCCTTAGATTTTCGAACTTGGTTCCAAGCATCCGCAACTTTGTCCTTCTCACACTCTCGGATCCTTCATAATGTTCTTGTAATCTCTCCCATGCATCTTTTGCGAGATACACAGTTAGAAATTATTTTGAACATGGAAACATCTGTGGAAGTGAATAAGGCATTGAGTGCCTTTGAATTGAAGGTGGCCGTGGTCACCTCATCATTTGTCCATTCTAACTCCTCTTGATTTGAGCTTGATGTGTCGGTATTTAGGCTGTTGGTGGAGTCCATCCGGTTAAAATACTCCTCCATGCACGTTCATCAATGGATTTGATGTACATGCGCATCTTAGGCTTCCAAATTGCATAATTCATACCATCAAGAACTCGGTGGCCTAATTGGAGTTGTCATAGGATATTCCATCGTAATAAATCACACCAAACACGGGATCTAAACTCGGGATAACGAGTTCAATGGCTCGTGCAAATAGAAGGTGTGCGTAAGTGTTTTGCGAGAATGTGGTCACGAATGTTGGCACAATCGAGAACAACATAGACGAAAATAAATGAACGAAATACACAGTGAAGTCTTAAACACTTTGCAAGATGGATATCAAAATTTTGTATAGACTATAAATAAGTCTATACCGCCAATCGGTATATTATCACTAGTAATTGTTATGTGATACAATCGGTAAAAACATAAGCCACACCGTGAATGGATCTACGTATATAGTGACTAGACAATGATCAATCTAACCTTATCACTAATACAAATAAAAGACCTAATGTTGAGTGAAATGTTGGAACATTCACCAGCGGAGGTATCGAGATAGAAACATACAATAAACACTATAATCTATGCCAATAGACTATGCTAGATTATGTTTCTCTCAACTCCAAGTTTTAATCTTCATAGCATTTGTGTATATATAGATAAATTTGGACTCTTAATGCTTGAAGATAACTTCCACATCTCCCTTGAAAATAGGTAACTTCAATGTAACTTCCCCATGATCTTTATAACTTCTCTTCTCTTGCCTTTTCAAACGCATGACTTGATGGCGTAAGTAAGTCTTCATTACGAAAGAAAACAAGACATTGAACAAGACAAAACGTGGGTTAAGGGTTAGTGGAAGTGGAAGGACGAATTCGATGTTGTGACCGAGAATGTTGGCACATTACGAGTAACACTCGTCACTAACATCAACATACAATAATTACACAACCGAACCAAAAGGTACAGTCTTTGCATCCTCATCGTCCCTCCACATCAAACTCAAGATCTGTAACAATGGATATGAGGGTGAGTGTTTCAAATACACCCGGTGGAATAATCTCAATGATTGCCTTGATAAAATGTATATGCAAATAATACATAACATGAAAACATAACTCATATGCACATTATGCGGGCCATTACCCGGCTTGAATATTATGCGGGTCATTACTCGCTTGAACATAGTACGAGGCCATTACTCGGCTTGAACATAGTACGGGTCATTACCGGCTTGAACATAATACACATAGTACGGGCCCGGCTTGAACATAATACACATAGTACGGGTCATTATCCGGCTTGAACATAATATCACAATTATTGCATAATCATGACATATATTATCCACATATTGCACCTTAACATAACAATCATAACATGGAATGTTAAACTCAAATTAAGAGTGGAAATTATCCCACCCGATTAGATATGAAACCTTTGTTTTAGAGCGGAATCGCTTTTACGCTTCAGGTTCTTGGCCCTACAAATGATATCGTGCGCTCGAACATTGTAATAGATATGATAATTAACTTATAATAACTATAATAAGAGCTTCCTAGAGTTATAGGACCACTTTGGATTTGGTCTAGAGTTTAAAGGGCAAACCAGTCTTTTCCTAAGGATTTTAAAGTTCGATTAATGTGTTTGACGGTCAAAAGACAAACTAGCTAGTTTATTGATAATATAATCCTATTTAGAGCATGTAGAAACTTCGTTGGGATAAAAATGGACTTGAAACGAAGAATTTGGATTAAAAACGGGAGTTTACGGCGTACAGCCGTTCAGGGAGTAAAATAGTCATTTTTATAATGCTATTCGTCCCGTGATTTTAGAATTAAAATACAGATCTTTGAATTTGGAACAATTTGACGCTGGTTTGGATCAAATCGGATGAAAAACGAAGATTCTACAAGCGTTTGAAAATGAGGGGCAAAATTGTAATTAAATGAAAAGTCAACATTGACCTTTGACCGTTGACTGTTGACCAGAATTCAAAATTTGCATTTTAGTCCCTGAAGTTAATCTAATTCTCTTTGGCCTCCTTCTACTATCAAACTTTTGTACAAAAGGTTCCTACCGTCATTCTCGCACCTCCGATCGGAAAACCGAAAATATTGTTTGGAATCCTTACAATCTCGGCTTCCTATTTCACCCAAGTCTCACCTCAAACGGTCACCGGAAAGGTGATGGCCATTTTGGTAGAGAACGATGAATTTTTCACTTACGCCATTAACGTCCATTTCAAGCTTTTGATACTCCATTTTCATCGTTTCCTACTCACAATTAGGCCTATGACCTTTACTAAATCCCATAATGACTCGAAGCGTAAGAATCCACAAAAATAAGTTTAATTCTAAACGTTGAAACACGTTTCTCACGCGTCACTTTCGGCTTATTTTTCTACTAATTTCATACACCGATTCTAACAATGGAGAATAGAATTCTACTCTACGCACAATGATTGGAGTGAATTGATGCATGTTTTTAGGGCTTATTTGAGTGCAAAAAGTGATCAAAGTGTGGATTTTTGTGCATAAATGTGTAGAGTATCACTTATTTGCCTAAAAAGTATTATTTGGTGAGTTTTTGATGTTTTTCGTCCATTTTGCGGGTAATTCGGTGGAATTTTGCGAATCAGGAAATCTGGGTGTGCTTAGAATGAAGAGACGAATATGTTGGATGAAAACGGGGTTGGGGCCGAAGCCTCGCTCGAAAAGGAGCCACGGTCTCGAGGCAGTCGAGGAAGCATGAACCTCGAGTCGAGGGTGGTGCTGGAGGGAAGATAATTTTGAAAAAGCGGGTGTCTCGACTTGAGGGAGGAACCTCGAGTCGAGGGACGGAGAAAAGGCAAGATCCTCGAGTCGAGGTGAGCCTCGACTCGAGGCGGAGTGAAAAATTATGAAAGCGTGTTAGCGACTCTCGGACCTCGACTCGAGGGCCTCAAACTCGAGTCGAGGACCCCAAAAATCGGAAAATTCGGTTTTAAGCCATTTGAAGCCAAAACAGAGCATACATTGATCCTAGCGGTTTAGAGCGGTTTCAGGTGGTTCCTTAGGCGAATTTCTCGGTTTGTAGCTTGATTTCCATTGTAAGCGCCCTAGATTGTTATAATTAGCATAGATTCTAGTTTGTAATTTATAGATTAACATTTTGATCATTTGAAATTGAAGATTCAAGTTGTAATTGAGAGTGGAGAAGGAGAATTCAAGTGTTGTAGAAGACTCAAGCATTCCTATTTTTGTATATTGAAGATCAATTTATGATGTTATTACCTTTTTCTCTCTTTAATTCATTGTTTGTGTTGATTTGTGATTTAATTGTTTTCTTAGATTTTCTACCCATGGCTTTGGCTTGTAGCAGTGGGCTAATAACTTTGTGCATGGGATAATTGAAATTAGGGATGAAGTTATTGCTTCATACTATAATTGTTGATGATTGTGATCAAGTGAATTAGATTGCTTCCTAATTGTGCTTCATAGAAAATTGTCTCTTTTGATTAATGGTTGATCACCCTAGCAATAGGCGAGAGTTGAGCTAACGTGATTAGGTGTTAATCGGGTTGCAATTTTGCATGATTGTATGAATTGGAGATTTCTACATTGAGAAATGGGAAAGACTAAGAATGCTCACATTAGGCATTGTGATTTTAATGAAGTGATTAATTTCATGATGGGTTATGCTTTCTAATTTGATTGATTTGCATTTTGATACAATTATAGCTTGTTAATCATGGATTCCTTGATAGAGATTATCCCTTGCACCCCATTCCCCATTTGATTTAGCTTGTTTGATATTGCATTTTAAGTGTTTGATATATTGCTTGCATAGTTTAGCCTTTTAAATTCTTGCTAATTTTGTATTGATTTTAGTCCAAAACCTTGTTGCAACTCTAGTCACCTAGAACTCATATCCTTAGGGGCTCGTTTGCATACTTTCTCCATTGGGTTCGATAATTTGCGATTGGTCTTAAAAGCTCTTGTCTTATACACTCCAATCACACAAATGAGACTTCACAACGGTATAAACCTCGCCACCTATCGTTTGCGAAAGCAGCGGTGGTGATTGAATGAAAAAGCACATTTAAACAATAATTTTGAAGCTTCGCACTAAATTTTCGGACGCTATAGGAATCGAAACAACAAGGTGATCTTATTTCTACAATCT
This sequence comes from Paraleonurus japonicus, assembly GCA_030762865.1. Lineage (NCBI taxonomy): Eukaryota > Viridiplantae > Streptophyta > Magnoliopsida > Lamiales > Lamiaceae > Paraleonurus > Paraleonurus japonicus. The sequence continues at coordinate 38,479,793 of CM061057.1, read as the reverse complement.
ACGAATTGCTACGAGCATTTCCATATATAATATGATAATAGGAGAAAACCGCGGTGTCGAAATAAGGCGGCGTGAATGGAGAAAATAAAAGAAAGAAAATTTCTTACAGAGCTTACAGAAGAGGAAAAGAGAAGGAAAGTGACGATAAGAATGGACGTTAAATAATTTCAAAGCTACATATAATAACTTTTACCTTATCTGCTAAATTATACTTTTACTAATCTTATTAGTTATCTTATAATATATATATATATATATATATATTTATAGTCTATTTAATACCTCTTACAAATATATTTGTATATAAATACACTTTATTAAATACTATAAAATATTTAATTTTCTATTTCAATTAGAAAAATTATCAACCGCTCTCTAAGAATCGGCTATATAAGTGAGAATGAGCTTAGATAGCGGTTAAAAACCGCTATCTAAGTGGGGACTTTAGACGGTTAAAAAGCGCTATCTAAGTGGGGGACTTTAGACAGATTAAAAACCGCTATCTAAGTGGGGGACTTTAGACAGCGGTTAAAAACCGTAAGTGGGGAGCTTAGACAACGGTTAATAACCGCTATCAAAGTGAGGACTTTAGACAACGGTTATTAACCGCTATCTAAGTCACTCCTTAGACAAATGTTTTTAACCGCTATCTAATCCTATTTAATTTTTTTTTATATTTATTTATAAACTGTTTTTATATACAAAAAATTACCAAAATTTATACTAATATTAATTTTAATTGGTAACATTAAATAAATAAATATAATTAAATATACAAATTAAAACCATGAAATATTATATATCATCAAAAATTAATATATAAGTTAAATATTACCAAAAGTTACGTACAAGAACAATATTATTACAAGAGTCGATTGTAAAAATACCCAATCCAATCCATTTTTCATTTGTCCATTCTATCGTTGTAAAAATTGATCCGAGGCGTATGCACAAAGCGCAAATTACATTGAAAATTTAATTAAATAATACGAATTTTTATTTAAACAATAATAATTTAAATAAATCGATAAATTGACTTACTTCGAATGGATAACCTAATCGCCGTCTGCGCACACCAATGGTGGGTCCCCTCGGATCAATATAATCCAACCCAGCCCAGCATAATCCAATATGATCAATATATTTAATCATAAAGGAACTATTTCTCACCAAATATACCCAACCCAGCATCAATATCATTGATCATCAAACAACTCATTTTTCCCTGTAGCATTTAAAACAAACCAATACTCATTACTCTCACAAATGGTGATAAGGAGCAAAGAAGATATAAAGTTAGGCAGCATGATTGAACACAATTTTTCTTTTATTAATCATTTAAAAACATATGCTGAAAATTTTCAACACCAAAAATGCATGCTAATTTTGATTGCCACATTCAACAACTTCATGTCTTTTCCAGAATCATATTCATTTCTAGAAATAGCAGTAGGCTTCATAATGTCACTCCAAGATAAGGGTCAGCCCGAGTCACAACTTAAAAAATGATGATCAAGGCGTTCCTTTAGGCCGGTAATGATGAGTCATATTATGACTTAAGCCCCCAGAGTCACATCTGGGTTACAGCCCACATACATTAAAGGTCAGGATTATAATGCCAAGAGTCACATCTGGGTACAGCTTTGGACGAGAGAGTAGTTCAGGAAATACGTTTAAGGATATAATTATGATGCCTATTTTCTACTCAACTCTTTGGTTGTGGAAGCACAACCCTTGCTTAAGTTTTTCATACTTCAGGCCTTATAGCAATAATCAGAGTATCTCTTGAAAGCATAATTACTAACTTCTAATAGTTCAATGATATGCATTTGAGGTCTAGATTTAGATTAGCGAGGTTTAGACCCACACTCTAATTCAATGATGTAAAACCAATAGCTAAAATGATTGGATAACTCTAGGATGTAAGGCAGTAAAAAGTAATATAGTATCTAACTTGGTTCTGAACCACTTGAGAAGCAGTCCTGTAACGCTCACGTATCAATTTCCCTGGTTCTCCTACAGGAAGTACAATATATCCCAAATAAATATAGCCCAATAAACATACAAAACACTGTTCTGAAATCACTCATCCATCGGCAACGTACCTGCTCTATCGGATTCCAATTCCCCAGCAGACAATAACAAGTTCCACCCGCATTGCACGGAAAATAAGTTCAGTTTGGAATGTTTTTCCTTGCCCTTTTCCTCCCCAAACTCCTGTCAAAACAATACATTCAAAATATTGTTTTCAGAATATTGACTTAGGTAGAATCGTACATATTACTACTCCCTATATCCCAACTGTATAGTTCACTTTGATTTTGTACACTAATTAAGAATGATTAGGAAAAAACTAATTGCAAAATAAACTTCCTGCAATACCCCTTACTAATGAGTACTGGGTTTAACATGATGATTATATGCAAGTCTTAAACATTTCAAAATTCGAAGACTACATAAAGGTGTACGTAAATTTAAAATAAGACTAAATATTCAGGACAACCTAAAAAGTAACAATGGATAGTTAGGGATGGAAAGAGTATTTTTCTCTATTAACAGTTAATATCCATGTAATAAAATTTTATATGACAAGATCAAAATGAAGATGGTATTAAAGGCTAAACATATCTACTATCTTACAAAGACACTAAAGAAACATTGAGTCGTATGCAACTGTAGCTATAACTTTAGACACAATTTTTTTAATCTATATAATTTGACACCCATCACGCAACTGTAAACTTAGTCCTGTCCCACACTTCCTCATAAAAGTTTTGAAGTATCTGACAAGTAATATAATTTTCTTCTATTTCAATGGTTTCATCACAATCCTAAAAATATTCTATTTCATTCTTTCCAAATTGACCAGCAAAAAGCTGTACCAATCACCCCCATAACACTGGACCTCTATTGTTATGAAACCTCCTTGTTTAAATTTATAAGTGCGCACAGTTTGAATAACAATTTCAATGCAAAGACTAATAAACTTAGACAGTAGGAAAATTCATGAAAGAGTATCCTTAATTGTGCTAATTACCCTTATATTTGTGACAGTTGACTCTTTTCAGACAGTACGGTGATCTGAAGCAAAATATTCACCTAAAATTAATGGAACTTTGGTATTGAGAAGATAAGCAATGTAATTCTTCACCATGTGAACAACTGCAACAAAACATCATAGATATTAGAAAAAATGGCAGAGTAGAACTTCCCGGCAGAGCTGGATATTTAATCTCTGAGGAATTATGGGAACAACATAAACTTAAACATGTAATTTTTATGTTAAGTTGGTCAACTAATAGAATTTGTGAAGTATCTTAAAATAAGAAGTCAGGTCTTAATGATATGCTTACACATATACCAACATTTAAAAATATATCCCTTTTTTATTTAAATTTTGTATATATGTGTATGTGAGTGGATGTAAAATCTAGTTCAGCAAACAAACAACAAAAAACTAAATAGACCGTGTAAGTTCTATGATAGAACATTGTGCTAAAAGTATAACTAGGCAAATATCACTTGTTGTGAAGGATATTAGATGCCCAGCCATGTACATTGCTTCGTCCCAATTTCATTTGCGACTGTCACGAAAATGAGGCGTCTCACGTAGGTTGAATGATCTTACCGACTTTATCCTGTCATCAAAATGAAGCGCAAAGCATATATAAGAACCTTAAAAAAATAAAAAATCTAAGAAGCCACTAATATAATATACCAAGAAAACTGGCGCAATGTAATAATCTCCTGAAGATACTCAAAAGACCTTGTTGCCTTTTGCCGATAATCAAACACAATGTCCGCTGGAAAAATAACCAGCAACAGAAGAATCAAGCAATGAATAACCAATCAGCCGGTGTCATTATCAAGCAACTTATAGCAGGAAGAAATAAATAACAACTAATATTCTCAATTCAAAAATGTACATAACAAATTTCAGTGAAATAATTGTAATATGCGCAGTCGTCATATATACAAGCAAGAGTTACTCATTAATTACAATCTTTACCGAGGAAATCGCCGGTGAAAAGGTCATCAATGACGCCAGCCATAGCTCCAACGGCGATATTCATGTTGTCGGCTTCTGCGCCGAGCTGGTACAAGTAATCTTTGCCCTCGGAATCCTTGGCTTCCCATGAAGACTGTTGAGACAGCTTCCCATATATACATATAAAACGATAAATTGAGAGGCTTAAGCATTGAGATAATTGCAATTCAATCTGATTTCACGAGCGAAAATGAAAATCAACAAAGCGAAAATGAAAATCAACAAAGGGAAAAATTGCAGCAAAAGGATTTAAGACAAACCTTTTGAAATTGCGTCGGCGGCGGTGGATCTGGGTGTGGGTGCGGCGGCGGCGCGCGGTGGGGCTGGGTGCGGCGGCGCGGAGAATCGATATATTGAGAGGGATCGAGTTGCTTTGGCTGTAAATCGCGATAATGGGGAAGAAGCACTTATAAAAGGGTTCGAACCCTTAGCGGTTTGGTTAATTCTTAGATATGGTTAAAAACCGCTGTCTTATCTCATATCACTTAAATAGATAGCGGTTCGAAACCGCTGTCTAAGAAGTTAATCTTAGGCGGTTAAAAACCGCTGTCTATAATCATTTTTATTTTTTTAAATATATTTTTGTAAAACCGCTCTCTAAGTCACCACTTAGAGAGCGGTTTTAAATCTTATCTAAGTAAAGTTGTCCAAATCCAAATGTGTAGTAGTGTTTCTATTTCAATTAGAAAAATTATCAAATTATAATATTTAATTTATTAAAATTAATAACATGCATTAATAATTCATATAAGGATTTCGGGTATTACAACCTACCTACCCTTAAAAAAATTTCGTCCTCGAAATTACACTTACCAAGCCAAGACAAATTAGGATACTTCTCTCGAACTTCATCTTCTCGTTCCAGTTGCCTCTTCTTGACCATGCCTACTCCATTGGACTTTAACTAAGGTAATTCCTTTATTCTTGATTTGTGAATTTTTGGTCGAGAATAGCTCACGGAAATTCCTCATATGATAGATTGTTGTCAACCTCAATCACTTCACGGTTGACTATATGACTTGGATCAAACACATATTTTCTCAAAGCATAGATACGTGAAATACATTATGTACTCCGGCCGATTGGGTGGTAGCGCCAATCTATAAGCTAAGTTTCCCTACGCGTTCGAAATTTCATAAGGTCCAATAAATGCGGGTTTGATTTTCCCCTCTTACCAAAACGAATAACTCCTTTCGTGGGGGTAACCTTTAGAAATACTTTATCTCTGGCTAAAATTCCAAATCTTTGCATCGTTTATCGTATGACTTTTGTCTATCTTGAGCCACTTGGATTCTTTCTTTGATCTTTTCAATTGCCGTTACCGTCTTTTCTATTATCTACTGGCCCTAAAACATTTTTTCGCCTACTTCGTCCCAATATAGGGCGATCTACACTTCCTTCCGTAAAGAGCTTCATAAGGAGTCATACATATTGTGGCACGATAATTGTTATTGTAGGCGAATTCTACTAATGGCAAATAGCTTTCCCATCCTCCTTTAAAATCCAAAGCACGCAAGCTCTTAGCATGTCTTCTAATGTTTGGATAGTCCTTTCAGCATTGTCCATCGGTGCGAGGATGAAAAGGTGTGCTGAAATTTAACTGTACCCATAGCAGCTTTACAGGTTGTACCAAAATTTAGAAGTAAATCTTGGATCTCTATCACCGACTATGGAAACTGACACTCCATGTAGTTTGACAATTTCTTCAAGGTATATCTGTGCAAGCTTATCTAATCCGTGTGTCAATTTCATTGGTAGAAAATGAGCTGATTTGGTCACGATCGACAATTACCCAGATGGCTTGATTTCCTCGCATGATTTTGGTAAGCCGACCACAAAATCCATCGTGATATGCTCCCATTTCCATTACTGGAATTTCCAATGGTTTTAGAAGTCCCGCTGGTCGTTGATGTTCAGCTTTCACTTGCCGACTTGTCATGCACTTCCGAATAAAAGATCCTATACTCCTCTTCATATTTCTCTACCAAAATATCCTTTTCAAGTCTTGATACATTTTTGTGCCTCCTGGATGTGCATTGTATGGAGCACAATGGGCCTCCTCCAATATCTTCTTTACGAGTTCTTCATCCTTAGGGACACACAACCTTCCTTCATAAACAAGTGTTCCTCCCTCGTTAATGCAAAACCTCTTGCCTTTCCGTTCCAACGTGATCTTTAATCTTTTTCAAAAGTTTATCTTTCTCCCGAGCTTCAATGATTTCTTCTTTTAAGGTTGGCTTCACCACCATGGCAAATATCATCATTTCGATCTTCTTTGGGGGTATCACTACTTCTAGTCTTAATCGTGTGAATTCGGTTATCAATTGCTTTTGACTTGTTAGTGCACAAGCCATTTCCCTTTTCCCTTTCGACTTAGGGCATCCGCCACCACGTTCGCTTTCCCAGGGTGATATAGAATTGTGCGAGTCATAGTCTTTTATTAATTCTAACCACCTTCTTTGCCTCATGTTCAACTCCTTACATTCAAAGAAATACTTTAAACTTTTATGGTCCGTGTAGATTTGACACTTCCCTCCATATAAATAGTGTCGCCAAATCTTCAAAGCATACACTATGCCGCTAATTCTAAATCATGAGTTGGATAGTTCTGTTTCATGAGGCTTTAATTGCCTAGAAGCATAGGCGATCACCTTTCCATGTTGCATTAAAACATAACCCAATCCTTGCTTCGACGCATCGCTATAGATGACAAATTCTTGACCCATCTGGAAGGGCTAGCAGTCTTTGAGACCAATTACGCTTCAATTCACGAAAACTATTATCACACTTATCCGTCCACCGGAATTTGACTTCCTTCCTGGTCAATTTTGTTAAGGGTCCTGCAATCTTCGAGAAACATTCGATGAATCTTCTATAATATCCAGCTAACCCATAAAGCTTCATACTTCACTCACACTCGTAGGTGTCTTCTCCTTATTCACAGCTTTGACTTTTGCTGGATCTACTTCGATTCCTCGAATTGAAACAATGTGGCCAAGAAAAATTACTCTATCAAGCCAAAATTCACATTTCTTAAATTTAGCGTACAATTTCTCCCTCCTTAACGTCTCTAGAGTGATTCTTAGATGTTCTTCGTGTTGTCCCCAATTTTTCAAATACACAAGTGTTGGATCAAGAGGTTTTGATGAGTTAAAGAGCACTCATCGATCACCAACCTGAAGAACAAGAGAGAATAAGTTTATAAGATAAGCCGATCGACGGGTCAAGCACCAACCTAGTCACCGAGGTCCGATATCATGCTAGTCATCTCAAGACAAGCTCGAACCTAGTCATTTGCAGGAGACTAACATGAAGAGCTCAGACGAGGTCAAGATAAGCCGAGTAGAATAAGAAAGGCGAAGTTTTCACCAAGTCGGTGCAGATGAGTATGAAGAATCACCGAGGTCTAGAGCAGCTTACAAGTTTAAGTTTGTTAAAGGTTTCAAGTTTGTTAGAACTAACTAACAAACTAACTGTCTTTCCACTTATAAATAGGACTAGATTTTATTTTCAAGACACTTATGCATATTTGATTTTTCACACTATTCACTACTCGATTTCAATCACAATCTTTTCACAAGTATTTCAAGAGAGTTCTCAAAAAGTTCTAAGTGTTTTTAGAACACTTTTCTTGTAATCTTCAAAATCCGATATTCACTGTAATAGTTAGATTTTAGAGAAGGATTTTAGGAGATTGAAGATTTGAAGATTTGTACAAGTTGTAAGTAAGTTGAAAGTAAGAAAGTAAGTAGTAAGCGAGTCTCTTCTTGATTGAAGAAGGAGAGTGGATGTAGGATTATTAAAATCCGAACCACTATAAATCTGGTGTTATTTCTTGCTTTCTTTAATTTACTGTTCAAATTACAATATTGTTAATTCAAGATTAAAGTTCGTAATCTTAACTAAAATCGAATATCGGTCTTTGCTTTTGATCTTGTTAAAAGTTGAGTTATCAATCATATTCCGTTGTGTTTAATCGATATTTTGAATTGATTTTGAAAGATTTGAAAAATCTACAAAATCTATTCAAACCCCCTTTCTAGATTTTGTTCTAGGAAGCTAACTCAAGGTTATTAATCAACTCAACATTCCGGGACCAACAAGTGGTATCGGAGCAGTGTTAAGTCGCTACGATATTGATTTTAGGTCTTGAACAAGATTCTAAATTATCTTGATTTTCTTCATTCTCTTTCATTACTAACAGCTGCTACTAATAAGCTTTTTGTGGAGTATTTTGTTCTTTGTTTCATCATGTCATCGGGAAAAATAAAAAGTCTAGGAATCTTCTGAATTTTCTATTGAAGACTATGATTCTCGGAAATTTAGGATGGAAAATCATCTCAAGGCCATTCATGATAGGATGGAAGAGGTCCTTGAGGAAGGTCCTATAAAGTTTTATCATGGAGGCACCAAAGATCTGAGCCGAGTCACCGAATTAAGAACTAGACAAGAAAAGAAGAGTTACGAATTGACGAATGATGAAAGAAAGGTCCACAATCTTGATCAAGTAGCTCGAATCGAAATCATTGAGACTCTAAGTAAGGATTGAATAGAAAAAGTTAAAAGATGCAAAACGACCAAAAGAGATGTGGCAAATTCTAGCCAATGTTTGTGAAGGATCCGATCAAGTCAAGGAAAACAAGCTACGATCGGTCTTGCATACATTTGAAACATTCAAAATGAAAGAAAATGAGTCTCATGGAATGATTTGATGTAAGGTTGACCAATCTTCTCAACAAAGCGGTGACCTTGGAAAGAATTATTCAGAGAAAGAGATTAATAACAATATTCTCGAGATCATTAACCAAGAGATGGAGGGAAAAATCTAATATCCTTAAAGCAACTCAAGATTTATCCTTTATTACTCACCATACTTTATTTTCTCATCTTAAAGCTTTAGAGTATGATATCCAGATAGAAGATGAGGAAGATGAGATGGAATCAAGTACCTCATCCAAGTCTGTTGCCTTTGTCAAGAAAGAAGACAAGGTGTCAACAGAGTCTCAGAGAGCCGATCTATCTCCGAAAGAAGCAGATGGCTTTACTTACAAAAAGGTATGATAAATTGAGAATGAAGTATAAGAGAAATAAATTGAGATTTGCAGGTAAGGATAGACAAAGATCCAGATCGTAGATAGGAAGGTGGATAAATCTTCGATGATGACAAAAACAAAGAGCCATAAGAAGATACAGATCACTTGCCGAAGAAATCTTTCCGAGTCCCAGATCGACAGAGTGACATTTGCTATACATGCAACAAGCCAGGACATTTCAGCTATGACTGTCCTCAATCGACTCCTAAAGAAAGGGAAGAAAAGAGGAAGAAAAGAGACAGGAGATTTGCAGATCAAAGAGCTTTATTGGTGAAGAAAAAGAGCCAAAGAAATCATCATCATCCTCATCATCCTCATCGATTTCGGATCGGATGATGAGATCTGTCTCATGGCTAATGAGGTAATCTACTATTCATCGTCGATAATGATTCTTGTCGATGCATCTCGATCATGACCAAACCGTTATCCATGAGTTATTGAGAGATTTAAAGACATCCTTGGCCGCTTATAAACAGCTAGAGAAAGAGAATTTGATTTTAAAGGATCAAATTCAAATTCTAATTAAAGGCAAGCAGGTGATGAATTGCTCGAGACCGAGGAAACATTCAAGGGGAAATGTTTTCTTCATCAAGCTAGTACATCACCACTTACCCGAAAGGTTAGAAAATGAATTGAAAACTTTAAAAGACAAATTTGAAGTAGTACATGCTGAATATGAATTAATTAAGAAAGACAATGAGAAGCTTGTCTTCAAAATTAGTCACCTTAATAATTCACAATCAGTAATAGATCATATTTTTAATACTTCTCAAAAATCTCATGACAAGACAGGTCTTGGTTATGATAGGAACAATAAATCGATGTTCAAAAACCTAGAAAATTTGTGAAAGCATCAGTTCAATCAAAGGATATTAAAATTGGTCCATGGAAACCAACTAGTCGATAAGGACTACATCTACCGATCTGAAAACCAAGAATTCATTGAAAACTCCCTATCGGACTAGAAGGAATCCAAGAACCAAAATAAGAAGATATTCTTATTATAATTCTTTTGATGGAAGGAGCAAATGCTATCCTACATTTCCTAAGTTTAGGAAAATTACTCAATCTGAATACAACAAGTTATCATTCAAAAATGATATAAATGTAGACAGATTTGGTAGAAAACCCGAGTCCGATTTGTTGTCGAAGATGAGATGTTTATTTGGATACCTAAAGTGATTCTTGACCCAAAAGGACCCAATCATTAGGGTACCTCAAAACTAATCTGCTTTTACAGATTCACAGGATCATCACTCAAGGAAGAGATCTTAGCTTCAATATGGTACATTGATAGTGGTACATTCACAACATATGACCTATAACAGAAGTGTTATCAAATTTTCAAAGTATTGATGGTCCAAGAGTTTTATTTGGTGATAATAATTGTGGTCGGACTAAAGGAGTAGGTACTGATTATCAAGGATGTTGGTCCCGGAAAGTTGAGTTGATTAAAACTTTGAGTAAGCTTCCTAGAACAAAATCTAGAAAGGGGGTTTGAATAGATTTTGTAGATTTTTCAAATCTTTCAAAATCAATTCAAAATATCGATTAAACACGGCGAGAATATAATTGGATTCTCAACTTTTTATAAGATCAAAAGCAAGGTTGATATTCGGATGTTAGTTAAGATTCGAACTTTAATCTTGAAGTAACACAATTATAAATCAAACAAAACTAAAGAAAGCAAGAAATAACACCAGGATTTATAGTGGTTCTGGATTTTAATAATCCTACATCCACTCTCCTTCTTCAATCGAAGAAGGGACTCTGCTCTTGCTTACTTTCTTACTTCCCGACTTACAACTTACAACTTGTACAAATCTTCAAATCTTCAATCTCCTAAATCCTTCTTCTTCTAGAAATCTAACTATTACGGTGAATATTGGATTTTGAAGATTACAAGAAAAGTGTTCTATAAACACTTAGAACTTTTTGAAAACTCACTAGAAATACTTGTGAAAATATTGTGATTGAAATCGAGTAGTGAATAGTGTGTAAATCGAATATGCATAAGTGTTCTATATCAAAATGAAAAACCTAGACCTATTTATAAGTCCGGAAAGGCAGTTAGTTTGTTAGTTAGTTCTAACAAACTTGAAACCGCTTTAACAAACTTAAACATGTAAAAGCTGCTCTAGACCTCGGTGATTCTTCATACTCATCTGCGGTGACTTGGTGAAAACTCGCCTTTCTTATTCTACTCGGCTTATCTTGACCTCGTCTGAGCTCTTCATATTTGTCTCACTCGCAGATGACTAGACTTGAGCTTGTCTTGAGATGACTAGCATAATATCGGACCTCGGTAGACTAGCTTAATGCATGACCGTCGATCGGCTTATATCCTCACTTGTTCTTGAGGTTGGTGATCGATCGATCTGCTCTTTAACTCATCAAAACCTCTTGATCCAACAATTTTCCCCTTTTTGATGAAGTTAAAACCCTATAACAAGGAAACATACTCACAGTGAAGTTAGTACTAGATTTAGTTAAATCAATCAGATAGATACAACACATTTTCACACTTCATGATTCGGTCACATTCAAGACTAAAAAAATTTAAGTCTTTTAGACTCTTTTAGAAGTACTTAAAAAATTTTAACAAAAATTTTAACTACGAGATATAAAAATTTCTCGAGATGATTTATACTTACTTAAAAATTTTAACTACGAGACATAAAATTTCTCGAGATGATTTATACTTAGAAAAAAATTTTAAAAAAAAAATTCTAAGAAACTAATACACAAAATTCACATAAGTCTGAATATATTCATTCACGAAATTTACTGATTACAAAATAAGAGAGCTGATAGAAAATAAAAGATAAGGAAAGAAAAATCTGTTCTATCGATTCCCCATCGGTCGACCTCTGGAATGTTTAGCTTGGTGAAAATCCTCGCTCTAAGTCTGTTTGAGATCATTCTCATACTGTGAGCTCGGATTCCCTTCTCTGCTTTGGCCACAAGCTGTTACGACCTATTCCAGATCGGAGAACTATCTTATTTAAGCTTGGCGGAAGTCGGCTTCATTTGCGGCTTTGGATACCCACTTCCGAGTATCCTGTCCCACTTCATTTCAGCCTTCCCCATCTTCTTGACCTCTTCTTTTCTCTCTTCTCAAACATCTCCTTCTCAAAGATCGATTCTTCGATCTGCTCACCTGATAAGTTGGAGAAGTCTGGTTCCTTTCTCTTGCGCTCGGTGATCTGGGGCGATCATCTGCTCAGTGATGGAGTCTTCTCAGTAGCTGCTCTTCTTCTTTCCCTTTACCTTTGCCCTTGGGCTCCGGTTCCTCGATTCTTTCATGCGAGCAGCGGCTTCTCTGTTTTCTCTTCTTCCTCCTTCTTTCTCTTCTCCTCATCCTCTCGGATGGCCTCTTCAACTGGGTTACCCTCGGTTGCAAGGCAGCAAATCGTCTGATTTGATTTTAATTTCCACCTTGGCTGCCTCCAACTCAAATACGCCTTTGTATCAAGCTTATCGGTTATTGACATGACACGGTGTGAGGGTTTCCAATCTGCTCTCCGCACCTTCCCCTTTTTAACTTCATCCTTGAGGCGAAGTTGATCCTCTATCGCTGCACAACGTCGTGAAGTCGTTACGATCGAGATGTGAGTGTTGAGACCACGACTTCGTTGTCGGTGCTTGTCTTCTCTTTCGGTGCCTTGACCTCTTCTTCAAGCGCACTTTTCTGATGCAGATCAACGGCGGTCTTTGAGATTGGTGATAAGTTTCGGTCATGTTGACCTCGGCAATCTGCATGTTGGCGAGCATAGTGTGCATGTTGCTCGAATCACCTTTCTTGTTTTCTTCTCCATCATCCTCGAACTTGAGAAATGATTTTGCTTTGTGAAGTTGCTCAAACGCAGAGGAGATGGCAAGGGTGATGCATCCTCTTCCTGCCGATTCGGACGAGGAAGAGGTGGTGGGAAGAAGTTGGACTAGGGGAGCTCATGGGAATATCCCCAAAGATATTTGAGGTATCCACATGAGGTTGGTGGGATAGATGAGGTGGGGGTGTCGATGGTGGGGGTGGGATTTACGGTGGGGAGATGATGGTAAAGGTGGAATTTGTGAAGTGGTAGGTGAAGAAGATTGAAGTGATTGGAGTAAGATGAGTTGGGGTTGAGAAGTTGTGGGTAATCTTGGTGGAGATATGGAGATGGGGGTTGGGGAGAATCTTGGTCGAGATAAGAAGGACTGCATATGAGATGGGGATGGTGGAGGAGATGAAGTTTGGATTTGAGAAGATGAGGTTGGACTTTGGATAATTTCGGGAGTAGAGGCTGTTTGGAGGCTCGAGGTGCCGGCACTGGACACCTCTTCATTGCCGGTTTGGGTTGGAGATGGGGAGGGGAGAAATGTACGACCTCGAGTGGGGAGGGTCCCTTTAGAACCGATTTCTGGACCTCCTCCGGTGGACCACCCGAGCTGCAATCTGCGGCGTGGATACTTCCTCGGGAAGAAGAGTTGGCTGATCTGCGAGATGATCCTCCCAACTCGGAGGTTTTCACCAACCTTCGTCTCCTTGGTGCCTTCTCCTTCGGCTTCATCGGCTGTTCGGCCTCGGTGAGCTCACGATCGGCGGCTCCGCCTCCACATCTTCCTCCTCCTCCTCCTCGGCTTCTTCTTGGTGGAGCTTGAGCTCCAACCTCGGCTCCACCCTCATCGGGAATCACTTGGAGCCCCGAGTGGCTCATCTTTGGTCGAAGCCCCTTCGCCGTGTAAGATCGGACCCGTCGACCAATTTATCTCGGTGACAACAAGTCCTCCATAATCACGGTCACTTTGTTAAAAAGACTAGTGATTGACTTCGCTGCCATTTCCCATTTACTACCTCCAGACGCTTCCTTTCCATCTCCGGCTTTCTCCAAGAATGCATCAGCCCAATTGGCTCGAACCCCATCCAAGATAGTTCTCATTACGCAGAGTCCGGGTGCGGTCAGCCCATCGTGGGAGCTCTGTTCTCCCAATATCACCTTCGTGACAACGGTCATCGAAGGCGATATCGTCGTCGGAGCATTCTCTTCTTCAACTCCGATCGGCGATCCTTCATAGAATTCCGAATTCTCTTCTTCAACTCCGATCGGCGATCCTTCATAGAATTCCGGGCAATCATCTCAAATGATTCTACCCATTCATCGATTTGTAGGTGAGGGTTCACACCCTCACCGCTCGTATCAAAATCCTGGCCACCTCATGGGAGAAACGATCAAGACCTCTCCATACACCACAGTTCTCAAAACTCCATGTTCATATGTCCCATTGACATAGAACTCCAGCCCTCTCATATCCAATGTCTTATTGGAAGGGGATTTCTTGGAGCAAAACGTCCTCAATCCAGCCCTTTCCAATAATGACAAAATTTCCACGATTACTCGGTTGTGGTGTCGAAGTCGACATACATCTCGACTTCACCTTCTTTGCGTAGGTTTCATTTTGTACATCCACCATTGTTGATGTTATTCCTCTTACGTAAATACTCATATACGATTTTAGAGAGAGTTTGAGAAAACTTGCAGAGAGTTTTGAGAAGTTACGAAAGTGAAAAGAATGAATTTGGAGAAGAAGATGTATTTATAGGGGAATAGATTGGAAAGAGAAACCGCCATTTTTGAAAACTTGAATTAATCTTAGCCATTTATTCAAAAAGTTTTTACCGAGTATTAATCAACGGTTAAAAACTAAGATAAGCGATTAGGATTCAGCGCGTGAAGCTGTAATCGCCTTTGGAATGCGTAAATAGTTACTTTATAGATCGTTGATTTGTGAGATGTAGGTTACTTTATGCAGAAGTAAGTATACGACATCACTTAGGGTTACCTTACTTCGCCTAAGGGTTTGTAAATCGATGAGTTTGAAAAAGCAGACTAGTTTTAAAAGCAGATGGGTTTAGAAAGTCATCGATAGAGTAACCTGTCTCGATCCCGAAACCCAACAGCTTTAGATGTAACTTTTTAGCAATTTCAAAAGCAGACTCAGATTTACTTTTCTAAAACAAAGTTGTTCATTTATTAAAAAAATTATTAAGAAACAAAAGAAATAGAATAGAGGAGTTTGAATAAAAAGAATGAAACAGTGTTATACGTGACTGTTCCTCGCAAAGACATAAACTCAAAAGAAACCATCGAAGCTTAAGGTAAATTTGATAGGATGTAAATAGTCATCTGCTTTCTTAAGATCGGTGACTATTGTGTCCTCGTTGCGATTTACTCAATGTCGACAAGTAATTATCAATTCAGATAAGGTCAATATGACTAATCCTTGATTCTTGATTCCTAAAAGGAGATCAATGATATCGCCTACCTGATTGTCCTTTGACACATATCTAGTCGATAATTCTTTCTAGACATTTTTAAAGAAAAGAAAAGATAAGAAATAAGGAAACAGATGCACACAAGTTAGAAACCAGCTAAAGATGCATCAAGTAATCCTAATTCTAAGCACATTTCTTTAAACCTCGATTCACTAATGGTTTTGTAAGAATGTCGACTCTTTGTGATTCAAAGTGGCAATTTTCTCAATTCTAATGTTATTCTTCTCAACATGATCCCTAATGAAATGATGCCTAATATCTATATGCTTACATCTAGAATGTAAAACAGGATTGTAAGTCATTGCTATTGCACTATTACTATCACAAGAAATAGGAACATCGATGTTTGAATATTATAGTCTCTAAGCTGTTGACTAATCCAGAGGAGTTGAGAGCAACAACTTCCGGTGCCATGTATTCACTTTTTGTGGAGGTGGCAATGATGTCTGCTTTCTTAGATAACCAAGAAATTAATTTGTTGCCTAAGAATTGACAAGTTCCAAGTGGATTTTCTATCAATCTTACATCCTCCAAAGTCTGAATCAATAACTCCGTCTGCTCAAAGTTGTCATCACCGGGTACCATAACCCTACTTGCAAGGTTCCTTTGAGATATTTAAGAATTTTCTTAGCGCTCTCCGGATGAGTTTTCTTGGGATTAGATCGGAATCTTGCACATACCCCAACCGCAAAGGCTATGTCTGGGTCTACTTGCGGTGAGATAGAGAAGAGATCCAATCGAGTCCACGATACTCCGTTGCATCGGTGGGTATCCCCTTCTCATCTGAATCCATTGAGAAGTTAGTTGCCATAGGTATTTTAACTTCTCTCGCTAGTTGTCATTCCAAATTTCTCAATCAGATCCATAGCATACTTAGATCGATGTATAAATATACCCTTACTCATCCGTTTAATCTGCAAGCCTAGAAAGTATGTTAATTCTCCCATCATTGACATTTCAAACCTGTTTTCATGAGAATGCTAAACTCTTCACATAATTTCAGATTAGGTGAACCAAAAATTATGTCATCTACCTAAATTTGAACTAGTAAGATGTTGCCATCTACTTCCTTTCTAAACAAAGTTCTATCAATCTTACCTTTAGAAAAACCATTTGATGTCAAGAAATCGGATAGAGTATCATACCAAGCTCACGGGAGCTTGTTTGATCCATATAGAGCTTTGTTGAGTTTATAGACCTTGTTATTGGTCTTAAACCCGGGAGAGGCTGCTCTACATAGACCTCCTCAAGTAACACACCATTAAGAAAAGCAGACTTAACATCCATTTGAAAGACTTTGAAAGACTTATATGCAGCAAATGCCAAGAACAATCTTATTGCCTCTAATCAGCAATCGGAGCATAGGTTTCATCATAGTCTATTCCCTCGATCGTGAATAACCTTGTGCAACCAGTCTTGCCTTATTTCGAACAATAATATTGTTCTCATCTGCTTTATTTTTAAACACCTATTTGGTGCCTACAATCTTTCTGTGTAAGGGTCTTTCCACTAGATCCCATACATTTTGCCTTTCAAACCGATGCAGTTCTTCTGCATGGGCATTATCGATTTGGAGTCTGATAGGGCTTCCTCAATAGACTTGGGTTCAAGAAGCGACACATAACAACCGAAAAGACTTTGAGTCTAGCATCATTCGTGTCCGCACACTACTAGATGGGTCTCCTATAATCGATCAGATGGATGATAGCTTCTCATCCTTTTGCCTATATGAGGAGAAGGATCCTCATCTTGAGTCTCGGTCGGCAACTCCTCCGACTCAACCTCACCGACGTTCCCCTTCATCGCCTAACCCTTGCCGATCACCGATGTTAAAGGTGTTTGATTCGAAGGAGTGCGATCGGAAGTTGTCTTACGATTATCGGATGGGGATTCTTCTTCATCCGATTCTCAATCAAGACTAGGTAGATAGACAGCCTGTGTTTAGTCTTGGATAATTCAATTTTATCTAGATTTTGAAATTTTATTCACTTTATACGAGAAGGAATACTGACTCATCAAAAACAACATGAGGGTTTCCTCCACACAAAGAGTTGTCTTGTTAAAAACTCTAAATGCCTTTGAAGTATTAGAATATCTCAAGAATATTCCATCACCGCTTTAGCATCAAAAGTTCTTAACTTAGATTTCCCATTGTTATGGATGAAACACTTACAACCAAAAGCTTTGAAGTATGAGATCCTTGGAATCTTACCCTTCCAAATCTCATAAGGAGTCTTACCCTTGTCTTTGATAACTAAGCACTGTTTGGGTATAGCAAGCCGTGTTGATGGCTTACGCCCGTAACCTATGAGGGGTATTATACTCACCAACATGCTCCCGGGCCGCTTCCTTCAACCACTCCATTTTGTTGAGGAGTTCTTGCTGAAGATGTCTCATGAATAATTCCACACTCATTGAAGAAATTAGATAAACAAGAATTCAAAAATTATGTGCCCTTATCACTCCTTATTTTAATAATATTAACACCCTTTTCATTCTCGAATCTGTCTCAAGAGATCGGGGATCTTGTTCATAGTCTCATTTTTCTTGAAAAGAAATATAACCCAAGTGTATCTAGAAAAATCATCTACTACAACAAGAGTATATTTCCTTCCACCGAAACCGAGAGGTGTAACAGTCCAAACAGATCCAGATGAATAAGTTGTAACACTCTTTCGATGAAGAGGAGTTAATACTCTTAAATGAGTGTCTAGGCTGTTTACCTTTTTGACAAGCATCACATTTAAGATCGGTGGATAAAAGTTTTCGAGGTAATCCCTTGACAAGGTTTTTCTTAGCCACTTACTAAGGGTCTTGAAATTCAGATGACTAAGCCTTTTGTGCCATAGCCAGTGATATCTTCTCCACCCTTAGCCATCGACAAGTATCTTGGGGACAACTATTAAAGTTGGCCACATAGACATTACCATGTCGAAGCCGATTAATAGTACCTTATCTCGAGGAATTATTCAAAATATCACATTTATCCCTTGAGAATTTTACAAGAAAACCTTTATCACAAAGTCGAGAAACAGATAGTGATTATGTTTCAAACCTTCAATAAAATATACCTCGAGATACCTGAATATCCTTGATAATCAAAGTACCTACACCTTTAGTCGACCACAATTATTATCACCAAATAAAACTCTTGGACCATCAATGTTTTGAAAATTTGATAACAGCTTCTTGTTATGGGTCATATGTTGTGAAGACCACTATCAATGTACCATATTGAAGCTAAGATCTCTTCCTTGAGTGATGATCCTGTGAATCCTGTGAAATGAGTTAGTTCTCGAGGTACCCTAGTGATCTTGGGTCCTTTTGGGTCAAGAATCACTTTAGGAATCCAAATAAACATCTCATCTGCAGACAATAAATCGACTTCAGATTTTTCTACCAAATCTGTCTACAATTATATCATTTTTAAATGACAACTTGTTGTATTCAGATTGAGTAATTTTCCTAAACTTAGGAAATGTAGAATAGCATTTGCTCCTTCCATCAAAAGAATTACAATAAGAAAATCTTCTTATTTTGGTTCTTGGATTCCTTCTAGTCGATAGGGATTCTTCAAATTTGAATTCTTGGTTTATTTGGAAGATGTAGTCCTTATCTCGACTAGTTGGTTTCCATGGACCAATTTTAATATCTTTTGATTGAACAGATGCTTTCACAAATTTCCTAGGATTTTGAACATCGATTTATTGTTCCTATCATAACCAAGTCCTGTCTTATCATGAGATTTTTGAGAAGTATTAAAAATATGATCTATTACTCGATTGTGAATTATTAAGTGGCTAATTTTGAAGACAAGCTTCTCATTGTCTTTCTTAATTAATTCATTTTCAGCACAGACTACTTCAAATTTATCTTTTAAAGTTTTCAATTCATTTTCTAACCTTTCGTAAGCTGGCCGATGTACTAGCTTGATGCAAGAAAACATTCCCCTTGAATGTTTCCTCGCCTTTGAAATGTTCATCACTTGCTTGCCTTTATTTAGAATTTGAATCTGATCCTTTAAAAATAAATTCTCTTGTCTCTAGCTGTTTATAAGCAGCTAAGGATGTCTTTAAATCTCTTAATAACTCATGAATAACAGTTTGGTCATGATCGGATGCAGATCGACAAGAATCATTATCTCAAGATGAATAGTAGATTACCTCATTAGCCATGAGACAGATCTCGTCATCTCGATCCAAAATCGATGAGGATGATGAAGATGATGATGATTTCTCTCGGCTCTTTTTCTTCAGCCAACAAAGCTCTTTGATCTCGCAAATCTCCTGTCTCTTTTCTTCCTCTTTTCTTCCCTTTCTTTAGGAGTCGATTGAGGACAGTCATAGCTGAAATGTCTCGGCTTGTTGCATGTATAGCAAATGTCACTCCTATCTCGATCTGGGATCGGAAGTATTTCTTCCGACAGTGATCTGTATCTTCTTGTCTCGGCTCTTGTTTTTGTCATCATCTCAAGATTTATCCACCTTCCTATACGATCTGGATCTTTGTTTATCTCTACCCGCAAATCTCAATTTATTTCTCTTATACTTCATTCTCAATTTATCATACCTTTTTGTAAGTAAAGCCATCTCGCTTCTTTCAGTAGATAGATCAGCTCCTACAGACTCTGACACCTTGTCTTCTTTACTTGACAAAGGCAACAGACTTGGATGAGGTGCTTGACTCCATCTCATCTTCCTCATCTTCTATCTGGATATCATACTCTAAAGCTTTAAGATGAGAAAATAAAGTATGGTGAGTAATAGAAGATAAATCTTGAGTTGCTTTAAGGATATTGGATTTTTCCCTCCATCTCTTGGTTAATGATCTTAGAATCTTGTTATTTATCTCCTTCTGAATAATTCTTTCCAAGGTCACCGCTTTGTTGAGAAGATTGGTCAACCTAACATCAAACCGATCCACAGACTCATTTTCTTTCATCTTAAATGTTTCAAATGTATGCAATCTTGTTGTAGCTTGTTTTCCTTGACTTGATCAGATCCTTCACAAACATTGGCTAAAGTTTGCCACATTTCTTTGGCTGTTTTACATCTCTTAATCTTCTCTATCCAATCTTTACTAAGAGTCTCGATGATTTCAGATCCTAGCTACTTGGTCAAGATTGTGGACTTTTCTTTCATCATTAAATCAATTCGTAACTCTTCTTTACTTGTCTAGTTCTTGATTAATTTGTCTCTGCTCAGTCTTTGGTGCCTCCATGATAAAACTTTATAGGACCTTCCTCGAGGACCTCTTCCATTCTATCATGAATGGCCTTGAGATGATTTTCCATCCTAAATTTCCAATAATCATAATCTTCAATGGAAAATTCGGAAGATTCCTAGACTTTTTACTTTTACCCGATGACATGATGAAACAAAGACAAAATACTCCACAAAAAGCTTATTAGTAGCACTGTTATAAATGAAAGAAAATGAAGAAAATCAAGATAATTCCAGAATCTTGTTCAAGACCTAAAATCAATATCGGAAACGACTTAACACCTGCTCTGATACCACTTGTTAGTCCCGGAAAGTTGAGTTGATTAAAACTTTGAGTAAGCTTCCTAGAACAAAATCTAGAAAGGGGGGTTTGAATAGATTTTGTAGATTTTTCAAATCTTTCAAAATCAATTCAAAATATCGATTAAACACGACGGAATATAATTGGATTCTCAACTTTTATAAGATCAAAAGCAAGGTTGATATTCGATTTTAGTTAAGATTCTGAACTTTAATCT
Organism: Paraleonurus japonicus; assembly: GCA_030762865.1. Lineage (NCBI taxonomy): Eukaryota > Viridiplantae > Streptophyta > Magnoliopsida > Lamiales > Lamiaceae > Paraleonurus > Paraleonurus japonicus. The sequence goes on along the minus strand of CM061057.1, from coordinate 38,458,596 downwards.
TGAAGTAACACAATTGTAAATCAAGCGAAACTAAAGAAAGCAAGAAATAGCACCGGGATTTATAGTGGTTCGGATTTTAATAATCCTACATCCACTCTCCTTCTTCAATTTGAAGAAGGGACTCGCATCTTGCTTACTTTCTTACTTCCAAACTTACAACTTACAACTTGTACAAATCTTCAAATCTTCAATCTCCTAAATCCTTCTTCTAGAAATCTAACTATTACGGTGAATATTTAATTTTGAAGATTACAAGAAAAGTGTTCTATAAACACTTAGAACTTTTTGAAAACTCACTAGAAATACTTGTGAAAATATTGTGATTGAAATGCGAGTAGTGAATAGTGTGTAAATCGAATATGCATAAGTGTTCTATATCAAAAATGAAAAACCTAGACCTATTTATAAGTCTGGAAAGACAGTTAGTTTGTTAGTTAGTTGTAACAAACTTGAAACTCGCTTAACAAACTTAAACTTGTAAAAGCTGCTCTAGACCTCGGTGATTCTTCATACTCATCTCCAGGTGACTTGGTGAAAACTCGCCTTTCTTATTCTACTCGGCTTATCTTGACCTCGTCCTCGAGCTCTTCATATTTGTCTCACTGCAGATGACTAGACTTGAGCTTGTCTTGGATGACTAGCATAATATCGGACCTCGGTGACTAGCTTAATGCATGACCGTCTCGATCAGCCTTATATCCTCACTGTTCTTCGGGTTGGCTGATCATCACGATCTGCTCTTTAACTCATCAAAACCTCTTGATCCAACAAAGGATATTCAGGTATACTGAGGTATATTTTGTTGATGGTTTGAAACATAATCTAGTCTGTTTCTCGGCTTTGTGATAAAGGTTTTCTTGTCAAATTCTCAAAGGATAAATGTGATATTTTAGATAATTCCTCGGATAAGGTGCATTAGCGGCTTGACATGGTAATGTCTATGTGGCCAACTTTAATAGTTGTCCCAAAGATACCTGTCGATAGCTAAGGGTGGAGAAGATATCGGTGGCTATGGCACAAAAGGCTTAGTCATCTCGAATTTCAAAACTCTTAGTAAGTTAGCTAAAAAGAACCTTGTCAAGGGATTACCTGAAAAACTTTTATCCACTGATCTTAAATGTTATGCTTGTCAAAAAGGTAAACAGCCTAGACACTCATTTAAGAGTATTAACTCCTCTTCATGCGAAAGAGTGTTGCAACTCCTTCATCTGGATCTGTTTGGACCTATTTCACCTCTCGGTTTCGGTGGAAGGAAATATGCTCTTGTTGTAGTAGATGACTTTTCTAGATACACTTGGGTTATATTTCTTTTCAAGAAAAATGAGACTATGAACAAGATTCTGATCTATTCGCATGATTCGAGAATGAAAAGGGTGTTAATATTATTAAAATAAGGAGTGATAAGGGCACAAAATTTTTGAATTCTTGTTTATCTAATTTTTCAATGAGTGTGGAATTATTCATGAGACATCTTCAGCAAGAACTCCTCAACAAAATGGAGTGGTTGAAAGAAGGAATAGAACTTTGAAGGAAGCGGCCAGGAGCATGTTGGCTGAGTATAATACCCCTCATAGGTTACGGGCTGAAGCCATCAACACGATTTGCTATACCCGTACGGGTGCTCGGTTGTCAAAGACAAGGGTAAGACTCCTTATGAGATTTGGAAGGGTAAGATTCCAAGAATCTCATACTTCAAAGCTTTTGGTTGTAAGTGTTTCATCCATAACAATGGGAAATCTAACTTAAGAACTTTTGATGCTAAAGCGGTGATGGAATATTCTTGGGATATTCTAATACTTCAAAGGCATTTAGAGTTTTTAACAAGACAACCCTTTGTGTGGAGGAAACCCCTCATGTTGTTTTTGATGAAGCTGTATTCCTGCCGAGATAAAGTGAATCAAATTTCGAAAGTCTAGATAAAATTAAACTATCCAAGACTAAACATAGAACTGTCTATCTACCTAGTCTTGATTCAATCGATGAAGAAGATTCCTCATCCGATAATCGAAGACAACTTACGATCGAGACTCCATCGAAGCAGAGACACCCTTGACATCGGTGATCGGCGGGGTCGGTGATGAAGGGGGAACGTCACCGAGGTTGAGACAGAGGAGTTATCTACCGAAACTCAAGATGAGGATCCTTCTCCTCACATAGGCAAAAGGATGAGAAGCTATCATCCATCTCGATCAGATTATAGGAGACCCATCTAGTAGTGTGCATTACACGAATGATGCTAGACTCAAAGTCTTTTCGTTGTTATGTGTCGCTTCTTGAACCCAAGTCTATTGAGGAAGCCCTATCGACTCCAAATCGATAATGACCATGCAGAGGAATCGCATCAGCTTGAAAGACAAAATGTATGGAATCTAGTGGAAAGACCTTTACACGTAAAGATTATAGGCACCAAATGGGTGTTTAAAAATAAAGCAGATGAGAACAATATTATTGTTCGAAATAAGGCAAGACTGGTTGCACAAGGTTACTCACAGTTTGAGGGAATAGACTATGATGAAACCTATGCTCCGGTTGCCGATTAGAGGCAATAAGATTGTTCTTGGCATTTCTTTGCATATAAATATTTCAAAGTTTTTCAAATGGATGTTAAGTCCGCTTTCTTAATGGTGTGTTACTTGAGGAGGTCTATGTAGAGCAAATCCTCCGGGTTTAAGATCAATAACAAGGTCTATAAACTCAACAAAGCTCTATATGGACTAAAACAAGCTCCCAGAGCTCGGTATGATACACTATCTCGATTTCTTGACATCAAATGGTTTTTCTAAAGGCAAGATTGATAGAACTTTGTTTAGAAAGGAAGTAGATGGCAACATCTTACTAGTTCAAATTTATGTAGATGACATAATCTTTGGTTCACCTAATCAAATTATGTGAAGAGTTTAGCATTCTCATGAAAACAGGTTTTAAATGTCAATGATGGGAGAATTAACATACTTTCTAGGCTTACAGATTAAACAGATGAGTAAGGGTATATTTATACATCAGTCTAAGTATGCTAAGGATCGATTGAGAAATTTGGAATGACAACTAGCAGAGAAGTTAAAAATACCTATGGCAACTAACTTCTCAATGGATTCAGATGAGCAGGGATACCCACCGATGCAACGGAGTATCGTGGACTCGATTGGATCTCTTCTCTATCTCACCGCAAGTAGACCAGACATAGCCTTTGCGGTTGTGGTATGTGCAAGATTCCTGTCTAATCCCAAGAAAACTCATCTCGGAGACGGCTAAGAAAATTCTTAGATATCTCAAAGGAACCTTGCAAGTAGGGTTATGGTACCCGGTGATGACAACTTAGAGTGACAGGTTATTGATTGGACTTTGGAGGATGTAAGATTGATAGAAAATCCACTTACGGAACTTGTCAATTCTTAGGCAACAAATTAATTTCTTGGTTATCTAAGAAATGGACATCAGTTGCCACCTCTACAATCAAGCCGAATACATGGCACCGGAAGTTGTTGCTCTCAACTCCTCTGGATTAGTCAACAGACTTAGAGATTATAATATTCAAACATCACTGCTCCTATTTACCGTGATAGTAATAGTGCAATTGCAATGACTTACAATCTGTTCTACATTCTAGATGTAAGCATACAGATATTAGGCATCATTTCATTAGGGATCATGTTGAGAAGAATGACATTAGGATTGAGAAAATTGCCACTAAATCACAAAGAGCCGACATTCTTACAAAACCATTAGCTGAATCTAGGTTTAAAGAAATGTGCTTAGAATTAGGATTACTTGATGCATCTTTCTGGTTTCTAATTTGTGTGCATCTGCTTTTTCTTGTTCTTCTCTTCTCTTTTCTTTAAATTAATGTCTAGAAAGAATTATCGACTAGATATGTGTCAAAGGACAATCGTGTAGCTGATATCATTGATCTCCTTTTAGGAATCAAGAATCAAGGATTAGTCATATTGACCTTATCCGAATTGATAATTACTTGTCGACATTGAGTAAATCGCACAAGGACACAATAGTCACCGATCTCACAAGAAAACAGATGATTATTTGCATCCTATCTCGGTTTACCTTAATCTTCCGATGGTTTCTTTTGAGTATATGTCTTTGCGAACAGTCACGAGATCATCTTGTTTCATCTCTTCTTATTCAAATTCCTTTATTCTATTACTTTTGTTTCTAAATAAATTTTTTTAAAATGGATGAACAACCTAGTTTTAGAAAATTAAGTCTCGAGTCCTGTTTAGTTTTAATTGTTTTTAAATTTGCTAAAAAGTTACATCTAAGTTGTTGGTTTTGAGAATCGACAGGTTACTTTATCGATGTCTTTCCAAACCCATCTATTTTTTTAACTAATCTGCTTTTTCAAAATCATCTCGATTTGCAAACCCTTAGCCGAAGTAAGGTAACCCTAGGCCGACGTCAGTATACTTACTTCTCTGCATAAAGTAACCTACATCTGTCAAATCAACAGTCTATAAAGTAACTATTTACGCATTCCAAAGGCGATTAACATCCACACGCTGAATCCTAATCGCTTATCTTAGTTTTTAACCGTTGATTAATACTCAAGAAAAACTTTTTGAATAAATGACTAAGATTAATTCAAGTTTTCAAAAATGGCGGTTTCTCTTTCCAATCTATTCCCCTATAAATACATCTTCTTCTCCAAATTCATTCTTTTCACTTTCGAAAATCTCAAAACTCTCTGCAAATTTTCTCAAACTCTTTCTAAATCAAGATATGAGCATTTCTGTAAGAGGAGTAACATCAACAATGGTGGATGTGCACAATGAAACCTACAATAAGAAGGTGAAGTCCGAGATGTACGTCGACTTCGACACCACCACCGATGGAGAATCCAGAGAAATATTGTCCTTATTGGAGAGGGCTGGATTGAGGACTTTTTGCTCTAAGAAATCCCCTTCCAATAAGACATTGGATATGAGAGGTTTGGAGTTCTATGTCAATGGGACATATGAACATGGAGTTTTCCGAACCAGGGTATATGGAGAGGTTTTGACCGCTTTCCGGCGGAGGTGGCCAGAATTTTTATACGAGCGGTGAGGGAGTGAATCCCTCACTTACAAATCTGATGAATGGGTAGAATCATTTGAGATGATTGCCGGAATTCTATGAAGGATCGCCGATCGGAGTTAAAGAAGAAGATGCTCCGACGACGATATCGCCTTCCGATGACCATTGTCACGAAGGTGATATCGGGAGAACAGAGCTCTCACGATGGGCTGACCAGACTGCATCTGCGTGATGAGAACAATTTTGGATGGAGTACGAGGCCAAGCGGTGCAGTACATTCTTGGACAAATTTAGAGACGGAAAGAAAGCGTCCGGAGGTGGTGAATGGGAAATGGCAGTTAAGTCGATCACCGCCTTTTTAACAAAGTGACTGTGATCATGGAGGACTTGCTGTCAGCCGAGATCAATTGGTCGACGGGGTCCGAGCTTACACGGCGTAAGGATTCTCGACCAAAGATGAGCCACTCGGGGCTCCACTGATTCCCGATGAGGGTGGAGCCGAGGTTGGAGCTCAAGCTCCACCAAGAAGAAGCCGAGGAGGAGGAGGAGGAAGATGTGGAGACAGAGCTGCCAACCGTGAGCTCACCGAGGCCGACAGCCCGATGATAAGGAGAAGGCACCAAGGAGACGGAGGTTGGTGAAAACCTCGAGTTGGGTGGATCATCCGCAGATCAGCCGACTCTTCTTCCCGAGGAAGTATCCACGCCGCAAATTGCAGCTCGGGTGGTCGGCTGGAGGAGGTCCAGAAATCGGTTCGAAGGGACCCTCCCCGCCCGTGGTCGTACATTTCTCTCCTCCCCATCTCCAACCCAAACCGCAATGAAGAGGTGTCCCAGTGCCGGCACCTCGCAGCCTCAAACAGCCTTACTCCCGAAATTGTCCAAAGTCCAACCTCATCTTCTCTTCCCCAAATCCAAACCTCATCTCCTCCACCATCCCCATCTCATATATTGTCCTTCCTTTACGGACCAAGATTCGCCCAACCCCCATCTCCATATCTCCACCAAATTCTTTACCCACAACTTCTCAACCCCAACTCATCTTACCCCAATCACTCCCATCTCCTCCACCTACCACTTCACAAATCCCACCTTTACCATCATCACCCCCACCGTAAATCCCACCCCCACCATCGACACCCCCACCTCATCTACCCCAGCCCGAACCTCATGTGGATACCTCAAATATCTTTGGGGATATTCCCATGAGCTCCCCTAGTCCAACTTCTCCCACCACCTCTTCCTCGTCAAATGCAGATCGGAGGGAGAGGACGAGATCAATTCTTGCCATCTCCTCTCGCTTTGAACAACTCCACAAAGAAAATTATTTCCCAAGTTCGAGGATGATGGAGAAGAAAACACGAAAGGTGATTCGAGCGACACGTATACTATGCTCGACAACATGCAGATTGCCGAGGTCAACATGACCGTAAATTTATCAGCCAATCTCAAAGACCGCCGTTGGATCCAGTGAGTGCGCTTGAGGAGGAGGTCAAGGCACTGAAAGAGAAAACAGCTAATGACAACGAAATCGTGGTCTCAACACTCACATCTCGATCGTAACAATTTCACGACGTTGTGCGGCAATAGAGGCCCACTTGATCTCTCAAAGATGAAGTTAAAAAGGGGAAGGTGCGAGAGCGTAATGGAAACCCTCATACCGGTGTCATGTCAATAATCGACAAGCTTGATACAAAGGCGCATACAAATGAGTTGGAGGCAGCCAAGGTGGAAATTAAAATCAAATCGACGAGTTGGCTGCCTTGCAACCGAGGGTAACCCAGATTGAAGAGGCCATCCGAGAGGATGAGGAGAAGAGAAAGAAGGAGGAAGAAGAAAAGACAGAGAAGCCGCTGGCTCGCATGAAAGAATCGAGGAACCGGAGCCCAAGGGCAAAGGTAAAGGGAAAGCAGCAGCGGCAATGAGAAGTCTCCATCAGCCGAGCAGATGATCAGCCCAGATCAGCCGAGCGCAAGAGAAAGGAACCAGACTTCTCCAACTTATCACCGAAAGGCATCGGAAGAATCAGTCTTGAGAAGGAGATGTTTGAAAAGAGAGAAAAGAAGAGGTCAAGAAGATGGGGAAGGCCGAAGTGGGACAGTGGATACTCGGAAGTGGGTATCCAAAGCCGCAAATGAAGCGGACTTCCGCCCCGTCCATCGCACTACAGCTCCTCCAAAGATGGTATCAGGGAAATACACCGGTGAATATAAAAAGCAAGCCTGGATGCTAAATGGATGTACATCGGGTACATCTTGAAGGCATCACTATCTGGAGCAAATGCCAATGAAGACATCACCGGCATGAATGGATGGAGAAGGAGGACGCAGATCTTTATGGGAAGCTGCTCGATGACGCACATAATGTGTTCAATCGCGATCCGATCGCACGCCTATGAGCAGTCACCCCCAAGCCGAAAGAAGATGGTTCTCCTGATCCGGAATGGGTCAATAGCTTGTGGCCAAAGCAGAAAGGGAATCCGAGCTCACAGATGAGAATGATCTCAAAAAGACTTAGAGCAAGGATTTTCAGGCTAAACATTCCGTAGGCTGACCGATGGGGAATCGATAGAACAGATTTTTCTTTCCTTATTTTTTATTCTCTATCAGTTCTCTTATTTTGTAATCAGTAAATTTCGTGAATGAATATATTCGGACTTATGTGAATTATGTGTATTAGTTTCTTTGAAATTTTTTTTTAAATTTTTTTAAGAATAAATCTTCCGAGAAATTTTATATTTCAGTGTTAAAATTTTTTTAAATTTTTCTAAGTACTTCTAAAAGAGTCTAAAAGACTTAAATTTTTTTATGCCTTGAATGTGAATGAATCATTGAAGTGTGAAAATGTGCTTTGATTTATCTATCTCGATTGATTTAACTAAATCTAGTACTAACTTCGATTGTGAGTATGTTTCTTTATTATAGGTTTTAACTTCATCAAAAAGGGGAAAATTGTTGGATCAAGAGGTTTTGATGAGTTAAAGAGCAAATGATCGATCACCCAACCTCAAGAACAAAGCAGAGAATAAGTTTATAAGATAAGCCGATCGACGGGGTCAAGCACCAACCTAGTCACCGAGGTCCGATATCATGCTAGTCATCTCAAGACAAGCTCGAACCTAGTCATTTGGCAGGAGACTAACATGAAGAGCTCAGACGAGGTCAAGATAAGCCGAGTAGAATAAGAAAGGCGAAGTTTTCACCAAGTCACCTGCAGGGTGAGTATGAAGAATCACCGAGGTCTAGAGCGGTTTACAAGTTTAAGTTTGTTAAGTAGCTTTCAAGTTTGTTAGAACAAACTAACAAACTAACCTGTCTTTCCAGACTTATAAATAGGACTAGATTTTATTTTTCAAGACACTTATGCATATTTGATTTTTCACACTATTCACTACTCGATTTCAATCACAATCTTTTCACAAGTATTTCAAGAGAGTTCTCAAAAAGTTCTAAGTGTTTTTAGAACACTTTTCTTGTAATCTTCAAAATCCGATATTCACCGTAATAGTTAGATTTTAGAGAAGGATTTAGGAGATTGAAGATTTGAAGATTTGTACAAGTTGTAAGTCGTAAGTTGAAAGTAAGAAAGTAAGTAGTAGCAGAGTCCCTTCTTCGATTGAAGAAGGAGAGTGGATGTAGGATTATTAAAATCCGAACCACTATAAATCCTCGGTGTTATTTCTTGCTTTCTTTAATTTCTGTTCAAATTACAATATTGTTAATTCAAGATTAAAGTTCAGAATCTTAACTAAAATCTGAATATCAACCTTGCTTTTGATCTTGTTAAAAGTTGAGTTATCAATCATATTCCGCTGTGTTTAATCGATATTTTGAATTGATTTTGAAAGATTTGAAAAATCTACAAAATCTATTCAAACCCCCTTTCTAGATTTTGTTCTAGGAAGCTAACTCAAGGTTATTAATCAACTCAACATTCCGGGACCAACAACAAGAATATCATCAATAAACACAATCACAAACCTATCAATGTAAGGATGAAAAACACGATTCATCGATACATAAAGATGGCTGGTGCATTACTAAGCCCAAATGGCATCACTATGAACTCATAGTGTCCATAACGTGTTCTCGAAAGTTGTCTTCAAAATATCACCCTCTCTAATCCTCACCGATGATATCACCGAACTTAGATCAATCTTTGTGCTCCGGCCTATGAGACGGGAGGCCCAAGACCAATCCAGACGGCTCAATCGACATGAACTGGATCAAAGGCATCATTGCCAAAGCCGAAGTGGAGTCTGGGTTGAAAGATGAAGATGAGCTGAAAAAGCCGAGGAAGAGAGTCTTTACCGGTTGGCCATTCCTAAAGCCAATCGGTGGGGAATCAAAATAGGATCAATCTCTTTTCCTTATCTTTTTATCTTTTGATTTTTGTAAATCAGAATGCGTGAATGAATATATCTGGACTTTTGTGAATTACTTGTCTTATTTTCTTAAAGTTTTTCCCCGCTTTAAGAAAAACTTAAATTTTTTTCTAAGTATAAGTCATCTCGAGAGATTTATCTTCCTCGGACTTAAAAATTCTCAAAATTTTTCTAAGTCTAAAAATTTTCTAAGTACTAAGACTTAAAAGTTTTCCAAGCTTAAAAGATTCTTTTTAAAAGTGCTTTGTGATAATTGAATCGATTAAAAGTGTAAATGTGTTCGATATACCTATTTGTTAAATCTTGATTAACCATAAACTAACTTCACCGTGAGTGTGTCTCTTTCTTGTAGGTTTTAACTTCATCAAAAAGGGAAATTGTTAGATCAAGTAGAGTTTTGATGAGTTAAAAACAATCCAGATGAGCGGCATAACGTTAATGAACAACTCGAGATCGAGTTCGCCACTAAGCCGATCGGACTAGGTCAAGGGCTGATTAAGTCATCGAAGATCGAAGTTACAAGTCGTCTGGAGACAAGCACAAGTCTAGTCATCTCAGGAGACGATCATGAAGAGCTCAGACGAGGTCAAGACAAGCTGAGTAGGATAAGTAAGGTGAGTCTTCACCAAGTCACAGACGAGTAGGAAAAATCGAGTTGAGGTCAAGAGCAATTTTCAAGATTAAGTTTGTTAAGCAGCTTTTTAGTTTGTTAGAACCGACTAACAAACTAACTACCTTTTCAGGCTTATAAATAGGTCTAGATTTTATTTTTCAATATTTTTATGCAAATCTGATTTTTCACACTATTCACTATTCAGTTCACAAAGTATTTTCAAAAGAGTTTTCAAAAATATTTCAAGTGTTTATAGAACACTTCACTTCACATCTTCAAATTCACTTCTTATTCTTAGAGTTAGATTTCGAAGTTTGATTAGCATTTTTGAAGAGTTGAAGATCAAGTTGTAAGTTGTAAAGATTGTAAAGTAAGTAAGTAAGCATAGTGGAGACCCTTCTTCAAAGTTTGGAGAAGGAGAGTGAATGTAGGATTGTTATAATCCGAACCACTATAAAATCTCGGTGTTCTTTCTTGCTTTCATTTATCTTTCTCGTTCAAGTTACAATTTATTGTTCAAAGTTTAATTTCGTAATTAAAGTTAAGATCCGAATATCGTTGTTGCTTTTGATCTTATTAAAAGTTGAGATTAACATTAAATTCCGTTGTGTCACTTTGGTACTTTGAATATATTTTGAAAGATTTGAAAAAAATCTCAAAAATCTATTCAACCCCCTTCTAGATTTTTGCTAGAAGGCCGATACATTTTTTACCTAATCTACTCAACTAATCGGGACCAACATAATTTTACAAAAAAATTATATTTCCTTTATTCCGCGATTACTTTCACATATTTCTTTTTTGTCTGCCTAAAAATTTTATATTTCTTTATATAAACTCCACTATCACAATATCTTTAAATTTTACACAAAATGTCATAACTCTTGAGCCCATACTTACACACAATCCAACTCATTTCTTTACATGCATAAATATTTACAAAATTATCCTTCAAATCTATACTCATTATCATTACTTTATTTTTTTAAGTGTGTCCACTTCCATATAAAAGTGATCATGGGACAGAAAAATATTTTATTTCAATATATTTATTGAAGGTGTGCGTAAGTGTTTTTGCAGAATGTTGTCACGAATGTTGACACAATCGAGAACAACATGCATTTAAAATAAATGAACAGAAATACACAATGAAGTCTTAAACACTTTGCAAGATGGATATCAAAATTTTGTATAGACTATAAATAAGTCTATACTTGTCAATCGGCGTATTATCACTAGTAATTGTTAAGTGATACAATCGGTGAAAACATAAGCCACACCGTGAATGAATCTATGTATATAGTGACTAGACAATGATCAATCTAACCTATCACCGATACATATAAAGACCCAATGTTGAGTGAAATGTTGGAACATTCACAAACGGAAGTATCGAGATAGAAACAAAATAATCTATGCCAATAGACTATGCTAGATTGTGTTTCTCTCAACTCCAAGTTTTAATCTTCATAGCAGCCGTGTATATATTGATAAATCTGGACTCTTAATGCTTGAAGATAACTTCCATGTAACTTCCCCATGATTTTTATAACTTCTCTTCTCTTGCCTTTTCAAACGCATGACTTCGTAATCGTAAAAAGTCTTCATTCTGAAAGAAAACAAGACATTGAACAAGACAAAATGTGGGTTAAGGGTTAGTGGAAGTGGAAGGATCGAATTCGATGTTGTGACCAAAATGTTGGCACATTCTCGAGTAACACTCGTCACTAACATCAACAATCTCTCCCAATTCGGTCTTTCTCTTTGGAACACACCCGATGTTGTACCATCGAACATAATGTGTACACAACAGAGATAAGTAAATAAACATCAAGTAAATGACATCTCATTACTTAGCCAAAAAGAACAACACTAAACATAAATTACGAACATAACATAGACTTAACACATAATACAACCAAAATCGAGCTAACATAAAACAATAACATAGTAACTAACAAAACTAAATAAGAGCAACAAGGCATAAAGACATACGACACAATATACGAATATAAAAAAACATACTAGACTCAATCAAAATAAAATCGAACATAGTAACAATGACTTAACCAAAACAAACTTAACTTAATTCCAAACTAATAATAAGTTCGAAAACATACATAATAAAATAAAATAGGTTCGGAAAGACATAAACATAAAACCGAATATAAAATGAGTCTAATACAAGAACAAGATAGAGCTTATAATGAAAATTAGGAAAGGATTGACTGTCAAGTATAACAATTTGCATCTTCATAAGTCTACACGAACTCCCCTTTCTTCAAGCTCTTCTATTCTTGAAAGCTCCCTCGCACGGATCATCAATGTCCCCAATCATCCAAGTCATCATACAAAGACACCGAGATCTTCATCATCCCACCCATCGCATCTATCTTCTCAAAGCATCAATATCCATGTTTGAACCGGCTGGGTCCATCATCATTGTTGGTTGGAATTGTGGGCACATTATCTCGCACATCCTCGGGTATCATTCCCATTTTCAAAGCATCGTGAGCTGCACTTGTTCCAGCTCCAAAGATATCAAAGATCTCGGTCCTCCTCCGATTGCACCAACACCAACACTTGTACCACCAAAGCATCTCCATCCCTAGCACCGGTTCAAGAAGAAGATCAAGAAAGATCAACAGCTTTGAGCATCGTGTCCTACTCCCCTCGTGACGGTAGAAAGGAGTGCTTCCTAGATCCTTTTGCTTAACAGACACTTGGCATTATTAATTGAATTATTTGTCATAGCAATTTGATCTCGGATAAATTGCGGCTGTAATTGCGAAATGTTGGTAGCGTGTGTGCCAACATCTCTCAAGACATCACCTGGTTGATCACCGTGAACTTCAACTTCGGGGCATTTGGATCTCTCGTAAGGCGAGATCAATTACACGTGGTCCAGCTTCTCGGAACATGAGATATTGCAGGACTTAGTGCAAATGAGTGATAATCTCATTATTTTCTCTTTGAAATCCTTGAGCCGAAATCAACATGTGAATTAGGCTAGGATAAGGTAGTAGCCCTTTGCTTGATATTCTCCCGAATATATCATCATATTGTCAAAAATAGTCTTTCCAAGATTAAACCTTCTAAGATGGCCAATCTTGTATATCAGACGACTTGCTCCGAGGTTAAAGTGGTTGTGTTTGATGAAGGCAGCCAATTGTAAACAATTAACTTGTGAAGAACACCGTAAAGACTTGTCAAACCGACGAATTCATCCTATATCTCCAAACAAGAATCCTTCCTCCGTAATTACGCTAATCACTTCATCCAAATTATCCACTTGTGGATCCTCATCATCTCTAGTTCTTAAGACATAATTAATTATTTGAGTCACCTCTATAACCTTGCCTCTAAATTTCACTTTCCCATAGTACCTAGAATTAACTTGAAACTCTTACTTTCGATTAACATAAAATTCATATACCCAATCAACCAAGTAAGGTGTAGCAAATCAAGGGAATGCATCAAAGATCGTCACCAAATATCCAACTAGATTCATAGAGACAAAATCATCCATCTTAATTATTCTTTCCCCAACTATCGATCTAGTCCTCAAAGTCTTAAATTTATCACTATTAACAACATGATAACTATCATCGAATCGTAAGAGGACATATGCAGAGAGGAATCGGTATGTACCTCATCGATTTTGCCTTACTAGCTTCGATGAAGAGGACTCAGAGTCGAGGATGATGTGTCCATTGGTGTGCCAATTGATTGGAAGGAATTGATACATGTTTTTAGGGCCTATTTTAGTGCAAAAAGTGAGCTAAAGTGTGAGTTTTGTGCATAAATATGAAAAGTATCACTCTTATGCCTAAAAAGTATTATTTTGTGAGATTTTGAGGTTTTTGTCCGTTTTGCAGGTAAATCGGTGGAATTTTGCCAAACCGAGAGTACCGTTATTCTTAGAATGAAGAGACGAACATACGGGACAAAATGGGGGCCTGCCCAAGCCCTTCTCGATAAAATTACCCCCGGGTCTCGAGCACAGGTCGAGGGAGCACAGACCTCGACTCGAGGGTCAGCCGAGGGAAAGAATTTCAAAATTGCAAGAATCTCGGCTCGAGGGAGGAGCCTCGAGTCGAGAGATGGAAAAATGGCAGATTCCTCGAGTCGAGGTGAGCCTCGACTCGAGGCAGGAGATATTTTGAAGAAACGTGTTAGCGACTCTTAGGCCTCGATTCAAGGGCCTCGAAGCTCGAGTCGAGGAGTGCCCAAAATCGAAAATTGCAGTTTTAAAGCCATTTGAAGCCAAAACAGAGCATAACTTGATTCTAGCAGTTTAGAGCGGTTTCAGGGAGGTTCCTTAGGCGAATTTTGCACTTAGTAGCTTGATTTCCATTGTAATTGCCATAGATTGTTAGAATTAGATTAGATTCTACATTTAGTCCACTAGATTAGCATTTTGATTGATTGTAATTGAAGATTCCAGCTGTAATTTGGGAGTAGAGGAGTTGAATTCAAGCATTGTAGAAGATTAATCATTCCTATTTTTGTCTATTGAAATTCAATTGGTGATGTTCTTACCCTTTGCTCTCTTTAATTCATTGCTTGTATTGATTAGATTGTTAATTGCTTTCTTAGATTTTTTACCCATGGCTTTTGCTTGTAGCACCATGGGCTAATAGCTTTGTGCTTGGAATAATTGAAATTAGGGATGAAGTGATTGCCTCATGCTATGATTGTTGATAATTGTGATCAATTGAATTAGCTTGCTTCCTAATTGTGATTCTTAATTGTGCTTCATGAAAAATTGTCTCTTTTGATTAATGGTTGATCACCCTAGCAATAGGCGAGAGTTGAGCTAACGTGATTAGGTGTTAATCGGATTTCAATTTTGCATGATTGTATGAATTGGGGACTTCTACATTGAGAGATGGGAAGAACTAAGGATACTCACATTAGGCATTGTGATATTAATGGAGTGATTAATTTCATGATGGTTTATACTTTCTAATTTGATTGATTTGCACTTGGATACAATCATAGCTTGTTAATCATGAATTCCTTGATGGAGATTATCCCTTGCACCCAAATCCCCCATTGATTTTAGTGTATTTGATCTTGCATTCTAAGTGTTTAATATATTGTTTGCATAATCTTGCCATTTAATTTCTTGCATTCTTAGAGAGATTTTAGTCCTATATCTTGTTGCAACTTTAGCCATTTAGAACTCTTATCCTTGAATTTCGTTTGCATACTTTCTCCCTTGGGTTCAATATTTTGCGATTGGTCTTAAAAGCTCTTGCCCTATACACTCCAATCACCAATATCCTTTGGCACATCCTGCGGTTCATTGTGCTTTTTGCTCCTCCTTTCTAAATGAGCTGCAATTTCTGTCAATGTTTGATTCATCTCAGAATTCTCAGTACTCACCCTCGGGCCGAGCACCGAACAGAGAGGCTTGACCGCATCTTTCTTTCTCTAGGCTTACTTCTCTCATTTCCTCTTGAAGAGTCGAGAATCGAACACTTGAATCGGTTTTGAAGCAACTCCATCGTCATGCTTCGCTTCTTTCCTTTCTCCGAGTAATCGACCCTTATACCCATAGTTCGGTAAGTACGACGTTTCGACCACGTCCCGGAGCTCGACACCTTCCGAACAGTTTCAAGCGAGCGGTAAGCTCACCGGTGTCGGTCGAATCGGTTGACGGGTCATCTATTGGATCATCTTGTGGTGATTGTGGTGGAGTAAACACAAGGTGTTTATCTTGTTGAAGTCAATCTCCACATCGCCGACCTTGACAACAGGTAAATTGTCTCGCTTAGTGAGGGTTTTGAACGCGTAGACGATTTGATCGAGAGGTGGCTCCTTCAGCTAGCTCGACCGTCATTGGGTAGGTTTTGAGAACGGGGGCTTCGCTAGCGTCGCCGCCATCCTGATTTTGTGGCGTTCCGCCCAAAATCGGAGTCTCGAATGGTTGCTCGATGGGAATTTCGGTGTGGGTTGGCGATAATGGCACATCCAACGATCCAACCCTAATTGACATGGGTGATGTTGGGACTGGTGCGCCAACACTGTCGGGAACATTCCCAGTGGCCATTATAGCTAGGAGTCGAAGGTTTCGTGAAGAAGACGAATTAGCGGGAGAGGTTGAGTGTTTCGAATGTGAAGGTGAAGAGCCCTTTTGATCAGCCATGATAATTAATAACTGCAAACACTATTCAAATTATATTAATTAAATAATCAATTTGAATATAAATAGGTCAAGAAAGAAAAACTAATACCAAGAAGTATAATTAATAATACCTTTCAAACACTTGTGCTAAAACTTTTGAAACAATGATATAATGTATAGAACACATTGAGTATTAAGGACCTTAAATAGGGAAGAGAAAGATTGCGAAGTTGTGAACACATCGAAGTTAAATGAATAAGATTTAATCACATCCCTAAGAAATAGGGCATTACCGAATGTTGGAAGTTTATTTCAAAGACATGCTAAAAACCGCTTAATTCTAGATAAAATAACTGCACAAATAATTAAATTAGACTATATAATATTACTGGGAACAATTTAAAATAAATAAACCCTCATAAAATAATATTCGGAAATTTTCAAACTCGTAGAGGTAAATATACATATGAGAACCAGAATGTTATTCACCGAATGTCGGCACACACACTTCTCAACACAGCTTTTACATGAAATAAATTCATTTATGTTGCACTATATTTTGATTTTCCCACTTATTCACATTGATCCATTTTTCCGTAAGAGATCATCGTAGTTGTCATTTCGGTGTCCCATAATTACTCAATGGATTGTGAATATATTGATGCATTCAAGTCACTTTTTGAAAAGAGAACATCGTAGTAGTCAACTCCATGCCCCATAGTTACTCGGTGACATAGCATCTAATTATGTTAGTCCCACTTGGTTGAGAAACTTAGAGAAACTTGAATTAACCCTCTAGGAAAAATCTAGAAGGGGGTTGAATAGATTTTTAGATTTTTGCAAATCCTTTTAAAACTTACTCAAAACTTCAAAGTTACACAAATGGAAATTCAGTTTTAAACTCAACTTGAACAAGATCAAAAGAAGGCTGATAATTTTAGTTTTAACTTTGATTGAAATTAATCTTTGAATAATAAACTGAAAATTTAAAAGAAAGCAGATAAGTAAATAAAAGCTAAAGAACACCAAATTTTATAGTGGTTCGGATTATGAATAATCCTACATCCACTCTCCTTCTCCAACTTGAAGAAGGGATCAACTTACTACATTCTTACTTACAACTTACAGCTTACAACTCTCTTCAAATCTTCAAAATACTCCTAACTCCTTCTCGTGAATCTAACAATTACGGTGAGTAGTGGATTTTCGAAGATTACAAGAAAAGTGTTCTATAAACACTTGAACTTTGTGAAAAACTCTTTAAAAACTTGTGAATTGAAAGTGATCGAGATCTGAGTTGTGAATAATGTGTAAATCGAATTTGCATAAGTGTATTGAAAAATAAAACTAGACCTATTTATAAGTTTGTAAAGACAGGTTAGTTTGTTAGTCGAGTTTCTAACAAACTAAAGCGCTCAACAAACTTAATCTTGAAAATTGTTTCTTCCTCGCCTGATTTTATCCTTCTCATCTGCAGATGACTTGGTGAAGACTCGCCTTTCTTATTCTACTCGGCTTGTCTTGACCTCGTCGAGCTCTTCATTATTGTCTCCTGCAGGCGAGTAGACTCGAGCTAGTCTCGGATGACTTGCAACCTCTAATCTCCGGTGACTTAATCGGTCCTTGACCTAGTGCGATCAACTTAGTATAGGGACTTGATCTTTCTTGTTTTCCGGGGTTGTCTCGATCGTCTCGAGCCGCTTCATTTAACTCATCAAAACTTTCTTAGTCTAACAATTTTCCCCTTTTTGATGAAGTTAAAACCTACAAGAAAGAGACACACTCACAGTGAAGTTAGTTTAGAGTTAATCAAGATTTATCGTATAGGTATATCGTAACACATTTTCACTTTAAACAGATTCATCCAACATAAAGCACTTAATTCACAAAATTTTTTTAAGTCTTTTAGACTTTTTTCAAAATAAAAACTTTTAAGTCTTAGGACTTAGAAAATTTTAGACTTAGAAAAATTATGAAAATTTTAAGTCGGAGATGATAAATTTCTCGAGATGATTAAAAAAATAAGATTTCTTAAAAACTTTAAGAAATATGACAAGTAAAACTCATCACCAAACATATATTTATTCACATCAAATTTACATATTACGAGAAAGATTAGAGAATTAAGAAGATAAGGAAAGAAAATGGTCCTTTGGTCGAGACTCCCGGTGATAAGCTTCGGGAATGGCCAACCAAGTGAAGACCATTTTCCTCGGCTCCTTCGGCTCTTCTTCACCCTTGATCCGACTCTACTTACGCCTTGGCAATGATGTCTTTGATCCAGTTCATGTCTATAGAGCCATCGGGGTTAGTTTTGGGTGCCTGTTTCATAGGCCGGGCACACAGATCGGCATTGAAGAACTTATGCGCTTGACAATCAGCCGATGGTATAGATCTCGCATCTTCTTTCTCAATCCACTCATGCCACCTAAGGTCCTTGTCTGAAGCCGAGAATCAGACCCCTTCAAGATGTACCAATGATACATCCATCGGGCGTCTAGATTCTTTTCTTTATACTCTTTAAACAATTTTCCAGCGGCGACCTTCGGAGGATTGAGTGTCCGATGATATGGTTTGAATTCGACTTCTTACGCCCCTTTCATTTCCCATTTTGTGACTTCTTTGCTCCACCTCATCTCTAGCCCCTTATTCTTCTTCTTCGACGCTTTCTCTACCTTTCTCCATACCAAGCCTGCTCTTTCCTTATCCTCGCTAATCATTTCTTCAGGAAGATTTGAGTAGTCGGGCTCCCTTTTCCTTTTTTTCGGGGTGGGCTTGGGACTCGATTTGACTGGAGTTGGCTCTTCAATAAGCTTCCCTTTGCCTTTTCCTTTTACCTCATTTGTTGTTTTTCGACTCTTTTATTTTTGCAAGCAAACAAGTGCACTGCCCTCCTCTTCTTTCTTCCTTCTAGCCTCGTCTTCCCTCGGTGCTTCCTCCAATTGGCTAACCCTCGGTGTAGTGCAGCGGCTCATCGATTTGATTCGAGCTTCTTCCTGGCTGCACTCGCAGCTCACTGTCCGGCCTTAGTACCAACTTCTTTTGTTTCGTTCACAACAGTGTGAGGGTCTCGCTCTCTTTCTTTCACCTCCTGTTCCCCCTTTTTGACTTCATCAGCTAGGGTAGTCGGCTTTGTCTCAAGATCTTTGCATTTGACTACGAAGTCCGATTTATCCATAGCCAATGAGTCTACTACAATTGCATTGTAGTACGTGACTTGATTCTTCAACCCTTGCACCTCCTCCTCCAAGGCTTTCACCTTCTCGGCAAGAACAAAGTTAGTAATAGAAGTAATCTTTTGAATTAGATTTACCTCTACTTCGCTCATGTTGGAAATCATAGTTTCGTGATTGTCTTCACCATCTTCCTTGTCTTCTTCTTCATCTTTTTCGCAAATGTTTGTTTTATCTTCTTCTCCATTTGAGCTACGATGGAAGAGATGGCTGAAGTGGGGCTAAAGTCATTGTCCTCATCCTCGAAGAGGATTCGGATGAGGAGGAAGTGGGAGTATGGGGTTCGAGATATTTGAGGAAGAGGGACTCGGTGAGCTCATCCGGATGTCTTCCGGGAAAGAGTAGGAAGGAATCTCAATTTGTGGAGGTGTGGTTTGTGTTTGTGGAGAGGTGGAAGGTTGAGTTTCGGATAAGGATATGGTAGATGAGGTTGGTTGTTCGGTTTGTGGGATGATGGTGGGAGTGGGGATGGTTTCAGGTTGGGTGGAAGAACAGATGGTTTCAGATGGAGTTATGGTGGATTTAGTTTGTATTTGGGTGTGGGAGTTGGGTGGTGATTTGGGGCAAGCTGTGGGTATTGTAGAGGCTCGAGGTGCCCCGGCACACCTCTTCATTGCTGTGGAGATTGAGATAAATAGAGAGAAGAGTTGGTACCTTCCTCCCGAATAGGAGAGAGTGCGACTTCCTTGGGCTGGTGAAGAAGGAACCTCCAATTGAGCAACCTCACTGCAATCTCCAGTGGAACTTCTTCGAAAGTAGGGTTGAGGCTTCCATCCGACGGCTGAGCTTCACGAAGATTCGGATGTTTGTGATGTCTGTGGGGCCTCCTCTCAAGGATAAATCGATTATCCTCATCCGAATCTTCATCCGATGGTTGGGTAGTGCGACTCTGGATGACTCTGTGATGGCTTCTTTTCGAGAGGCTTTGATAAGCTTTCTCCTCGACCTTCTCCTTGGAGACCTTACTGCCGTTGTTGCCTCCTCAACTATCACTACCACCACAGTGGATCCTCGGCTGATATAGCTTCAACTCCGGTCTCAACCACGGCTCTGCAGCCTTCACCGCTGAAATTTCTTCTCTTTGAGCATCACCGCTTGTCTTCGAGCCACCGCTGCCGCCGCCTCGCTCCTCTAATTCCTAGCCTCGATCGAATCATCATGGAGTCGGCAATCCACCTATCCTTTCATTTTTGGTCAGCAATCCCTTCGCTTTTGAATATTTTTTCAGCCCTTCCCTCGTCTTAAATCTCTTATTTAGTCCCTTCATTAATACTGTGATCTTATTAAATAGGCTCACAGGTTGAAGAAGCATTCCGCCTCCTCCATCGATTATATAGTAATCTCGAGTTTCTCCTCTTTCAGCCTTCAAACAAGAAATCAACCCAATCCACGCTAATTCCATCGAATATCGCCCTCATACAAAGCACAAACGCGACTTAGTTACTCTATCATGAGAGCTTTGATCTCCCAGGATTGACTTTGTCACGATTGTCATAAGCAATCTGTACTTCCTCCTAAGAAGATGTTTCTTCGCATCTCTCCTCGTCCCTCTCGTAAGTTACTCTTGCAAAAATGTCGAATGATTCCTCCCATTCATCTTCCTTATATACCAGAGGATTTACCCCTTCCATCGAGGTATCAAGGATTCTCACCACATTCTCCTTTGTATACTCTAGCCGAGTACCTTCTACAAAGTGGTTTTGAAGCCATTCTCTGTGAATACGCTGTTGGCCAGAACTCACCTCCAATGAAATCCGCCGCTTTGTTTTCTCGGAGATTTAAATGAACAAAATCCTCTTAGTCTCGAAGCTTCCAATAACCCTATAATCTCCCCGGATTCTCTGTCCT
The DNA here is from genome assembly GCA_030762865.1 of Paraleonurus japonicus. Lineage (NCBI taxonomy): Eukaryota > Viridiplantae > Streptophyta > Magnoliopsida > Lamiales > Lamiaceae > Paraleonurus > Paraleonurus japonicus. The sequence goes on along the minus strand of CM061057.1, from coordinate 38,437,361 downwards.
TTGGTTGTGTCAAAATCAACGAACATTTCGGCTTTGAGTTTATTCTTCACAGTCTCTAAATTCATTTTGAAATCAGATTTTGCGAGAGGTTATACAAGAAGGGGGTTTTGGTGTTTGGGAAGAAGAGGATGCCATTGAGTAACTTTTGAGAGTATGAAAATTTTGCAGTAGTTTTCTCGAACAGGAGAATGTGAAAGTGAAATTTTGAAATTCTCAAGTTAAGATTTTAAACGAAGAGGAGAGAGAGGGAAAGTTGAGAAGATGATACGTGGCACGATCTCGTAAAATGAATTTTAACCGTTGATTTAAGAAGGCGCGTGTAAAACATCAATGGTTAAGCGAGAAAACCGCTTCAACTTCAGCGCGTGGCCTCTACGCGTTATGATTTGTGTAAAAAATAACCGTTTATCCTATGGATTAGACGGTTAATAGGTCTACTTTATACGTAAGTAATTAGTATACCCGACGTCCTCCTAGGGTTACCTTACTTCGTATAAGAGTTTTCTAAAATAGATGGTTTTATAAAATCAACTCGATAAAGTACCACGTCCGCTTTTATTTTTAACAAAAGGCTTTTAAAAAAAATTTCAAAGGATGATAGCAGAATTCGAGAAGTAAAGATGTCTAGAAGAGATGGTTTATAATCGGACGAGATGAACCATACTGGGTATGTGACCTATTCTGCAAAACATTAACTTGAAGAGAAACCATTAGTTTTTAGGTAGATCGATAGGGTGCAGATAGTCATCTGTTTGTCATAAGATCGGATGACTAGTGTGCCCTAGTCCGATTTACTGCAGATGTCGATAAGTAATCATCATGTCGATAAGGTCAATATGACTAATCCTTGATTCTTGATTCCACAGAGGAGATCAATGATATCGCCTACCCGATTGTCCTTTGACTCATATCTTGTCTCGATAATTCTTTCTAGACATAATAAACTAAATTGAGAGAGACAATGATTGAAAAACATAGATTATAGATTAACTAATGAAGCATCTAATAATCCTAATTCTACAGATAGTTCTTTAAACCTTGTCTCTGCCAATGGCTTTGTCAAGATGTCTGCTCTTTGGAAATCATTCAAGATCTTCTCTAGTCTCGATGTCACCTTTCTCTACATGGTCTCGGATGAAGTGGTGTCTCGATATCTACATGCTTGCATCTTGTATGTAAGACTGGTTCTGGTAATAGCTATGGCACTATTACTATCACAAAAGATAGGTACATCTTTGGTAATAATATTATAGTCCCTTAGCTGTTGACTTATCCAGATCACTGTGAACAACAACTTCCAGTGCCACATACTCGGCTTGATTGTGGAAGTAGCTACAGAGGTTTGCTTTTAGACAACCATGAAATCAGCTTACTTCCAAGAAATTGGCAAGTACCGATGTAGATTTTCTATCTATCTTACACCCACCAAAATCTGAGTCCGAGTATCCGCATACAAGTTGTCATCACCGGATACCACAATCCAACATTTACTGATTCCTTTCGAATACTTAAGAATTTTCTTTGCCGCTTCAAGATGGCTTTTCTTAGGATTAGCTTGAAATCGAATGCACTCCAACCGCAAATGAAATATCGTGTCTACTAGCGCTTAAATATAATAAAGAACCAATAAGACCTCGATACTCGGTTTGATCGAGTGTCTTCTCCCTTCTCGTCGCGGATCCATTGAAAATTTGTCATCATAGGTATCTTAACTTCTCGGCCGGTACCTATTCCATATTTTTCAATAAGATCTTTGTATATTCGGCTTGATTGATGAATATTCCCTTCTTTGTCTGTTTGACTTGGAGACCAAGAAAATAAGTCATCTCTCCCATCATGGACATTTCAAATGCTTTTCATAAGATGACTAAATTCTTCACATAAAGATATGTTAGTTGATCCAAAGATTATATCATCAACATAAATCGAACTAACAGAACATCACAACCAAATTCTTTTCTAAAGAGAGTTCTATCAATTCTACCTTTAACAAAACCATTTTGAATTAAATAATCAGACAAGGTGTCATACTGTGCTCTTGGTGCTTGTTTAAGTCCATATAGAGCTTTCCGTAGTTTATAAACCTTGTCTCCTTTGGCAAAACCAGGAGGTTGCTCTACATAAACTTCCTCGGCTAGGATTCCATTAAGAAATGCCGACTTAACATCCATTTGAAAAACTATGAATCTTTTAAAAGCGGCATAGGCTAAAAACAATCTTATGGCTTCCAGACGAGCTACGGTGCAAAGGTTTCATCATAATCAATCCCTTCCGATTGTGAATAACCTTGAGCAACTAGTCTGGCCTTATTTCTAACCACAATATTGTTTTCATCCCTTTTGTTTTTAAAGACCCATTTAGTTCCAATGACTTTTTGATGATGAGGTCTTTCAACAAACTCCCACACATCTTGTCTTTGAAACCGATTTAGTTCTTCTTGCATGGCATTAATCCGCTTGGAATCGCTTAGAGCTTACGTAATAGATTTAGGTTCAAGTAATGACACATAGCAAGTGAACATACAGCCTTGATTTAGTTGGGTCCTCGTCTGACACCGGACTCTAAATCTCCAATTATCTCGCTCAAGTGGATGATATGACATTACTTTCTTTCCTTTATCTTTTACAATGGATGATGTTTTGTGCTGAATTATTTATTTGAGATGAGTTTATGTTACCTTCGATAACTCTACCCGATCACCGATGTGTTGGTCGTCCGATCGGCTTGTAGATCACCGGTGAAGAAGATCTTTCGGGTTCTTTTTCTTTGTCCGATTCTTCTTCTTCATCGAATCGATTCTTGATTGTAGAATTTTATGGTTGATCTCTTGATAGTCATCTCGATCCAGATCATCCGATATCTTTGTGATGTCCCCTGTCTTATCAAACTCAAAAGTAGATTCATCAAATACCACATGGGGTGTTTCTTCTACACATAATGTTGTCTTATTAAAAACTCTATATGCCTTTGATACAGATGAGTATCCCAAGAATATCCCATCTCGCTATCTTGGCATCAAAGGTTTTTAATTGAGATTTCCCATTGTTGTGTATGAAACATTTACAACCAAATATATGAAGGTATGAAATTTTGGGGGATCTTCCTTCCAAATTTCATAGGGAGTTTTACATTTATTTTTAACAATCAAGCTTCTATTTTGAACATAGCAGTCAGTATTAATGCCTTCGCCCAAAACCTCGTGGAGTGTTGAATTCGATAACATTGTTCTAGCCGCCTCTTTCAAGGTTCTCGTTTCTCCTTTCAACCACTCCATTTTGTTGAGGAGTCCTTGCTGCAGATGTTTCTGAGCTATGTCATTCTCAATGCATTAGTTAGTAATTAGCTTATTTAGGAATTCAAGTACCTTTATCACTTCTAATTTTAACAATATTTAATCATTTTTCATTTTGAATCTTTTAAGAAATTCGAATCTTAATCATAGTCTCATTCTTTTTGTACAAGAAAATAACCCAAGTAAATCTTAAAAAATCATCAATAATTACCAAGGTATATTTTCTTCCACTAAAGCTGAGAGGTGTTCTGGACCAAACAGATCCATGTGAAGAAGTTCCAATCCTTTCTCAAGAAGGACTACTTATTGTTTTAAAAGAAGTTTTAGTCTGCTTTTCCTTTTTGACAAGAATCACACACATGGTTCTTTGAAAATACTTTATCGGGAGTCCTTTAACTAAAGATTTTCTTGCTATTTTGTTAAGAGTTTTGAAGTTTAAGTGACCAAGACGTTTGTGCCACACCAACTTAAGTCATCCGAACTCTTAGCAACAAGACAAGTATATTTAGGACAACTTTTGAAATTAGCAACATAAATGTTACCTTGTCTGACTCCGGCCAATAGAATATTTTCTTTGATACCATCTAATACATAGCATGCATTATGAGTAAATTTGACACAAAACCCCTTATCACAAAATTGTGAAACCGAAAGTAAATTGTGCTTCAATCCTTCCACGTAGTAGACTTCATGTACTTGAATATCTCCTATCATCGGTGTTCCTACACCTTTGGTAAGTCCATAATTGTTGCCTCCAAACATCACTCTTGGTCCATCTATGGTCTGATTGTTAGAGAGAAGACGTCTCTCATAGGTCATGTGCTTGGAACATCCACTATCAATGTACCAGTATGACCTCAAGAATGTCTCCTCTATCAACTATCTTCTTATCTTCCTGCAATCACAAATTTATTGCTTAGGTACCCTTTGTACTTTGGGTCATTTCATGTTAAGTTGATTTTTAGGAATCCAGACAAAGATATCAATGTTCCTTAAAACCATAGATTGAAGTTTACACCCATATCTATCTACTAAGATAAGACTTTCAAGATCAATCTTATTTAATTGATCTTTTGAGATTGTCTTAAATCTTGGTAAAAATGGATATGTTTTGCTTCTTCCATCAAAGCCATTATACCTAGGATAGAACTTTGATTTAGTCTTAGGTTTAGCCTTTGGAGTTTCTTTCCTCGTTTGTTTCATTAGACCAAGATTGTTTTGATGAAGTTAAAACCTACAAGAATAGACACACTCACAGTGAAGTTAGTTTAGAGTTTATCAAGATCAATAGATAGGTATATCAAAGCACATTCTTCACATTACAAATGCATTTATTCACAAGATTGTTTTGATGAGTTAAAAGACTGCTCTGCATGAGCAGACTATGATGTAGAATCAAGACTAAGTTCTAGTACGAAGCCGATCGTACTAGGTCAAGATTAGTTCAAGTCACTGAGACGAGGAATGACAAGTCATCCGGAGACAAGCTCAAGTCTAGTCATCTGCGGGAGACAAATATGAAGAGCTCGAGACGAGGTCAAGATAAGCCGAGTAGAATAAGAAAGGCTAATCTTCACCAAGTCACCGCAGACGAATAGGAAGAATCGAGTCGAGGTTTTAAGCGCTTTCAAGATTAAGTTTGTTAAAGCGGTTTCAAGTTTGTTAGAACTAACTAACAAACTAAGCGACTTTGCAGACTTATATATAGGTCTAGGTTTTTCATTTTTCATAGAAATAACACTTATGCATATTTGATTTACACAATTCACTATTCAGATTTCACAATCTTTTCACAAGAATTTCTAGAGAGTTTCAAAAGTTCTATGTGTTTTTAGAACACTTTTCCCGTAATCTTCAAAATTCAATACACACCGTATGTGCTTAGATTTCTAGAAGAAGAGTCTAGGAGATTGAAGATTTGAAGAGTTGTACAAGTTGTAAGTTGTAAGTGGAAGTGAGAAAGTAAGCGATGGCAGAGTCCCTTCTTCAAATTGAAGAAGGAGAGTGGATGTAGGATTTTAAAATCCGAACCACTATAAATCCCGGTGTTATTCCTTGCTTTCTTTAGTTTCGTTTGATTTACAATTTGTGTTTCATCAAGGGTTAAATTCAGAATCTTAACTAAAATCAGTATATCAACCTTGCTTTTGATCTTATAAGAAGTTGAGAATTTAATCTTAATCCATGTGCTTAATCCGATATTTTGAATTGGTTTTGAAAGATTTGAAAAATCTACAAAATCTATTCAAACCCCCTTTCTAGATTTTGTTCTAGGAAGCATTCCCAAGGTTTTTATCAACTCAACTTCCCGGGACCAACAAGTGGTATCGGAAGCAGTTGTTAAGTACGTTACGATATTGATTTTAGGTCTTGAACAAGATTCGAAATAATCTTGATTTTCTTCATTTTTCTTTCATTCCTAACAGTGCTACTAATAAGCTTTTGTGAAGTATTTTGTCTTTGTTTTCATCATGTCATCGAGGTAAAAGTAATAAGTCCAGAATGCTGAATTTTCAATTGAAGAGTATGATTATTGGAAATTTAGGATGGAAAATCATCGAAGGCCATTCATGATAGAATGGAAGAGGTTCTTGAGGAAGGTCCTATAAAGTTTTTCCATGGAGGTACCAAAGACTTGGAGCAGAGGCAATGAATCAAGAACTAGGCAAGAGAAGAAGAGTTACGAGATTGACTAATGATGAAAGGAAGGTCCACAATCTTGACCAAGTAGCTAGAACAGAAATCATAGAGACTACGAGTAAAGATTGGATAGAGAAGGTTAAGAGATGTAAAGCAGCCAAAGAAATGTGGCAAACCTTAGCTAATGTTTGTGAAGGATCGACCAAGTGAAGGAGAACAAGCTACGCCAAGATTGCATACATTTGAAACATTCAAGATGAAAGAAAATGAGTCTCAGAGATCGGTTTGATATGAGGTTGACAAATCTTCTTAACAAAGCGGTGACCTTGGAAAGAATTATTCAGAGAAGGAGATTAACAACAAGATTTTGAGATCATTAACCAAGAGATGGAGGGAAAAATCCAATATCCTTAAAGCAACTCAAGATTTATCCTCTATTACTCACCATACTTTATTTTCTCATCTTAAAGCTTTAGAGTATGATATTGAGATAGAAGATGAGGAAGATGAGATGGAGTCAAGCACCTCATCCAAATCTGTTGCCTTTGTCAAGTAAAGAAGACAAGGTGTCAACAGAGGTGTAGGAGCTGATCTATCCTTGAAAGAAGCAGATGGCTTTACTTACAAAAAGGTATGATAAATTGAGAATGAAGTATAAGAGAAATAAATTGAGATTTGCGGGAAGAGATAGACAAAGATCCAGATCGAGATAGGAAGGTAGATAAATCTTCGATGATGACAAAAACAAGAGCTGCAAAGAAGATACGAGATCACTTGTCGAAGAAATACTTCTAGTCCTGCATCGAGATAGGAGTGACATTTGTTATACATGTAATAAGCCAGACATTTCAGCTATGACTGTCCTCAATCGACTCCTAAAGAAAGGGAAGAAAAGAGGAAGAAAAGAGACAGGAGATTTGCGAGATCAAAGAGCTTTGTTGGCTGAAGAAAAAAAAGCCAAAGAAATCATCATCATCTTCATCATCCTCATCCGATTTCGGATCGATGATGAGATCCGTCTCATGGCTAATGAGGTAATCTACTATTCATCTTCGATAATGATTCTTGTCACCTGCATCCGATCATGACCAAACTATTATTCATGAGTTATTGAGAGATTTAAAGACATCTTTAGCCGCTTATAAACAGTGAGGCAGAGAATTTATTTTTAAAGGATCGATTCAAATTCTAAATAAAGGCAAGCAGGTGATGAACGACTTTGAGACTCGAGGAAACATTCAAGGGGGAATGTTTTCATCTGATCAAGCTAGTACATCACCACCTTACTGAAAGATTAGAAAATGAACTCAAGACTTTAAAAGATAAATTTGAAGAAGTCTCAGGCTGAAAATGAATTAATTAAGAAAGACAATGAGAAGCTTGTCTTTAAAATTAGTCGACTTAATAATTCACAATCGGTAATAGATCATATTTTTAATACTTCTCAGAAATCTCATGATAAGACAGGACTTGGTTATGATAGGAACAATAAATCGGAGATGTTCAAAAACCTAGGAAATTTGTGAAAGCATTTGTTCAATCAAAGGATATTAAAATTGGTCCATGGAAACCAACCAATGAGAAGGACTATAGCTTCGATGCAAATCAAGAATTCACCAAGAATTCTTATCGACTAGAAGGAATCCAAGAACCAAAATAAGAAGATTTTCTTATTATAATTCTTTTGATGGAAGGAGCAAATGCTATCCTACATTTCCTAAGTTTAGGAAAATTACCCAATCTAAATACAACAAGTTGTCATTTAAAAATGATATTATTGTAGGCATGATTTGGTAGAAAATCCGAGTCGACTTATTGTCTGCAGATGAGATGTTTGTTTGGATTCCTAAAGTGATTCTTGACCCAAAAGGACCCAAGATCACTAGGGTACCTCAAAACTAACTGCTTTACAGGATTCACAGGGATCATCACTCAAGGAAGAGATCTTAGCTTCAATATGGTACATTGACAGTGGTCGCTCACAACATATGACCCATAACAAGAAGTTTGTTATCAAATTTTCAAAGCATTGATGGTCCAAGAGTTGTATTTGGTGATAATAATTGTGGTCGACTAAAGGTGTAGGTACTTTGATTATCAAGGATATTCAGGTATCGAGGTATATTTTGTTGAAGGGTTGAAATATAATTTGTTATCTGTTTCTCGGCTTTGTGATAAAGGTTTTTCAGTAAAATTTTCAAGGGATAAATGTGATATTTTGGATAATTCCTCGGAGATAAGGTACTATTAGCGGCTTGAGACGGGGTAATGTCTATGTGGCCAACTTTAATAGTTGTTCCCAAGATACTTGTCTAATGGCTAAGGGTGGAGAAAATGTCACCGGCTATGGCATAAAAGGCTTAGTCATCTTAATTTCAAGACCCTTAGTAAGTCGGCTAAGAAGAACCTTGTTAAGGGATTACCCGAAAACTTTTATCAAGCTGATCTTAAATGTGATGCTTGTCAAAAAGGTAAACAGACCTAGACACTCATTTAAGAGTATTAACTCCTCTTCATCCGAAAGAGTGTTGCAACTACTTCATCCGGATTTGTTTGGACCTTACTCCTCTCGGCAAAGTGGAAGGAAATATACTCTTGTTGTAGTAGATGACTTTTCTAGATACACTTGGGTTATATTTCTTTTCAAGAAAAATGAGACTATAAACAAGATTCTGATCTGCTCGCATAAATTCGTAATGAGAAGGGAGTTAATATTACTAAAATCGGGAGTGATAAAGTGGTACGTAATTTTTGAATTCTTGTTTATCTAACTTCTTCAATGAGTATGGAATTATTCATGAGACATCTTCAAAGAAGAACTCCTCAACAAAATGGAGTGGTTGAAAGAAGGAATAGAACTTTGAAGGAAGCGGCCAGAGCATGTTGGCCGAGTATAATACCTCATAGGTTCTCGGGTGAAGCTATCAACACAAATTGTTATACCTGCAGTGCTTAGTTGTCAAAGACAAGGGTAAGACTCCTTATGAGATTTGGAAGGGTAAGATTCCAAGGATCTCATACTTCAAATCTTTTGGTTGTAAGTGTTTCATTCATAACAATGGGAAATCTAAGTTAAGAACTTTTGATGCTAAAGCGGTGATGGAATATTCTTGGGATATTCTAATACTTCAAAAGCATTTAGAGTTTTTAACAAGACAACCCTTTGTGTGGAGGAAACTCCTCATGTTGTTTTTGATGAGTTGTATTCCTTCTCGGATAAAGTGAATCAAATTTCGAAAATCTAGATAAAATTGAATTATCCAAGAATAAACATAGAAGCTGTTTATCTACCTACTCTTGATTGAGAATCGGATGAAGAAGAATCCCCATCGATAATCGAAGACAACTTCCGATCGACTCCTTCGAATCGACACCTTTAACATCACCGATCAAGACGAGTCGATTGATGAAGGGGAATGTCACCGAGGTTGAGTCGGATGAGTTGCCAACCGAGACTCAAGATGAGGATCCTTCTCCTCATATAGGCAAAAGGATGAGAAGCTATCATCCATCTCGATCGATTATAGGAGACCCATCTAGTAGTGTGCAGACACGAATGATGTTAGACTCGAAAGTCTTTTCGGTTGTTATGTGTCGCTTCTTGAACCCAAGTCTATTGAGGAAGCATTATCGACTCCAAATGGATAATGACCATGCGGGAAGAACCGCATCGATTTGAAAGACAAAATGTATGGGATCTAGTGGAAAGACCCTTACACGTAAAGATTATAGGCACCAAATGGGTGTTTAAAAATAAAAGCAGATGAGAACAATATTATTGTTAGAAATAAGGCAAGACTGGTTGCACAAGGTTATTCATTCCGAGGGAATAGACTATGATGAAACTTATGCTCCAATTGCCAGATTAGAGGCAATAAGATTGTTCTTAGCATTTGCTTTGCATATAAGTCTTTCAAAGTCTTTCAAATGGATGTTAAGTCTGCGTTTCTTAATGGTGTGTTACTTGAGGAGGTCTATGTAGAGCAGCCTCCTGGGTTTAAGATCAATAACAAAGTCTATAAACTCAATAAAGCTCTATATGGATCAAACAAGCTCCCGTGAGCTTGGTATGATACTCTATCGATTTCTTGACATCAAATGGTTTTTCCAAAGGTAAGATTGATAGAACTTTGTTTAGAAAGGAAGTAGATGGCAACATCTTACTAGTTCAAATTTATGTAGATGACATAATTTTTGGTTCACCTAATCGAAATTATGTGAAGAGTTTAGCATTCTCATGAAAACGAGGTTTGAAATGTCAATGATGGGAGAATTGACATACTTTCTAGGCTTACAAATTAAACGAGATGAGTAAGGGTATATTTATACATCACCTAAGTATGCTAAGGATCCGATTGAGAAATTTGGAATGATTACTAGCAGAGAAGTCAAAATACCTATGGCAACTAACTTCTCAATGGATTCGAGATGAGCAGGGATACCCACTCGATGCAACGGAGTATCGTGGGTGATTGGATCTCTTCTCTATCTCACCGCAAGTAGGCCGGACATAGCATTTGCGGTTGGGGTATGTGCAAGATTCAGTCTAATCCCAAGAAAACTCATCTCGAGACTCGCTAAGAAAATTCTTAGATATCTCAAAGGAACTTTGCAAGTAGGGTTATGGTACCCGGTGATGACAAATTTGAGCTATCGGGTTATTGATTGAGACTTTGGAGGATGTAAGATTGATAGAAAATCCACTACGGAACTTGTCAATTCTTAGGCAACAAATTAATTTCTTGGTTATCTAAGAAGCAGACATCCGTTGCCACCTCCACAATCAAGTGAATACATGGCACCGGAAGTTGTTGCTCTCAACTCCTCTGGATTAGTCAACACTTAGAGACTATAATATTCAAACATCGCTGTTCCAATTCATTGTGATAGTAATAGTGCAATAGCAATGACTTACAATCCTGTTTTACATTCTAGATGCAAGCATATAGATATTAGGCATCATTTCATTAGAGATCATGTTGAAAAGAATGACATTAGAATTGAGAAAATTGCCACTTTGAATCACAAAAAGTCGACATTCTTACAAAACCATTAGTTGAGTCTAGGTTTAAAGAAATGTGCTTAGAATTAGGATTACTTGATGCATCTTTAGCTGATTTCTAAATTTGTGTGCATTTGTTTTCTCATTCTTCTCCTTTCTTTAAATTAATGTCTAGAAAGAATTATCGACTAGATATGTGTCAAAGGGCAATCAGTAGTGATATCATTGATCTCCTTTTAGGAATCAAGAATCAAGGATTAGTCATATTGACCTTATACGAATTGATAATTACTTGTCGACATTTAGTAAATCAGACAAGGACATAATAGTCAGTGAACTTCGTAGAAAACAGATGACTATTAACATCCTATCCGATTTACCTTAAACTTCCGATGGTTTCTTTTGAGTTTATGTCTTTGCAGAACAGGTCTCAAATAACCTTGTTTCATTCTTTTATTCAAACTCCTTAATTCTTAACCCGAGTCTATGTTGTTTCTTAAATTTTTAAAAATCTAAGTGTGTTTTGGTTAAACCTTGGTTTGAAAAATGCTAAAAAGTTACATTTAAACTGTTGGTTTTCAGGATCGAGACAGGTTACTCTATCGATGACTTTCTAAAACCTATCTGCTTTTAAGCCGATCTGCTTTTTCAAACTCATCTCTGCTTAAGAAACCTTGATTGAAGTAAGATATCACATGGTGACGTCGGTATACTTACTTCTGAATAAAGTAACCTATATCGGTCAAATCAACAGCTATAAAGTAACTATTTACGCATTCCGAAGGCGATTACAATTCACGCGCTGAATCCTAATCGTTTATCTTTGTTTTTAACCGTTGATTAATACTCGGTAAAAACTTTTTGAATAAATGGCTGAGATTAATTCATATTTTCAAAAATGGCGGTTTCTCTTTCCAATCTTCCCCCTATAAATGCATCTTCTTCTTCCCTAAATCTTTTTCTTTCCATTCTCGAGAAAACCTACATATTTTGTCAAACCCTTTTTCAAATTCACAAAACTTCCAATGGCATCTTCTTCAAAAACTACCAAAACTTATAAACCCACATACATTTCCACAAATATTTCTCACTTCAAAATGAATGAGGAATACTTCAAAACCGTTTGAAAGCAGAAATGTATGTCGATTTCGAAACCACAAATGACCCAGAATCTGCAGAAATTCTTCGTCTTCTCGAAGCCTCACGACTCAGAGGATTTTTATCAATGAAGTCTCCTCTAAACAGAAGTGCAGATTTACTGGGTGCAGAGTTTTTGGCTAGAATGGAGAACACTCAGACGGTTTTGATACTTCTATCGACGGAACGACACCGAGTTATTCTCGAGAGAATATTGCCAGGATTTTTGATACGTCCAATGGAGGGAGTTAATCCATTGACGTACAAAGAAGATGAGTGGGAAGAATCCTTCGATATGATGGCAAGTGGTCACTTACAGGGGAACTCGCAGGATTTAAAGAAGAACCCGTTGAGAAGGAGGTTTCGATTCTTGATGACCGTGGTTACGAAGGTCAGATTGGGTGAGCAGAGCTCACATGATGGGTTAACCAAACCCAGATTGTGCATGATGCGAGCCATCTTGGATGGAGTGCAAGTAAATTGGGTGGATTTGCTTTTATACAAGCTCGGGGAGGAGAAGAAGCGATTGACTTTCAAGTCATCTGCAGAGGGTCGGGTTCCTACTTCTCTGATCAGTCTCTTCAATAAAATCACCGTTTTGATTGAAGGGCTGAATAGGGAGGCCGACCGGAGAATAGGTACTAAAAAGTATTCGGCGAAGGGCATCCTCACAAAGGATGACAGTTGGGAGGAATTCAGACTTCGGATGATGAGTCCGATGCGGCTGTGGCTCGAGGTCAAGCGGCCGCACTGCTGAGGGTCGTGGTCCAGCCTGAACAAGTTGAGGTGGCCCAGTGGAGGTCGAAACAGAGAGGACATGAAGCGGCAGCTGAGAGGTCGCACCTCAAGTCCAACTGCTTGAAGCAGTGCTTTGTGGTCCCAAGGATGTTTCAGAGGAGGAAGAGGAGGTTGGTAAAAGCCTCGAGAAGAAGAAGGGGGAAAGCTCATCTGCTGCTCCCGCCAAGGTTGCCTCGGATGAAGAGGAAGAAGAGGGAAGCAGAAATCCCCTTGGTGAGGAGGCCAAGACGAGCAGCCCGAGCTCGAAGGATCCACCAAGTCTGGTAGCTCCGAACAGCAGATAGATCCATCAACCCCGCTACCAGAGGAGGTCCCAGTCCTTCGGATAGCAAATGAGGTTGGTCACCTGGAGGCTCCTCTCTCCCCAACCGATGAAGCTGTTTCTTTCCCCAATTCCAGAGGCAGTACAAGTCTTTCCACATCTCCTTCCTTATCTCCCATACCCGGTGAAGAAATGCCTCAGTGGCATTTACGAGCACGTGCCTCGGCACGAAGTCCCACAAATCCAAATTGGCAATGAAGGGATATCCTGTGCCGGTATCCCAGAGCCTCTTCAACGACTCTACCTCCCTTTAGTTCAAATCCAAACCCCACTTACGTAATCTACCCCATCCCCTTTATCCATTCCTTCTACCCAACTTCAAACATCTCTCCCAACCCCATCCGAACAAATACCTCTCCCTACAGTCCAAACCTCTCCAATCCCAATAATATCTTACTCCTCTCTTCCAACTATTCAAACACAATCTATTCCTCTCCCATCTCCTCAACCGAACAAATACTTTCCTCGTCCGACTCCTCAACCGAGGATGAAGACACCGATCTCGAGCCCCACCACAGCCATATCCTCTATTCTATCCCTCGCCGAGAAGAAAGTCAATGCTACATTCCGAAGGAAAATGGAAAAAAAGACGAGGAGGATGGTCAAAGTCAGAATCGACACTATGCTAGCCAAAGCATGAAGGAAGTTGAGGTAACATTGTCTCGATAAAATTATAGATGTCACTAACTCGTGGCCGGGCCGGTAAAGTGAAATCAATGGAGGAGGAGCTAAGGGCGTTGAAGGAGGAGGTTATGGGGTACAATCAGCTGGTGGTGAATGAGTTGGTCAGTAGACCACTCGGACTTCGTGGTCAAGTGCAACGCTCTGGATGCAAAACTTTGAGACTTGGGCTGCTGAAGTTAAAAAGGGGAAAAAGTCAAGCAGAGAAAAGACAAGTCCTCACTGTGGTCGAGGAGACCAGGAAAGAAGTAGGCATGAAGGCCAACACACCTGACACAGAAGCAGCCAAGGAGGAAGCTCGGATCAAATCTCGATGAGTTGGCCGCTCTCCACCGAGGGTGAGTCAACCGGAGGAAGCTTTGAAGGAGGATGAAGAGAAAAGAAGGAAAGATGAGGAGGAGAGATCAGAGAAGCTCTTGGCTCGCTTAAAAGAATTCGAATCAAGGAGCCAAGGGGAAGGGAAAAGAAGTAGCGGCCGAGCCCGTATCACCGAACTCATTACTGTGGCCGCTAAAGGAAAAGGAAAGAGGGAAGGCTGATTATTCCAATCTCTCAAGAAGCGAGATCAAAAGGATTAAGAGAGAGATGGAATATTTTGGCAAGAAAGAAAAGAAGAAGCGAGAGGAAGAAGAAAGACTCCAACGTCTTACGGAGCAACGAGCGCAAATGGTTAATCAAAGATCAAGGCGGTGGGAAGTTCAGGCCATTCCACAACACATCCGCCCCTCCTAAGTCAAGCTTGGGAAATATGCTGCCGAATACAAAGACAAGAATCGGAGGGTATGTGGATATACTGGTATATTCTCAAGGGCCCCTGAGCAACTCAAAGCAAGATCCAGATTTAGCTTGGCATGAGTGGATGGAGAAGGTTGATGCGGAGTTCTATCATCGTCCTGTTTGGAAGAAGCCGATGTTGAGTTCAACGTCAACCTCGATCTCTCCAGCCTTTTGAGTATGCCATCCTCGCCAGAAATCAGATGGATCCTCGGACCTAGATCGGGTCAAGGGTATTTTGAAGAAGGCAGAGATCGAATCGACTCACTCAAGAGGAGGATATAAAGCGGCTTAGGAGTCGGGTATTCAATTGGGCGATGATTCCAGATGAAGACCATGGGAAAGACCGATAGAAACAGGATTTTTCTTTTCCTTATTTCTATTTTTCTATTATCTTCTCATCTGTAATCTTTGTAAATCCAATGTGAATATACTTTGTCGATTCATTTTATTTGTATTAATTTCTTAAAGTTTTTGGAAAAGCTTAAAATTTTCTTAAGTATAAATCATCTCGAGAATTTTATCTCTCGTACTTAAAATTTTAAGAATTTTAATCTAAGTCTTGAAGACTCATTTGGTTTTCTAAGTTTTTAAGGGAGTCTAAAAAGATCTAAAACTTTTATATGTGAATAAATCTGTTGTAATGTGAAGAATGTGCTTTGATATACCTATCTATTGATCTTGATAAACTCTAAACTAACTTCACTGTGAGTGTGTCTATTCTTGTAGGTTTTAACTTCATCAAAAAGGGGGAAATTGTTAGACCAAGATTGTTTTGATGAGTTAAAAGACTGCTCCAGATGAGCAGACTATGATGTAGAATCGAAGACTAAGTTCTAGTACGAAGCCGATCGAGACTAGGTCAAGATTAGTTCAAGTCACCGAGACGAGGAATGACAAGTCATCTGGAGACAAGCTCAAGTCTAGTCATCTGCAGTGAGACAAATATGAAGAGCTCAGACGAGGTCAAGATAAGCCGAGTAGAATAAGAAAGGCTAATCTTCACCAAGTCACCGCAGACGAATAGGAAGAATCGGTCGAGGTTTTAAGCGAGTTTTCAAGATTAAGTTTGTTAAGTAGTTTCAAGTTTGTTAGAACTAACTAACAAACTAAGCCGACTTTTCAGACTTATATATAGGTCTAGGTTTTTCATTTTTCATAGAAATAACACTTATGCATATTTGATTTACACAATTCACTATTCGTATTTCACAATCTTTTCACAAGAATTTCTAGAGAGTTTCAAAAAGTTCTATGTGTTTTTAGAACACTTTTCCCGTAATCTTCAAAATTCAATACACACCGTAATAGCTTAGATTTCTAGAAGAAGAGTCTAGGAGATTGAAGATTTGAAGAGTTGTACAAGTTGTAAGTTGTAAGTTTGGAAGTGAGAAAGTAAGCAAGAAGCAAAGTCTCTTCTTCAAATTGAAGAAGGAGAGTGTTAGACCAAGATTGTTTTGATGAGTTAAAAGACTGCTCGGATGAGCAGACTATGATGTAGAATCAAGACTAAGTTCTAGTACGAAATGATCGACTAGGTCGGGATTAATTCAAGTCACCAAGACGAGGAATGACAAGTCATCCGGAGACAAGCTCAAGTCTAGTCATCTGCAGGAGACAAATATGAAGAGCTCGGCGAGGTCAAGATAAGCCGAGTAGAATAAGAAAGGCTAATCTTCACCAAGTCACTGCACGAGTAGGAAGGATCAGCCGAGGTTTTAAGCAGCTTTTAAGATTAAGTTTGTTAAGTAGTTTCAAGTTTGTTAGAACTAACTAACAAACTAACGACTTTTCAGACTTATATATAGGTCTAGATTTTTCATTTTTAAAAGATATATATAGAGATCACTTATGCATATTAGATTTACACAATTCACTACTCGATTTCACAATCTTTTCACAAGAGTTTCGGAGAGTTTCAAAGAGTTCTAAGTGTTTTAGAACACTTTTCCAAAGAATCTTCAAAATCCAATATACACCGTAATAGCTAGATTTCTAGAAGGAGAGTCTAGGAGATTGAAGATTCGAAGAATTGTACCGATTGTAAGTTGTAAGGCTGAAAGTGAGAAAGTAAGGCGATAAGTAGAGTCCCTTCTTCAAATTGAAGGAGGAGAGTGGATGTAGGATTTTAAAATCCGAACCACTATAAATCCAGTGTTATTTCTTGCTTTCTTTAATTTTACTGTCTATTTTACAACTGGGTTTTATCAAGAGTTAATTTGTAATCATAACTAAAATCAGTATTTCAACCTTGCTTTTGATCTTATAAGAAGTTGAGAAGTTAATCTTAATCCATTGTGCTTAATCGATTCTTTGAATTAGTTTTGAAAGATTTGAAAAATCTACAAAATCTATTCAAACCCCCTTTCTAGATTTTGTTCTAGAAAGCTTACTCAAGGTATTAATCATCTCAACTCTCCGGGACCAACAAGTGGTATCGTGAGCGGTGTTAAGTCATTACGATATTGATTTTAGGTCTTGAACAAGATTCGAAATAATCTTGATTTTCTTCATTTTCTTTCATTTCTAACAGTGCTACTAATAAGATTTTGTGGAGTATTTTGTCTTTGTTTCATCATGTCTTCAGGTAAAAGTAATAAGACCAGAACTGAATTTTCAATTGAAGAGTATGATTATTGGAAATTTAGGATGGAAAATCATCTAAAAGCCATTCATGATAGAATGGAAGAGGTTCTTGAGGAAGGTCCTATAAAGTTTTTCCATGGAGGCACCAAAGACTTTGGAGCGGAGGCAAATTGAATCAAGAACTAGGCAAGAGAAGAAGAGTTACGAATTGACTAATGATGAAAGGAAGGTCCACAATCTTGACCAAGTAGCTAGAACAGAAATCATAGAGACTCGAGTAAAGACTGGATAGAGAAGGTTAAGAGATGTAAAACGACCAAAGAAATGTGGCAAACCTTAGCTAATGTTTGTGAAGGATCTGACCAAGTGAAGGAGAACAAGCTACAGCTTAGTATTGCATACATTTGAAACATTCAAGATGAAAGAAAATGAGTACGTAGACCGAGTTTGATATGAGGTTGACCAATATTCTAAACAAAGCGGTGACCTTGGAAAGAATTATTCGAAAAGGAGATTAACAACAAGATTACGAGATCATTAACCAAGAGATGGAGAGAAAAATCCAATATCCTTAAAGCAACTCAAGATTTATCCTCTATTACTCACCATACTTTATTTTCTCATCTTAAAGCTTTAGAATATGACATCCAGATAGAAGATGAGGAAGATGAGATGGAGTCAAGCACTTCATCCAAATCTGTTGCCTTTGTCGATAAAGAAGACAAGGTGTCAACAAAGGCTGTAGGAGCTGATCTATCCTTGAAAGAGCAGATGGCTTTACTTACAAAAAGGTATGATAAATTGAGAATGAAGTATAAGAGAAATAAATTGAGATTTGCAGTAGAGATAGACAAAGATCCAGATCAGATAGGAAGGAAGACAAATCTTGAGATGATGACAAAAACAAGAGCCGAGACAAGAAGATACAGATCACTGTTAGAAGAAATACTTCCGATCCCAGATCGAGATAGGAGTGACATTTGCTATACTTGCAACAAGCCAGACATTTCAATATGACTGTCCTCAATCGACTCCTAAAGAAAGGGAAGAGAAGAGGAAGAAAAGAGAGCAGAGATTTGCAGATCAAAGAGCTTTGTTGGCTGAAGAAAAAGAGCCAAAGAAATCATCATCATCTTCATCATCCTCATCTCGATTTTGGATCGATGATGAGATCCGTCTCATGGCTAATGAGGTAATCTACTATTCATCTTCGGATAATGATTCTTGTCGATCTGCATCGATCATGACCAAAATGTTATACATGAATTATTGAGAGATTTAAAGACATCTTTAGCTGCTTATAAGCAGTGGAGACAGAGAATTTATTTTTAAAGGATCGATTCAAATTCTAAATAAAGGCAAGCGGTGATTAACGGCTCGAGGCGAGGAAACATTCAAGGGGAATGTTTTCATCGATCAAAGATACATCAACCAGCTTACGAAAGGTTAGAAAATGAACTGAAAATTTTAAAAGATAAATTTGAAGTAGTCTTGCTGAAAATGAATTAATTAAGAAAGACAATGAGAAGCTTGTCTTCAAAATTAGTCGACTTAATAATTCACAATCGATAATAGATCATATTTTTAATACTTCCCGAAATCTCATGATAAGACAGGACTTGGTTATGATAGGAACAATAAATCGGATGTTCAAAACCTAGGAAATTTGTGAAAGCATCTGTTCAATCAAAGGATATTAAAATTGGTCCATGGAAACCAACTAGTCGAGATAAGGACTACAACTTCGATCTGAAACCAAGAATTCAACTGAAGAATTCCTATCAGACTAGAAGGAATCCAAGAACCAAAATAAGAAGATTTTCTTATTATAATTCTTTTGATGGAAGGAGCAAATGCTATCCTACATTTCCTAAGTTTAGGATAATTACTCAATCTGAATACAACAAGTTGTCATTTAAAAATGATATTATTGTAGGCATGATTTGGTAGAAAATCTGAGTCCGATTTGTTGTCTGCAGATGAGATGTTTGTTTGGATTCCTAAAGTGATTCTTGACCCAAAAGGACCCAAGATCACTAGGGTACCTCAAAACTAATCTGTTTTACAGGATTCACGAGGATCATCACTTAAGGAAGAGATTTTAGCTTCAATATGGTACATCGACAGTGGTCATTCACAACATATGACCCATAACAAGAAGCTATTATCAAATTTTCAAAGTATTGATGGTCCAAGAGTTGTATTTGGTGATAATAATTGTGGTCGACTAAAGGTATAGGTACTTTGATTATCAAGGATATTCGGTATCTCGAGGTATATTTTGTTGAAGGTTTGAAACATAATTTGTTATCTGTTTCTCGGCTTTGTGATAAAGGTTTTCTTGTAAAATTTTCAAGGGATAAATGTGATATTTTGGATAATTCCTCGTATAAGGTACTATTAAGCGGCTTGAGACGGGGTAATGTCTATGTGGCCAACTTTAATAGTTGTTCTCAAGATACTTGTCGATGGCTAAGGGTGGAGAAAATGTCACCGGCTATGGCATAAAAGGCTTAGTCATCCGAATTTCAAGACCCTTAGTAAGTGGCTAAGAAGAACCTTGTTAAGGGATTACCCGAAAACTTTTATCAACTCGATCTTAAATGTGATGCTTGTCAAAAAGGTAAACAGCCTAGACACTCATTTAAGAGTATTAACTCCTCCTCATCTCGAAAGAGTGTTGCAACTCCTTCATCCGGATTTGTTTGGACTGTTACACCTCTCACCTTCGGTGGAAGGAAATATACTCTTGTTGTTGTAGATGACTTCTCTAGATACACTTGGGTTATATTTCTTTTCAAGAAAAATGAGATCGTAAACAAGATTCCCGATCTGTCTGCATAAATTCGTAATGAGAAGCGGAGTTAATATTATTAAAATCGAAGTGATAAGGGTACAGAATTTTTGAATTCTTGTTTATCTAACTTCTTCAATGAGTTTGGAATTATACATGAGACATCTTCAGCAAGAACTCCTCAACAAAATGGAGTGGTTGAAAGAAGGAATAGAACTTTGAAAGAAGCGGCAGGAGCATGTTGGTGAGTATAATACCCCTCATAGGTTCTCGGTGAAGCTATCAACACAAACTTGCTATACTCGTAATGGATGCTTAGTTGTCAAAGATAAGGGTAAGACTCCTTATGAGATTTGGAAGGGTAAGATTCCAAGGATCTCATACTTCAAAGCTTTTGGTTGTAAGTGTTTCATTCATAACAATGGGAAATCTAAGTTAAGAACTTTTGATGCTAAAGCGGTGATGGAATATTCTTGGGATATTCTAATACTTCAAAGGCATTTAGAGTTTTTAACAAGACAACCCTTTGTGTGGAGGAAACTCCTCATGTTGTTTTTGATGAGTTGTATTCCTTCTCGTATAAAGTGAATCAAATTTCTGAAAATCTAGATAAAATTGAATTATCCAAGACTAAACATAGAACTATTTATCTACCTACTCTTGACTCGAGAATCAGGATGAAGAAGAATCCCCATCCGATAATCAAGACAACTTCCGATCGCAGACTCCTTCAATCAGACACCTTTGACATCACCGATCAAAGACGAGTCACCGATGAAGGGGGAATGTCACCGAGGTTGAGTCGATGAGTTGCCGATCGAGACTCAAGATGAGGATACTTCTCCTCATATAGGCAAAAGGATGAGAAGCTATCATCCATCTGATCGATTATAGGAGACCCATCTAGTAGTGTGCGGACACGAATGATGTTAGACTCACGAAAGTCTTTTCGATTGTTATGTATCGCTTCTTGAACCCAAGTCTATCAAGAAGCATTATCGGACTCCAAATCGGATAACGGCCATGCAGAAGAAGCTGCATCGGTTTGAAAGACAACATGTATGGGATCTAGTGGAAAGACCTTTACACGTAAAGATTATAGGCACCAAATGGGTGTTTAAAAATAAAGCAGATGAGAACAATATTATTGTTCGAAATAAGGCAAGATCAAGTTGCACAAGGTTATTCACACCGAGGGAATAGACTATGATGAAACCTATGCTCCAGCTTGCCGATTAGAGGCAATAAGATTGTTCTTGGCATTTCACGCATATAAGTCTTTCAAAGTTTTTCAAATGGATGTTAAGTCTCGCTTTTCTTAATGGTGTGTTACTTGAAGAGGTCTATGTAGAGCAGCCTCCCGGGTTTAAGATCAATAACAAGGTCTATAAACTCAACAAAGCTCTATATGGACTAAAACAAGCTCCGAGCTTGGTATGATACTCTATCCGATTTCTTGACATCAAATGGTTTTTCCAAAGGTAAGATTGATAGAACTTTGTTTAGAAAGGAAGTAGATGGCAACATCTTACTAGTTCAAGTTTATGTAGATGACATAATTTTTGGTTCACCTAATCTGAAATTATGTGAAGAGTTTAGCATTCTCATGAAGAACAGGTTTGAAATGTCAATGATGGGAGAATTGACATATTTTCTAGGCTTACAAATTAAACAGATGAGTAAGGGTATATTTATACATCGATCTAAGTATGCTAAGGATCCGATTGAGAAATTTGGAATGACTACTAGCAGAGAAGTCAAAATACCTATGGCAACTAACTTCTCAATGGATTCAGATGAGCAGGGGATACCCACCGATGCAACGGAGTATCGTGGACTGATTGGATCTCTTCTTTATCTCACCGCAAGTAGGCCGATATAGCCTTTGCGGTTGGGGTATGTGCAAGATTCAGTCTAATCCCAAGAAAACTCATCCGGAGACTCGCTAAGAAAATTCTTAGATATCTCAAAGGAACCTTGCAAGTAGGGTTATGGTACCCGGTGATGACAACTTTGAGCTAACAGGATATTGATTCAGACTTTGGAGGATGTAAGATTGATAGGAAATCCACTTCTCGGAACTTGTCAATTTTTAGGCAACAAATTAATTTCTTGGTTATCTAAGAAACAGACATCTCGTTGCCACCTCCACAATCAAGCCGAGTACATGGCATTGGAAGTTGTTGCTCTCAACTTCTCTGGATTAGTCAATGCCTTAGAGACTATAATATTCAAACATCACTGCTCCTATTTACCGTGATAGTAATAGTGCAATAGCAATGACTTACAATCTGTTTTACATTCTAGATGCAAGCATATAGATATTAGGCATCATTTCATTAGAGATCATGTTGAAAAGAATGACATTAGGATTGAGAAAATTGCCACCGAATCACAAAGAGTCGACATTCTTACAAAACCATTAAATGAGACTAGGTTCAAAGAAATGTGTTTAGAATTAGGATTACTTGATGCATCTTTAGCTGATTTCTAATTATGTGCATTTGATTCCTTACTTCTTTTCTTTATATTAATGTCTAGAAAGAATTATCGACTAGATATGTGTCAAAGGGCAATCAGGTAGCCGATATCATTGATCTCCTTTTAGGAATCAAGAATCAAGGATTAGTCATATTGACCTTATACGAATTGATAATTACTTGTTCGACATTTAGTAAATCAGACAAGGACATAATAGTCACCTGAACTTCGTAGAAAACAGATGACTATTAACATTCTATCCGATTTACCTTAAGCTTCGATGGTTTCTTGTAAGTTTATGTCTTTGCGAGAACAGGTCTCGAGATAACACTGTTTCATTCCTTTATTCAAATTTCTTCATTCTTAAACCTGAGTCTATTTTTGTTTCTCAAAAATATGTTTTAGAAAAGTATTTACGAATATGTTTTGTTTAAACTTGATTTGAAAAATGCTAAAAAAGTTACATTTAAATTGTTGGTTTTCGAGGATCAGACGGGTTACTCTATCGATGACTTTCTAAAACTTATCTGCTTTAAGCCGATCTGTTTTTCAAACCCATCTGTTTAGTAAACCTTCGGTTGAAGTAAGTTAGCACATGGCTGACGTCGGGTATACTTACTTCTCTGAGTAAAGTAACCTATATCGGTCAAATCAACCTATAAAGTAACTATTTACGCATTCCGAAGGCGATTACAATTCACGCGCTGAATCCTAATCGTTTATCTTAGTTTTTAACCGTTGATTAAAACTCAGTAAAACCTTTTTGAATAAATGGCTGAGATTAATTCATATTTTCAAAAATGGCGGTTTCTCTTTCCAATCTTCCCCCTATAAATACATCTTCTTCTTCCCTAAAACTTTTTCTTTCCTTACTCGTAAAACCTACATATTTTATCAAACCCTTTACAAATTTACAAAATTTCCAATGGCATCTTCTTCAAAAACTACCAAAACTTATAAACCCACATACATTTCCACAAATATTTCTCACTTCAAAATGAATGAGGAATATTTCAAAACCGTTTGAAAGCGGAAATGTATGTTGATTTTGAAACCACCAATGATCCAGAATCTGCAGAGATTCTTCGCCTTCTTGAAGCCTCACAACTCAGAGGTTTCCTTTCAATGAAGTCTCCGCAGTAATGTAACGGCGGATTTGTTAGGTGCGAGTTTTTGGCTAGAATGGAGGATACCTGTGATGGGTTTGATACATCCGTGGATGGGACAACATTGAGTTATTCCGCAAAACATTGCTAGGATATTCGACACGTCAATGGAGGGAGTAAATCCATTGACGTATAAGGAGGATAGTTGGGAAGAATCCTTCGATATGATGGCGAGGGTTAGTTACAGGGAACTCGCAGAGACCTGAAGAAGAACCTGTTGAGAAGAAAATATAGGTCAGGCGATGACGGTAGTGACGAAAGTCTTGGGTGAGCAAAGCTCACATGATGGGTTAACCAAACCCAGATTGTGCGTAATGCGAGCCATCTTGGATGGTGTGGAAGTGAATTGGGTGGAGTTGCTGTTGTTCAAGCTCGGGGAGGAGAAGAAGCGACCGACTTTTAAGTCAAATGCAGAGGGCTGGGTTCCTACTTCTACTGATCAGTCTCTTCAATAAAATCACTGTTTTAATTGAAGGGCTGAATAGGGAGGCCGACTGGAGAATAGGCACTAAAAAGTATTCAAAGCGAGAAGGGCATCCTCACAAAGGATGACAGATCGGGAGGTGTTCCAGACTCGGATGATGAGTCCGATGCGGTGAGCTCGGAGGGTCAAGGCCGCAGCTGCAGAGGGTCGTGGTCCAGCGGCCGAACAAGTTGAGGTGGCCCCAGGTGGAGGTCGAAACAGAGGGACATGAAGCAGCAGCTGAGGTCGCACCTCAAGTCCAACCTGCTTGAAGCAGCTTTGTGGTCCCGAGGATGTTTCAGAGGAGGAAGAGGAGGCTGGTGAAAGCCTCGGAAAGGAAGAAGGGGGAAAGCTCATCTGCTGCTCTGCCAAGGTTGCCTCGAGATGAAGAGGAAGAAGAGGAAGCAGAAATTCCCTTGGTGAGGAGGCCAAGACGAGGCAGCCGAGCTCAAGGATCCACCAAGTCTGGTAGCTCCGAACCACGAGATAGATCCATCAACCCCGCTACCGGAGGAGGTTCCGGTCCTTGAGATAGCAGCCGAGGTTGGTCGGCTGGAGGTTCCTCTCTCCCCAACCGATGAAGCTGTTCTTTCCCAATTCTGAGGCAGGTACAAGTCTTTCCACATCTCCTTCCTTATCTTCCATTCCCGGCAATGAAGAAATGCCTCAGGCTGGCATTTCGAGCCTTTGCCTCGGCACGATCTCCCACCGGTCCAAATAGGCGATGAAGGGGTATCCCAGGCCGGTATCCCAGAGCCTCTCCAACAGCCTACGGTCCAAATCCCTACAATCCAAATCCCAACAGTCCAAACCGATATCCCACCTCTACCATCATCACCACCACCTGAAATCCCACCCCCACCTTCATCCGAACAAGTACCTCTCCCTACAGTCCAAACCTCTCCAATCCCGATAATATCTTACTCCTCTCTTCCAACTATTCAAACACAATCTATTCCTCTCCCATCTTCTTCACCGTAACAAATAATCTCCTCGTCCGACTCCTCAACCGAGGATGAAGACACCGACCTAAGCCCAACCACTGCCTTCTCATCTATATTGTCCCTTGTCGAAAAGAAAGTCAATGCTACATTCCGAAGGAAAATGGAAAGAAAGACAAGGAGGATGGTCAAAGCTGTAATCGACACTATGCTAGCCGGCATGAAGGAAGTTGAGGTAACATTGTGCGATAAAATCATAAATGTCACTAACTCAGGCCGGGCCGGTAAAGTGAAATCAATGGAGGAGGAGGCGAGGACGTTGAAGGAGGAGGTTATGGGATACAATCAGCTAGTGGTGAATGAGTTGGCTGTAGACCACTCGGACTTCGTGGTCAAGTGCAACACTCTAGATGCAAAACTTTCAGACTTGGCTGCTGAAGTTAAAAAGGGGAAAAAGCTGAAGAAAAGAAGAGACTAGCCCTCACAGTGTGGTCGAGGAGACCAGAAAAGAAGTGGGCATGAAGGCCAACACACTGATCCGGGAGGCAGCCAGGAGGAAGCTCGGATCAAATACGATGAGCTGGTTGCTCTCCGTGAGGGTAAGTCAACCTGGAGGAAGCTTTGAAAGAGGATGAAGAGAAGAGGAGGAAAGAAGAGGAGGAAAGATCAGAGAAGCTCTTGGCTCGGTTTAAAGGATCTGAATCTGAAGGAGCCAAGGGGAAGGAAAAGAAGTAGCGATCGGCCGAGCCCAGATCAGTGAAATCATCCCGTGGCTGCTTTGCTAAAGGAAAGGGAAAGAGGAAGTCGATTATTCCAATCTCTCGGAAGAAGCAGATCAAAAGGATTAAGAGAGAGATGGAATATTTTGGCAAGAAAGAAAAGAAGAAGCAGAGGAAGAAGAAAGACTCCAACGTCTTTTGGAGCAACTGCCGAGCGCAAATGGTTAATCAAAGATCAAGGCAAAGTGGAAAGTTCAGGCCATTCCACAACACATCTGCTCCTCCTAAGTCAAGCTTGCGGGAAATATGCAAATGAGTACAAAGACAAAAATCTGAGGGTATGTGGATATACTTCTGTATATTCTCAAAGGCCCCGGAGCTTCTCTGCAAGATCCAGACTTAGCTTGGCATGAGTGGATGGAGAAGGTTGATGCGGAGTTCTATCATCGTCTGCTAGAAGAAGTCGATGTAGAGTTCAACGTCAACCTGATCTCTCCGGCTTTTGAGTATGCCATCCCCGCCAGAAATCAGATGGATCCTCGGACCTAGACTGGGTAAAGGGTATTTTGAAGAAGGCAGAGGCTGAATCTGGACTCACTCAAGAGGAGGATATAAAGCGGCTTAGGAGTCGGGTATTCAATTGGTCGATGATTCCGGATGAAGACCGGTGGGAAGACTAATAGAAACAGGATTTTTCTTTTCCTTATTTCTATTTTTCTATTATCTTTTCATCTGTAATCTTTGTAAATCCAATGTGAATATACTTTGTTTGATTCATTTTATGTGTATTAATTTCTTAAAGTTTTATTTTCTGTTTTAAGAAAGACTTAAAATTTTCTTAAGAATAAGTCATCTCGAGAATTTTATCTCTCGAGACTTAAAAATATTTTCAAATTTTAACTAAGTCTTGAAGACTCATTTGGTTTTCTAAGTTTTTTTGGGAGTCTAAAAGATCTAAAGTTTTTATGTGAACAAATGCATGTTGTAATGTGAAAAATGTGTTTTGATACCTATCTATTGATCTTGATAAACTCTAAACTAACTTCAGTGAATGTGTCTCTTTCTTGTAGGTTTTAACTTCATCAAAAAGGGGAAATTGTTAGACCAAGATTGTTTTGATGAGTTAAAAGACTGTTCCCAGAGATGAGCAGACTATGATGTAGAACTCGAAGACTAAGTTCTAGTACGAAGCCGATCGTACTAGGTCGATTAATTCAAGTCACCAAGACGAGGAATGACAAGTCATCTGGAGACAAGCTCAAGTCTAGTCATCTGCAGGAGACAAATATGAAGAGCTCGACGAGGTCAAGATAAGCCGAGTAGAATAAGAAAGGCTAATCTTCACCAAGTCACCGCAGACGAGTAGGAAGGATCACCGAGGTTTTAAGCAGTTTTTAAGATTAAGTTTGTTAGATTCAAGTTTGTTAGAACTAACTAACAAACTAACTGACTTTTCAGACTTATATATAGGTCTAGATTTTTCATTTTTAAAAGATATATATAGAGATCACTTATGCATATTAGATTTACACAATTCACTACTCGATTTCACAATCTTTTCACAAGAGTTTCGGAGAGTTTCAAAGAGTTCTAAGTGTTTTAGAACACTTTTCCAAGAATCTTCAAAATCCAATATACACTGTAATAGCTAGATTTCTAGAAGGAGAGTCTAGGAGATTGAAGATTCGAAGAATTGTACCGATTGTAAGTTGTAAAATTTGAAAGTGAGAAAGTAAGCGAGTAAGTAGAGTCCCTTCTTCAAATTGAAGGAGGAGAGTGGATGTAGGATTTTAAAATCCGAACCACTATAAATCCAGTGTTATTTCTTGCTTTCTTTAATTTTCTCGTCTATTTTACAACCGGGTTTTATCAAGAGTTAATTTCAGAATCATAACTAAAATCAGTATTTCAACCTTGCTTTTGATCTTATAAGAAGTTGAGAAGTTAATCTTAATCCAGTGCTTAATCGATTCTTTGAATTAGTTTTGAAAGATTTGAAAAATCTACAAAATCTATTCAAACCCCCCTTTCTAGATTTTGTTCTAGAAAGCTTACTCAAGGTATTAATCATCTCAACTCTCCGGGACCAACAGAGAGAGTGGATGTAGGATTTTAAAATCCGAACCACTATAAATCCCGGTGTTATTCCTTGCTTTCTTTAGTTTTGTTTGATTTACAATTTGTGTTTCATCAAGGGTTAAATTCAGAATCTTAACTAAAATCAGTATATCAACCTTGCTTTTGATCTTATAAGAAGTTGAGAATTTAATCTTAATCCATTGTGCTTAATCGATATTTTGAATTGGTTTTGAAAGATTTGAAAAATCTACAAAATCTATTCAAACCCCCTTTCTAGATTTTGTTCTAGGAAGCATTCCCAAGGTTTTTATCAACTCAACTTCCCGGGACCAACAGCTTTCTTCTTTTCAGAATTATCGATGAGGTAATTAATTCCTTAGGTTTCCAAGGACTAAATCTAGTTTCTATCTTTGGTTTAGTTGCTTTAATAAAGACTCTAGGTTTTATTGGATCATTTTTTTACTCCTATCAAAACCTAATCCAGCTTTTATCACTAGACTTTTGTGAAGTATTGAAGATTTTATCTATTGTGGTTTGGGAGTTATTTAGAAGTCCTAACTTGAGATTTAGTTCTCTATTAGTCTTCTTGTAACTCTCATTCTCAGAATAGATATTTGAAAATTTTATTTTCAAAGAACTCAATTCCTCGTTCTAACTTATCTTTCTTATCGACAAGGTACTAGTGATTATCTCACCGACATTCCCCCTTGAATGTACAGTCTGGTTTCTCACTTTCCTTAGTTTGATTGACCTTAGTTAGATCGGTAATTTGATTCTTTAAATTAAGATTTTCAGTCTCTATCTGTTTATAAGCAAATAGAGCAGTCTCCAAATCTTTCAAAAGATTATTAATAAGACTGGGATCGGTTTCGAGATAAGGTATCACAATCATTATCTCGAGGATGAATAGTAATGTACCTCTTTAACCATTAAACAGATGTCGTCATCGACCCAAAATCAGATGAGGATGAGGATGATGATGTATCATGTGAAGGTGTGCGTAAGTGTTTTGCAGAATGTTGTCACGAATGTTAGCACAATCGAGAACAACACGAGACGAAAATAAATGAACGAAATACACAACAGATGTCTTAAACACTTTGCAAGATGGATATCAAAATTTTCGTATAGACTATAAATAAGTCTATACCGCCAATCGGTATATTATCACTAGTAATTGTTATGTGATACAATCGGTGAAAACATAAGCCACACCGTGAATAGATCAACGTATATAGTGACTAGACAATATTCAATCTAACCTATCACTAATACATATAAAGACCCAATGTTGAGTGAAATATTGGAACATTCACCAACGGAAGTATCGAGTATGAAACTACAATAAATTCTATAATCTATGCCAATAAACTATGCTAGATTGTGTTTCCCTCAACTTCAAGTTTTACTCTTCATAGCAGCCGTGTATATATAGATAAATCTGGACTCTTAATGCTTGAAGATAACTTCCACATCTCCCTTGAAAATAGGTAACTTCCATGTAACTTCCCCATGATCTTATATAACTTCTCTTTGCTTGCCTTTTCAAACGCATGACTTCGGTAATCGCCGTAAGTCTTCATTCTAAAAGAAAACAAGACATTGACCAAGACAAAACGTGGGTTAAGGGTTAGTGGAAGTGGAAGGACGAATTTTGATGTTATGACCAGAATGTTAGCACATTACGAGTAACACTCGTCATAACATCAACATCATGAACTTCTTCTTTCTCACCAAGAGCTCTCTCGATCAACATACCTTTTATCTCTCTTTTTCCTCTTTTCTTCTCTCTCTCTGGGAGTGAGTTGAGGACGATCATAATCGTAGTGACCAAGCTTGTTGCATGTATAACAAATATCTCCTCTGTCTGTCTTAGGACTATTATCTCCTCGTCGATAGGTGACTTATGATTCCTCGTCCGATCCTTTTTTCTATCATTGTGCGAACTCTTTTCATCTCTCGTCTCGATCTATAGGTCCTTCGACCTAACTGTCTCTCTTGTTTCTTTTGTACTTCATTCTCAATCTTTCATATCTTTTTCAATAGAAGAGCCATTTTCTCCTTAATAGACAAATCAGATGCCTTGGAGATCTTTCAGATTCGTCTTGATGAACAAATGCTACAGATCTTTCCGGATGTTGAAGATTCTGCTTCATCTTCTTCATCTTCAATTTGGATGTCATACTCTAAAGCCTTCAGATGAGAAAACAAAGTGTGGTGTGAAATTGAAGATAGATTTTGAGTAGCTTTCAGAATGTTAGCTTTCTCTCTCCATCTTTTGCTTAATGACCTCGGCACTTTATTGTTAATTTCTTTCTCTGTATATGTTTTTCCCAAATCAGCTTTGCCTTGTTCAAGATTAGTCACCTAACATCCGGTTGATCAACAGACTCTCCCTCTTTCATCTTGAAAGTGTCAAAAACATGTAGAATAGACTGCAATTTGTTTTCTTTGACCTGATCTCGATCCTTCACAGATTCCAAAGCAAGAGTTTCCCACATTTCCTTGGCAGTCTTGCATCTTTTCACCTTTTCAATCCAATCCTTACATAATGTTTCTATGATCTCAGTTCTAGCAACTTGATCCAGATTATGAATCTTTCTTTCATCACTTGTGAGTTTTGAGCTTTTCTTTTCTTGCCTCACTCTTGTTTACTCTTTGTAGTACCATCACTTGTGCCACCATGATAAAACTTGATAGGTCCTTCCTCAAGAACCTCCTCCATTCTATCATGAATTGCTTTGAGATGGTTCTCCATTCTAAATTTCCAATAGTCATATTCTTCAATTGAGAAATCGGGTAGACTCCTGGATTTCTTGCTCTTAACAAAAGACATGGTGAAATGGAAAAGCCAAAAACACTTACAGGATCTTGTTAGTAGCACGCTTAGTAATAATGAAGAAGATGAAGAAAATAAAAAATATTTCAGAATCTTGGTTAAGACCTAAAATCAATATCGAAACTGACTTAACAACTGCTCGATACCACTTGTTGGTCCCACTTGGTTGAGAAACTTAGAGAAACTTGAATTAACCCTCTAGGAAAAATCTAGAAGGGGGTTGAATAGATTTTTAGATTTTGCAAATCCTTTTAAAACTTACTCAAAACTTCAAAGTTACACAGGAAATTCAGTTTTAAACTCAACTTGAACAAGATCAAAAGAAGGCTGATAATTTTAGTTTTAACTTTGATTCAAATTAATCTTTAAATAATAAACTGAAAATTTAAAAGAAACAGATAAGTAAATAAAAGCATAAAGAACACCAAATTTTATAGTGGTTCGGATTATGAATAATCCTACATCCACTCTCCTTCTCCAACTTGAAGAAGGGACCAACTTACTACATTCTTACTTACAACTTACGAGCTTACAACTCTCTTCAAATCTTCAAAATACTCCTAACTCCTTCTCGTGAATCCAACAATTACAGTGAGTAGTGGATTTTCGAAGATTACAAGAAAAGTGTTCTATAAACACTTGAACTTTGTGAAAAACTCTTTAAAAACTTGTGAATTGAAAGTGATCGAGATCCGAGTTGTGAATAATGTGTAAATCGAATTTGCATAAATGTATTGAAAAATAAAACTAGACCTATTTATAAGTCTCAGAAGACAGTTAGTTTGTTAGTCAGTTTCTAACAAACTAAAACCGCTCAACAAACTTAATCTTGAAAACTGTTTCTTCCTCCTGATTTTATCCTTCTCATCCGGTGACTTGGTGAAGACTTCGCGTTTCTTATTCTACTCGGCTTGTCTTGGCCTCGTCTCGAACTCTTAATTATTGTCTCCTGCAGACGAGTAGACTCGAGCTAGTCTCCAGGATGACTTGCAACCACTAATCTCGGTGACTTAATCAGTCCTTGACCTAGTCCGATCGGCTTAGTATAGGGACTTGATCTTTCTTTGTTTTCGGGGTTGTTCGATCGTCAAAGCCGCTTCTTTTAACTCATCAAAACTTTCTTAGTCTAACATTGTGAGTTTGTTTAATTGCATTTGAGAGAAGTGTGTCCAGACAATTTATATTAATCACAAGTTCTAATACTATTTACACAAGAGAGTTCAAAAACACTAAATATAGGTCTAATTAGTGCATAAACCTAGAGATTTTCTAAGAGAAGAAAACCTCTCATTATCAAGGGCTTTAGTAAAAATGCACGCAATTTGTTTTTCGGTAGAAATGTATTCCAACTTTACAACTTCTTTTTCTACAAGGTCCCCAATGAAGTGGAGTCTAATACTTATATGCTTAGTTAACGAATGTTGCACGGGGTTCTTAGATATATTAATTGCACTTGTATTATCACAATAAACCGTAAGAATATTGCTCTCCAAACCGTAATCATCGAACATCTTCTTAAGCCAAATAAGTTGAGTACAATAATTTCCCGTGGCTATGTATTCGGATTCAGCCGTAGATATGGAGACACAATTTTATTTTCGGCTATGCCAAGAAACAAGATTGTTACCCATGTAGAAACATTCTCCACTTGTACTCTTCCTATCATCACCGTCACACCGCCCAATCTGCATCACTATAACCAATCAAAGAACAATTAGTGTCTTTGTTATACCATATTCCATAATCACATGTGCCTCGCAACATATCTAATTATCCTTTTAACCGAATTCATGTGAGATTCTTTAGGATCGGCTTGATAACGAGCACATAAATAAACACTAAACATGATGTCCGGCCTACTAGAAATCAGATACAAAAGACAACCAATCATCGACCTATACAATGTTGGGTCAACATTTGTGCCAACACTGTCTTTACACATTTTTTGTGTCGATCCCATAGGTGTCTTCATGTGTTTAGCATTGTCTAAATCAAACCTTTTCACAAGATTTTTGGCATATTTACTTTGACAAAAGAAAATACCATCCTTGCATTGTTTAATTTGAAGACCTAAAAAGTAATTCAAGTTTCCAACCATCGACATTTCAAAGGTAGTGGTCATTTCATGTACAAATAGTTCAAGCATTTTCTCACATGTAGAACCAAACACAATGTCATCAACATATATTTGAGCAATCATAATATCATATCCAGACTGTTTTATAAACAAGGTCCTATCAGCTTCACCTCTATAAAAACCGAATTCAACAAGAAAATCAGTTAATCTACCATACCAAGCCCAAGGTGCTTGCTTCAAACCATATAAAGCTTTCTTAAGTTTATAAACATGATCAGGAAATTCATGATTCTCAAAACCCTTAGGTTGTTCTACATATGCTTCTTCCATAAGAGTTACGAAGGTGTGCGTAAGTGTTTTGCGAGAATGTTGGCACAATCGAGAACAACACGATTAAAATAAAAGAACAGAAATACACAAAATGAAGTCTTAAACACTTTACAAGATGGATATCAAAATTTTGTATAGACTATAAATAAGTCTATACCGCCAAATGGCGTATTATCACTAGTAATTGTTAAGTGATACAATCGGTAAAAATATAAGCCACACCGTGAATGGATCAATATATATAGTGACTAGACAATGATCAATCTAACCTATCACTAATACATATAAAGACCCAATGTTGAGTGAAATGTTGGAACATTCACCAACGGAAGTATCGAGTATGAAACGCATACAATAAATTCTATAATCTATGCCAATAGACTATGCTAGATTGTGTTTCCCTCAACTTCAAGTTTTAATCTTCATAGCAGCCGTGTATATATAGATAAATCTGGACTCTTAATGCTTGAAGATAACTTCCACATCTCCCTTGAAAATAGGTAACTTCCATGTAACTTCCCCATGATCTTTATAACTTCTCTTTTCTTGCCTTTTCAAACGCATGACTTCGATAATCGCCGTAAGTCTTCATTACTGAAAGAAAACAAGACATTGACCAAGACAAAACATGGGTTAAGGGTTAGTGGAAGTGAAAGGACGACTCGATGTTGTGACCAGAATGTTGGCACATTACGAGTAACACTCGTCACTAACATCAACAATCTCCCCAATTCGGCCTTTCTACTGAACACACACGATGTTGTACCATTGTACAGAATGTGTACACAATAGAGATAAGTAAATAAACATCAAGTAAATGACATCTCATTACTTAGCCAAAAACGAATAACACTTAAACATAAAACATTACCAAATCATATATTACAAACATAACTAAAACTTAACACATAATAAAAACAAAATCAGAGCTAACATAAAACAATAACAAATAAACTTACAAACATACATCAAAGCAACAAGACATAAGAACATATAACACAATATACGAACATTAACAAATATTAGACTTAATTAAAATAAAATCGAGCATAGTATCAAGGACTTAACCAAAACAAACTTAACTTAATATCAAACTACTATTAAGTTCAAAAACAAACCTAACATAATATAAGATAAGTTCGAAAAGACATAAACATAAAAACAGAAAATAAATTGAGTCTTTACAAAAGCAGATAAAGCTTATAAATGAAGATTAGGAGAGGATTTGGTTGTTTAGTATAACATTTGCATCTTGATAGTCTGCACAAACTCCCCTTTCTTCAAGCTCTTCTATTCTTGAAAGCTCCTCGCACGGATCATCAATGTCCCCAATTATCCAAGTCATCATACTGACACCGAGATCTTCATCATCCCAATTTATCGCATCTATCTTCTCGGCATCAACGTCCATGTTTGAACCGGGGTCCATCATCGTTGTTGGTTGGAATTGTGGGCACATTATCCGGCGCATTCTCGATATCAGTTCCCATTTCAACATCGGGAGCTGCACTTGTTCCGGCTCCAGAGA
This sequence comes from Paraleonurus japonicus, assembly GCA_030762865.1. NCBI lineage: Eukaryota > Viridiplantae > Streptophyta > Magnoliopsida > Lamiales > Lamiaceae > Paraleonurus > Paraleonurus japonicus. The sequence continues at coordinate 38,402,712 of CM061057.1, read as the reverse complement.
TATCGCATCCGGTCCTCCTCCGGTTACACCCAAAGATCTCCATCACTAGCAGCCGGTTTAGCAAAGAACATCGGCCAGCTTTGAGCATCACTGAGCAAAGAACATCGTGTCCTACTCCCCCTTTGTGATGGTAGAAAAGAGTGCTTCCTGCATCCTTTTGTGCATCTCAAGGTTGCTTAACAGACACTTAGCATTATTAATTGAATTGTCTGTCATAGCAATTTGATCTCGGATGAATTGCGGCTGTAATTGCGGTATGTTGGCAGCGTGTGTGCCAACATCTCTAGGCACATCACCGATTGATGAGCAGGAACTTCGACTTCAGCCTCGTAACATGAGATATCCCAGACTAAGTGCAAACGAGCTGATAATCTCATTATTTTCTCTCTGAAATCCTTGAGCCGAAATCAACATGTGAATTAGGCTAGGATAAGGTAGTAGCCCTTTGCTTGATATTCTCCCGAATATGCCATCATATTGTCAAAAATAGTCTTCCCAAGATTAAACCTCCTAAGATTGTCAATCTTGTACATTAGGACAGCTTGCTCCGAGGTCGAGTGGTTGTGTTTGATGAAGGTAGCCAATTGTAAACAATTAACTTGTGAAGAACACTTGTAAAGACTTGTCAAAATTGACGAATTCATCCTATATTTCTAAACAAGAATCCTTCCTCCGGTAATTACACCGATCACTTCATCTAAATTATCCACTTGTGTATCCTCATCATCACTAGTTCTTAAGATAAAATTAATTATAGCTGAGTCACTTCTATAATTTTGCCTCTAAATTTCACTTTCCCATAGTGCCTATAATTAACTTTAAACTCTTACTTTCGATTAGCATAAAATTCATATACCCAATCAACCAAGTAAGGTGTAGCAAACTGGAGGGAATGCATCAAAGATCATCGCTTAAACATCCAACAAGGTTCATAGAGACAAAATCATCCATCTTAATTATTCTTTCCCCAACTATCACTCGAGTTCTCAAAGTCCTAAATTTATCACTATCAACACCAAGATAACTATCATCGAATCGGATGAAGACATATGCAGAGAGGAATCGGTATGTACCTCATCGATTTTGCCTTACTAGCTTCCGATGAAGAGGACTCGTAATCGAGGATGATGTGTCCATTGGTGTGCCAACATCCTTCGGCACATCTGCGATTCATTGTGCTTTTGCTCCTCCTTTCCAAACGAGCTGCCATTTCCGCCAATGTTTGATTCATTTCAGAATCCTCGGTACTCCCCTCGGGCTGAGTACCGGACAGAGGCTTGACCGCTGGTCTCCTTTTTCTCGGGCTTGCTTCCCTCATTTCTTCTTCGATGAGTCAGAATCAAAGACTTGTATTGGCTTTGAGGCAACACCATCGTCGTGTTTCGCTTCTTCCCTTTCTCCGAGTAATCGACCCTTTTACCCATAGTTCGGTAAGAACGACATTTCGACCACGTCCCCTAGAGCTCGACGCCTTTTGTCGAACAGTTTCAAAGAGAGCAGTGAGCTCACCGGTGTCGGTCGAATCGGTTGACGGGTCATCTATTAGAGCATCTTGTGGTGATTGTGGCGGTGTAAACACTAGGTGTTTGTACTGTTGGAAGTCAATCTCCACATCGCCTACCTTAACAACAGGGTAAATCGTCTCGCTTAGTGAGGGTTTTGAATGCATAGACGATTTGATCGTAAGTGGCTCCTTCAGCTAGCTCAATCGTCATTGGGTATGTTTCGAGAACGGGGCTTCGCTAGCTTCGCCGCTAATCAGATTTTGTGTCGCTTTCGCCCAAAATTGGAGTTTCGGGGATTGAATATCGGGGATTTTAAGGAATTTCAGTAGGTGGGAGAGGAACATCGACAGAGCTAACCCTAATTGAAGAGGGTGATGTTGGACATGATGCGCCAACATTTTGGACACATTGTCGACGGCCATTGAAGCTAGAAGTCGAAGGTTTCTCGAGGTAGAGGATGATGCTTTGGAGAGGTTGAGTGTTTAGATTGTGAAGGTGAGAGGTCTTTTCGATCAGCCATATTAATAACTCCGCAAACACTATTCAAATTAAATCAATAAAATCATAAATTTGAATGTAAATAGGCCGAGGAAAAATTAATACCACAAAGTATAATCAATAATACCTTTCAAACACTTGTGCTTAAATTCAAAACTTTGATATAAAGTAGAGAACACACCGAGTATTAAGGACCTTAAATAGGGAAGAGAAATATTATAGAAGTTGTGAACACATCGGGATTAAAAGATAAGATTTAATCACATCCCTAAGAAATAGGGTATTACCGAATATTGGAAGTTTATTTTAAAGACATGCTAAAAATCGCTTAATTCTAGATAAAATAATGCACAATTAATTAAATTAGACTATATAATATTGCTGGAAATAATTTAAAATAAATAAATCCTCATAAAATAATATTCGGAAATTTTCAAACTCGTAGAGGTAAATATACATATGAGAACCAGAATGTTATTCACCGAATGTCGGCACACACACTTCTCAACACGCTTTTTACATGAAATAAATTCGTTTGTGTTGCACTATATTTTGTTTTTCCCACTTATTCACATTGATCCATTTTTTCAAAAGAGATCATCGTAGTTGTCGACTCCGTGTCCCATAATTACTCAATGGATTGTGAATATATTGATGCATTCAAGTCACCTTTTGAAAAGAGAACATCGTAGTAGTCAACTCCGTGCCCCATAGTTACTCGGTGACTTAGCATCTAATTGTGAGTTTGTTTAATTGCATTTGAGAGAAGTGTGTCCAGGACAATTTATATTAATCACAGTTCTAATACTATTTACACAAGAGAGTTTAAAAATACTAAATATTACAAGTACTTAGAAAAATTTAAAAAAATTGTTATAGTGTCGTTACAAATGTTGACACATTTGTCACAACACACAAAGAAATATATGTCTAATTAGTGCATAAACCTAGAGATTTTCTAAGAGAAGAAAACCTCTCATTATCAAGGGCTTTAGTAAAAATGTCTCGCAATTTGCTTTTCAAGAGAAATGTATTCCAACTTTACAACTTCTTTTTCTACAAGGTCCCTAATAAAGTGGTGTCTAATACTTATATGCTTAGTTAACGAATGTTGCACATGGTTCTTAGATATATTAATTGCACTTGTATTATCACAATAAACAGTAGGAGTATTGCTCTCCAAACCGTAATCATCGAACATCTTCTTAAGCCAAAGAAGTTGAGTACAATAATTTCCCATGGCTATGTATTCGGATTCAGCCGTAGATAAGGAGACACAATTTTGTTTTCGACTATACCAAGAAACAAGATTGTTACCCATGTAGAAACATCTTCCACTTGTACTCTTTCTATCATCACCGTCACCGCCCAATCTGCATCACTATAGTCAATCAAAGAACAATTAGTGTCTTTGCTATAACATATTCCATAATCGCATATGCCCGTCACGTATCTAATTATCCTCTTAACCGAATTCATGTGAGATTTTTTAGGATCAGCTTGATAACGAGCACATAAACAAACACTAAACATGATGTCCGGCCTACTAGAAGTCGGATACAAAAGACTACCAATCATCGACCTATACGGTGTTGGGTCAACATTTGTGCCAACACTGCCTTTACACAATTTTTGTGTCGATCTCATAGGTGTCTTCATTTGTTTAGCATTGTCTAAACCAAACCTTTTCACAAGATTTTTGGCATATTTACTTTGACAAAAGAAAATATCATCCTTGCATTGTTTAATTTGAAGACCTAAAAAGTAATTCAAGTCTCCAATCATCGACATTTCAAAGGTAGTGGTCATTTCATGTACAAATAATTCAAGCATTTTCTCACATGTAGAACCAAACACAATGTCATCAACATATATTTGAGCAATCACAATATCATATCCGTAATATTTTATAAACAAGGTCCTATCGGCTTCACCTCTATAAAAACCGAATTCAACTAGAAAATCAGTTAATCTACCATACCATGCCCTAGGTGCTTGCTTCAAACCGTATAAAGATTTTTTAAGTTTATAAACATGATCAGGAAATTCATGATTCTCAAATCCCTTAGGTTGTTCTACATATGCTTCTTCCATAAGAATTTCATTTAGAAATGCGGCCTTGACATCCATTTGATGCAATTTTATATCAATGTAACAAGCAATAGCAAGTAATAACCTTATAGATTCAATTCTAGCAACAGCGCAAAAGTCTCATCAAAATCAATTCCTTCTACTTGTGTATAGCCTTGAGCAACTAATCTAGCTTTGTTTCTTACAACATTACCAGTTTCATCGGTTTTGTTTTTGAAGATCCATTTTGTACCGATTACATTCACATTATCGACCTAGGCACAAGTATCCAAACATCATTCCTTTCAAATTGATTTAACTCCTCATGCATTGCATTAATCCAATTTTCATCTTTCATTGCTTCATCAACATTTTTAGGTTCATTGAGAGAATGAAAAGATTCAAAGTTCACCTTGTTGCACATAGATGTCATACAAATAAATCTTACCACATGTCTTGCATCAAAACTCAATTTTTTCCTTGTTTGTACACCCGATTGTGGTTTACCTATGATTTGTTGTTGTGGATGATTTTTGAGAATTCTCGGAGGATGGTACTTGTAGCAGGATAAGACATAGTTCTATTAATTTCTGGATGTTGAGGTGATGTTGCTTCAGATGTGAGCACATTTGTAGCAACATTCTCAATCGATTGAAATATCGTAACTTTACATCTCGCTCAATAAGATCGATTACATTTTCTTCAATGACATTATCTGCAAGACTTGCATTATCATCAAAAACAACATTCATAGACTCTGAACAAGTATCGGTCCTAAGATTGTATATCCTAAAAGCTCTACTGTTTCTAGCATAACCAAGAAAGAAACCCTTGTCACTTTTTGAATCAAATTTGTGTAGTTGGTCTCTATCATTCAGAATGTAGCAAACACAACAAAAGACATGAAAGTATTTTAGATTAGGCTTTTTGTTATTCAAAAATTCATAAGGTGTTTTAGTAGAATTAGGTCTTAAATAAACTCTATTGGATATATGACAAGCAGTATTCAAAGCTTCACCCAAAACCTTTTGAAAGTTTCTTGGATAAAAGCATTACTCTAGTCATCTCTTGTAGAATTCTATTTTTCCTTTCGGCTACACCATTTTGTTGAGGTGTTTTAGGAGAAGGAAACTCTTGAATTATATCTTTGTCTTCACAAAAATTAGTGAATAAGTTGTTTTCAAACTCCCTACCATGATCAGACCTTATTCTTTTTACCTTAGTGTCATAAACATTTTTAAATCGTTTATAGAGAATTTTGAATACCCCAAAAGCATCGATTTTTCCTTAAGAAATTCGATCCATGTAAACCTTGAATAATCATCTACAATGACAAAAGAATATCTTTTGCCACCAATGCTTTCAGTCTCCATTGGTCCCATTAAATCCATATGCAAAAGTTCAATGCAATATTTTGTAGAACAGGTGTCAACATTTCATGTGACATTTTGACTTGTTTACCACTTTGGCAGGATCCACACACATTCGACCTACGAATTTGTAATTTAGATAGACCTTTAACCGCATCAAATTTTAATAATTTGATAATATTTCTATAATGAGCATGTCCAAGTTTTTGATGCCAAAGTGTACTCTCATCAGGTTTGAACATTAAAGCATGCTTGATTCGAATCAAAGATAACAATTATCAACGAGATCTATTACCAACCATGAGACAACTATCATCATTGTTTAACACATAGCATGAATTTTTATCAAACTTTACATGCAAGTCATCATCACATAATTGACTAATACTAATCAAATTTGCAAGTAAACCTTTAACATGTAAGACTTTTGTCAAGTTTGGAAAATCGGGAACATTCAATGTACCTATACCAATAATTTTACCTTTTGAACTTCCTCCATATGTAACATTTCCACCATCATATGCTTTATAATCAGGTGAGATAACTTTCCTCACCGGTCATGTGTCTAGAACACCCACTATCAAAATACCATAGTCCCTAACACATGCTTTTAAAGAGGTGTAAACAACATTACATACAAAGATTTGACTTTTTCACCCAAGTAGATTTTTGAACAGTTTTTGAAAAGATTTTTGAAGCTGTTTGTTTCAATGTTGAGCGAGAATGTGGCAACATTTTCAAGGACATTTTAGAAAATTTTTTATCCTGTCTCATTCTAAAACATTTTGGTCGCTTGTGACCTTCAAGAAAAACAATAATGACAAACATCCTTCTTTTCGTAATCATTTTTCAATTTTTCAGTTCAACGAAGGTTTTGTAAACACAACAGTTTATTATTGTTTAAAAACTGAGTGATATTACCATTATAACCAAGACCATGTCTACTTGTACTTCCAATTGTCGGTGTCTCATCAAGTTTGGCTGAACTTTACGAATATCTTTTGAAATTCAGGTGTTGTGCCTTTGAGCTTCTTTGAGGTTGCATATCTCCAGATCTTTCCTTGTTAGTATGACATCAAGCTTTATAACCAAATCCTTTTGATATGACTCTTCAATAGTCATGTCCCTCAAGGCTTTCTCGAGTGGATTCTAACTCCTTTTCAAGCTTTTGATAACTGGACTTACAATCTTCGCAAACATTGTTAGAAGTACCGCTTTATCTACACAAGAACTTGAGAAACAATTAAATTTTGGACCCTCCAATGTTCCCTCAAATGTTGGCACATTTGACTCGACATCGAATCATCCAAGAAATCATCAAGAGTATCATCATATATAATCCTTGCAGAAAAAACATATTCTTCATTTTTATCAATCATCTTCACAAACTGACTCATCACTTAAGGTAGCATTGAAATTTACCATTTTTCTCAAAAGAGTGTTGGCACACTCATTAGCATAATGACCAAAACCGTAACATGCATCACATTTAACATTTTTCCTATATTCTGGATCATATTTGATCTTGTTACCTCTATCAAATTACCTAGCTTGATTAATATTCCTACTTTTATTAGGCAATCGACGTGAACTACCAACTGATCTCTATCTTGATTCTTAATTTGCAAATTATTTCTAAGTCTATTTGCTCTCTTTTTAAAAAATGCATTAAACCGCTTAGTTAAGAAAGCAATGTTATCGCATTGTCGGCATAATCATCAATAACATCTTCATGTAATCTATTTCAAGAAAAACGGTTGTTTATCAAGATTAGAAGATGTTTCTCCTTTGAAAACAGAAATTTTCTTTTGATTTCTCATTATCTCTTTGAGAAAAATTTATTTCATACGTTTTCAAAATACTCACCAACTCATTTTAAGTAATAGCATCAATATCTTTAGCTTCCTCAATAGCACATATCTTAGCATCAAAACGTTTAGGAACAATTCTTAAGATTTTATGTACTAACCTCGTATTGGATATAGCTTCACCAAGTGCTTGAGATTCATTGGAAATCTCGGTGATCCTTTCATTGTAGGAGGATATGGTCTCATCTTCCTTCATCCTTAGATTTTCGAGCTTGGTCTCCAAGCATCCGCAACTTTGTCCTTCTAACACTCTCGAGATCCTTCACAGTTGTTCTTGTAATCTCTCTCATCCATCTTTTTGCGTATACAAAATTATAAATTATTTTGAACATGGAAACATCCGTGGAAGTGAATAAGGCATTGAGTGCCTTTGAATTGAAACCGGTCGTGGTCACCTCATCATTTGTCCATTCTAACTCCTTCTTGATTTGAGCTTCAGATTGTGTGGCCGGAACCGTTGGTGGAGTTCAACCAGCTTAAAATACTCCTCCATGCACGTTCATCAATAGATTTGATGTACATGCGCATCTTAGACTTCCAAATTGCATAATTCGTACCATCAAGAACTGGTGGCCTAATTAGAGCCAGTCATAGGATAATTCATCGCAATAAATCACACCAAACACAGGATCTAAACTCGGAATAACGAGTTCAACGGCTCGTGCCAATTGAAGGTGTGCGTAAGTGTTTTTGCGAGAATGTTGTCACGAATGTTGGCACAATCGAGAACAACACGCATTTAAAATAAATGAACAAAAATACACAACGGAAGTCTTAAACACTTTCTGCAAGATGGATATCAAAATTTTGTATAGACTATAAATAAGTCTATACCGCCAATCGGCGTATTATCACTAGTAATTGTTAAGTGATACAATCGGTGAAAACATAAGTCACACCGTAAATGGATCTACGTATATAGTGACTAGACAATGATCAATCTAACCTATCACTAATACATATAAAGACTCAATGTTGAGTGAAATGTTGGAACATTCACTAACGGAAGTATCGAGATAGAAACATACAATAAACTCTATAATATATGTCAATAGACTATGCTAGATTGTGTTTCTCTCAACTCCAAGTTTTAATCTTCATAGCGGCCGTGTATATATAGATAAATCTGGACTCTTAATGCTTGAAGATAACTTCCACATCTCGCTTGAAAATAGGTAACTTCCCCATGATCTTTATAACTTCTCTTCTCTTGCCTTTTCAAATGCATGACTTCGATAATCGCCGTAAGTCATCATTAGAAAGGAAAACAAGACATTGAACAAGACAAAACGTGGGTTAAGGGTTAGTGGAAGTGGAAGTGGAAGGACGAATTACGATGTTGTGACCAGAATGTTGACACATTCTAAGTAACACTCGTCACTAACATCAATATTTATTATATAATTAAATTATGTTATTATTTGATGAAAAATATTATATATATATATATATATATATATATATATATAATAAATTATGTTTAAAGTTAAATTTAACGAACATTTCGCGTAATACGTGAAATTTCATCTTGTCTCAAATTATAACACGTATTTACTATTCATTGAATTTGTCTCGTCTACTTTATTCCCCTATCCGGATTTATCAAATCCCACTCAAACCAAAAAGAACACAGCCTTATAGTTTAACATTTTGAAACCAATTTTAAAAAATCACCACTATAATACCTATGAACATACTATTACAATTACCAATACAATAAATTCTCTCATTATAATTTAATATATTTAAATTATAATTCACATCATCCAATAATTTTAGTTACACTCAACAATAATATAATAATATATAATAATATATTATAATATAATATAATAATTTCAATTAGATCATACTCTAATAAAAAAATCCAAAACAAACGCTCATTAGTTTTTATCAAAATTTCAAAATCCCCTAAATTTCAAAAACTGTTTTTTTAAAAATCACTTAAAATCCAAAGAACATCATTATAGTGATTTTAAAATTGTTCAAACAAAATATTGGGTTCGTCTCAACAGATCTATATCAATAAATATCAAGGGGATTCTTCTGATAAAGCGGTATAAATAGATTTTGATCCTTCGATACGAAATGATCTCATTAAAATGAAACCTCAGGATATCTGGTTTACGTATTAAAATGCAAAATCACAGATACATAATACTTACAGTACACAAACTGAGCAGCTCTTATCAACAGAACTTCTCATTCAAATTTTGTTGGAAAGACTCTTTTTCCACCTTATCTGATGCCCCCTTCGCTCGTTGCATAAACTGGAAGCGACGGCGGAAGTGCTGTACTCATGGGGGCCTAAAAGGCCACGGCACAACACCAGCAGCTAAAGCAGGGAGTGAAGTAAACTGAACGGGCCTTAACGAGCTACAAGAATCTGCATCTGCTCTTTTCTCCTCCCCACTCTCGATTTGTATATCAAAATCCATATTTTGATCCTTCCATGGAGGGTAAGCACGTTTGAAAGGCCTGTCATAATAATCTTTGCTTTCAGCAGCATTCTCTTTGCCTTTGGTGACCTCAGTTTCACCATTTTCCTCTTCGATTTGTATATCAAATTCCATATTTTGATCATTCCATGGAGAGTTCACAAGATTGAAAGGCCTGTCGAAATAATCTTTACTTTCAGCAGCATTCTCTTTGCCTTTGGTGACCTTAGTTTCACTGTTCTTCTCTTCGATTTGTATATCAACTTCCATATTTTGACCCTTCCATAGAGGGTTCACAAGATTGAAAGCCCTGTGGATACTATCTTTGCTTTCAGCAGCATTCTCTTTGCCTTTGGTGACCTTAGTTTCAGCATTCTTGTCTTTATCTACGGGGTCACTTCTACTGGATCGCTTCTAGAAGATGAAGGCCGTCCTGAAGAAATTGTGGCACTCGGAAATGCTTTCTCAGGGGGACAACAGGGTTATAATTGGAAGGAAGTAGATCGTCCCAATTCTCTAATAACTCTTTGTATACTTTTCGTAGAGTGACTTCTGTTAGGCCTGTTACTTTGCAGATCTCAGCTTGTGTCTTGCGTTTATCCTCTAACTGACAGGCTAAGTAAATGGCAGCTGCGGAGATACTTATAGGGTTCCGACGGGTGCAGAAGCACTTATTGATCACGACCTCACCAATGTGCGTTGCTAGCTCCTTGTATAGTTAACAATAAAGAGGGTCACTAATCATGCATATCGAAGACACTGTGATCAAGTCCATTTACATATGAGATAAAATACATTATATGGACCATCCTAAACGACAACTACCAGTCTACCATGCAGAGTGGTATCTTTAAATACCTTTTTTTTCTTTTTTAACAAAGGTAACTTTAAATACTAATTCTTGGGAGTAAATTACAAATTTAATCCCATATCTATTGGGTATTGACGATTTTAGTCCAATACAAATTAATTTTCTCAATTAAGTCTCGTAACTTTTGTAATGATGCAATTTTAAGTCCTATATTGACGAGGTTGTATAATTTTTGCATGTGCCGCTCAAGTGAGCTGCCAGAATTTCATGTGGACCCCAACGTATTACTTTAAATTAAAATATTACAAATTAATTATCATCCTAAAACAAAAAATTATCAATATAGAACTAAAATTGCATTATCATCCTAAGACTTAATTGAGAAAATTGATTCGTATGAGACTAAAATCGTCAACCTCCAATAGATATGAGACCACTTTTGAAATTGACTCTATTCTTGGTGCATATGAAATTCGAAAAATAAATTGTAAAATAAAAAGGATGGAAGCTTTAAAATACCAAGTTTTCTAACAACACAAGCAAGGGTGTTTTTGTTCAGCAAACTCTGTTGTTGGGCAACAAAGAGAAATTTCAAAAGATATAAAATCATTTGAGATCTTGTAAGCATTTAGCATAACAGAGTCTTCAACAAAGAAAAACCAAGCATAGTAGGGAAAGTACCTGAGCAGATTTGTTGAGTTGGAGAAGTGTACAAAATCTGGGCATGTGTACTGATATTGAATTGCTGTTAATAGGTTGACTTAATTGCAAAGCTTCTCCAAGTATCTTGATGTACTTTCCTATCTCCTTTTGCGGTAGATTTGCAGCTATTGATATTTCCTAGTAATCAATACAAGATAAGAAGTTTGAAATCCAGGGAATGCCAATAAACTAACAAAGGCTTGTTATAATATATTTCCAGATACCCAAACTTGTTCTGCCATCAATTAACAGGTTTAAGATCTAAAAACAAAATGTTCTATGACTAAATTAAGTTATTGACTACACAAAGTTAAGAAGAACATAAGGGAAATGACTGTTTCACAAGCTTACAGATAGGATGTTTTTAATATTAATAAAGTAGACATCTTACTATCTTATCGTTCATCTTTCGATTTAATAACATTTCATATGTTAGAAGCTCCAACAAATTAGGAAGGGTGTCAGGGATGACAAACCAAAAATGAGAAATTCAAGAACATTTCCTTCCAACAATTCAGGTTCTATTCTCCCAAGAGCAACCACCAGCACTGCAGTGAAACCATCAAAATTTTTAAAAAGAAATTGGAAAATTCAAGCTTTCCAAGATCCAATGTCCAGAACACAGAGGAAAGAGAAGAAAGAAATCAACAAATAGAGATTAGCCATTGCTCTATAAGTGCATACTTCTCATCCAACAATACATTCACCAACAACCAGACAGTTGATTATGTACAAAAACTCCCAAGCTGGTTGAATGGCAAACAATGAAAACGAGAATTATTTAAATGGAAAACTGCTTAATATTTCTTTATGGTCACTTTCTTTGTCAGAATATTGAAAGATTAACCTTGTTTATCCATTAGTTGATTTCTCCCCAGGCAAGGACATTTAATAGTTAGTGTTCTGAGAAGGTTGTCTCTGAGACAAGAATATGTAGGCTGTAACAGTGCATCTCCATTATCTATTTTCAATGGGACATCAAGTGGTTAGAATGTCTTCGTGACATCCACCGATTGGGTTGGGTTGGATGTGTGTTAAGGTGTATATGATAGACAAGTCTCTCATATTGATGAGTTAAGGTTTACATAAACTATCATCCTTCGAATGTAGCATCTCAAAAACCTTAAGTAATATATAAACGACAACAAGGAATATGTAAACCCTGTCAATTAGAAAGTGTAAAAGAAAGGATTCAAATCTAAATTTAATTTAGGCTATGGATAAATCTCACCTCCCATACTGAGACGATCATATCATTTCCAGAGTCCCGATTTAGTCATATGACAATTATTACAACTGTAAAGGACTCTATCTACAGGAAAAAAAAATCTCTATGTAATGATAGGCCAGTGTTGATTTTATCAATCATTGGTATCTATGGGGCTCATGAAGTCAAAATTCTTCGAAATCCACAACAGAATTGTAAAATAATGCATGCCCTGGAAAGTTTACTCTGCCTTCCCCGTTTCCCAGTGAAGTGGCCAACCTTTTATAAATAATCATATGAACCATATATGTATTGCCACTTGTCTGCACCACCCACCATTGCCTTAAAACCTAAATCTCCCTTAGTTCAGTTTATTTAATAATTCTATCCTAAATTTGGGTTATGGAAACTTTTTTTGTAATCTTTATGCTAAAAAGTATTTCACATGCTTTGGTTAAAAATCATAGTGCTGTCAATTTTCCCTACTGAAGGATTTTTACTGTTTTGCTAATGTTGTCGCATGAAGGGTCAAAAAGATAATGGAGATAGTGTAAATGTTCCCAACAGGATTTTCTATTCAAGGAAGCACGGCCAGATAATTAAAATGTGGCATCAGTTGAGAATTGTTGGAAGGAGAGAGTAAAACAAGTTTGGCATTATTTCATGAAAAATGGAAAAGATAATGCAAGGGAAAATCATAATATAAACAATAGAGCAGCCAGCAGCTATAGTGGTTGGACATCAAATTCTGAAAATGTGCACTGGCAAAATTAGAGGGAAAAAAGAACGTTAAAATGTAAATCACGAAAAGACAGCACCATCATCAAGATATTATCCAACATTAGTAGAAAGCACCAATATGCAATTCTTTATATTAGTACACAACGGAAACTGCTAGAAAACCTTTCATCATTAGAAGCTGAAATAGGCAATTCTAAAATTGTATTGCATACCAGAAATGGGTGATTAAGCGCCAGTTCAACCAAATTTGGAAATGTTTACAAGATTAACCAGTTGACACCAGAAGAAAACAATAAAAGAAAACGAAGCATGTGCCTAATCTTTTGTTTGATCCTCTTAAGATTCTTTGAAACAAACAGCCATAAAAATCTCCAGTGCAGATTTAAGGACTCAAAGTTCATACAGAAAGAAACAGCCACATTTTGATTTCATTAACATGATATTCGACTCACTTCGCCAGTGCTATTCTATGTGGGCAATGCAGTCAGAAAGCACACTAAATCATTTAAATTTTGGGTTTCCATATCGTGAGGGTGAAAAAATAATCATATACGCCAAGTCGACATGGGTTAATAATCCAGCAGTGGAACCCAAAGTGGAATACAAAAAGTGAAACAGGGAATCGAACTGGCCTGAAAGACCCTTTTATATATGCAAACCCCAATTACAAGAATATACCACTAGCCATGGCACAAAAAGAATCCACCAATAAATTTCCAACAGAATGAGAATGAGTTCTACAGTTAATTCCAAGCCCATATTCTTAAACGAGTTCTTTAAGTAACCACAAAACTCAACTCTAAGACATTCTACAAATAACTACGCTAAAAAAATACTCCCTCTCCTGAAAAGTTTGCATAGTTCTTTTTCAACCATTTGTGTATGAGAGTTATTTCATAGTAATACGTTTACAAAAGTTGTTTTATAAGAATGTTATACTACGTACAATTTAGTTAGATGATATACCTGAAGGGTTCTTGGTTCTTGAGCTTCTCGAATGGCCTGCACTAGCGCAGCAGTAGCCAGGGCCTCGACGCTGCGATTCCTCAAACAAGTGGCGGAAGAACAATCCCTAAAAAGCTGAAACGCGTGGTCCGAAATATCACAATCCAGCCCAAGGATTGAAGCCACGTCGATTATTTGCAAGTAAGCCCTCAAATTATCCACCACAACCGACGGCCCCGAAGCGCTCGGATTGCTCCCCTGCGACGTCGTTTCAAGCACCCGCTCCAGCTCCGCCAAGTGCCCCGCGAAGGAGAGGGAGGAGTGAGCGAAAACCGGGTAGGGCTCGAGCGACCACGTGGAGAAAGCGGTGATGAATCCAGTAGGCTCGAAGGGGTCTTCGCCGTCGATCGGCGGTGGGACGGAGGGGAGGTCGGAGGTGACGAGATAGAGAGGGGAATCCTGCGCACGGAGGTGGAAGAGGTGGTGAGGCTGCGTTAATCGCTCCTCCACCACGCGGCCGCAGGAGACGCACTCGGTAATGCTCCGGCCGGAGGTAGTAGTGGCGCAGCGGCCTTGCACGGAGGAGCAGTAGGGGCAACGCATTTCCAATTGTAATTCTGCTGGTGGGTGGGGTGGGGGTTTGGTTTGGTTTAACTTGGAATTTTAAAAAATGGTTTAAGGGGATTGACAAATTCTCATACGCGAATATTGTCTGTGAAATAAATCATTTTATAAAATTTGCGCATCCTAGTCCGGTCGGATCGGATTGATGGATATTTTCAAAAAAACTCGCCGGGGACAAAAAAAAATGCTTCCGGGGTGTTACTTATTAGATTACGCATATGTTACTTAAACAATAAATATGTGTTCATTATAAAATAAATAATATGTATTTGTTTAAAAATAATCGCCCAAATGCAAAATAAAAATAAAAAAATGATCAAATAAATCTCTAATCTAATTATATGTGTGTATCAAATAAGTATTTAATCTTCAACAACTTTATTCTTATTAAAAGAGTGTGATTTTATTAAGATGATACTTATTTGATCTCAATATTAAAGAGAAATGATTTTAATGTGTTAAGAAAAAAATCATGGGTCTATTTGATCCCCAAGTATAAGATTTTGGGGTAATTATGTGTTATTGTAAGGGCAAATATGTGTATTAAACTTGTGCAAAGGTAAAAATAAATTTTTACTCTCAAGTTGTGTTATTATTAGGTCAAACACGTGTTATTGTATGAAGAAAAATGTGTTATTAATGAACAAACCAATATTTTATTCTTTTAAGAACTAGTAACACGTACTTACCCTTACGATAACACATAATTGTTCTTACAAAGAACACATACTTTTGAAAAATAAATGTTACTATATGAACACAAACGTGTTCAGTATAGAGAAATATGTGTTACTATATGAAGAAAAAAATATGTTACTATATGAACAAAAATATGTTACTTTATGGAAAAATGTGTGTTACTATATGAATAAATCGAACTGCATTAGGAGTTGCGATATTAATTCCAGGTTTAAATAGGAATAAAAATTTATCATCGAAGTTCGCATAAGCTTTGTATTCATCACTTGTTTAAGTTTTATCCACTACTGTTTTCATTAATCGATCATCCCTCTTTTTCCTTTTTTCATCGGAGTTCACGCTTTTATCCCTCCTCATCGTCGGCGTTTCTACGTCTGAAAGAACCTTGATGTGTGGTTGGGGTTGGTTGGGGTAACACGTGACACAACGATGGAAGTTGTGGAGAGAGGAGGAAGAAGAGTTAGAACGGAGGAAGAAGAAATCTGCGTGGAGGAAGAAGAAGAAATCACGCTAGTTTAACCCGTTCTTTATCTTGACCCACAAAATTTAATAATTTCATTTTTTTAATTGATATTACATACAGTTCAATATTTCACAAGAGACTTGCTCAAGGGGATTTAGTAAAAATCATCTTACTTTAAAAAAATAATTAAATATAGCCTTTTATTTTTAAGTTGTATAAATAAATTGTTGTATCACGATTATTTGTGTAGAGAGGCCCAACGATTGGGCGAAAACCCGAACGTCAAACAAGTCCAACGATTGATCGGGTGCCTAGAAGCTAAATAGGTTCATATCGTGATTAGGCGACAAAAATAAGCATTTTTTGTCGAGTCTACTTCTTCGACCATCAAGTCGAGATCCTCACAACTCTTCCACTCGGACAAGTATTACACAAACACCGGACGGCTACTCAAGTGGTCAATCGAGATCGCCCAAGATCGCATCACGTACGCACCTAGAACGACGTTCAAGGGACAAGCTCTTGCCGACTTCATCGCTGAACTCAACTTCGCACCAACCCTTCGTCCGCTGAACTCAACTTCGCACCAACCCTTCCAAAGGTGGCCTTCCCGCCTTGGAAGCTTTTTGTGGACGGTTCCTCAACACAATCTTGTGTCGGGGCAAGAATCGTCTGGTCGGCCTAGAGGGGCGGTACTTCACGAATGCTACTGGGTTTGATTTCTTGGTAGAGCTATCGAAACGAGCCGGCGGGGCGAGCTAAAACCCACAAAAGCCCGCTTTTAGTGGGGCGTGCGGGCGGATAAAAAATATGGCGAGCTGCAAAACCCCCAACTCAACCTCCTTATTGGCAAGTCGCGGGTTCAGCGGCCAACCCACTTTATATATATTTTTTTAAATTAAAAAATAAAAATTTAAAGCTCCAATACATTAAATTTATTACAATCAAATATAATCAAACAATTTATCTTAGTGATTATTGTTGTTACGGTTCTAAATCCAAGAGATTTGTTTTTAATGTGACTTGAGATAATTGGTAAAACAAATATTGAGACAAAAATCTTGGGAAATAAATACCCAAGAGCAATGAATGTAAATGATTGTGAATAAATACTTGAATGAATGCAGAAAGCAATAATGAGAGCAAAAGTTGCTTGAGGGGTTTAGCCTCGGTCCTTAAGTGTGGATTACGGAATCCCTTTATTGTGCCTTTAAGGCTCTATTTATAGTGCTCAAATGTTGCCCTAGGATCCCTTGATTTGGGTTCATGCATTAATTGCATGAATATTCATTAAATGCGGGTCGCACGGTACCCGTACTTGGGCTATTGGCTGCCCAATCTCGTCCCCTGCCAAAGAAGGCGTTGATCGGCAGATTCTCTCGTCCTTTAAAGATCCATTATTATTACAAGGTATATTTTCGTCCCGACGGGGATTTACTCTTATTCTAGGGTTGATTCGGTGTACTTTCGCTCGCAGCTTTATCCGACATTCTTGCTCGGTCGGTCCGACCTTGTTGACGGTGGTCGGTCTTTGTCCTCGGATCTCCGGGGAATCTGTTCCCTTGAGCTTTATCCTCCTAACGTCCGGCTGTCTGCCCGATCTCGCTCGGCTTGCCCCATTCCCGGTCGCCCTTCGCCGGTTCGGGATTGCCGGGTCTTCTAGGCCCTATTGGCCTACTGTTGGTCTCCTCAATTTTGCGGTGGCTTGGGCCCAAATATTTGTGATACAACAATTACCACTTTAAATAAATAAAAACAATATATATCTCACGAATAAAGTTCATTATTCATTAATTTCAAAAATAAGTTCTTACAAATTGAAGTTTATAATTCATTAACCATAATAACTCAAAATATAGTCTCCTAAAAATTAAATTCATCATTTACAAACATAACCCTTTACAAAATATCTCTTAAAAATAATATTTTTAATTGTTAATATATTATATAAAAATATAAAAATAAAAAATTAGGCTAGCGAGCCCGCCAAAGCCCGCCCCAACCCACCAAAGCCCGCGACTCCAAACGGGCCAGCCCATCTAGGCCCACTAAACGGGCTAAAAAAATTCAACCCAACCCTCATTTTGAGTATGGTGGGGGGGCTAACCCAATGGGCTCAACCCACTTCGACGGCTCTATTTCTTGGCCACCAACAATGAGGCCGAGTATGAGTAGGGATGTAAATGAGCCAAGCCGTTCGCAAACTATTCGGGGCTCGGCTCGAAAAATATTTGTTCGAATTCGTTTGTTAAATTTCATGAGTCGAGCTCGAGTCTAAATTCGAGCTCGTTTATTTTATCAAGCCGAGCTTGAGCCTCGTGGGTATTTGGTTCGAAAACTCGTGAGCAGGCTCGTTTACAAGGCTCGCGAGCCTATTTGCGACAGGCTCGTTTATAAAGCTCGCGAAACAGGCTCGCAAATAGGTTCGTTTATAAAGCTCACGAACAGGCTCATTTATAAAGCTCGCGAATAGGCTCGTTTACAAAGCTCGCGAACAAGCTCGTTTAAGGCTCGTGAATAGGCTCATCTTATTATGTATATATACATACATATATATATATTTATTTATTTATTTATTTATTTTTATATATATATATATATATATTTATTTTTATTAAAAAAACTAACTTATCAATTATATTAAAGAATTAAATATAAACTAACTTATACTCCCTCCGTTCCACCTTAAGTGTCCCATTTTACCATTTTTTTCGTCCGTCCCACTTACGTGTCCCATTCTTTTTTATCCACACCGTACTTTTATAATTATCCATATACTACATACATATTTACACAATATGCCACTCATTTAATATATTTAATTACATTTTTTCATCTCTCTCCATCACATCATTTATACTATATTTTTAATATACTACCTTTTACCTATCTACCTATCACATCACCTTTACTATATTATTATTATACAACATTTCTTAAAACTTGTGCCTAAAAATGTTGGGACACTTGGGGATGGAGGGAGTATTATATATAGTATATTATTTTTTTGTATTAAATTTAAAAATTGAATTATAATTATATTAAAAGAATTAAATAAAGAAAAATTTTAACACAAGACCTTTCATATGAATGATTCAATTATCAAGAGGTAAACTATAAATTTTTATATATTTATTTTTCTATAATGTTATTTTAACTTCAAATATTAAATAAAAACATTTCAATTTCAGCTAAAATTGACTATTATATGTATTAGTGTGTATAGTCAATATTTTTACATTATATATTCTATTTACATCGTGCACTCTTTTTGAATGACATTGCTTATATTCTTGAATGGTATTACTTATTTTATTGGCGTAATACTAACTTATTAAGATAAAATTTTATTTTGTAGTCATGTTGTAATACTAATTCGTTAACGAATTTTTAAGCTCAAACTATGATTAATTTGTAAACGAAGCTTTTTTTCGAGCTGAGCTCGAACTAGGCTTGATTAACTCGTTATCGAGCTTTTTTCAAGCCGAGTTCGAACTATGTTTGATTAATTTATTAATGAGCTTTTTTCGAGCCAAACTCGAACTAGGCTCGATTATTTTATTAACGAACTTTTGACGAGCCGAACCTGAACTATTCGCGAGCCAAATAATTTACATTTGAGCCGAGCTCAAACCCAATAAATAAAGGTCGAACCGAGCTCGAGCCCAAAAATTTCAAACGAGCCGAGCTCGAGCCTGATGGTATTCGGCTCGGCTCGGCTCGTTATATCGCTAAGTATGAGGCTCGGTCGGCGGTCTTGAGCTCACCGCCGCGGTTAGAGTTCACCGGCTCCACATATTCATGGACTCCTGCGGTAGTAAACCAGGTTAAAGGGGAATACAGAGCCTAGGGAGAGCAGATGATAAGATACCGGGAGCTCGTTGCATCCATGTGCAAAAAGCTTCAGCAAGTGTTCATTGAACAAATTCTAAGGGAGCAGAACTCACAGGCGGATGCTCTTTCCAAGCTCGCCACCTCGGAAGAAGAGGCCGACGTGTCAAACATTGTCTTGACCAAGATCCCGGCTCGGCCATCGGCGGCCGAGCGAGCAACAATCCAGGCCCGAGGTAGAAAACTTGACTCCCATCATGCTCTAACTCAAAATTGGCACTCTCCCTAAAGACCGAGTCCAGGCCAAATAGCTCGAATTGAGAGGCTGCAAGGTACATTCTCCTTGGGGACATTCGCATAAACGAAATTTCTTTACGCCGTTAATTAAATGTATTAACACCGAGAAGATGGTCAAAAATTCTAGCTGACATCCACGATGGTAAATCATGCTAGCCGGTAAGCGCTCGTTTACAAAATAATGAGACAGGTTACTATTGACTAACTCGAGACGGGATGCAATTGTTTACGCCAAAGCGTGCCACAAATGCCAAGTCATGGCCCCAATATCAAGCTCTCTCCGGAGCACTTGAAATCAATATATAGCCCATGGCCATTCGCACCGTAAGGGATCAATTTCATTGGTCCTCTATCAATGGTCCCGGCGGGTGCAAATATATTGTAGTCGATGTCAAATATTTCACTAAGTGGGCGGAGGCCGAACCTTTGAACAAGATAGACCAAAAATTGATAATACGATTTATTTGGAAGAACATCATCTTTCGGTCTCCCACAAACCATTATCTCGCATAATGGGAAATGATTATGTCACAAAAAAAGAATTAGCCAAACTAGACTACCGAATCCATTTTTGATGTACCTTCGACGGGCTCGGAATCAAAGAGTTCTCATGAGAGATGGAAAATCAAAAGGCTGTTCTCCACACCTTATCACCTCCAAACAAATGGGCAAGTAGAGGCGGTCAACAAAATAATAAAGCACACTCTCAAAGCCAAGCTCGAGGACAAAAAGGGAAGTGGGCGGCCGGGCCCGCCCGACGTTACGTGGGCGTATGCACAACCACAAGGAACTTAACAGTAAGACCCCATTTGCCCTCGCTTTCAACACAGAGGCTGTTATCCCGAGCTACCAAACCTCGAAAAAGTTCAGCGATGATAACGACTGTGCAAGAAAACCGGACCTCGACATGCTTGAGGAGCGCCGACTTGCCTCGCCTCCTTAAAAATGCAGCCTACAAGCAAAAGTCGGAAAAATACTACAATCAAGAGTCAAAGTTAGATGCTTCTCGGTTGGGGAGTTGGTCTTAAAAAGGTGCATGGTCCCAGCCAAGGAGTATTTGGTCCGACTGGGAGGGGCCCTTCAGTGGTATCCAAATAGTTACCCAATGGAGCATACGAGCTTGAACATCCCGATGGCACTCGGACCAATATTTATGGAATGCTTGTCACCCGAAGAAGTACTATCAATGATCTGTCAGACAAATTTTCTTGTACTTAGAAAAATCCATGTAATCAATGTAAAGTTTTTGTCTGCTTTTAAATTAATAAAAGTTCTTTTCTTTCCTATTCATTTCTCCTTATACGTGCTCGCTCAAGCTTCTCACCGAGGACGAGCTCATCAACTCTATATGCATCAAATTGGGTGGCATTTGTCAATATATTCTGCTTTTGAAGGATTGAAAAGCGTGCACTTAGCAGTGTAGGTTTGCGCTTCTCGTGACCACGTCCCAACAAACATGCAATTTTTTTATTTTTGTAAATTAACCTAATTAAACATGGACTTATTATTTTCATGAAAGGTTGATAAAAGCACACAAACCTGCATCATTCTCATTTGATGATTGAGCATCAACATCACTCACTTCAATAACCTTTTCATCTTTCCGATAATCTTCTTCTCTATGCACTTCTATTTTTAATCTTAAATGTCTATTTGCAAAGACACTTCTTCAAGCTCAACCTCTAAAGCAACATCAAGAAGATTATCCTTTGTAGAGGCATCAACATCTCCATTCTTAATAGGGGTTATCTCCAAAGTATGATTTGTTGTAAGAAAATTATCATTATCACCCTCGTGAGCCGTTGTCTCCACATTATTATGCATTGAGTGAACACCATTATGTTGTTAGATCGGAAGAAGTTTTGATGAGTTAAAAAGAGTCGACGAGAGTCAACTCTTTCTAAGCAAGATGACCAGCTTAACTTTGAAGAACAGTTGAGGAAAAAGATCCAAGACTAGCCGATCAGACTAGGAAGAGCCGGATAAGTCACCTGAGTTTGAAGAAGCAGAGATCATTTTAAGACGAGCTTGAGACAAGTCATCTGCAGGAGACAACTATGAAGAGCTCGACGAGGTCAAGACAAGTTGAGTAGAATAAGAAAGGCAAGTCTTCACCAAGTCACCGCAGACGACTAGACCAAGATCACCGAAATCAAGGCGCTTATCAAGATTATGTGTGTTAGGCGCTTTTAGTTTGTTAAAACAAACTAAGCCTGTCTCTCGTGCTTATAAATAGGTCTAGGCACAATTTTAAAACACACGAATTAATTATGCATTCTCACATTCATAATTCACAAGCTTTCTAAGAATTCACTCAAGTTTTCAAAGAAATTTTCACAAGTTTTAAGTGTTTATAGAAATCTATTTCGTACATCTTCAACACACTCTTGCACCGTAAATTTAGAAATTCCGTAAAGTTTAGGAGTTGAAGATAGGCTTGAAGATTAGAAGATCATCATCGGAGAAGTTGTAAATTGTAAGACTGTAAGTAAGTAAGTAAGTAAGTGGACGAGACCCTTCTTCAAGTTGAAGAAGGAGAGTGGATGTAGGATTAATTAGATCCGAACCACTATAAATTGTTGTGTTCTTTATTGCTTTCATTACTTATCTGTACTTACTCAATTTCAACTTTTAATAAAATTCAATTTCGGACTCATAATCAGGACTTGTAATCGATTGCTTTTGATCCGTTAAAGAATGAGTTTAAACTTGCTTTCCGCTGTGTAAATGATTGGAGTAGTTTTTCCGGGTAAGTTATTAAGACCAATCGCAAATATCGAACCCAAGGGAAAAAGTATGCACGTGAGGCCCTAGAAATACAAGTTCTTAGTGACTATTGATGCAACAAGGGATGGCACTAACACTACAAACACTTGCAAAATACAAACTAAAATCAAGCAAATAAATGATCGAACACTTAAGAGGCGAGAACAAAAACAACAATAAATGGGGGATAGGGGTGCTAGGATTAACATCCATCAATGAATCATCAATCAACAAGCTACAATTGAATCAAATTACAAATCAATTAAGATAGAAAGCATAAAACCATCATGAAATTAATCACTCCATTAAAATCACAATGCCTAATGTGAGCATTCTTAGTCTTTCCCATCTCTCAATGTAGAAATCCCCAATTCATACAATCATGCAAAATTGTAACCCGATTAACTCGACTCGAGGCCCATGCATTTTCTCTCCCTCGACTCGAGGGTCAGCCCTCGAGTCGAGGCTTCGCCTTTCTTCAATTCTTATGTTTTCAGCGACCCTCGACTCGAGGCTCTTACTCCTCGATCGAGTCGAGTCCAGTGGCACTTTTCACGAGCGGGGTTCGGCCCGACCCCCGTTTCATCCGA
The DNA here is from genome assembly GCA_030762865.1 of Paraleonurus japonicus. Taxonomy (NCBI): domain Eukaryota; kingdom Viridiplantae; phylum Streptophyta; class Magnoliopsida; order Lamiales; family Lamiaceae; genus Paraleonurus; species Paraleonurus japonicus. The sequence goes on along the minus strand of CM061057.1, from coordinate 38,379,287 downwards.
GATGATCGTCTCTTCATTCTAAGCCTAGCGGTACTCTCGAATTGGTAAAATTCCACCGAATTACCTGCAAAATGGACGAAAAATATCAAAACTTACAAATAATACTTTTAGGCAAAAGAGTGATACTTTACACTTTTAGGCACAAAAACTAACACTTTAGCTCACTTTTGCACTAAAATACCCCTAAAAACATGCATCAATTCACTCCAATCATACCCCCAAACTTGAAGTGTTGCTCGTCCTCGAGCAACGTAGAAACTAAGCACAAAGGAGTGAATTTATTGCAATTATGTCACATGACACCATCGAAGATAATTAAGACAATTGAACTTGTTGGTCCCGATTAGTTGAGTAGATTAGATGAGAAGTGTATCAGCCTTCTAGCAAAAATCTAGAAGGGGGATTGAATAGATTTTTGAGATTTTTCAAATCTATCAAAAATTTATTCAAAGTACCAAAGTACACGTGAATTAAAGATTAATCTCAACTTTTAATAAGATCAAAAGCAACACTGATATTCAGATCTTAACTTTAATTATGAAATTAAACTTTGAACAACAAATTGTAACTTGACAGAAATATAAATGAAAGCGATAAAGAACACCAGATTTTATAGTGGTTCGGATCATAACAATCCTACATCTACTCTCCTTCTCCAAACTTTGAAGAAGGGTCTCCACTAGCTGCTTACTTACTTACTTTCTTTACAATGTACAACTTACAACTTACTAGAATCTTCAAATCTTCAAACTCCTAATCAACACCGAGAAATCTAACTCTAAAATAACGAAGTGATTTTGAAGATGTATGAGAAAGTGTTCTATAAACACTTAGAAAAATTTATGAAGAAATCGTGGAAAACTATTTTTGTGCTTTTGAGAACTTTGTGATTTTAGAAAATAACTTGCTGAAAGACTTGTGTGTTCTGTGTATTCTATATTCGTAATGAAGTGTCTAGACCTATTTATAAGTCTAAAAAGACAGGTTAGTTTGTTAGTTAGTTCTAACAAACTAAAACCGCTTTAACAAACTTAATCTTGAAAACCGCTTGCTCCTCGGCTGATTTTAATCTACTCATCTGCAGGTGACTTGGTGAAGACTTGCCTTTCTTATTATACTCGGCTTGTCTTGACCTCGTCTCGAGCTCTTCATATTTGTCTCCCGCAGACGACTAGACTCGAGCTTGTCTCCAAATGACTTGTGATTCCTAGTCTTGGTGACTTGAACCATTCTTGACCTAGTCCGATCGGCTTAGTACTAGAACTCGGTCTCTCTTGTTCTACATTGTCATCTGCTCATCTGAATTAATCTTTTAACTCATTAAAACAATCTTGATCTAACAATTTCCCCTTTTTGATGAAGTTAAAACCTACAATAAAGAGACACACTCACAGTGAAGTTAGTTTAGAGTTAATCAAGATTATTAGATAGGTATATCAGAGCACATCCTTTACATTACAACAGATTCATTCTCATTAAAAGCACTTAAAGAAATTAAGTCTTTTAGACTCTTTTAGAAATACTTTAAAATGAGTCTTAAGACTTAGATAAAATTTTATGAAAAAGTTTTCAAGTCTCGAGAAATAAAACTCTTAGATGATTTATACTTAGGAAAATTTTAAGTTTTTCTTAAAGAAATTTTTTTACGAAAATAAAACAAGTAAGACGAATCAACCAAAGTATATTCATGTTGGGTTTACAATGATTTACATAGGAAAGATAATAGAAAAGAAAGATAAGGAAAAGTGAAGTCCTGTTTCTATTAATCTTCCCATGGTCTTCATCTGGGATCATCGGCCAATTGAATACACACCTCCTCACCGGCTTCAACTCTTCTCCTTGGGCAAGTCCGGATTCAGCCTCTGCCTTCTTTAAGATTCCCTTGACCAGTCTAGGTCCAAGGATCCATCTGGTTTCTTGGCGGGGATGACATACTCAAAAGGCCGGAGAGATCAAAGTTGACGTTGAACTCTACATCTGCTTCTTCTAGCGATCGATGATAGAACTCCGCATCTACCTTCTCCATCCACTCATGCCAAGCTAAGTCCGGATCTTGCTGAGTTGCTCCAGGGCCTTTGAGAATATACCGAGAAGTATATCCACATCCCTTCCAGGTTTTCTCTCTGTACTCATTTGCATATTTTCCAACAACCAGACTTAGGAGGAGCAGACGTTGTATGGAATGGCACTGAATTTCCCGCCTTGATCTCTCGATCATCCATTTTCGCTCAATGACACTCCGAGAAGACATTGGAGTCTTTCTTCTTTCTCTGCCTCTTCTTCTCTTTCTTGCCATAGAATTCCATCTCTCTTTTAATTCTTTTGATCTCGCTCATCCGAGAGATTAGAATAGTCGGCTTCCCCTCTTTCCTTTCCTTAGCTGACCACTGGTAATGATGTCGGTGATTTTGGCTCACCGATTGCTACTTCTTTTCCCTTCCCCTTGGCTCCTTCGCATTCGACTTCTTTTAATCCGAGCCAAGAGTTTCTCTCGATCTCTCTTCCTCCTCTCTCCTTCTCTTCTCTTCATCCTCCTTTACCGCTTCTTCAAGTTGACTTACCCTCGGTGGAGTGCGGCCAGACTCATCGATTTGATTCGAGCTTTCTCCTGGCCGCCTCCGGATCAGTGTGTTGGCCTTCATGCCTACATCTTTCTGGTCTCCTCGACCACGGTGTGAGGGCTTGTCTCTTTTCGCCTTCCGTTTTCCCCCTTTTTAACTTGTTTGCCAAGTTTGTAAGTTTTGCATCTAATGAGTTGCACTTGGCCCTGAAGTCGAGTGATCTCTCGCCGGTTCATTCACTACCGGTGATTGTACCCTTTCACCTCTTCTTTTAATGCTTTCACCAAATTCTCCTCCATTTCTTTCACTTTGCCGGCCCAAAGACAGAGTTAGTAATATTTAACATTTTATCGAGACAAAGTTACCTCCACTTCCTTCATCTTTGGCTAGCATCGTGTATGCATGTGATTTCGACCAATTTCCTTGTCCTCTTTTCATCTTCCTTCGAAGGTAGAATTTATCTTTTTCTCTACAAGGGAGATAATGGAGGAGATGGCAGAGGTGGGGCTAAGGTCACTCTCATCATCCTCGGACGAGGAATCGGATGAGGAGGGAATGGATTCTGTTTGAATAGGTGGAGGAGGAATAGGCTGTGTTTGTATAGTTGGCGAGAGAGGAGTAGGAAATAATAGGGATCGGTGAGGTTTGGACGTGGGGAGAGTAATTTGTTCGAGATGAGGTGGGGGTGATGTTTGGGTTTGTATGGTAGGGGTGGTAATGGGAGATGAGGTTGGTAATATGGGTGTTGGTGGTTGAGGTGAAGTATGTTAAGTTCTGTTGGTGGGATTTGGATTTGGGTGTGGGGGAGGTAGAGGCATTGGAGAGGCTCTAAGGTACCACTGGGATACCCCTTCATCGCCTATTTGGACGGAGTGGGATTTCGGTGAGGTTGAGGCTCGTAAATGCCGGCTGGGGAATTTCTTCATTGCAGTGCGAGGTGATAATTGAGGAGATGGGGAAAGACTTGTACCTGCCTCCGGAATAGGAGAGAGAGCACTTCCTTGGTTGGGGAGGGGGAACCTCCGGTGACCAACCTCATTTGTTATCTAAAGGACTGGGACCTCCTCCGGTAGCGAGTTGACAACTCTATCTGCGCTCGAGCCACGGATTTGGTTGAGCCCTGCGAGCTCTGAGTCGCTTCTTCTCGGCCTCCTCACGGAGGGATTTTAGCTTCCTCTTCTTCTTCTCCTTCGAGGCGGCTTTGGCGAAGCAGCAGATGAGCTTTCCTTTCTTCTTTTCCACGGCTTTCACCAGCCTCCTCTTCTTTAGCCTGCAGGAAACCACAGGGACTGCAGCCATTTGTTTGAGTTAATTCTTCATGAGGGGCGACCTCAGGTGTTGCCTCCTCATGTCCCTCTGCCGATCTCGGCTGAGGGACCTCGGTGGCTCAGTGGTTAAATTTCTTTGGTATCTAAGCTTCGCATTCTTTGCCTCCGACCTTTGGACCACTGGCCGCATCGGACTCATCGTCTAAGTCTGGATTTCCTCCAAGCTTGTCATCCTTGGTGAGGATTCCCTTTTGCTTGGAGTACTTTTTCGTACCCACTCTCGATCGGCCTCTCTATTCAGCCCTTCAATCAAAACAGCTTATCTTGTTGAAGAGGTTGACTATTGAGGTTGGTATCCACCCCTCTGCAGACGACTTGAATGTAAGCCGCTTCTTCTCCTTCAATTTATGGATCAATAAATCTACCCGGTTTACACTCACACCATCCAAAATGGCTCGCATCACACACACAATCTGGGTTTGGTTAACCCATCATGTGAGCTTTGCTCACCCAACACCGCCTTCGTGACCGCCTTCATCAACAATCTATACTTCCTTCTTAATAAATTCCTCTTCAAATCCCTTCTCGTTCCCCTATATGTAACCACGCCATCATATCAAAGGATTCTTCCCACTCATCCTCCTTGTACGCCAATGGATTAACTCCCTCCATTGACGTATCAAAAATCTGGAGATGTTCTTCCTGGTATAGCTCAACGTCGTTCCATCCATCGATGTGTCAAACCCATCCTCGGGTATCATTCATCCCGGCTAGAAACTCACTTTGAGCAAGTCTCATTACATTGCAGGGTGATTTCATTGAAAGAAATCCCCTTAGCCTTGATGCCTCCAGAAGACGTAGGATTTCTGCAGATTCTGGTCTTGGGTTGTTTGAAATCTACATATATCTCTCGCTTTCAATCGGTTTTAAAATATTCCTCATTTATTTTAAAATGAGAAATATTTGTGGAAATGTATTTGGGTTTGTGAGTTTTGGTGGTTTTGGAAGAGGATGCCATTTGAAATTTTGTGGGTTTGTAAAAAGAGTTAGAGAATATGTGAGTTTTACGAAAGTGGAAAAGGGTATGATTGAGGAAGATGATGAATTTATAGGAGGGAAAGTTTGGAGAGATAAACCGCTTTGAAATTAATTTTAATCTAAGCCGTTTATTTGAAATGAATTCTTGTCTTTGAATCAACGGTTAAAACTTGGATAAACGATTGGGATTCGGCGCTTGTAGTTCACTAATCTTTGAAATGCGTAAAAGTTACTTTATAGACTGTTGATTTGACAGATATAGGTTACTTTATGCGGGGAAGTAAGTATCACGACGTCGGCTCGGGGTTATCTTACTGTATAAGGGTTTTCAAAGCAGATGAGTTTATAAAGTCATCTCGATAAAGTAACTGTGTCTGATTAAAAAAGCATTAGTTTTAACTATTTAGTAAGTTAAACAAGCTCGATTAAATTTTCTAAAGTTAGGTTTTTTTTTTTCATCCAATCAATCCAAAAATATTTTTATAAAGGAAAAAATATGGAGTTTATTTAGGAACAAAAGATATCGAGAATAAAAGATTTGAGAACAGATGAGGTGAAACAGTATGATCCGTGACCTATTCCTGCAAAGACATAAGCTCAAGGAAAACCATCGGTAGCTTGGGGTAGATCGGATAGGGTGCGAGATAGTCATCTGTTTCTTGAGGAGATCAACCGACTATTGTGCTCTCATCTCGATTTACCCAATGTCAAATAAGTAATCATCAAGTCGGATAAGGTCAATATGACTAATCCTTGATTCTTGATTCCTAAAAAGGAGATCAATGATATCACTACCTGATTGTCCTTTGACACATATCTAGTCGATAATTCTTTCTAGACATTAATTTAAAGAAAAGAAAAGAAAAGCCCGAAATAAGGAATACATTCAACATATGCAAACAAATTAGAAACAAGCTAAAGATGCATCAAGTAATCCTAATTCTAAGCACGCTTCTTTAAACCTAGATTCAGCTAATGGTTTTGTAAGAATGTCTGCTCTTTGTGACTCGGTGGCTATTTTCTCAATCCTAATGTCATTCTTCTCAACATGATCTCTAATGAAATGATGCCTAATATCTATATGCTTACATCTAGAATGCGAAACGATTGTAAGTCATTGCTATTGCACTATTACTATCACGGTAAATAGGAACAAGCGATGTTTGAATGTTATAATCTCTAAGCTATTGACTAATCCGGAGGAGTTGTGAGCAACAACTTCCGGTGCCATGTATTCGGCTTCGGTTGTGGAGGTGGCAACGGATGTCTGTTTCTTAGATTACCAAGAAATTAATTTGTTGCCTAAGAATTAACAAGTCCCCAAGTGGATTTCCTATCAATCTTACATCCTCCAAAATCTGAATCGAATAACCTGTCACTCAAGGTTGTCATCATTTGGGTACCATAACCCTACTTGCAAGGTTCCTTTGAGATATTTAAGAATTTTCTTAACCGTCTCCGAGATGAGTTTTCTTGGGATTAGGCTGGAATCTTGCACATACCCCAACCGCAAAGGCTATGTCCGGCCTACTTGCGGTGAGATGAAGAAAGAGATCCAATCGGTCCACGATACTCCGTTGCATCGGTGGGTATCCCGCTAATCTGAATCCATAGAGAAGTTAGTTGCCATAGGTATTTTAACTTCTCTGCGAGTCATTCCAAATCTCTCAATCGATCCTTAGCATATTTAGCGATGTATAAATATACCCTTACTCATCTGTTTAATCTGTAAGCCTAGAAAGTATGTTAATTCGCCCATCATTGACATTTCAAACCTGTTTTTATGAGAATGCTAAATTCTTCACATAATTTGATTAGGTGAACCAAAGATTATGTCATCTACATAAATTTGAACTAATATGATGTTTCCATCTACTTCCTTTCTAAACAAAGTTCTATCAATCTTGCCTTTTGAAAATCCATTTGATGTCAAGAAATCGTAGATAAGGTATCATACCAAGCTCACGGGAGCTTGTTTCATCCATATAGAGCTTTGTTGAGTTTATAGACCTTGTTATTGATCTTAAACCCGGGAGGCTGCTCCACATAGACTTCCTCAAGCAACACACCATTAAGAAAGACAGACTTAACATCCATTTGAAAGACTTTGAAAGACTTATATGTAGCAAATGCTAAGAACAACCTTATTGCCTCTAATCGCAATTGGAGCATAGGTTTCATCATAGTCTATTCCCTCGCATCGTGAGTAACCTTGTGTAACCAATCTTGCCTTATTTCAAACAATAATGTTGTTCTCATCTGCTTTGTTTTTAAACAACCATTTAGTGCCTATAATCTTTACGTGTAAGGGTCTTTCTACTAGTTCCCATACACTTTGTCTTTCAAACTGATGCAGTTCCTCCCGTATGGCGCTTATCCGGTTTGGAGTCTCGATAGAGCTTCCTCAATAGACTTGGGTTCAAGAAGCGACACATAATAGCCGAAAAGACTTTTAGAGTCCAAAGCATCATTCGTGTCCGCACACTACTAGATGGGTCTCCTATAATCTGATCGGATGGATGGTAGCTCCTCATCCTTTTGCCTATATGAGAAGAAGGATCCTCATCTTGAGTCTCGCAGGCAACTCCTCCGACTCAACCTCGGTGACGTTCCCCATCATCGCCTAACCTCGCCGATCACCGACGTCAAGGGTGTCTCGATCTCGATGGAGTCTCGATCAAAATTTGTCTTCCGATTATCGGATGGGGATTCTTCTTCATCGATTGAATCAAGACTAGGTAGATAGACGAGCTTCTATGTTTAGTCTTGGACCAGCTTCAATTTTATCTAGACTTTTAGAAATTTGATTCACTTTATACGAGAAAGAATACAACTCATCAAAAACAACATGAGGGGTTTCCTCCACACAAAGGGTTGTCTTGTTAAAAACTCTAAATGCCTTGGAAGTGTTAGAATATCCCAAGAATATTCCATCAATTTGCCTTAGCATCAAAAGTTCTTAACTTAGATTTCCCATTGTTATGGATAAAACACTTACAACCAAAAGCTTTGAAATATGAGATTCTTGGAATCTTACCCTTCCAAATCTCATATGGAGTCTTACCCTTGTCTTTGACAACTAAGCACTGCTCGGGTATAGCAAGTCGTGTTGATGGCTTCACCCGTAACCTCGTGGGGTTTCATACTCACTAACATGCTCCCCGGCCGCTTTCTTCAAAGTTCTATTCCTTCTTTCAACCACTCCATTTTGTTGAGGAGTTCTTGCTAAAGATGTCTCATGAATAATTCCACACTCATTGAAAAAGTTATATAAACAAGAATTCAAAATTCCGTGCCCTTATCACTCCTTATTTTAATAATATTAACACCCTTTTCATGAATTTGTCTCAACAGATCGGGGATCTTGTTTATAGTCTCATTTTTCTTGAAAAGGAATATAACCCAAGTGTATCTAGAAAAGTCATCTACTACAACAAGAGTATATTTCCTTCCACTCGAAACCGAGAGGAGAAACAGTCCAAACAAATCCGGATGAAGTAGTTGCAACACTCTTTCGGATGAAGAGGAGTTAATACTCTTAAATGAGTGTCTAGGCTGTTTACCTTTCTCGACAAGCACCACATTTAAGATCAGTGGATAAATGTTTTTCAGGTAATCCCTTGACAAGGTTCTTTTTAGCTTGACTTACTAAGGGTCTTGAAATTCAGATGACTAAGCCTCTTGTGCCATAGCGGTGAGATCTTCTCCACCCTTAGCTATCAGACAGTATCTTTGGAACAACTATTAAAGTTGGCCACATAGACATTACCATGTCTCAAGCCGATTAAAAGTACCTTATCTGAAGAATTATCTAAAATATCACATTTATCCCTTGAAAATTTGACAAGAAAACCTTTATCACAAAGCTGGGAAGCATGATAATGATTATGTTTCAAACCTTCAACAAAATATACCTCGAGATACTGAATACCCTTGATAATCAGGAGTACCTACACCTTTAGTCGACCACAATTATTGTCACCAAATAAGACTCTTGGACCATCAATGCTTTGGAAATTTGACAACAACTTGGTTATGGGTCATGTGTTGTGAACTGACCACTATCACCGTACCATATTGAAGCTAAGATCTCTTCCTTGAGTGATGATCCTGTGTATCTGAAAAGCAGATCGGTTGTAAGGTACACTAGTGATCTTGGGTCCTTGAAGGTCAAGTATCACTTTAGGTAACCAAATAAACATCTCATCTTTAAACAATAAATCGACTAAGTTTTCTACCAAATCTGTCTACAATTGTATCACTTTTGAATGATAACTTGTTGTATTGATTGAGTAATTTTCCTAAACTTAGGAAATGTGGGATAGCATCTGCTCCTTCCATCAAAAGAATTATAATAAGAATTTCTTCTTATTTTGGTTCTTGGGTTTGTCCTAGTCGATAAGGAGTCCTCACTGAATTTTTGTTTTCAGCCGGGAGATGCGATCCTTATCTCGATTAGTTGGTTTCCAAGGACCAATTTTAACCTCTTTTGATTGATCGATGCTTTCACAAATTTCCTAGGTTTTTGTACATCTGATTTATTGTTCCTATCATAACCAAGACTGTTTTGTCATGGGATTTACGAGAGGTATTAAAGATATGGTCTATTCTTTGTTGTGAATTATTAAGTTGACTAATTTTGAAGACAAGCTTCTCATTGTCTTTCTTAATTGATTCATTTTCAGCACAGACTACTTCAAATTTGTCTTTTAAAGTTTTCAATTCATTTTCTAACCTATCGATAAGTTGGCCGATATACTTAGCCTCGGCACTGGGAAAACATTCCCCCTTGAATGTTTCCTCGCCCGAACAGCTTCATCACTGCTTGCCTTTAATTAGAATTTGAATTTGATCCTTTAAAGCCAATTTTCTCTGTCTCTAGCTGTTTATAAGCAGCCAGAGATGTCTTTAAATCTCTCAATAACTCATGGATAACGGTTTGGTCATGATCAGATGCAGATCGACAAGAATCATTATCTCGAAGATGAATAGTAGATTACCTCATTAGCCATGAGACAGATTTCATCATCTCGATGCGAAATCGGATGAGGATGATGATGATGATGATTTCTTTGGCTCCTTTTCTTACGCCAACAAAGCCCTTTGATCCGCAATCCTCCTGTCTCTCTTCTTCCTCTTTTCTTCCCTTTCCTTAGGAGTCGAGTTGAGGACAATCATAGCTGAAATGTCCTCGGCTTGTTGCATGTGTAACAAGTATCACTCATGTCGATCTAGGGTGGAAGGATTTCTTGACAGTGATCTGTATCTTCTTGTCTCGGCTTCGCTTTTGTCATCATCTGTGACTCATCTTCCTTTCTACCTCGATCTGGATCTTGATTTATCCTTTACCGCAAATCTCAATTTATTTCTTTTATACTTCATTCTCAATTTATCATACCTTTTAGTGAGCAGAGCCATCTGCTCTTTCAAAGATAGATCGGCTCTCCTACAAACTCTGTTGAAACCTTGTCTTCTTCTTGACAAAGGCAACAAACTTGGATGAGGTACTCGACTCCATCTCATCCTTCTCGTCTTCTATTTGAATATCATATTCTAGAGCTTTAAGATGAGAAAACAAAGTATGGTGAGTAATAGAAGATAAATCTTGAGTAGCCTTAAGGATATTGGATTTCTCCCTCCATCTCTTGGTTAATGATCTCGAGAATCTTGTTATTAATCTCTTTTTCTCGTATAATTCTTCCCAAGGTCAGCTGCTTTGTTGAGAAGATTGGTCAACCTTACATCTAATCGATCCACGGACTCATTTTCCTTCATTTTGAATGTCTCAAATGCATGTAAGGCGATCGCAGCTTGTTTTCTTTGACTTGTTCGGATCCTTCACAAACATTGGCTAAAGTCTGCCCACATCTCTTTGGCGCTTTTGCATCTCTTAACCTTTTCTATCCAATCTTTACTTAGAGTCTCAATGATTTCAGTTCGAGCTACTTGGTCAAGATTGTGGACCTTTCTTTCATCATTTGTTAATTGAACTCTTCTTTTCTTGTCTGGTCCTGGATTCGTGACTCACTCTCTAGTCTGGGTGCCTCCATGATAAAATTTTATAGGTCCCTCTTCAAGAACCTCTTCCATCCTATCATGAATGGCCTTTAGGTGATTCTCCATCCTAAATTTCCAAGAATCATAATCTTCAATAGAGAATTCAGGAAGATTCCTAGACTTCTTGTTTTTCCCCGATGACATGATGAAATAAAGGAACAAGATACTCCAAAAACTTATTAGTAGCACTGTTAGTAATGATAAAGAGAATGAAGAAAATCAAGATAATTTAGAATCTTATTTAAGATCTAAAATCAATATCGTAACAACTTAACACCGCTCACGATACCACTTGTTGGTCGATTAGTTGAGTAGATTAGATGAGAAGTGTATCGACCTTCTAGCAAAAATCTAGAAGGGGGTTGAATAGATTTTTGAGATTTTCAAATCTATCAAAAATTTATTCAAAGTACCAAAGTACACAATGGAATTAAAGATTAATCTCAACTTTTAATAAGATCAAAAGCAACACCGATATTCAGATCTTAACTTTAATTACGAAATTAAACTTTGAACAACAAATTGTAACTTGAACAGAAATATAAATGAAAGCAAAGAAAGAACACCAGATTTTATAGTGGTTCGGATTATAACAATCCTACATTCACTCTCCTTCTCCAAACTTTGAAGAAGGGTCTCCACTAGCCGCTTACTTACTTACTTTCTTTACAATGTACAACTTACAACTTACAAGAATCTTCAAATCTTCAAACTCCTAATCAACACCGAGAAATCTAACTCTAAAATAACGAAGTGATTTTGAAGATGTATGAGAAAGTGTTCTATAAACACTTAGAAAAATTTATGAAGAAATCGTGGAAAACTATTTTTGTGCTTTTGAGAACTTTGTGATTTTAGAAAATAACTTGCTTTGAAAGACTTGTGTGTTCGTGTATTCTATATTCAGTAATGAAGTGTCTAGACCTATTTATAAGTGCGAAAAGACAATTAGTTTGTTAGTTAGTTCTAACAAACTAAAAACCGCTTTAACAAACTTAATCTTGAAAACCGCTTGCTTGCTCCTCGGTGAGTTTAATCTACTCATCTGCAATGACTTGGTGAAGACTTGCCTTTCTAATTCTACTCGGCTTGTCTTGACCTCGTCCCGAGCTCTTCATATTTGTCTCCTGCAGACGACTAGACTCGAGCTTGTCTCCAAATGACTTGTGATTCCTAGTCTTCACCGACTTGAACCATTCTTGACCTAGTCTCGATCGGCTTAGTACTAGAACTCGGTCTCTCTTGTTCTACATTGTCATCTGCTCATACTGAATTAATCTTTTAACTCATCAAAACAATCTTGATCTAATGAGAACTCGTCAATGAACATAAGCTTCAATGCAAACTATCCACTAGCAACCAAGATGAATCATGCTCAAACAAATGCTCAATCAAACACTTAATACATTGCTCCTTCCATGGAGTGTTTCACTCTTCACTCAAGTGTATCAAGGTATGATGCACTCCATCATCAAATTCACAAATAAGTACACCATATGCTTGCCAAAAGACTTAATCTCAATCCAAATCAATTGTGATCAATCAAGAATCAAAGAGGTCTTTCTATTAGGTTGTGATGTAAGCTCTTTGGAAAGGTGGGATGTTTTTGGATAAGAGTGACTAAGTAGTAGAGACTTGAATGTAAGCTAATTAAAACAATTCACATCTCTTCAATCATTGTCAAGCAACTCTTTCTTTTGCACTTTTAAAAATCAATCACCACCATTCACTTGAGCTTCCTTTCTTTTAAGCTCACAAATTGAATCTTTCTTCTTTTTATTCACTTCATACATTTTTCTTTACAATTCAATTTTTCTTCTCAACCCTTCTTCTTCTTCTTTCAAGCATCATCACTTAGCACATCATTTTCCACCACACATAGCATGCAAATCACCATCATTAGCCAACAATCAAGCTCTACTAAACATAGGAAAAGAAGGCTCATAAAAATAGGCAAATGGTTTTCAATTTCCCTTGGCTTGCCAAAGAATAAGGATAATAAGGTTCAACATGGCTCACTAAGGAAATCAAATGTATTTGGTGGGAAAAATTTGGTTAAGTGACTCATTAATCCAAACATGGCCTCTTATCACTTTAATGACATCACACAAAGTTCAATATCAACAAGTCTAGTGGCAAGTTCTAGCATACAAATCATGAATGATGCACTCTCAAAGAAATCAATCAACCGTAAAAGATGTATGATTATTAAGGCAAAAAGCTCACGGGCTTCAATTGAGCAATGACTCAAGCATCTTCAATCACATTCATCTTTACATAATTAATCAAGAATGCTAGCTTCAAGCGACAAATCCACTCATGATCAAATCAAAATTCAATAAGTCTTGCAAATCAACCACAAGTGCACATGTACATAATCCCAAGCATACTCACTACAACATGAATGATACTCAAAGATATGACAATAAACCCATAATTAAGCTCAAAATCATAGGGTAAGGAATCCACAAGAATCAACAAGATATAATCATCAATAGGCGAATAAAGCTCAATAAGATCAAGAGTATAAAAATCATCATCAAAATCATCAAGTAATCCAAATCATCACATCATCAAGTTCACCTCAAGAAGTGCAATCTTCATCAAGAGTACATATCATCAAGAAGACAAGAATCTAAAAACTAAGAAGAGTGGATGAGGAATAGGGGATAGCCCTAAGAGTCGGACGGCGGCGGTTGAGGATAGTGGCCCGGCCCGAAGTTCCGTGAGGCTGAACTGGCCGTAAGAGGGCATACATGTCTGTTGCGTCGACGCGTCTTCTCTAGCATCCGATACATCTCATCTGGCGAGTCGGGCACTCGATCTGCATCCTTTGGCTATCGGCCCACATCTCCTCGGCCAACACCCACGGCCTCTGAGATGAGCTGCCCGACCTCATTACTCTCGACTCCTCGTCTCATCTTGCCGGTACATGTTAATTTTGGGTTGATAATTTTTGTCCATCTGTACTGGCAACTCCTCCTGCTCGGCTCCTCATAATCATCCTCCTCATCATCATCTCTGCCTCTGCCTCTGCCTCTGCTCTCCTCTCGCAGCACCCTCACCCTGATCATCCCTAGATCCGACTGCCCTCATCATTATCATCGTCGTCCTCATCTCGGAGAACATCTGCGTGCTCTCTAATGTAGGCGTCTATTGCCTCGGTGTGACGCTGTGACCACATACGCAGGTTGATGGTCACGAAAGCCGCAGATCCAAATACCGGCTGCCAACCTCTTATTCGGAAGAGGGAATCGCCCACCGTGGTCCGCTGGAGACACCAAGTCCTCCCAATGCGGTCAAGTGTCCTCATGCGCCGCATGGTGTCAAGTGTAAGATCGGGGCCCTCTAAAGCTCGGAGGTTGTGAGTGGGAATCCCGAGGTGCTCGGCTATCAACGTGATCATGCCTCCAAAATTAATCTTCTTGAACTTTGTACTAATGGCTCTCTCGAAAAGATAAAGCAGAGGTACGCGGCGGCATTGAATCGAATTCCGTGCAGAAAGTACTATAAAATATACAACTCCTCGGACACCACAGCTCCTCCCTCCGATCTCGCGAAGATAGTGCTCGCAAGAATCTTCTCTAAATATCTCACTCACCGGGTTCGGATGTGGGTGCTCTTAGACTTCCCAGAATGAACTCAGCCGATTCGGGGCCCCCGAATCCAAATCCACCTCCAAAACTTCTTGGCGTTGTACTCCTTCCTCATGTTAAGAAGTGATCGATCGGGATCCGTGGGTGCTCCAATGATTTCGTTGACCTCGTCCCACGGTCAACGAATACTCCCGCCCCATAAGCTCAAAAGTAAAACCCTGGGAAATTTGGCCCTCCCGGCCTTATCAATCTTGACGGTGCATAGAAACTCCAAAGTAAGTCCGAGATAAGTCGAGGCCTCTTCGCCAAGAAACCCCCATACCGATCTGCTCAAACAAACGAGGGATGTCCTCCTCGATACCTATCGACACCATGCAATCATGATCCACCAAGCGGGTCTTGACTACCTTTTTGTATAACTCGGCATAGAGAATAATATGCTTCCTCCATCTCGTAATCGTCCCACTGAATACCGAGCTCGAGCGGGCATCCTATGTGCAAATCGGATGGCCTCCTCTCTTTCACGGATATCCGCATCCGAGAAGTTGTGACCGTCGACTCCTCTAAACATGGTTCCTACAAAACATTTCTAAGAGCACAAATCAATCTCCACGAGTAAAATACGAACTCAAAATATCAATCTAACCATGGATGAGTCAATCAAGCAATAATATCTCCAATCACAACAAAATCCCTAATGACTAGGCAACTAATCGTCAACAAATGGTCAATGAGTCAACTAAACAAATACATCCAATAGAAGTGTTCAAATAATCCCCAAAACATGCATACTTACTAACATGGCCTCATCAATTATTACACAAGTAAGCTCAATAATAATCATGCAATTAAGCTCCAAAAATTATATCTAAAAGCATGAGCCAACTAGCAAGTATTTGTACAAATAATCATCAACAAATAATTCACTTCTATCAACACCATAATTCAACTTGACCAATTATTCCAACAATATTACACTAGGAATTTCTAAAAATATGCCACAATCAAATTTCAAGCCAAATTCCACAAATAAACGAGCAACATATCTTATACAACCCTAAGCATGCTCCTAAACTCATCAACCAATTCAAATATTCTCAACAATGGCTTCAATTTATCAAAATCAATCATGCATACCAAGTGCTTCGACAAAATGCCCAAAAGAAATATTCCAATTCAAAGAAATTCTAGCATAATCCCTAACACCCAAGCAATAATCATCCACAAACATGAAATTAAAAGCCAATGGAGTACGAATTACATACCTTTTGTGAGAATTTGATGAAAAACGTGCAATTGCAAAGACCCACGCAATAATCCTCAAAATCCCCAATTTGAATTCACAAAACCCTCAAAATCCTAACTTTGATGCAATGTGATAACAAAATGATGAATGATGATGATTAATCGGTGAAAATGTGAGCAAACGGCCGAAAATACAGGTTTGGGATGAAGGGAATCGACAAAGCAATTCAAAACCCTCGACTCGTGCTCGTTTGAACCGAAACGCGATATTTATAACAAAACACCAGCCTCGAGTCGAGGCTCAGCCCTCGACTCGAGGGATCCCAAAATTTAAAAGCCTCGACTCGAGGTCTCACCTCGACTCGAGGAATGCAAAAACTAACCCCTCGACTCGGGGTTTCACCTCGACTCGAGGAACATGCAAATTTTAGAATTTTGACTAAGTGTAAATCCCTTGACCGGGGGATATGTAATCTCGACTGGGTCGAGACCAGGAAATTTTGATGATTTCCGAGCCCGGTCCGACCCCCAAAACTCCTAAAAATGACCTCTACGCCCCTAACGAACCCAAATATGCAAGAAATTACCGTTTTGGTCCCTCGATTTAAGCCCGATCGCTCATTCGATCGAGGAGACCGGGTTCTCTTCCTTTTTGTTCTTTTTCACCAACTTTTAAGCTCTCCTTCCTTCTCGATTCCTTGATTCCCTTGCAATTTTGATCGCTTTTCCAATCAAAGTAGTGAGTATTATACCTACACACGGGCAAAACAATTCATCAAATAATCATCACTAAGAGATGCATTTATACTATAAATGACAAACACCCCCAAACTTGAATGAAGATATGAATTCAAGTTTGGAATGAGATTGAGAAAAATATGCAACTCCAAATGATATCAACAATAAGCTCAACACTATATGAATCCCAAAGCATAGAGCATACTTTCCTAAGCATAAACAATTAAGTAGCTAGCCAAATCTCCCAAAAACAAAACAAAAATACTAATTTACCAAAAGCACACAAAAGCAAATAAAAAGGATGGGTTGCCTCCCATCAAGCGCTATTTTTATTGTCATATGCCGGACTTATTTTTTTACTTCCAAGTCCTTCATCGGAATTGCCAAGGGTAGCGATCCTCCTTCCCATTATATCTCAATCGTTGTGCTTCAAAATCTAGGAGGTTCACCGAGTAGATAGGGCAACCACATATAGAAATGCAAAGTGTCCATGGTTGTCCCCCTTTCTCTCTTGCCATCCTTCTTTTCCATTTTTTGCCTTCAAGGATGCCCAAGCGCTTTCTTCAACTCTCGCCTATTGCTAGGGTGATCAACCATTAATCAAAAGAGATAATTTTCCATGAAGCACAATTAAGAATCACAATTAGGGAGCAATTTAATTCAATTAATCACAATCATCAACAATTATAGCATGAGGCAATCACTTCATCCCTAATTTCAATTATCCCAAGCACAAAGCTATTAGCCCATGGTGCTACAAGCAAAAGCCATGGGCGGAAAATCTAAGAAAGCAATTAAATCACAAATCAATACAAACAATGAATTAAAGAGAGAAAAAGGTAAGAACATCACCAATTGATCTTCAATATACAAAAATAGGAATGCTTGAGTCTTCTACAATACTTGAATTATCCTTCTCCACTCTCAATTACAACTTGAATCTTCAATTACAATGAATCAAAATGCTAAACTAATGGACTAAAACTAGATTCTAATCTAATTCTAACAATCTAATGCAATTACAATGGAAATCAAGCTAGAAAGTGGAAAATTCGCCTAAGGAACCTCCCCTGAAACCGCTTCTAAATCGCTAGGATGAAGATATGCTCTGCTTTTGGCTTCAAATGACTTAAAACTGAATTTTCCGATTTTGGGGTCCCTCGACTCGAGCTTGAGGCCCTCGAGTCGAGGTCCGAGAGTCGCTAACACGCTTTCATAATTTTTCACTGCCTCGAGTCGAGGCTCAGCCCTCGACTCGAGGATCTTGCCTTTTCTCCATCCCTCGACTCGATGTTCCTCCCTCGAGTCGAGACAACCGCTTTTTCAAAATTATCTTCCCTCCAAAGCACCATCCTCAACTCGAGGTCCATGCCTCTCGACCACGGCTCGAGACCAGGGCTCCTTTTTCAAGCGGGCCGCGCCCGACCCCATTTTCATCCGATATGTTCGTCTCTTCATTCTAAGCACACCGGTATCGGATTGGCAAATTCCACCGAATTACTCGTAAAATGGACGAAAAACATAAAAAACTCACCAAGTAATACTTTTTAGGCAAATAAGTGATACTCTACACATTTATGCACAAAAATCACACTTTAGTTCACTTTTTGCACTCAAATAAGCCCCTAAAAACATGCATCAATTCACTCCAATCATTTAGTTTTTGCATTTCAACTTTTATGATTCTTCAATAACATTGATTTATTTTTCCTTCATATTACTTCCACGCTTCATTATTTCATTAAGTATATGAACTTAAACAAAATAATTGAAACATGTCTACACTTTTCATCCGCCCTTCTTGTAAATTGCCCTTTTACTTCAATATTCCATTAAGTGTATGAACTTAAATCAAGCCATAACGTAGTTCAAGGGAAAACGTGGTTTGGTTTTTTTTTTTTTTTGGGGGTCGCATACGCTTTAACCTTATGCGGGCCAGAGGGACTTTTTTGCAACCACTATAGTCAAAGTGGGGTATTTAATATTTAACCACTAAATACCTTTAGTGGATTGGGGTGCCATACGCTTTTACCTCATGTGGGCCAGAGGAGTATTAATATTTAACCACTAAATACCTTTAGTGGATTGGGGTGTCGCATACGCTTTTACCTCATGCGGGCCGGGAGCAAGATTAAATATTTAGCCACTAAATATCTTTCGTAGGGTAATTTAATATTTTAGCCACATGTAATTACCTTTGGTGGTTGTCATGCACAGCTTAACCTCATGCGGACCAGAGGGATAAACAGCTTTAGGCTCGTGTATCATGGAGTTTTCTTGACTTACGCGTAGTAGCGTTTCAAGAATTTCCCATTTATGGGACCAATGTTTACACCATCTTCGAGATATCAACTCATATACACCATTTGTGTAAACTTCCTTC
The DNA here is from genome assembly GCA_030762865.1 of Paraleonurus japonicus. Taxonomy (NCBI): domain Eukaryota; kingdom Viridiplantae; phylum Streptophyta; class Magnoliopsida; order Lamiales; family Lamiaceae; genus Paraleonurus; species Paraleonurus japonicus. The sequence continues at coordinate 38,360,401 of CM061057.1, read as the reverse complement.
ACCACATGTGGACCGTCCCCACTTAGGCAAGAATTTATTCCCGACTCGGTGAGTAACCACAATGGGTCGCCTTATCGCAAGCACCAAGTCTCCAACTTGGAAAGAACGTGTCTTCACTTTCTTGTTGAACGTTCTTAAAAGACGAGCTTGATAGCATTCAAGTCTTTGTTGTGCTTCCAATCTCTTCTCATCTAAGGCTTCTAACTCTTCAAGCCGCAGACGTGCATTCTCCTCTTCGCTTAACCCTTCTTGTATAGCCATTCTCAAAGACAGACCGCTTTTCTAAGGGAGCAGCGCCTCAACACCATATATTGTTGGTCCCACTAGTTAAGTATTACAAAGAGAAACTTGAAACAACCTTCTAGGGAAAATCTAGAAGGGGGCTTGAATAGATTTTTTAACTTTTTCAAATCTGAAAAACTAATTCAAGACACCAAAGTTTACACAATGAAATCGCTTTTAAACTCAACTTTAATCGAATCAAAAGCAAACCGATAATTCGCCTCGATTTTAATTCTCGAATTGAACTTTGATTAGAAGTTGAAATTGATTAAGAACAGATAAGTAGATGAAAGCAATAAAGAACACAATGGTTTATAGTGGTTCGGATCCAACCGATCCTACATCCACTTTCCTTCTTCAACTTGAGGAAGGGTCTCTTCCACTACTTACTTACTTACTTTCCAACGTACAACTTACAACTTACAATATCTTCAGATCTTCAAACTATCTTCAAACTCCTAAACTTTTCTGGAAAATCTAACTTTTACAAAGGCAAGAAGTGTATTGAAGATATATACAGAAAAAGTGTTCTATAAACAAACTTTATGAAAAATTTCTTTGAAAACTTGTGTGAACTTTTGAAAGCTTTGTGAATATGCAGTAATTAATTCGCTTTGTGTGTTCTCGCTGATGAGGTCTCATGAATTATGCCACTCTCATTTAAAAAGTTAGATAAACAAGAATTTAAAAATTCAGTGCCCTTATCTCTTCTTATTCTAACAATATTAACACCTTTCTCATTTTGAATGCATGCGAACAGATCGGGGATCTTGTTCACGCCTCATTCTTTTTTAAAAGGAATATTACCCAAGTGTATCTAGAAAAATCATCATCAACAACAAGAGTATATTTTCTTCCACTAAAGCCGAGAGGTGAAACAGTCCAAACAGATCAAGATGAAGGAGTTGTAAAACTCTTCGAGATGATGAAGTGTTAATACGCTTAAATGAGTGCCTGGGCTGTTTACCTTTTTTACATGCATAACACTTGGATCGGTGGAGCATAATTTCTCGAGTAGTCCTTTAACAAGATTCTTTCTAGCTAGCTTACTAAGGGTTTTGAAGTTCGGATGACTAGCCAAGGAGGTCATCTCCACCCTTAGCTACTAGACATGTATCTTTGAGGCAATCATAAAGTTAGCCACATAGACATTACCATGTGTTGGTCCCGATTAGTTGAGCGATTAGATAAAACGTGTATCAGCCTTCTAGGAAAAATCTAGAAGGGGGTTGAATAGATGTTTCATATTTTACAAATCTTTCAAAATTTATTCAAAGCACCAAAGTGACACAAATGAATTTTAAAGATAATCTCAACTTTATTATGATCAAAAGCAAACCGATATTGATTTTAACTTTGATTCGAAATTAATCTTTGAACAAGAATTTGGAAATTGAACAAATAAGTAAATGAAAGCAAGAAAGAACACTGATTTTATAGTGGTTCGGATTATAACAATCCTACATCCACTCTCCTTCTCCAACTTGAAGAAGTGGTCTCTATTATCTCGCTTACTTACTCAACAATCGTACAACTTACAAAAGATTCTTCAATTCTTCAAACTTCTAAATGACTCTGTGAAATCTAACTCTAAAGTGATAGAAAGAATTTGAAGATGTGCAAGGAAGTGTTCTACAAACACTTAGCAAAATCTATGAAGAAATCTTTGGAAAACTATTTCGTGCTTTTGAAAACTCGAGAAAATATCTTGCTAAGAAAAATATAATTCGTGTGTTCTCTCGTGTTCTATATCTTATTAATGAAGTGCCTAGACCTATTTATAAGTCTCGAAAGGACGCTTAGTTTGTTAGTCGGTTCTAACAAATTGAAAACCGCTTTAACAAACTTAATCTTGAAAATCGCTTGCTCCTCACCGATCTTAATCTACTCATCTGCGGTGACTTGGTGAAGACTCGCCTTTCTTATTCTACTCGGCTTGTCTTGACCTCGCCTCGAGCTCTTCATACTTATCTCCTGCAGACGACTAAACTTGAGCTTGTCTCCGGATAACTTGCAACCTCTAGTCTTGGTGACTTGATCGCTTCTTGACCTAGTCTCGATCAGCTTAGTATGAAGACTTGTTCTCAATCGCTCATCAAGGTTGTCTCGATCATCTCGAATCGCTTCTTTTAACTCATCAAAACTTTCTATATCTAACAATTTTCCCCTTTTTGATGAAGTTAAAACCTACAAGAAAGAGACACACTCACAAATTGAAGTTAGTTTAGAGTTAATAAAGATTTATTAGATAGGTATATCAAAGCACATTCTCACATAAGAACAGATTCATTCAAATCAAAGTACTCAATACATAAAGAAAGAGTTTTAAGTCTTTTAGACTCTTAAAAGTTCAAACTTTTAAAAGAAATTTAAGTCTTAGAAAATTTTTACTTAGAAAAATTTTTAGAAAATTTTAAGTCCGAGAAGATAAATTTCTCGAGATGATTAATACTTAAAAAAAAAAAAAAATTAAGTTTTCTTAAAGCGTAAAAAAACTTTAAGAAATAAGACAAGTAAAACAAATCAATCAAAGTATATTCATATTGGATTTACAATGATTTACAAAGGAAAAATAATAGAAAAGAAAGATAAGGAAAAGTAAAGTCCTCGTTTCTATCGGGCCTTCCCACCGGTCTTCATCTCTGGGGTCATCGCCCAATTGAATACGCGCCTCCTAAGCCGCTTCAGCTTCTTCTCCTTGAACAAGTCCAGATTCAGCCGCCTTCTTTAAGATTCCCTTGACCCAGTCTAGGTCCAGTGGATCCATCTCGCTTCTTGGCAGGGATGGCATACTCAAAAGCCGGAGAAATCGGTTTGACGTTGAACTCCACATCTCGCTTCTTCCAGCAGCCTATGATAGAATTCCTTATCCACCTTTTCAATCCATTCATGCCAAGCCAAATCTGGATCTTGCTGAAGTTGCTCCGGGGCCCTTGAGAATATACCAAGTATATCCACATTCCCTCCAGATTTTTCTCTCTCGTACTCACTGCATATTTTCCGCAGCCGCCTTAGGAGGAGCAGACGTTGTGTGAAATGGTCTGAATTTCCCACCGCTTCGTTTCTTTGATCATCCATTTACGCCAAAGAAGTGCTCCAGAGGACGTTGGAGTCCTTCTTCTTTTTCTCGCCTCTTCTTTTCCTTCTTGCCATAGAATTCCCATCTCTCTCTTTATTCTTTTGATCTCGTTCATCCGAGAGATTGGAATAATCGGCTTCCCTCTTTCCTTTTCCCTTAGCAGCTGAGCACTTGGTATAAATGTCACCGATCTCGGCTCACCGATCGCTACTTCTTTTCCCTTCCTTGGCTCCTTGATTCAGCTTCTTTTAATCGAGCCAAGAGTTTCTCTCGATCTTTCCTCCTCCTCCTTCCTCCTCTTCTCTTCATCCTCCTTCACAGCTTCTTCAAGTTGACTCACCCTCAATCGGAGAGCATCCACTCATCGACTTGAGTCTCAAGTCTTCCTTAGCCGCTTCCAGATCACTGTGTTGGCCTTAGTGGCTACATCTTTCCCGGTCTCTCGACCACACTGTGAGGGCTTGTCTCTTCTCGCCTCATCATTTTCCCCTTTTTAACTTCGGCAGCCAAGTTTGTCGGTCTTGCATCTAAATCGTTGCACTTGACTCGAAGTCCTGATCGATCCACCGCCAACTCATTTACTACTATCTGGTTGTACCCTTTAACCTCTTCTTTCAAAGCTCTCACTCATCCTCCATTGCTTTCACTTTGTCAACAAAGACAGAGTTAGTGACATTTAAAATTTTATCGACAATGTTACCTCCACTTCCTTCATGCCGGCTAGCATCGTGTCTCAGAATAGCCTTCGACCATCCTCCTTGTCCTCCTTTTTATCTTTCTTGAAGGTAGAATTTATCTTTTCTCTACAAGGGAGAGAATGGAGGAGATGGCAGAGGTGGGACTTAGGTCGATGTCATCATCCTCGGTTGAGGAATCGACGAAGATGGGATTGGTTCTGTTTGAGTAGATGGAAGAGGGATAGATTGAGTTTGGATGGCCGGAAGAGAGGAGTAAGATATAATCTGGAATAGGTGAGATTTGAACCGATGGGAGAGGGATTTGTTCGAGATGATGTTGGAGGTGATGGTTGAATTTGTATGTTGGGGGTGGTAGTGGGAGATGAGGTTTGTAGGAGAGGTGTTGATGGTCGAGGTGAGACGTGTTCGGTTTCGTGGGTAAGGATTGTGTTTGACTGCTTCGAGCCGTAGGCCGTTGGAGAGGCTCGAGGTACCAGCACTGGGATACCCCTTCATCGCCTATTTGGACTACCGGGATTGCAGGCTGAGTTTGAGGCTCAAGAATGCCACCTAAGGCATTTCTTCATTGCAGTGCAGGTGATAAAGTAGGAGATGGGGATAAGCTTATACCGCCTCAGAATTGGGGAGAGAACAGACTTCCTTGGTTGGGGAGGGGGAACCTCCACCGACCAACCTCACTGCTATTTGAAGAACGGGGACCTCCTCTGGTAGTAAGGTTGACACTCCATCTCGCGCCGTAGTCTCCCAGATTTGGTCGAGCCTTGAGCTGCGGGGTGCCTGCCTGCGGGTCTCCTAACTAGAGGGATTTCAACTTCTTCTTGCTCCTCTTCCTCTCGAGACAAATTTGGCAGATGCCGCAGACGAGCTTTCCCCTTCTTCTTCTCTACGACTTTCACCACCCTCCTTTTCTTTCTCCTCTCGAGATACCCCGGGACTGCAGCACTGTTCTTGAGGTGGAAGCTCAATTGCTTCCTCTTGAGGTGCCACCTCAGCTGCTATCTCCTCATGTCCTCTCGCTTCGATCTCACTGGAGGAACCTCGGCCGGTTCACCGGCTGGATGTTGAGCTTCGCAGCTTGCCGCCTCGTCTCTCGGATTACGCAAGACGACTCATCCTCTCGAGTTCTGGGATTTCTCCAAGCTTGTCATCCTTTGTAAGGATCCCCTTACGCTTGAGTACTTTTTCGTACTCTACTCTCCGCCGCCTCCTGTTCACTCTTCGATCAACACAGCTTATCTTGTTGAATAGGCTAACTACAGAGGTAGGTATCCAGCCTTTCTGCAGACGACTTAAAAGTAAGTCGCTTTCTTCTCCTCCTTCGCTTTATAGATCAACATATCCACCAGCTTCACACTCACACCATCCAAAATGGCTCGCATTACACACACCGGGGTTTGGTTAACCCATCATGTGAGCTTTGCTCACCTAACACCGCTTTCGTCACCACCGTCATCAGCCTATACTTTCTTCTCAATAAATTCTTTTTCAAATCCCTTCTCGCTTCCTCTCGAGAAACCCTTGCCATCAAATCGAAGCGATTCCTCCCACTCATCCTCCTTGTATGTCAATGGATTAACTCCTTCCATTGTCGTGTTAAAAATCCTGGCAATATTCTCTTTTGAGTAGCTTAGAATCGTACCATCCACCGACGTATCAAACCCATCCGGGTGTCATTCATCCTTGCCAAAAATTCTGCTCCTAAGAGATCACCGTCTGTTTTGGGGTGATTTCATTGAGAGAAATCCCCTTAGCCTTGATGCTTCCAGAAGACGTAGAATCTCTGCGGATTACGGATCTTGGGTTGTTTCAAAATCTACATACATTTCGCTTTCAATCGATTTTTGTAAAATTCCTCATTCATGTTGAAATGAGAAATATTTGTGGAGATATATGTAGGTTTGTAGGTTTTGGTGGTTTTGGAAGAAGATGCCATTGAAATTTTGTGGGTTTGTAAAAGTTTCGGAGAATATGCGAGTTTTTCTCGAGAGTAAAAAAATGAATAAGGGAAGAAGAAGATATATTTATAGGAGGGAAAGTTTGGAAAGAGAAACCGCTTTGAAAATTAATTTTAATCTAAGCCGTTTATTTGAAATGAATTCTTGTCTTTGAATCAACGGTTAAAAACTTGGATAAACGATTGGGATTCGGCGCGTGCAATACACTAATCTTTGAAATGCGTAAAAGTTACTTTATAGACTGTTGATTTGGAGATGTAGGTTACTTTATGCGGGGAAGTAAGTATACGGCGTCGGCCAGGGTTATCTTACTTCGTATAAGTGGTTTTCAAAGCAGATGGGTTTATAAAGTCATCTCGATAAAGTAACCTCGTCGATTTTATAAACAGACTTGATTTTAACCTTTTAGCAATCTTAAAAACAATTAAATAAACAGACTCGCATTTAATTTTCTAAAGTTAGGTTTTCCATCCAATCAATCCAAAAATATTTTTATGAAGAAAAATATGGAGTTTATTTAGGAACAAAGGTGTCGATTAAAAGATTTGAGAAAAGATGAGGTGAAACAGTATGATTCGTGACCTATTCCTGCAAGAACATAGACTCAAGGAAAACAATTAGTAACTTGAGGTAGATCGGATAGGGTGCGAGATAGTCGTCGATTCTCGGAAATCGGTGACTATTGTGCCCTCATCTGATTTACCGAATGTCGATAAGTAATTATCATGTCGGATAAGGTCAATATGACTAATCCTTGATTCTTGATTCCAAGAAATGAAATCAATGATATCGCCTACACGATTGTCCTTTGACTCATATCTAGTCGATAATTCTTTCTAGACATTTGATTTAAAGAAAAGAAACAACCAGAAATAAGGAATATACTAAGCAGATGCAAACAATTTAAAAATCGAGATAAAGATGCATCAAGTAATCCTAATTCTAAGCATAATTCTTTAAACCTAGATTCAGCTAACGGTTTTGTAAGTATGTCCGCTCTTTGTGACTCGGTGGCTATCTTCTCAATTCTATTGTCATTCTTCTCAACATGATCTCTAATGAAATGATGCCTAATGTCTATATGCTTACATCTAGAATGCGAAACGGATTGTAAGTCATTGCTATTGCACTATTACTATCACGATAAATTGGAACAGTGATGTTTGAATATTACAGTCTCTAAGCTGTTGACTAATCCAGAGGAGTTGAGAGCAACAACTTCCATTGCCATGTATTCGGCTTGATTGTGGAGGTGGCAGCAGATGTCTGTTTCTTAGATAACAAGGAAATTAATTTGTTGCCTAAGAATTGACAAGTTCTGAAGTGGATTTCCTATCAATCTTACATCCTCCAAAGTCTGAATCGAATATCCCGCCACTCAAAGTTGTCATCACCGGTGGGTACCATAACCCTACTTGCAAAGTTCCTTTGAGATATTTAAGGATTTTCTTAGCCGTCTCCAGATGAGTTTTCTTAGGATTTGATTGAAATCTTGCACATACCCCAACCGCAAAGGCTATATCTGCCTACTAGCGGTGAGATAGAGAAGAGATCCAATCGAGTCCACGATACTCCGTTGCATCCGTGGGTATCCCTTGCTCATCTCGAATCCATAGAGAAGTTAGTTGCCATAGGTATTTTAGCTTCTCTACTAGTAGTCATCCCAAATTTCTCAATCGGATCCTTAGCATATTTAGGTGATGTATAAAAATACCCTTACTCATCTCGTTTAATCTGTAAGCCTAGAAAGTATGTTAATTCACCCATCATTGACATTTCAAACCTCGTTTTTCATGAGAATGCTAAACTCTTCACATAATTTCGATTAGGTGAACCAAAGATTATGTCATCTACATAAATTTGAACTAATAAGATGTTACCATCTACTTCCTTTCTAAACAAAGTTCTATCAATCTTACCTTTTGAAAATCCATTTGATGTCAAGAAATCGAGATAAGGTATCATACCAAGCTCGGGAGCTTGTTTGAGTCCATATAGAGCTTTGTTGAGTTTATAGACCTTGTTATTGATCTTAAACCCAGGAGGCTGCTCCACATAGACTTCCTCAAGCAACACACCATTAAGAAAGGCAGACTTAACATCCATTTGAAAGATTTTGAAAGATTTATATGCAGAAAATGCCAAAAATAACCTTAGTGCTTCTAATCGGCAACTAGAGCATAGGTTTCATCATTGTCTATCCCCTCGGTGTGAGTAACCTTGTGCAACCAATCTTGCCTTATTTCGAACAATAATGTTGTTCTCATCATTTTGTTTTTGAACACCCATTTGGTGCCTATAATCTTTCTATGTAAGGGTCTTTCCACTAATTCCCAAACATTTTGTCTTTCAAATCGATGCGATTCCTCTGCATGGCGCTTATCCAGTTTGAATGCGAGAGAGCTTCCTCAATAGACTTGGGTTCAAGAAGCGACACATAACGGTGAAAAGACTTTCAGAGTCCAAAGATCATTCGTGTTCCGCACACTACTAGATGGGTCTCCTATAATCGATCGGATGGATGGTAGCTTCTCATCCTTTTTGCCTATGTGAGGAGAAGGATCCTCATCTTGAGTCTCGGTAGGCAACTCCTCTGACTCTACTTGGTGACGTTCCCCCTTCATCGGTGACCCCCGATCACCGACGGTGGCGTCAAGGGTGTCTCATTACGATGGAGTCGATCAAGTTGTCTTCGATTATCGATGGGGATTCTTCTTCATCTAATTCTGAATCAAGACTATGTAGATAGACAATTCTTTGTTTAGTCTTGGTTAGTTCAATTTTATCTAGACTTTTAGAAATTTGATTCACTTTATCTCGAGAAGGAATATAACTCATCAAAAACAACATGAGGGGTTTCCTCCACACAAAGGGTTGTCTTGTTAAAAACTCTAAATGCCTTGGAAGTGTTGAAATATCCTAAAAATATTCCATCACTGCCTTAGCATCAAAAGTTCTTAACTTAGATTTTCCATTGTTATGAATAAAACACTTACAACCAAAAGCTTCAAATATGAGATTCTTGGAATCTTACCCTTCCAAATCTCATATGGAGTCTTACCCCGGTCTTTAACAACCAAGCACCTGCTCGGGTATAACAAGCCGTGTTGATGGCTTCACCCGTAACTCGTGAGGGTTTCATACTCGGCTAACATGCTCCTGGCCGCTTCCTTCAAGGTTCTATTCCATCTTTCAACCACTCCATTTTGTTAAGGAGTTCTTGCTGAAGATGTCTCATGAATAATTCCACACTCATTGAAAAGTTAGATAAACAAGAATTCAAAAATTATGTGCCCTTATCACTCCTTATTTTAATAATATTAACACCCTTTTCATTCTCGAATCTGCTCGAACAGATCGGGGATCTTGTTTATAGTCTCATTTTTCTTGAAAAGAAATATAACTCAAGTGTATCTAGAAAAGTCATCTACTACAACAAGAGTATATTTCCTTCCACCGAAACCGAGAGGAGAAACAGTCCAAACAGATCCAGGATAAAGTAGTTGTAAAACTCTTTCAGTATGAAGAGGTGTTAATACTCTTAAATGAGTGTGTAGGCTGTTTACCTTCTTGACAAGCATCACATTTAAGATCAGGTAGATAAAAGTTTCTCAGGTAATCCCTTGACAAGATTCTTTTAGCCACTTACTAAGGGTTTTGAAATTCGATGACTAAGCCTTTTATGCCATAGCCAATCGAGATCATCTCCACCCTTAGCTATCGACAAGTATCTTTAGGACAACTATTAAAGTTGGCCACATAGACATTACCATGTCTGAAGCCGATTAATCAGTACCTTATCTCAAGAATTATCTAAGATATCACATTTATCCTTAGAAAATTTGACAAGAAAACCTCTATCACAAAGCCGAGAAATGCAGATAGCAGATTATGTTTCAAACCTTCAACAAAATATACCTCGATACTTGAATATCCTTGATAATCGTAGTACCTACTCCTTTAGTCCGACCACAATTATTGTCTCCAAATAATACTCTTGGACCATCAGTGCTCTGGAAATTTGATAACGACCTCTTGTTATGAGTCATGTGTTGTGAACAACCACTATCAATGTACCATATGGAAGCTAAGATCTCTTCCTTGAGTGATGATCCTGTGAATCCCGAAAAACATATTAGTTATAAGGTACCCTAGTGATCTTGGGTCCTTGAAGGTCAAGTATCACTTTAGGTAACCAGATAAAAATCTCATCTCCATATAATAAATCGACTTGATCTTTCTACCAAATCTGTCTACAATTGTATCACTTTTAAATGACAACTTGTTGTATTCAGATTTAGTAATTTTCCTAAATTTAGGAAATATGAGATAACATCTCGCTTCTCCCATCAAAAGGATTATAAAAATTTCTTCTTATTTTGGTTCTTGGATTTCTCTTAGTCCGATAAGGAGTCGTCTGCTTGAGAATTTTTGTTTTCAAGTTGGGAGATGCAGTCCTTACTTGACTAATTGGTTTCCAAGGACCAATTTTAACCTCTTTTGATTGATCGATGCTTTTACAAATTTCCTAGATTTTTGTACATCTGATTTATCGCTTTCTATCATAACCAAGACCTGCTTTTGTCATGGGATTTTTGAGATGTATTAAAGATGTGATCTATTGCTGATTGTGAAATATTAAGTTGACTAATTTTGAAGACTAGCTTCTCATTGTCTTTCTTAATTAATTTATTTTCAGCATGATTAATTCAAATTTGTCTTTTAAAGTTTTCAATTCACTTTCTAATCTTTCGGTAAGTTTGGTGATGTACTAGCCTCGATGGGGAAAACATTCCCCTTGAATGTTTCCTCGGTCGAGTAGTTCATCACCTCGTTTTCCTTTAATTAGAATACGAATTTGATCCTTTAAAGCCAAATTTTCTGTCTCTAGCTGTTTATAAGCAGCCGAGAGATGTCTTTAAGTCTCTCAATAATTCGTGAATAACAGCTTTGATCATAATCGATGCGTAATGACAAGAATCATTATTAGAAGATGAATAATAGACTACCTCATTAGCCATGAGACAAATTTCATCATCGATCCAAAATCGATGTGGATGATGATTTTCTTGACTCCTTTTCTTCAGCCTAAGAGAGCTCTTTGATCTGCAAATCCCTGTCTCTCTTTTTCCTTTTCTCTTCCCTTTCTTTAGGAGTCGGTTGGGGACAATCATAGCTGAAGTGTCCTGGCTTGTTGCATGTGTAGCAAGTATCACTCCTGTCGATTTAGGGTGGAAGGATTTCTTTTGGAGTGATACGAATCTTCTTGTCTGCTCTGCTTTTGTCATCATCTGTAGACTCATCTTCCTTTCTTCTTAATCTGGATCTTGATCTATCCTTACCTGCAAATCTCAATTTATTTCTTTTATACTTCATCCTTAATCTGTCATACCTTTTGGTGAGAAGAGCCATCTGCTTCCTTCGAGAGATAGGTCGGCTCCTACAGACTGGGTCGACACCATGTCTTCTTTGCAGCACAAAGACAACGAGACTTGGATGAGGTGCTCGACTCCATCTCATCCTCCTCATCTTCTATTTGAATGTCATACTCTAGAGCTTTAAGATGAGAGAACAAAGTATGGTGAGTAATAGAAGATAAATTCGAGTTGCTTTAAGGATATTGGATTTCTCTCTCCATCTCTTGGTTAATGATCTCGGTATCTTGTTATTAATCTCCTTCTCTCAGTATAGTTCTTTCCAAGGTCATTTGCTTTGTTGAGGAGATTCGTCAACCTTACATCTAACTGATCCACATACTCATTTTCCTTCATTTTGAATGTATCAAATGCGTGTAAGACCGATTGCAGCTTATTCTCTTTTACTTGATCTCGATCCTTCACAAACATTTGCGAGTCCGCCACATTTCTTTGGCGGTTTGCATCTCTTAACCTTCTCAATCCAATCTTTACTTAAAGTCTCAATGATTTCAGTTCGAGCTACTTGATCTAGATTGTGGATCTTTCTTTCATCATTTGTCAATTCGTAACTCTTTTTCTCTTATGCAGTTCTCGATTCGGTGACTCGGCGTCGGTGCTAGTGCCTCCATGATAAAATTTTATAGGTCCTTCTTCAAAAACCTCTTCCATCCTATCATGGATGGCCTTGAGGTGATTCTCCATCCCGAATTTCCAATAATCATAATTTTCAATAGAAAATTCGAGGTAAATTCCTGGACTTCTTACTTTTTCCCGAAGACATGATGAGATAAAGAAACAAAATACTCCACAAAACTTATTAGTAGCACTATTAATAACAATTAAGAAGATGAAGAAAATCAAGAAAATTTCATAATCTTAGTTAAGACCTAAAATCAATATCGAAATGACTTAACACCGCTCCGATACCACTTGTTGGTCCCGATTAGTTGAACAGATTCGATAAAACGTGTATTAGCCTTCTAGGAAAAATCTAGAAGGGGGTTGAATAGATTTTTCAGATTTTACAAATCTTTCAAAATTTATTCAAAGTACCAAAGTGACACGGGAATTTTAAAGATAACCTCAACTTTATTAAGATCAAAAGCAAACCGATATTCGATTTTAACTTTGATTCCGAAATTAATCTTTGAACAAGATCTTGGAAATTGAACAAATAAGTAAATGAAAGCAAGAAAGAACACCAGATTTTATAGTGGTTCGGATTATAACAATCCTACATCCACTCTCCTTCTCCAACTTGAAGAAGGGTCTCTACTATCTCGCTTACTTACTTACTCAACAATCGTGACAACTTACAAAGATTCTTCAATTCTTCAAACTTCTAAATGACTCTGTGAAATCTAACTCTAAAGTGATAGAAAGAATTTGAAGATGTGCAAGGAAGTGTTCTACAAACACTTAGAAAAATCTATGAAGAAATCTTTGGAAAACTATTTCGTGCTTTGTGAAAACCGAGAAAATATCTTGCTAAGAAAAATATAATTCATGTGTTCTCTGTGTTCTATATCTTATTAATTAAGTGCCTAGACCTATTTATAAGTCTCGAAAGGACAGCTTAGTTTGTTAGTCGATTCTAACAAATTGAAAACCGCTTTAACAAACTTAATCTTGAAAACCGCTTGCTCCTCGGTGATCTTAATCTACCTATCTCGCACTGACTTGGTGAAGACTCGCCTTTCTTATTCTACTCGGCTTGTCTTGACCTCGTCTCGAGCTCTTCATACTTATCTCCCTAAGACTAAACTTGAGCTTGTCTCCAGATGACTTGCAACCTCTAGTCTTCACCGACTTGATCAATTCCTTGACCTAGTCTGATCAAATTAGCATGAAGACTTGTTCTCACTGTTCATCAAGGTTGTCCGATCATCTCGAATCGCTTCTTTTAACTCATCAAAACTTTCTATATCTAACACCATGTCTCAAGCCAGTTAGAAGTGATTGGAGTGTATAGGCTAAGAGTTATTAAGACCAATCAACAAAATATCGAACCCAAGGGAGAAAGTATGCAAACGAAATTCAAGGATAAGAGTTCTAAATGGCTAGAGTTGCAACAAGTTTTAGGACTAAAATCTCTACAAAATGCAAGGAATTAAATGACAAGATTATGCAAACAATCTATCAAACACATAGAATGCAAGATCAAATATACTAAAATCAATGGGGGAATTGGGTGCAAGGGATAATCTCCATCAAGGAATCCATGATTAACAAGCTATGATTGTATCCAAGTGCAAATCAATCAAATTAGAAAGCATAAACCATCATGAAATTAATCACTCCATTAATATCACAATGCCTAATGTGAGTATCCTTAGTTCTTCCCATCTCTCAATGTAGAAGTACCCAATTCATACAATCATGCAAAATTGAAACCCGATTAACACCTAATCACGTTAGCTCAACTCTCGCCTATTGCTAGGGTGATCAACCATTAATCAAAAGAGATAATTTTTCATGAAGCACAATTAAGAATCACAATTAGGAAGCAATCTAATTCAATTGATCACGCTTATCAACAATCATAGCATGAGACAATCACTTCATCCCTAATTTCAATTATCCCAAGCACAAAGCTATTAGCCCATGGTGCTACAAGCAAAAGCCATGGGTAGAAAATCTAAGAAAGCAATTAACAATCTAATCACTACAAGCAATGAATTAAAGAGATCAAAGGGTAAGAACATCACCAATTAAACTTCCGTAGACAAAAATAGGAATGATTAATCTTCTACAATGCTTCAATCCAACTTCAATTCTCCCAAATCACTGCTGCAATCTTTAATTACAATCAATCAAACTACTAATCTAGTGGATTAAATGTAGAATCTAATCTAATTCTAACAATCTATGGCAATTACAAGTGAATTCAAGCTACAAAATGCAAAATTCGCCCAAAGAAACTCCTAGAAACTGCTCTAAACCGCTAGAATTAAGATCTCGCTTTCTGTTTTGGCTTCAAATGGCTTTAAAATTGAATTTTTCGGTTTTGGGCACTCCTCGAGTCGAGCTTCAGGCCCTCGAGTCGAGGCCTAAGAATCGCTAACACGTTTCTTCAAATTATCGCCGCCTCGAGTCGAGGCTCACCCTCAGTCGAGGCTCGGCCCTCGAGTCGAGGATCTTGTAAATTTCTCATCCCTCGACTCGAGGCTCCTCCTCGAGTCGAGCTCGCTGACTTTTTGAAAATCTTTCCCTCCAAAGCATGAACCTCGAGTCGAGGTTCAGTGCACCCTCGACTGCGCCGAGACTAGGGAATTTTTATCGAGAAGGGCTTCGGCCCGACCCCGTTTTCATCCCGTATGTTCGTCTTTTCATTATAAGAATACCGGTACTCTCGATTTGGCAAAATTCCACCGATTTACACTGCAAAAGCGGCGAAAAACATCAAAAACTCACAAAGTAATACTTTTAGGCAAAAGAGTGCTACTTTTCACATTTAGGCACAAAAATCACACTTTAGCTCACTTTTCGCACTAAAATAGGCACTAAAAACGTGCATCAATTCACTCCAATCATACCCCCAAACTTGAATTGTTGCTCGTCCTCGAGCAACGTAGAAACTAAGAATAATGGAGTGAATTGATTGCAATTATGTCACATGGCACTATACACAAAAATAAGACAATCGAACTCATCAATGAACACTTGTATCAATGCAACTATCCATTAACAATCATGATGGATCATGCTCAATCAAATACTCAACACATTGCTCCTTCCATGGAGTGTTTCACTCTTCACTCAAGTGTATCAAGGTATATTGCACTCAATCATCAAATTCACAAACTTGCACACCATATGCTTGCCAAAAGACTTAATCTCAATCCAAATCACTTGTGATCAATCAAGAATCAAAGAGGTCTTTCTCTAGGTTGTAATGTAGGCTCTTTGGAAAGGTGGGATGTTTTGGATAAAAGTGACTAAGTAGTAGAGACTTGAATGTAAGCTAATCAATACAATACACATCTCTTCACTTTTCATCAAGTAACACTCTTTCTTTTAACTTCAATGATCAATCCCCATTCACTTGAGCTTTCTCTTTTTAAGCTCTCAAATTGAATTTTTCATTCACTTCATGTTCACATTTTTTCTTCACAATTCAATTTTTTCACAACCTTTCTTTTCTTTTATGCTTCATTCATCACTTAGCTCATCATCTTCCCTCACTTAGCAATCAAATCACCATCATTAGCCAACATTCAAGCTCAACTAAATATAGGACAAGAAAAGTTCATAAAATAGGCTAAATGGTTTTCAATTTCACTTGGGTTGCCAAAGAATAAGGATCATATGCTCAACATGGCTTACTAAGGAAATCAAATGTATTTGGTGGGGAAAATTTGGCAAAGTGACTTATCATTCCAAACATGGCCTCTTATCACTTTCAAGACATCACACAAAGATCAATATCAACAAGTCTAGTGACAAGTTCTAGCATACAAATCATGAATGATGCACTCACAAAGAAATCATGTCAACCGTATAAGATGTACGATTATTAAAGCACAAAAGCTCACGGGCTTCAATTGAGCAATGAATCAAGCATTTTCAATCACATTCATCTTCACATAATAAATCAAGAAAGCTAGCGCCAAACCACAAATCAACTCATGATCATATCAAAATCCAATAAGTCTTGCAAATCGAACTCAAGTGCTCATGTACATAAGTCCAAGCATACTCACTACCACATGAATGATACTCAAAAATATATCAATGAATCCACAATTAAGCTCAAGTCAAAGAATATAGAATCATAGGAATAAAGAATCCAAAGGATCATCAAATCACACTCATCAATAGACAATAAGCTCAAAAATATCAAGAAAATCATAGCATCCATAAAATCATCCATCAATCCAAAATATCAAATTCATCACATCATCACATCAACAAGTCAATCAACAACACAATCACCAAAATAAAGAGTACAATCCACCAAGAGATAAGCATCTAAAAATTAAGGAGAGGGAATGAAGGATAGGGGTAGCCCTATTGGTCGGACGGTGGCGGTGGAGGAGGATATCTCGGCCCGAAATTCCACGAGCTCATTTGTTGTAGGAGGGCATACATATCGCTTTGAGTCTTCATTGATTCCTCTTGCATCCTCCTAGTCTTTTCATTGAATCTACGAGACTCCTCCATCATCCGGTACATCTCATCCCGATGGGTCGACTCTCAATGTGCATCCTCCGATGCGCCCACATCTGCTCTGGCCAAAACCCACGGTCTACGAGATGAACTCCCGCCTCGTACTCTCTACTCCTCATCTCGCCTGCCGGTACATATTGATCTCTCGGCTGATAATCCTCCTCCATCTCGACAAGCGGCTCTTCTTGCTCCGGCTCCTCGTCATCCTCGTCCTCGGACTCAACCTCCTCCTCAACCTCTGCTCTAACCGCATCTCCCTCATCATCGAAGAATCGACCGACCTCGACCGCAGCTCGCCCGATCATCGCCATCCCTCATCTCTAAGCACGCCCCTATGCTCCCTCGTGTAGGCATCTATGGCATCGGTGTGACGCTCCGACCACATGCGCAGTTAATGGTCACAAAAGCTGTGGATCCAAAACCGCTGCCAACCTCTTATTAGGAAGAGGGAATCGCCACCATGGTGCTGCTGAAAACACCACGCCTCCCGATACGATCCAAAGTTGTCCTCATGCGTCTCATCGTGTCTCGTAGTAAGATCTGGACCATCTAATGCGGCGAGGTTATGAGTCGGGATCCCAAGATGCTCAGCTATCGGGGTAATCATTCCACCAAAGTTGATCTTCTTAAATTTTGTGCTCATCGCTCTCTCAAACAAATAGTAGAGGTATGCAGCCGCGTTGAACCTCACTCCATGTAAAAAGCACCACAAGACATATAACTCTTCAGAGACCACGGCTCCTCCTTCCGATCTCGCGAATATGGTACTCGCGAGGATCTTCTCTAAGTATCAGCACCACCGGGTTCCGAATGTGCGTGCTCTTAGACTTCCTGTGCACAAACTCGTTGACTCGGAGCCCCCGAATCGAAATACGCCTCCGTAACTTTTTGGCATTGTACTCCTCTCTAATGTTGAGCAATGATCTATCAGTGGTCGAGGCGCTCCAAGGATCTCATTTATCTCATCCAAAGTCAATTCATAATCATTCCCCATTAGCTCAAAAGTGATCTTCCTTGCAAATTTGTTCCTCCTCGCTTTGTGGACTTTAACTGCATAAGAACTCGAGAGTGTGTCCAAGATGGGTCCGAGGCCTCTTAGCTAGAAAGCCTCCCATGCCTACTTGCTCGAACAATCGAGGGATATCCTCCTCAATCCCCATAGAGAGCATGCAATTATGATCAACTAGACGAGTTTTTACCACATTCTTGTACAACTCAAAGCATACAGGATGATATGCTTTCTCCATTTATAGTCATCCCACTGAATTCCCAATTCAGCGGGCATTCGGTGTGCAAATCTTATCGCCTCTTCTCTCTCTCGGATCTCAAAGCATCCGAAAAATTGTGACCATCCACTCCCCTAAACATGATTCCTGCACAAATAATCCCAATAACACAAATTAGTCCAACAATTAAAATGCTAGCTCAAAATAACACTCTACCATGGACGAGTCAACAATACTATATCCAAACTCAACAAAATTTCTAGTGACTAGGCAATAAATCCTCAACAAATGGTCAATGAGTCAATCAAAGCACATAAAGTCAATAGAAGTGCTCAACTAATCCTCAAAATATACATACTTAATCGATGGCTTCACAATAAACACCAAAGAAACTAAGCTCATCAAATATTCATGCAATTAAGCTCCAAAATCATATCTCCAAAACATGAACCAACTAGCAAGCATTTAGACAATTAAGCATTACCCACAATCAACTTCTATCATCATCAAAACCTCAAATCGACCAAATATCCAACAATTGCACTAGACATCCTATCATGCTAAAAATCACAATTCAAGCCAAATTCACAAATAAACGAGCAACACAATATATACAATCCTAAACATGCTCCTACAATCCTCAATTAACTCAAAATTCTCCATAAAGGCTTCAATTTATCAACATCAATCATGCATACAAAGTGTTTGACAAAATGCCCAAATGAAATTCTAATTCAAATAAATTCATGCAATTTTATCAACACCCAAGCATCAAGCATAAACCAATCATGAAATTGAAAGCCAAAAGAGAAGAAATTACATACCTTTTTGAGGAAATTCGGCTTGGAATGATAAGAATAGGACACCTACGCACTATCCACTAAAAACCCCAAAATTTGATGAACAATCCCTCAAAATCCAATCTTGGATGCAATACTATGATAATGTGATGAAATTGTGATGATTAATCGGGTGAAAACGGTCGGAATTTGACGGCAATAGGGATAAACGGCGAAGGGAACGTGAAAGAGGAGAAAACCCTCGAGTCGTGCCTTCAAAACCGAATCGCGATTTTTATATCAGACACTGTGCTCGAGTCGAGGGTCAGGCCTCGACTCGAGGAACACCAATTTTTCAAAAGCCTCGACTCGAGGTCCCTCCTCGAGTCGAGGGATGTGCCGCTTTCAAAAATTTTCTAAGTGTCAATGCCTCGACTCGAGGACTATGCAAGCTCGACCTAGTGGTCGAGACCAGGGAATTTTTACGATTCCCGGCCCGACTCGACCCCCAAAACTCCTAAAATAGACCTGTACGCCCTAACGAACCCAAATATGCAAGAAATTACCGTGTTGGTCCCTCGATTTAAGCCCGGCCGCTCATTCGATCGAGGAGACCGGGTTCTCTTCCTTTATGCTCATTTTCACCAACTTTTAAGCTCTCCTTTCCTTCTCGATTCCTTGATTCCTTTTTTCAATTCCCTCGCTTTTCAATCTCCGTAGTGATTATACCTACAAACGGGCACAAATAGTCATCAAATAATCATCACCAAGGGATGCATTTCTACCCTAAATAACACACACCCCCAAACTTGAATGAAGATATGCATTCAAAATTAAGTATGGGAATGATACAACTATGCAACCCTTAAATGATATAAACAATTAAGCTCAATATCCCAATACACTATCCATCAACTAACATCTTCTCCTAAGCATAAGCAATTCCCAAGAATCCAAGACTTGTTAGAGATGATTTTACAAGAGGGAAGGAAATGCTCATTAACTAAAGGATAAGTAGAAGTAATAGGTGTAGAAACTTCCCTTTCAATGGAAGGGCATTCATCAACAATCTCTATGTATCCACACGTTTTCTTCTCTACCTTACTTTGAGCAACCTCTTCCTCATGAACTCTTGTAAATGTCACTTCATCACCATTTGAGCTCAACTTAAGCTCCCCTTTCTCCACATTATTCATAGCCTTGCCCGTTGCAAGAAAAGGTCGACCAAGAATGATTGGTGCCTCAAGTTCCTCCTTCATGTTTAATACAATAAAATCCACCGGGAATATGAGTTTACCAACCCCTACTAACACATCTTCAATAATCCCAAATGGTTGAGCATATGATTGATCCGCTAATTGAAGATTGATGTTCGTAGGAATCACCTCCCTAAATCCAATTGCTTGAACACGGACAATGGCATCACATTAATACTTGCTCCTAGATCACACAAGCCTTGAATGTTTACCTTCTCTCCAATCTCACATAGGATAATGAAGCTTCCGGGATCCTTCTTCTTTGTGGCAAGCGTCTCTCCAAAATGTCTTTGCATTCTTCCACTAACTTGAGCATCCATTCTCATCCCAACTCCTTTTCTTGGACATAATTTCTCTCAAGAATTTCTTATAGTGTGGAACTTGTTCAAGGGCCTCCAAAAGTGGGATATCGACATGCAAATTCTTGAAAATCTCTAAGAACTTACCAAACTCTTCATCAAGTTTCTTCCTCTCTAGTCTCTTTGGAAATGGAACCGGATTAGCCTTCATTGGAACTCCCCATTCATTCTTCGATTTTTCTTCCTTCTTTGCATTTCCCCTAACTTTCACCTCTTCTTCACTTTTCTTCTCCTTCACAACCACTCTTTCTTGTCTCTCTTCTTCCTTCACCATCTCTTCTTCAAACTCTCCTTCTTTGGACATTTTTGGACCTTCATAGCTAGTGCCACTCCTTAGCTTGATTGCACTACAAAACTCTTTAGGATTAGGCTCGGTAGTAGATGGATACTTTCCTTTATTTTGGAGATGGTCCACCGTGAGACGAGAGCTTCCCAACCGTAGTAGCAAGTTGCCCTACTTGGTGCTCGATCGTCTTGAAACGAGTGTCCATTTGCTTCCCTATATCATCAAGTCTTGAGTCATTAGCTTCCAATTTCTTCACAATCAACCCCAAAATCTCCTCCGTGGTAGCCTTTCCTTCATTGTTTGGAGCCTTTGCACCGGATCAAATCCGGGAGAAAATTGAACGACGGCTCTCGGATTGGCATATGAAAAATTCTCGTGTCTCCTCCATGTATTCCCATTAAATTGAGCTTGCGGTTGAGGTTGATAGCTTCCTTGTGGCCTATTTTGGTAAGGCATTTGGTAAGGCCTTCCTCCTTGATAATTCCCTTGAAAGTTTCCTCCTTGATAGCCTCCTTGGAATGGAGGCCTACCCATATAACTCACTTCTTTAACCGGCAATGAACTTGGACCAACATCAACATGGGGAACGGATGGACTCACACTTGCTTGGCCTTGTGAAGTAGTAAGAGCTTTCAATCGGTCCATCATAGTCATCATCATACTCTTCATACTCTCGATTTCATCAACTTGTGACACTCTATGGTGTGCTCCCCTATTAACCGACACTTGGAATGAATCTTGAGCTATGTTCTCCATTATTTCATTCATTTGCCCCACGGTTTTAGACCAAATCGATCCATTAGCACAAGCATTCAAAAGCGACCTATCCCCATCCGTCAAACCATTGCAAAAGTACATAATGGTTTGCTCCTCCGAAAACCGTGTTGAGGACAATTGATAAGTAACATGCCATACCTCTCCCACGCCTGGTATCGTCTCCCCATTCTTTTGTCGGAAGTGGGAAATAGCCTCCTTAGCTTGTACGGTCTTTGACGGTGGGTAAAACTTCATCAAAATTTCTTCGACAACTCCTCCCATGTACGTACGGTCCCGGCGGTAATGAATTAAGCCATGCTTTTGCTCTTTCTTTCAATGTAAAGGCAAAGAGCCTCAACTTCTTCAAATCTTCGGTACCCCATGGTATTTTGTAGTGTCGGCAAACTCAAGAAATTGTGCCATATGTTGATGTGGGCACTCATTTTCATTTCTTCCTTCAAATTGCTTCTCCTAAGCATTCTCACCAAAGCGGGACTTATCTCAAAGTTATTAGCATCTATCCTCGGCCTTGCTATCCCATCATAATGCTCTCTAAGTTGTGGTTCAAAGAATTCTCTCAAAGGTCTTCCTTGAGGTGGTGGCTTATTTACAAGTCGTGGTTGGGCATTTGGTATGTGAGGTGGCTCATGATATCGTGGCTCTTGATTATACGGCATATGAGGATAGTATGGTGGAAATTGTTGTGGATGAGGTGGATAGTAGGGATATTGATGAGCTTGAGGTGGATAAGGATATGGATTTTGGTAGGGGTAATTTTGTAGTGGCATCCCTTGAGGGAAAGGGCCAACTTGAGCATGAAAATGATTCCCATTACCTCCATTCTCTACTCCTCCTTCTCCTTGTCCATGTACCTCCTCTACTTGAGGATCACCCACTAGTCTCTCCACATGCTTTGATCTTCTCCTTCCATAGCTTCCCTTCTTCTTCTCACACGATTTCTTCTCAACGTAGCCTCAATTTCCGGATTTAGTGGCAAGGGTGGAACACCACTCGATCTTGTTAGCATACACCTACGATGCCACAAATCCAAGTATCAACTTCTAACCAACAAAATCAACAAAAACAAAAACAAAAGCAACAAATAGCCACTTCAAACAATCCTCAAATCTCACTTATAGGCGCAAAACTAACTCCCAAAGAACGACGCCATTTGATTGGAGTGTATAGGGTAAGAGTTATTAAGACCAATCAACAAAATATCGAATCCAAGGGAGAAAGTATGCAAACGGAATTCAAGGATAAGAGTTCTAAATGGCTAGAGTTGCAACAA
The DNA here is from genome assembly GCA_030762865.1 of Paraleonurus japonicus. Taxonomy (NCBI): domain Eukaryota; kingdom Viridiplantae; phylum Streptophyta; class Magnoliopsida; order Lamiales; family Lamiaceae; genus Paraleonurus; species Paraleonurus japonicus. The sequence goes on along the minus strand of CM061057.1, from coordinate 38,337,848 downwards.
GTTTTAGGACTAAAATCTCTACAAAATGCAAGGAATTAAATGGCAAGATTATGCAAACAATCTATCAAACACATAGAATGCAAGATCAAATATACTAAAATCAATGGGGGAATTGGGTGCAAGGGATAATCTCCATCAAGGAATCCTTAATTAACAAGCTATGATTGTATCCAAGTGCAAATCAATCAAATTAGAAAGCATAAACCATCATGAAATTAATCACTCCATTAATATCACAATGCCTAATGTGAGTATCCTTAGTTCTTCCCATCTCTCAATGTAGAAGTCCCCAATTCATACAATCATGCAAAATTGAAACCCGATTAACACTTAATCACGTTAGCTCAACTCGCCTATTGCTAGGGTGATCAACCATTAATCAAAAGAGACAATTTTCATGAAGCACAATTAAGAATCACAATTAGAAAGCAATCTAATTCAATTGATCACAATTATCAACAATCATAGCATGAGACAATCACTTCATCCCTAATTTCAATTATCCCAAGCACAAAGCTATTAGCCCATGGTGCTACAAGCAAAAGCCATGGGTAGAAAATCTAAGAAAGCAATTAACAATCTAATCACTACAAGCAATGAATTAAAGAGATCAAAGGGTAAGAACATCACCAATTAAACTTCCGTAGACAAAAATAGGAATGATTAATCTTCTACAATGCTTCAATCCAACTTCAATTCTCCCAAATCACTGCTGCAATCTTTAATTACAATCAATCAAACTACTAATCTAGTGGACTAAATGTAGAATCTAATCTAATTCTAACAATCTATGGCAATTACAAGTGAATTCAAGCTACAAAATGCAAAATTCGCCAAAGAAACTCCTAGAAACCGCTCTAAACCGCTAGAATTAAGATCTGCTCTGCTTTTGGCTTCAAATGGCTTTAAAACTGAATTTTTCGGTTTTGGGCACTCCTCGAGTCGAGCTTCGTGCCCTCGAGTCGAGGCCTAAGAATCGCTAACACGTTTCTTCAAATTATCGCCCGCCTCGAAGTCGAGGCTCGGCCCTCAGTCGAGGATCTTGCAAATTTCTCATCCCTCGACTCGAGGCTCCTCCCTCGAGTCGAGCTCGCCGACTTTTTGAAAATCTTTCCCTCCAAAGCATGAACCTCGAGTCGAGGTTCAGGCACCCTCGACTGCGCTCGAGACCAGTGGAATTTTTATCGAGAAGGGCTTCGCCCGACCGTTTTCATCCCGTATGTTCGTCTTTTCATTCTAAGAATACCGGTACTCTCGGTTTGGCAAAATTCCACCGAATTACCTGCAAAATGGGCGAAAAACATCAAAAACTCACAAAGTAATACTTTTAGGCAAAAGAGTGCTACTTTTCACATTTATGCAAAAAAATCACACTTTAGCTCACTTTTTGCACTAAAATAGGCCCTAAAAACGTGCATCAATTAACTCTAATCAAGAAGCACCTTGTCTCGAGGAGCTATCTAAGATATCATACTTATCTTTAGATAACTTTACAAGAAAACCTTTGTCACAGAGTTGAGAAACAGATAACAAAGTGTTATGCTTTAAACCATCTACAAAATACACCTCGATACCTAGACATCCCTTATAATCAAGGTACCAAATCCCTTAGTTTGTCCACAATTGTTGTCTCCAAAAGAACTCTAGGACCATCAATATTTTGGAAGTTTTATAAAAGCTTCTTGTTACAAGTCATATGCTGTGAACAACCACCGTCTATATACCAAATTGAAGCTAGAATCTCCTCCTTAAGTGATAGTCCCCGTGAATCTCGTGAGAACAGATCGTATGAGGTACCCTAGTGATCTTGGGTCCTTGAAGGTCAAAAATCACTTTGGGTAACCAAACAAACATTTCATTGTTCAATAATAAATCAGATTTGATTTGTCTACCAAATCTGTCGAGACTTTCTTGAACTTAGGAAAAGTGAGATAGCATCTCGCTTCTCCCATCAAAAGAAGCCGTAATAAGAATTTCTTTTTATCTTAGTTCTTGGAACCTTCTTAGTCGATATGGAGTTCTCAATCGAATTTTGGTTTTGATTGGGAGATGAAATCCTTATCGACTTAGCGGTTTCCAATGACCAATTTTGATTTCTTTTGAGGTTTCGAGATGCCTTCACAAATTTCCTTGGTTTTTGAATACACGATTTATTATTCTTATCATAACCAAGCCCTGTCTTATCATGGGATTTTTGTGAAGTGCTAAAGATGTGGTCTATAACTATCGACCGTGAGTTATTAAGTCGCTCATTTTGAAGACAAACTTCTCATTGTCCTTCTTAATTAACTCATTCTCGTACAAACCATTTCAAATTTGTCTTTTAAAGATTTTAATTCATTTTTAGTCTTTCTGCAGACTAGCCGATGTGCTAGCCTCACTGGGTAAACATTCCCCCTTGAATGTTTCCTCGGACTCGCAGTAGTTCACAACCCGCTTGCCTTTGACTAGAACTGAATCGATCTTTTAAAGTCAAATTTTATGTCTCTAATTGTTTATAAGCATTCGAGAGACATCTTTAAATCTTTCAATAATCCTTGAATAACAGTTTGGTCATTATCTCAAACAAAATTATATGAATCATTATCGGAAGAAGAGTAATATACTACCTCTTTGGTCATAAGATAAATTTCATCGTCGATCTAAAATCGGATGAGGATGATGAAGATGACGATGACTTTCTTGATTCTTTTTCTTCAGCCAGAAGGGCTCTTTGATCCGCAAACCTCCTATCTCTTTTCTTTCTTTTCTCTTCTCGTTCCTTAGGAGTCACCGGGACAATCGTAGCTAAAATGACCTCGGCTTGTTACAAGTGTAACAAGTATCACCCCTATCCGACTTAGGATCGGTAAGATTCCTTTTTGCAGTGATTCGAACCTTCTTGTCTCGGCTCTTTTTCTTATCATCATCGGTTGAATCATCCTCTTTTCTTCTTGATCCCGATCTAGATCTATCCTTTCCCGCAAACCTCGGCTTATTACGTTTATATTTCATTCTCAATTTATCATACCTTTTGATGAGCAATGCCATCTCGCTTCCTTAAGAGATAAGTCGGCCTCCTACCGACTCACTGTTGTCTTGTCTTCTTTGTTGATAAAAGCAACAAACTTGGACGAGGTGCTTAACTCCATCTCGTCTTCCTCATCTTCTATCGAGGATATCATATTCCAAAGCTTTTAGATGAGAAAATAAAGTATGATGAGTAATAGAGGATAAGTTTTGGGTTTCTTTAAGGATATTTGACTTCTCTCTCCATCTCTTGGTCAAAGATCTAAGTATTTTATTGTTAATCTCCTTCTCTCGAATAATTCTTCCCTAAATCAATTTGCTTTATTGAGAAGATTTGTTAGTCTCACATCCAGCTGATCTATTGTCTCATTCTCCTTCATCTTAAACGTATCAAAGGCATGTAGCACAAACCGTAGCTTGTTTTCTTTCACTTGGTCCGATCCTTCACACACATTTGCAAAGGTCTCCCACATCTCCTTAGTGATTTACACCTCTTGACCTTTTCAATCCAGGTCTTTGCTAAGAGTTTCTAATTGAACTAACATGCAAAATTTGATCGAACATCGATCATCATATATATAAATTATTATATCATGCATGCAAAATAATTTTAAATCAAATAATTATTACAATTAAATTAAAAACATATCTTTAAATAATTAATTAAAAAAGAATACTTACGGTGATAGTGGTTGCACATGTATATTGCAATTTGCGTACCTACAAATATATAAATTATAACAATTAAATTAAAATCATAATAATTAATAATAAAAATAAATTTATATAATTGCATACATACTAATTATTCTAAATAAAATTAATAATTTTATAATACTAATTATATAATTGCATATATACATACTAACTCTAAATAATTAATGATATTATATATACTACTAATTATTTCTAAATAATTATTAATAATTAAAATACACATAACAATTACAAAAATTAACACTAAATAACTAATAAATCAATACCTATAACAACAAAATTACACAAATACATGCATATGAAAAATTAAAAATACAAAATTTAACCACTACAATAACAACAAAATTAATCGATTAAATCTAAAAAATTACCATAGAAATATTCCCGAACGAGTACTACAAAGCCCGACTAATGGGTGGTTCAATTTTGGCGGCGGCGGATGGAGGCGGCGGCGTGTGAGCCGAGGGAGGTGCAGAGGAGGGTTTTTACGTGAAAGGGAGAAAAAGAGACACTGGGATTTAAATGTGCCGATTAGGCGAGGGGGCTACCGAGGGGCCTGGCCTCGCTAAATGTTACGTGGCTTTGGCGAGGGGGCTCGCCTCGCAATTACCGAGGTTGGTCAGCCCTCGTGTGTGCCTCGCCGGCTTACGAGGGGCCCTCCGCCTCGTTAATTTCGTCGGTAATTTACCCTCGGCTCACCCTCGACAATTGGCGAGGGTTTTGGTCCCCTCGTTAAGTGCCCTCGCCAATTCCTATTTTTTTTATAGTGTAATGTTCATTACATCACTGCTCTATACATACTTAGCTAGTCATTTTATCTACATGGTGACTCTAGTCCATACTTCTTTAACTCATCAAAACTAAACTTTGATCTAACATATGTGCCTTTCACCATATTTTTGGATCCATTCATATGTGTTTTCTCTCAACATTCGCTTGCTACGCCACCTCTTCATTAATGACAAAATACAAATTTTACTGAATTTTTATTCTTCACCGAGGACGTCCTAACCCTCACGTCTCTTCGTCTACTAGGGATCTCGTCGAAACTAATATTTTGATCCATCAACTGTCTTGCTAGAATTGTATCAGTCACATTGTTCCCATTCTTCCTAATTGTTTTTATGCGAACGACATTCCTTTTCATTTTTTAACCTCCAATCCTCGTGTGTTTTGTTGAGCACAATTTTTGTTTTCCTCAACCGAATATTTATTTTACGGTTTGTCGACAATGTTTTATGCCTTACCGGTTGTCACTCGGCAAAAGTTTTCATAAACCCCCCACCCCACCTCACAAAATTTCTCTATGTAAACCATCTCATCTCTCATAATGGTGTTTTCATCTCGTAACTTAAAAATAAATTAGAACTATCTAAAAATTCTTCCGTAAATCTCAACTTGTTATTATATATTAAAAAAACAGTGAATATAATAAATTTTGGTTATTCATTTTTAATTTCATTTTGAGTAGCTTTGGGTGAAAATTGTTCACTTGTATAAAATTAATAATATTACAGGTCATTCAATAATAACATTACTTTTATAAACTAATCACATAATATTTTACATTATGATATTTACTTATAAGTCCAATAAAATTATTAAATAAATGAAATGATATTATTAAATACTAAACATAATGATACCGATTTTATACGTGTATTTTATTTTTCTCGTAAAGTCTACTATGAGGGGTATATGGTTGATTCATTTACTAAAAGGTATCGGTTGTAATAACATAAGGTATTATTTATATTATTAAAGGTTATCTGTCGTGATAACTAAAGAGTATGTCATATATTACTAAAGGGTATGAATCGTAATAATCAAGGATATTACCTATATTTCTAAGGACCCATTTGGTAGCCCTACAAAATTATTGTCATGAAAAGGAGATTGAGATAATTTTAATGGGTGCAGATCGAGAAAATAAATTTATTTGATGTTTGGTAGTATGTAATTAAAATCTTATGTGTTATTTTGTAGACCAAGATAAATCTCAAGCAAATAGCAAAAATTTGTGAAAATTCTATTTTGCCCCCACCCCTACCAACATCACTTTTTTCCTTCCTCACCATCTCCCTCTTCATCCTACCATAATCGATTATCCACCATTTTTTAAACTCTACTAACATTGCAACGAACTCAATTATCTCAAACCCAAAACTCAAATTCAAAAATTGAACATTATAAATTAAAATTAAGTGTAAAATTCTCACGCACAGAGAAGGTTTGAGGAATGATTTACGTATATTGAATCAGAACTTTTGGTTACGTATATGTACGTATCAAAAACGTAGAAGGATCCCTTTACAAATCCGCTAATTTAGAGTTGACAAAAAAATACAATCCTAAATTACAAATATCTTGTGAAAAAATAAGGAAAAGATAGTACAGATCGATCTTAATAAATGTTTCATTAAGAATAGAAAATTCATAACCCGATTCTCATAAACCTCTAACATAATCAATCAAAATTTTAGAGAAAGTAGGGAGCAATCAAGAGGAAGAGGAATGAAGGGAGGAAGGGAAGCGGCGACGAACCTCACACCGACTCGCGCACCGGCGACGGAAGACACCGCATCGGTGATGAGGGAGGAAGAAAGCGGCGGCGAACCTCACGCCGACTCGCGCACTGGGCCGACGAGAAGACGACGCGGCGACGAACCTCCGGTTTGTGGCAACGAAACTCACGCCGACTTGCACCGGCGCGCCACCTACAGACAAATTTATGCGCAACCGCGGCACCTCACCTCACTCAAATCGCCACCTGCCTCACCCCCACCCACGGCCCGTTTCTGCCAAAGAAGTCTTGACCAATGCAGACAACAAAAATTCTTAATGCACAAGAGAAATTAATTGATTTGATACTCATGAAAAACCTCTACAAATTTGATAGAAGCGGTAGGTGACGAGAATAGGAAGGTTATTTGTGAAATTTGACTTGCCATGAAAAGGAATCGGAGGAAGGGGAAGGGTAAGGGTAAGATAAAATTATCTTGGTAGCAAGAACAAATTGTACAAAATAGAATAAAAATTGGGGCTGACCGAGAAAACATTCGGTTACCCATTAAAATTTATCGGACCTACCAAATACCATAAAATATCGTAAAAAGTTTTTTTTTCTTGGCTTTTCTCGCTACCAAACAGTCCTAAAAGAATATTAGTCGTGATAATTGAAAGGTATTTACCTATATCAGAAAAGAGCAAGGGTATTACTTATGATAAGCTAAAATGTATTTACCTATATTAATAGAGGATATTAATCGAATTAAAAAATAAATCAATTTATTTTTTCAATATAAATCAATGTGTTAAGATTCAGAGGGGACGCACTCTAGCTCAACAGGTGGGGACAACATATTTCCCTCAAATTATTGATAACCGAAAAGCTTCATTACTCTCCTTCCTATTCCCCTCAACTCTTCCCCGGTTCCCCACACAGTCACACTATCCTATGGACTCCCCCAAGCTCTCCCTCTTTTCCTTCACTCTAATCTTCACTGTCCTCGCCGCCGCAGCTCAAGCTTCCGACGAATCCACTTTCCAGATCTCCGCCGACACCTTCGACCAGTGGAGGGCGGGGATAACACTGTCCGGTGAAGAAATCGAAATCGGAGAAGGAATAGATGAAGACTTCACCATTGAAGGCGGCGGACCAAATCGGCGGTCGCTCTTCTGGAAGAGACTGATTCACTACTACATTTCGTACGGAGCTTTGTCGGCGAACAGAATCCCGTGCCCTCCACGCTCCGGTAGGTCGTATTACACGCACAACTGCTACAGATCTAGGGGTCCCGTTCATCCCTACTCTCGAGGCTGCTCCGCCATTACCCGCTGCCGCCGGTGATTCTGATTCCCTATTAGTGTGCCTCGAGTGTTTTCTGGTAGATTTTATTAGGTATTTTTTCCTTATTCGTGTTGGAAATTTCTTTGTGATTTTGCTGGTAACTATGAAGTTTTTTTAGGGAAAATCTTGCAGATCTGCTTGCTTGTGTTGTGACTTGTGAGGGTGTAGTATTGTTGCTCTTAATTTGCTGTGATATTTTTGCTATTAATGTAATATTAGTGTCGTGATGTCGTGTTTGTTATGTTAATTAATCTTCATTGTACCATCTTATAAATCATTATGTCGGTTTCTTTTTGTAATCTAAAGTTTAGTTTTTTCCTGATTTAATATTAATCCATAAAAAAATATCTTCGTGCTAAATGTGAGAAATAAACAAAAAAATAATGTACCACATTATCAATATTTAGTCTTGTACATCGTGAAAATTAAATACATTTTTAAAAAATTATTCTCTCCATTCCTCAAAGAAAGGCATATATAATTATTTTTATACAGGTAATGGTTAATACATTAAATTTTTATTTTATTTTTCAATTTTATCTTTATCTAATTATCTAAATATTGATTTGAAACAAATATATAATAAATAGGAATAAAATTGTAAACGAAAAATAAATAACACATTAAAAATTGTAATTGGTTTATCTTTATGAGACGGATGAAAATAATAAGTAAATCTATTTTTATGGGACGGAGGAATTTTTTTTTTTCTGTACAGTCATGGTTGTTAAACCATAATTGAACGTAATTTTTCAATTAAGACAATTGTGAATATTTAGTGAAAATAAGATTAATTTTTTAACAAAATATTTGAACGCATGTCACGTAGAAATATATTGTATATACTCCCTCCGTCCTAAATATATAGGCTGAATTTTTATTTATAGATATCTCCATTATATAGATTTATTTTCGTAATATTTTCTTATTAATTTATTAATATAATTCTATGTATTAAATATATTGGATATTATAATTGTTGATGTTAGTGACAATTGTTACTCAAAATGTGTCAACATTCGTCATAACATCGTAAATTCGCCCTTTTACTTCCACTAACTCTTAACCCACAAAATGTCTTGTTTTTCTGATTGAAGACTTATGACAGAACTCTAAGTTATGCGTTTGAAAAAGCAAGAGTGAGGAGTTGAAAAGATCATAAGGAAATTATGAGAAATTACATATTTTGAGGAGATGTGGAAGTTATCTTCAAGACATGCAATGTCCAGGAATATCTATAAATACATGGCTACTATGAAGATTAAAACTTGAAGTTGAGGAAAAACAATCTAGCATAGTCTATTGGCGTAGATTATAGAATTTATTGTACGTTTCATACTCCATACTTTTGTTGGTGAATGTTCTCACATTTCACTCAACATTTGGATCTGTAATTGTATTAGTGATAGACTAATTGATTAACATCTATTCACTACATACATAGATTTATTCATGGTGTGTTTTATGTTTTCACCGATTGTATCACTTAACAATTATTAGTGATATTTGATTAGCGTATAGACTTATTCATAGTCTATACAAAATTTTGATATCCATCTTGCAAAGTGTTTAAGACTTCACTGTGTATTTACGATCATTTATTTTTATGCGTGTTGTTCTTCGAATGTGTCAACATTCGTGACAACATTCATTAAACACTCACGCACACCTTCAATAACTTTTGTTAAATATGATTATAATAGAATATTTACATGTTTAATTTACCTTTTCAATAAAAAAAAAAATTATAATTCTTGAAAAAAACAAATAAGCATGTATAATTGAAACAGAGAGTAATATTTGAGACAAATAATTTTATGTAATTTATTATTAAATGTTTCAACTGAGGGTGCTCGTGTTAAGTATATATACGAGCTTATCTACATTATGAGTATCGTAATTGCAGTATTTAATTATTACCATACTCAGCGAGTCAGCGGCACCACACATGACAAGCTTTATGAAATTATGAGTCAACGGCACCACACATGACAAGCTTTATGAAATTATAAGTGTCACAGCTCTGGATTTAATGTCAACCACCAACCTCTACTCGCATACAAATTATTGGACATAGATTACTATACACTAGTATTGTCTCGTAACAGTAACCGTAACAGTAACCGTGCTTCGCACGGTTATTTAATGAATAATTTATTTTGTATTTTTAATAATATCAATATTTTATTATAAAATTTAATCAATAATACAATAATTAGTGTGTGAAAAGTCAACAAATCATAAAACAAACATAAATTTTGTAGATAATAAAATTTTTATTTAACAAATATCCCAAAAATTAAAGATTTTTAAAAATCTCACGGAATACGACATTATTTCTCTTATTACCATTATTATCATTCTTGTTACACAATAAGATCTTCAAACCACCTTGATTAGTAATCCTTGAAATTGCAATATACTGATTGACCATGGTGAATACGATTTCTTAAAAATAATCGACGTGAAAGAATGATTGTCTTTAACTTTTATTGATTGACATAACATATGATATAATTAATGGAAACTATATGCTTATTTGAAATTTAAAGGGCAACCTTGCATCCGAAGGAGGTAATGACAAGACACTTCAATCGAGTAATCACCAACCTAATATAAAACAAAAAATTAAAAATTGACATAAATATTAAATATATTATTGTTAACAAATATAATTATAAATCTTAACTAAACTATAAATAAATAACATTAATAAAAAAATTTACCTCGTTCCATTACATAATCCCTTGAATGATCAATGTTCCTCAACAATATGTGGCATACCAATTTTCAAACCGATTTTATGATCGTGCACGCCAGAGCATTTTAGAATGTTCAAAAATTCCGGAGTACGAGACATTGTTACATATAATTGTTAAAAATTATAAGATGTTTGCTATAAAATACGCTTGAATTGTTGTAGCAAAAATACAAGAAAAATTATTGTATTATACTTATTGAAGAATTTAAAAGTTTTATTTTTGTGTTTTAAATATAAGTTACAGTCATTTTTCTATAAAATATATCTCTATTCATGTAAAATATAAAAATAATACTAATTAAATATATTATAAATATGTGAGACTAACCTTTTGTTATTAGATTCATTGTTTAATAGTGAATTGAAATTTATGTTATTAGTATAAGTCTCGGTGGGTGACCAGTTCAATTCCCTTTGGGAACGAATTAAAAGAGTTATAAGGTGGCTTGGAAAATTCTAGGAGTGTTTGAGCGCTTGGTGAACTAACTATCGACAACTAACATTACCGATAAAACAACGTCTCATAAATAAAGTTCATTATATTACAAACCATATTCAAATTAAATATCACTCAATTTATTATTCCTTAAATTTATATGGTAAAATTTTCATGGTTTTTTTTTATCAGGAAAAAGGTATTTATTAATAAAATACTCGGGTATGAGAGATACCCACAAAGAAGTACAAGTTACAAAGATGACAAACAAAAAGCGGCATTACAACAGAGATTTAGGATCTAAGTACCAAGCGGCTAAAGATGAATTACAATGAAGAAAATTCTTTGTTAGACACCAACTCCATACTCTACCCTTCACCTCTTCCAAAATAGAATTAAACACCATCTCCCTCCCTAAATAAAAAGTTATTTCTTGCCTTCCACAGGGGACCATACCAAGCACTCCCAAATACAAATAGAAAGACTCATACATTTCTTCTTCGAATGACTCCGGCATGATAAAGGAAATGATCTCTCACATTTGCATGAAAATTATTTGTCACCCCAAGCCACTTGTAACATTCGGACCAAACAACTCTCACCTTCGCACAATTGATGAATAAATGATCGGTGATTCTTAGTTTTCTCACACCAACAACATACCCTCGATTCCATAGAAATGTCAATGCCTCTACGAATAAGGTTGTTTTTGTAGGGAGCCTATTCCAAAGCAATCGCCATTCCATCGCTGAAACTTTGAGAGGAGCAATTTTATTCCACACCTTCTTAGAAATATCATCGGGAAGAGATCGAGAAGTAGTCGTCGCCTTTATTTTCATCAATAATTCGTATGCCAATTTCGTGGAGTACACACCGTCCGATCCATGAGCCCATCTCCGCTTATCTCTCTGTTTTGATGCACTATACACTGTTCAACATAGCAAAGAATTGAGAAACAACCATCATATCACGATCTAATAAATTCCTTCTCTACTCCCATTCCCATTTCCACACTCCCCCATCCCAAACACCCATTTCTTTAATCGATTTATCCCGAGCTCTACACAACCTAAAGACTCTCGAAAATTGAACTCTTAAAGGAGAGTTGCCTACCCAACTATCAAACCAAAAGCTTGTAACACCCCCATCCCCAATAACTTTTGTAATGTTACCCGCAAGCCACCTACCCCCTTCACCCTCTCCTAATCGAAGAACATCCTTCCACCATTTCGAGCTAACTCTTCTCCCTCTCCTCAAAACTACACCACCCTCATCAAACCTAACATCCCCATGTAAAGACAATAACACTCTAACCCAAAGACTCTCCCTTTCCAACAAAAACCTCCATAACCACTTACCTAAAAGTGCTTTACTAAAGCACCCCAAATCCCTCACACCCGAACCCCCTTGCAACTTTGGTAAACAAATCAAATCCCATCTAATCCAAGCACATTTTCTCCCAACTCATTGTCCCCCACAAGAAATTACAAAAATGGAAGTAAGAGCACTCAAGGTTTTCGAAGGTATACTATAAATTGATAGATGATACACTTGTAATGCAAGCAACACCGCATTCAAGAGAGTCACTCTTCCCCAAAAGAAATCTTTTTGTGTTCCCGAGGACTTCAATCTTCCTTTTACTTTACGTATCGGTGGCTCCCACTCAACAATTCTTTTATAATTCATCCCAACCTTTATTCCAAGCTACGAGAATGGAATAGAACCAACTTCACAATTCAAAATACTCGCCATCTGCTCCAACTTAGATCTTTCCACAATCAGCCCTATGATACTACACTTATTGAAATTCACCTTCAGCCCGATAAGAGCTCGAAATTCCTCGTGAGACCCCTCATAGCAAAGGCATTTGACAAATTTGCTTAGGTCGAAAAAAATAGTATCGTCGGCATATTGAAGATGCAAGACTTTAACTCTTTGCTCACCCAATTAGTGACCTCTAGAAGTCCAAGGTCAACTGCTCTATTGACAATTTTACCCAATTCCTCTGCTACGATGAGAAACAAAAGGGAGACAATGGGTCTCCTTGACGCAAACCCCTTTCCAAATTAAATTCCCTGTCGGGCTTCCATTCACTAACACATTAGCAAGGTGGTACATTGAGACACACTCCTTTATCCAATTCCGCCATTTCTTGCAAAAATTAAATTTTTTTAAAATTGAGTCTAAGAAGCCCTAATCCACCGAATCATACACCTTCGCAAAGTCTATCTTGAAAAAATCCTTTCTAATTTCTTTGCCTTAGTTTCCTCCATTGCTTCATTAAACACCATTATACCATCGTGAATTGTCACGCCACCGACAAAAACACTCGATTTTCTCGAAATAATGGAATCAATCACCCCGCTTAATCTCCTGCTAAAACTTTTGCCAAAATCTTATACACACTTGCCAATCGGGAAGTCGGTCTATAATCTCCAAGCTAACTTGCGTCCTCCTTTTTAGGGATCGAGAAAAATGAAAGATAAATTCAAGCCTCGAACAATTTTTCCATTCGATAATATTCCTCCATTAGTCTCATCAAATCCTCCTTAATTGAATCCCAATAATCCTTAAAAAATTTGACACTAAATCCATTCGGGCGGGACTCTTCGAGCTATCACAATTCCATATTACAACTCGGACTTCTTCTTGAGAAAATGGCTCACAAAGCATAAGGTGTGGTCCACCGAGACCTTTTCGAAAAAGACTTTGTGGAATAGTTGGCCTTCTCACATTACATTTTCGAAAATGATCCATAAAAAACCTCCTAATCCCAGCTTGTTAGATCAAATAAAGTTTTGATGAGTTAAAAGATCAGTCGAGATGAGCGGAGACAACTATGAAGAAAAGCCGAGATCGGGTGCTCATACTAAGCCGATCGAGACTAGGTCAAGGACTAGTTAAGTCACTGGAGATCGAGGAAGCCGCAAGTCGTCTGGAGACAAGCTCAAGTCTAGTCATCTGCAGGAGACAATTATGAAGAACTCGGGACGAGGTCAAGACAAGCTGAGTAGAATAAGAAAAGCAAGTCTTCACCAAGTCGATTTGAGACGAGTAGAAGAAATCAGTGAGGACAAGAGCGATTTTCAAGATTAAGTTTGTTAAAGCGGTTTCGATTTGTTAGAACTCGACTAACAAACTAAGCGTCTTTTCGAGACTTATAAATAGGTCTAATTTTATTTTTCAATACACTTATGCAAATTTGATTTTTCACATCATTCACTATTCGATTTCAATCTCAATTCACAAAGTGTTTTCAAAAGAGTTTTTAAAAGTTTAAAGTGTTTATAGAACACTTCTCTGTAATCTTCAAAATCCATTATTCACTGTAATTCTTAGATTCACAAGAAGGAGTTAGGAGTATTTTGAAGATTTGAAGAAAGTTGTAAGTTGTAAGTTGTAAGTTGTGAAGTAAGAAAGTGGTAAGCTGGTCCCTTCTTCAAGTTGGAGAAGGAGAGTGGATGTAGGATTGTTATAATCCGAACCACTATAAAATCTGGTGTTCTTTCTTGCTTTTATTTACTTCTCTGTTCAATTTCAATTTATTGTTCAAAGATTAATTTAGAATCAAAGTTAAAATCGAATATCGGTTTGCTTTTGATCTTAATAAAGTTGAGTCTAATATTGAATTTCATTTGTGTATATACGGTATTTTGAATTGATTTTGAAAGATTTGAAAAATCTACAAAATCTATTCAACCCCCTTCTAGATTTTATCCTAGAAGGTTAACTCAAAGCTTCTTAATCAACTCAACTAATCGGGACCAACAAGTGGTATCGGAGCGGTGTTAAGGCATTACGATATTGATTTTAGGTCTTAACTAAGATTCTGAAATTTTTTGATTTTATTCATCTTCTTTATTGCTACTAACTGTGCTACTAACAAGTTTGTGGAGTGTTTTGTTTCTTTATCTCATCATGTCTTCGTGCAAGAGCAAGAAATCCAGAATCTACCTGAATTTTCAATTGAAGAGTATGATTATTGGAAATTCAGGATGGAAAATCATCTCAAGGCTATCCATGATAGGATGGAGGAGGTTCTTGAAGAAGGACCTATAAAATTTTATCATGGAGGCACTAGCAATGGCACCGAATCTGGAATCCAGAGCCGGACATAGCCTTTGCGGTTGGGGTATGTGCAAGATTTCAATCTAATCCCAAGAAAACTCATCCGGAGACAAACTAAGAAAATCCTTAAATATCTCAAAGGAACCTAGCAAGTAGGGTTATGGTACCCGGTGATGACAACCTTGAGGTGACAGTTATTGATTCGGACTTTGGGGGATGTAAGATTGATAGGAAATCCACTTCAGAACTTGTCAATTCTTAGGCAACAAATTAATTTCTTGGTTATCTAAGAAAGCAGACATCTGTTGCCACCTCCACAATCGAAGCCGAATACATGGCGGTGAAGTTGTTGCTCTCAACTCCTCTGGATTAGTCAACAACTTAGAGATTATAATATTCAGACATCATTTGTTCCTATTTCTTGTGATAGTAATAGTGCAATAGCTATGACTTACAATCATGTTCTCGCATTCTAGATGTAAGCATATAGACATTAGGCATCATTTCATTAGAGATCATGTGGAGAAGAATGACATCGAATTGAGAAGATAGCCACCGAGTCACAAAGAGAAGACATTCTTACAAAACCATTAGGCTGAATCTAGATTTAAAGAATTGTGCTTAGAATTAGGATTGCTTGATGCATCTTTATCGATTTTTAAATTGTTTGCATCGATTAATGTATTCCTTATTTACGGTCATTTATGTTCTTTAAATTAATGTCTAGAAAGAATTGTCGGACTAGATATGAGTCAAAAGACAATCGTAGGTGATATAATTGATTTCTGTTAAGGAATCAAGAATCAAGGATTAGTCATATTGATCTTATCGACTTGATTATTACTTATTCGACATTCGGTAAATCGGACTAGGGCACAATAGTCACCGATTTCTAGAAAGCAGATGACTATACTCGCACCCTATCTCGATCTACCTCACTACTAATAGTTTTGATGAGTTTGCTTGCGAGAGCAATGTATATCGATTTGTTTCTTAATCTCTTCAATCGAAAACCCTCACCTTTGTCCTTCCTCAAAATCTTTTGTTTTCAAATAAATCTCATAAGTCTGCTTATTTCAAAATAATCAGTACTAGTGACTAAATTGAAAATCTTGTGTTATGTTTTGTTTTAAATTTTTTTAAAATTAGACTAGGAGAAAGTTTTGAAAATTATAAGACAAGGTTATTTTGACCAAGTCTCGGTATTAATCTAGTACGAAATAGAAAACCTATTTCCAAAGAAAGGCATCTCATTGCTTACGTCGGTGTACTAATTACTTCGATAAAGCAAGTCTATTAGTCGTCTAATCCGTAGGTTAAACGGTTACTTTTACGCAATTCAAGACGCAGCGTAGAGGCCACGCGCCCGAAGTTGAAGTGATTTTCTTGCTAAACCGTCAATGTTTTACACGCACTTTCTAAATCAACGGTTTAAAATTAAGTCTACGAGATCATGCCACGTATCGTCTTCCCAACTTTCCCTCTCTCTCCCGAGGTTTAAAAACTTACCTTCATCGTTTTTAAAATTTTACTTTCACATTCCCCGATCGAATTTTCTTGAAAATTTTCAAACTTTCAAAAATCTTTCAATGGCTTCTTCTTCTTCTCAAACACCAAAACCCCTTCTTATATAACCTCCACAAATTCTCGATTTCAAAATGATTTTAGAAAGCTGTCACAAAAACAAACTCAAAGCTGAGATGTTTGTAGATTTTGACACTACAAATGACAGTGAATCCAGGAGATCATTGAATTATTAGAAACTTCAAGACTCGAGAGGGTTTTGTTCGTACAAATCCCGAGAAAACAAAACGACAAATTTTCTAGGAGCGGAGTTCCTTGCCAAAAGTGTATTTACAGAGAGTGGTTTCAAAACCAATGTTGAAGGTACTCAACTGGAGTATACTAAAGAAAATGTGGCTAGGATTCTTGATACTTCAATGAAAGGGATAAATCCTCTGTCATATAAGGAAGAAGAATGGGAGGAGTCGTTTGATCTGTTTGCGAGGATTACTTACGGAGGGATAAGGAGAGATTTGAAGAAACATATCTTTGAGGAGGAAGTTTAGATCGCTTATGACAATCGTGACCAAATCAATCCTAGGAGATCAAAGCTCCCATAATGGAGTGACAAAGTCACGTTTGTCTTTGTATGAGGGCCATTTTTGATGGAGTGAGAGTAGATTGGGTTGATGTGTTGTTTAGGAGAATTTGAAGGAGGAAAAGCCGAGGTCTTTGTATAACCACAGGTGGAGGAGATTGGACAGTGTCTTCAATTGTGAGCTTGTTTAACAAAATCACGGTGTTGATGCAAGGTCTAAACAAGAGGTTTGAGACGAGGGAAGGGCTGAAAAAGTATTCTAAGCGAGAAAGGCTTATTGACGAAGAATGAAAGGATTGGTGGATTGTCCGACTACGATGATGAGTCGAGATGATGCGAGGAGACAGAGAGAGCAAGAAGCAGCCGCGGTGGCTCGAGGCGGCGGCGGAACCTCGGATTCCGGTGAGGCTGCCGAGCCTACAATAGAAGCCCAACCAGCCGAGGATCCTGTAATCGAAGTGACATGAGGAGGAAGAATAACATGATGAGATCCCGAGGAGGAGATCAAGGAGGAGGCTCGTCAAAGCCTCGAGAGAAGAAGCCATCTGCTGAGCCGTCTGAAGCCACTACCAGCCAAGATCGACGAGGATTCAGATGAAGACAATCAGTTCATCCTTCGAGAGGAGGTCCTCCAGACATCCGAATCCTCAGGCGGCTCAAGCAGGATGGAAACCTCAACCTTACTTCAAGAAGAGGTTCCAGGTCTTTGGAGATTGCAGCCGAGGTTGCAAAGTCGGATGTTCCTTCCTCTCCACCCAAGGAAGCTGCACTCTCTCCTATTCGGAGGAAGGTACCAACTCATCTCTCTCGCTTACACAATCTCCACTGCAATGAAGAGGTGTTCTGGCCGGCACCTCGGAGCCTTTTCAACAGCCACGGTTGCCCCATACTATCAATCCAACTCCCATACCCAAGTCCAATCTGAAATGTTAGATCGGGATTGTTTTGATGAGTTAAAAGATCAATGCTATGAGCGAGATGACGATGTAGGACAAGAGAAACCGAGTTCTAGTACTAAGCCGATCGTACTAGGTCAAGAATCGATCAAGTCACCAAGACTAGACGTTGCAAGTCATCCGGAGACAAGCTCAAGTTTAGTCATCTGCAGGAGACAAGTATGAAGAGCTCGAGACGAGTTCAAGACAAGTTGAGTAGAATAAGAAAGGCGAGTCTTCACCAAGTCACCGCAGATGAGTAGATTAAGATCAGCCGAGGAGCAAGCAATTTTCAAGATTAAGTTTGTTAAAAGCGGTTTTCAGCTTTGTTAGAACCGACTAACAAACTAACTGTCTTTTCGAGACTTATAAATAGGTCTAGGCACTTCTTTTAAATACACTACACACGAATATTCGTAATACACAGATCATACAAGTTATTTTTCGTAAAGTTATTCTCTCAAATCACAAGTTTTCAAAAAGATCAAAATAGTTTTCCAAGATTTCTTCATAGAATTTTCTAAGTGTTTGTAGAACACTTCATTGCACATCTTTAAATACACTTCTTTTTCTTAGAGTTAGATTTCATAAGTTTGGTTAGCATTTTGAAGAGTTGAAGATCAAGTTGTAAGTTGTAAGATTGTAAAGTAAGTAAGCAAGCAGATAGTGGAGACCCTTCTTCAAGTTGGAGAAGGAGAGTGGATGTAGGATTGTTATAATCCGAACCACTATAATTTCTCAGTGTTCTTTCTCGCTTTATTTACTTATCTGTTCAATTTCCAATTTATTGTTCAAGGCTTAATTTAGAATCAAAGTTAAAATCTGAATATCGATTTGCTTTTGATCTTAATAAAGTTGAGATTATCTTTAAAATTCCGCCGTGTCACTTTGGTACTTTGAATATATTTTAAGAGATTTGAAAAATCTACAAAATCTATTCAACCCCCCGTTCTAGATTTTGTCCTAGAAGGTTAACTCAAAGTTTCTTAATCAACTCAACTAATCGGGACCAACAAGTGGTATCGGAGCGGTGTTAAGTCGTTTCGATATTGATTTTAGGTCTTAACTAAGATTCTGAAATTTTCTTGATTTTCTTCATCCTTTTCATTGTTACTAATAAAGTGCTACTTAATAAGTTTTGTGGAGTATTTTGTTTCTTTATCTCATCATGTCATCGGAAAAAATAAGAAGTCCAGGAATTTACCCGAATTTTCTATTGAAGATTATGATTACTGGAAATTCAGGATGGAGAATCACCTCAAGGCCATCCATGATAGGATGAAAGAGGTTCTTGAAGAAGGACCTATAAAATTTTATCATGGAGGCACTAGCTCGAGCTGAATCCACCAATCTGCAACTGCATAAGAGAAAAAGAGTTCTCAATTGACAAATGATGAAAGAAAGATCCACGATTTAGATCAAGTAGCTCGAACTGAAATCATTGAGACTTTAAGTAAAGATTGGATTGAGAACGTTAAGAGATGCAAAACCGCTAAAGAAATGTGGCGGACTCGCAAATGTCTCGTGAAGGATCGTATCAAGTAAAAGAGAATAAGCTGCAGTGGGTCTTACACGCATTTGATACATTCAATATGAAGAAAAATGAATCTTTGGATCGGTTAGATGTAAGGTTGACGAATCTCCTCAACAAAGCGGTGACCTTGGAAAGAATTATACAAAGAAGGAGATTAATAACAAGATACTAAGATCATTAACCAAGAGATGGAGAGAGAAATCCAATATCCTTAAATCTACTCAAAATTTATCTTCTATTACTCACCATACTTTGTTCTCTCATCTTAAAGCTCTAGACTATGACATTCAAATAGAAGATGAGGGGATGAGATGGAGTCGAGCACCTCATCCAAATCATTGCCTTTGTCAAAGAAGAAGATAAGATGTCAACCGTAGTCTGTAGGGAGTTGATCTATCTCTCGAAGGAGCAGATAGTTCTCGCTCACCAAAAGGTATAATGATTAAGAATGAAGTATAAACGAAATAAATAGAGATTTGCGGGTAAGGATAGATCAAGATCCAAATCAAGAAGAAAGGAAGATGAGTCTACAGATGATGACAAAAGCAGGAGCCGCACGAGAAGATTCAGATCACTGTCAAAAGAAATCCTTCTAGCCCTAGATCGACAGAGTGACACTTGCTACACATGCAACAAGCCAGGACACTTTAGCTATGATTGTCCTCAATCGACTCCTAAAGAAAGGGAAGAGAAAAGGAAAAAGAGAGACAGGAGATTTGCGGATCAAAGGGCTCTGTTGGTCAAGAAAAGGAGTCAAAGAAATCATCATCATCATCGATTTTGGATCGATGATGAAATCTGCCTCATGGCTAAAGAGGTAGTCTATTATTCATCTTCGATAATGATTCTTGTCTCCGCATCCGATTATGATCAAACCGTTATTCATGAATTATTGAGAGATTTAAAGACATCTCTGGCCGCTTATAAACAAATAGAGATAGAGAATTTGGCTTTAAAGGATCAAATTCAGATTCTATTTAAAGGAAAGCAGGTGATGAACTATCCGTAAACCGAGGAAACATTCAAGGGGGAATGATTTCCCAGCCGAGGCTAGTACATCACCAAATTACCTCGAAAGATTAGAAAGTGAATTGAAAACTTTAAAAGACAAATTTGAATTAATCTGTCTTTGAAAATGAATTAATTAAGAAAGACAATGAGAAGCTAGTCTTCAAAATTAGTCAACTTAATAATTCACAATCAGCAATAGATCATATCTTTAATACATCTAAAAATCCCATGACAAAAGCAGGTCTTGGTTATGATAGAAATAATAAATCGATGTCCGTAAATCTAGGAAATTTGTGAAAGCATCCGATCAATCAAAAGAGGTTAAAATTGGTCCTTGGAAACCAATTAGTCAAGTAAGAACCGCATCTCCCACCTTGAAAACAAAAATTCATTGAGGACTCCTTATCGGACTAAGAGAAATCCAAGAACCAAAATAAGAAGAAATTCTTATTATAATCCTTTTGATGGAAGAAGCAGATGTTATCCCACATTTCCTAAGTTTAGGAAAATTACTAAATCTGAATACAACAAGTTATCATTTAAAAGTGATACAATTGTAGGCATGATTTGGTAGAAAGACCAAGTTTGATTTATTATTTGGAGATGAGATTTTTATCTGGGTTACCTAAAGTAATGCTTGACCTTCAAGGATCCAAGATCACTAGGGTACCTTATAACTAACTGCTTTTCAGATTCACAGGGATCATCACTCAAGGAAGAGATCTTAGCTTCCATATGGTACATTGATAGTGGTTGTTCACAACACATGACTCATAACAAGAGGTCATATCAAATTTCCAGAGCACTCGATGGTCCAAGAGTATTATTTGGAGACAATAATTGTGGTCGACTAAAGGTGTAGGTACTCGATTATCAAAGATATTCAGGTATCTCGAGGTATATTTTGTTGAAGGATTGAAACATAATCGCTATCTCTGTTTCCCACCTTTGTGATAGAGGTTTTCTTGTCAAATTTTCTAAGGATAAATGTGATATCTTAGATAATTCTTCGGATAAGGTACGTTAATCGGCTTCGACATGGTAATGTCTATGTGGCCAACTTTAATAGTTGTCCTAAAGATACTTGTCGATAGCTAAGGGTGGAGATGATCTCAGTTGGCTATGGCATAAAAGGCTTAGTCATCCGAATTTCAAAACCCTTAGTAAGTCGCTAAAAAGAACCTTGTCACAAGGGATTACTCGAGAAACTTTTATCTACCGATCTTAAATGTGATGCTTGTCGAAAGGTAAGCAGCCTAGACACTAATTTAAGAATATTAACTCCTCTTCATCGAAAGAGTTTTACAACTACTTCATACCTGGATCTGTTTGGACCTCGTTTCTCCTCTCGATTTGAGTGGAAGGAAATATACTCGTGTTGTAGTAGATGACTTTTCTAGATATACTTGGGTTATATTTCTTTTCAAGAAAAATGAGACTATAAACAAGATCTTTGATCTGTTTAGATAGATTCGAGAATGAAAAGGGTGTTAATATTATTAAAATAAGGAGTGATAAGGGCACATAATTTTTGAATTCTTGTTTATCTAACTTTTTCAATGAGTGTGGAATTATTCATGAGACATCTTCAGCAAGAACCCCTCAACAAAATGGAGTGGTTGAAAGAAGGAATAGAACCTTGAAGGAAGCGGCCGGAGCATTTTAGCCTGAGTATGAAACCCCTCACGAGGTTGGGGTGAAGCCATCAACACGGCTTGTTATACCCGAGCAGGTGCTTGGTTGTTAAAAACAAGGGTAAGACTCCATATGAGATTTGGAAGGGTAAGATTCCAAGAATCTCATATTTGAGCTTTGGTTGTAAGTGTTTTATCCATAATAATGGGAAATCTAAGTTGAGAACTTTTGATGCTAAGGCGGTGATGGAATATTCTTGGGATATTCTAACACTTCCAAGGCATTTAGAGTTTTTAACAAGACAACCCTTTGTGTGGAGGAAACCCCTCATGTTGTTTTTGATGAGTTGTATTCATTCTCGAGATAAAGTGAATCAAATTTACGAAAGTCTAGATAAAATTGAGCAGACCAAGACTAAACATAGAACCTGTCTATCAACCTAGTCTTGATTCGAGAATCGAGATGAAGAAGAATCCCCATCGATAATCGAAGACAACTTGATCGAGACTCCATCGTAGCAGACACCCTTGACGTCGGTGATTAGTGGGGGTCGGTGATGAAGGGGAACGTCGGTGAGGCAGAGTCGGAGGAGTTGCTCACCGAGACTCAAGATGAGGATCCTTCTCCTCACATAGGCAAAAGGATGAGAAGCTACCATCCATCTCGATCAGTTATAGGAGATCCATCTAGTAGTGTGCGGACACGAATGATGCCGGACTCGAATGCATCTGCTCACCGTTATGTGTCGCTTCTTGAACCCAAGTCTATTGAAGAAGCTCTATCAGATCCAAATGGATAACCGCCATGCAGAGGAGGCGCATCAGTTTGAAAGACAAAATGTTTGGGAATTAGTGAAAAGACCCTTACACGTAAAGATTATAGGCACCAAATGGGTGTTTAAAAACAAAGCAGATGAGAACAATATTATTGTTCGAAATAAGGCAAGATTTGTTGCTCAAGGTTACTCACATCTGAGGGAATAGACTATAATGAAACCTATGCTCCGATTGCAGATTAGAGGCAATAAGGTTGTTCTTGGCTTTTGCTGCATATAAATCTTTCAAAGTCTTTCAAATGGATGTTAAGTCTGCCTTCCTTAATGGTGTGTTGCTTGAGGAAGTCTATGTAGAGCGATCTCCCGGGTTTAAGATCAATAACAAGGTCTATAAACTTAACAAAGCTCTATATGGTGAAACAAGCTCCCAGAGCTTGGTATGATACCTTATCTAATTTCTTGACATCAAATGGTTTTTCAAAAGGCAAGATTGATAGAACTTTGTTTAGAAAGGAAGTAGATGGTAACATCTTATTAGTTCAAATTTATGTAGATGACATAATCTTTGGTTCACCTAATCGAAATTATGTGAAGAGTTTAGCATTCTCATGAAAAACAGGTTTGAAATGTCAATAATGGGTGAATTAACATACTTTCTAGGCTACAGATTAAACAGATGAGTAAGGGTATATTTATACATCGACTAAATATGCTAAGGATCCGATTGAGAAATTTGGAATGACTACTAGCAGAGAAGTTAAAATACCTATGGCAACTAACTTCTCTATGGATTCGGATGAGCAGGGGATACCCACAGATGCAATAGAGTATCGTGGATCGATTGGATCTCTTCTCTATCTCACCGCAAGTAGGCCGGACATAGCCTTTACGGTTGGGGTATGTGCAAGATTCCGCCTAATCCTAAGAAAACTCATCCGGAGACGGCTAAGAAAATTCTTAAATTTCTCAAAGGAACCTTGCAAGTAGGGTTATGGTACCCGGTGATGACAATTTTGAGCTAACAGGTAATTCAGATTCAAACTTTGGAGGATGTAAGATTGATAGGAAATCCACTTCAGGAACTTGTCAATTCTTAGGCAACAAATTAATTTTTGGTTATCTAAGAAATGCAGACATCTGTTGCCACCTCCACAATCAAGCCGAATACATGGCACCGGAAGTTGTTGTTCTCAACTCCTCTGGATTAGTCAATGACTTAGAGATTATAATATTCAAACATCACTGTTCCTATTTACCGTGATAGTAATAGTGCAATAGCTATGACTTACAATCGTTCTCGCATTCTAGATGTAAGCATATAGACATTAGGTATCATTTCATTAGAGATCATGTTGAGAAGAATGACATTAGAATTGAGAAGATAGCCACCGAGTCACAAAAGAAGCGAGACATTCTTACAAAACCATTAGTGAGTCTAGGTTTAAAGAATTGTGCTTAGAATTAGGATTACTTGATGCATCTTTAGCTGATTTCTAAATTGTTAGCATCCGATTAATGTATTCCTTATTTCTGGTTATTTCTTTTCTTTAAATCAATGTCTAGAAAGAATAATCGGACTAGATATGAGTCAAAGGACAATCGGTGGCTGATATCATTGATTTCCTTCTTAGGAATCAAGAATCAAGGATTAGTCATATTGACCTTATCGACATGATAATTACTTATCTCGACATTTGGTAAATCGAGATGAGGGCACAATAGTGGTGATCTCCCGAGAATCGGGCGACTATCTCGCACTCTATCCGATCTACCTCAAGTTACTAATGGTTTTCCTTGAGTCTATGCCTTTGCAGGAATAGGTCACAGATCATCTTGCTTCACCTCATCTTTTCTCAAATCTTTTATTCGACACCTTTGTTCCTAAATAAACTCCATATTTTTCTTCATAAAAATATTTTTATTGTTTGGATGGAAAACCTAATTTTAGAAAATTAAGTCTCGAGTCTGTTTATTTAATTGTTATTAAGATTGCTAAAAGGTTAAAATCAAGCCGTTTATAAAATCGAAAGTTACTTTATCGAGATGACTTTATAAACCCATCTCGCTTTGAAAACCCTTATACGAAGTAAGATAACCACAGGTGGCCGTCGGGTATACTTACTTCCCTGCATAAAGTAACCTACATCTGTCAAATCAACAGTCTTTAAAGTAACTTTTACGCATTTCAAAGATTAGTGTATTGCACGCGCTGAATCCCAATCGTTTATCCAAGTTTTTAACCGTTGATTCAGACAAGAATTCATTTCAAATAAACGGCTTAGATTAAAATTAATTTTCAAAGCGGTTTCTCTTTCCAAACTTTCCCTCCTATAAATATATCTTCTTCTTCCCTTATTTATTTTTTTACTCTCGAAAAACTGCATATTCTCTCGAAACTTTTACAAACCCACAAAATTTCAATGGCATCTTCTTCCAAAACCACCAAAACTCACAAACCCAAATACATTTCCACAAATATTTCTCATTTCAAAATGAATGAGGAATTATTCAAAAACCGATTGAAAGCAGAAATGTACGTGGATTTTGAAACCACCTGAGATCGAGAATCTGCAGAAATCCTTCGTCTTCGAAACATCAAGGCTCGGGGATTTCTCTCAATGAAATCTCCCGAGCAGAGACGGTGATCTTTTTGGGGGCAGAGTTTTTGGCGAGAATGAATGATACCCGAGGATGGGTTTGATACGTCGATTGATGGAACAACGTTGAGCTACTCGAGAGAGAACATTGCCGGTGATTTTTAACACGTCAATGGAAGGAGTTAATCCATTGGCGTACAAGGAGGATGAGTGGGAGGAATCTTTTGATTTGATAGCGAGGGTTTCACAGAGAGGAACGAGAAGGGATTTGAAAAGAATCTATTGAGAAGGAAGTATAGATTGCTAATGTTGTAGTAACAAAGGCAGTTTTGGGTGAGAAAAGCTCACATGATGGGTTAACCAAACCCAGATTGTGTGTGATGCGAGCCATTCTTGATGGAGTGCAAGTTAATTGGGTGGACTTGCTGATTTACAAGCCGAGGGAAGAGAAGAAGTGACTTACTTTTAAGTCGTCCTACGAGATATGGATTCCTACCTCAACAGTCAGCCTATTTAACAAAATAAGCTGTGCTAATCGAAGGGCTGAACAGGGGAGGTGGACTGGAGAGTGGGTACTAAAAAGTACTCCAAGCGAAGGGAATCTGACAAAGGATGACAGGCTTGGAGGAAATCCAGACTCGGACGATGAGTCGTCTTGCCCGAGAATTCGAGGCGAGGAGGCGGCTGCAGTAACCTTAACGACCAGCGGTTGAACCAGCCGAGGTTCCTCCAGTGAGATCGAAGCGAGAGGGACATGAGGAGATAGCGGCTGAGGTGGCACCTCAAGAGGAAGCAATTGAGCTTCCACCTCAAGAACCACTGCCGCAGTCCCGGGGTATCTCGGAGGAGAAAGAAAAGGAGGCCGGTGAAAGCCGTAGAGAAGAAGAAGGGGGAAAGCTCGTCTGCATCTCGCAAAGCCCCATCAAGAAGAGGAAGAAGAGGAGGCTGAAATCCCTCTGGTGAGGAGGCCAAGATGAGCTACTCGGAGCTCAAGACTCAACAAAATCGGGGGCTCGAGCAGATGGAGTTGTCAACCTTACCACCAGAGAAAGTCCGTTCTTCAAATAGCAGGTGAGGTTGGTCGGTGGAGGTTCCCTCCCCAACCAAGGAAGCTGCTCTCTCACCAATTCCAGAGGCGGTATAAGTCTTTCCCCATCTCCTCAATTATCACCTCGCACTGCAATGAAAAAATGCCCTGTGCTGGCATTTCGAGCCTCAAACTCAGCTGACATCTCACTGTCCAAATAGGCGATAAAGGGGTATCCCAGTGGTACCTCGAGCCTCTCCAACGGCCTACAATCCCAACGGTCAAACCCAAATCCCACCCACGTAACCCGAACATACCTCACCTCAACCACCAACACCCATATTACAAACCTCATCTCCCATTACCACCCCCACCATACAAACCCAATCACCTCCTCCACTCTCATATGAACAAATTCCTCTCCCAACAGTCCAAGCCTCCCGGTCCCAATCATATCCTACTCTTCTCTTCCAGCCATCCAAACTCAATCTATCCCTCTTCCATCTACTCAAAGCAGAACCAATCCCATCTTCGTCGATTCCTCAACCGAGGATGATGACAACGACCTAAGCCCCACCTCTGCCATCTCTTCCATTCTCTCCCTTGTAGAGAAAAAGATAAATTCTACCTTCGGAAGAAAGATGAAAAGGAGGACAAGGAGGATGGTCGAAGGCTATTCTGAACACGATGCTAGCTTGACATGAAGGAAGTGGAGGTAACATTGTCGATAAAATTATAAATGTCACTAACTCGTGTCTTTGGTGACAAAGTGAAAGCAATGGAGGATGAGTGAGAGCTTTGAAAGAAGAGGTTAAAGGGTACAACTAGATAGTAGTAAATGAGTTGGCGGTGGATCGATCAGGACTTCGAGTCAAGTGCAACGATTTAGATGCAAGGCCGACAAACTTGGCCGCCTGAAGTTAAAAAGGGGGAAAATGATGAGGCCGAGAAGAGACAAGCCCTCACACTGTGGTCGAGGAGACCGGGAAAGATGTAGCCACTAAGGCCAACACAGGTGATCCGGAAGGCGGCTAAGGAAGACTTGAGACTCAAGTCCGATGAGCCGGGCTGCTCTCCAGTTGAGGGTGAGTCAACTTGAAGAAGGCTGTGAAGGAGGATGAAGAGAAGAGGAGGAGGAGAGATCGGAGAAACTCTTGGCTCGATTAAAAGAAGCTAAATCAGAAGGAGCCAAGGGGAAGGGAAAAGAAGTAGCGATCGGTGAGCCGAGATCGGTGACATTTATACCAAAGGCTGCTTGCTAAGGGGAAAGGAAAGAGGGAAGCCGATTATTCTAATCTCTCGAGATGAACAGATCAAGAGAATTAAAAGAGAGATGGAATTCTATGGCAAGAAGGAAAAGAAGAGGCGAGAAAAAGAAGAAGGACTCCAACGTCTTACGGAGCAACTGCGAGCGAAAATGGATGATCGTGAGATCAAGGTAGTGGGAAATTCGAGACCATTTCATACAACGTCTGCTCCTCCTAAGCCGGCTGCGGAAAATATGCGGTGAGTGCAGAGAGAAAAATCTGGAGGGAATGTGGATATACTTGGTATATTCTCAAGGGCCCCGTGAGCAACTCGAAAGATCCAGTTGGCTTGGCATGAATGGATTGAAAAGGTGGATAAGGAATTCTATCATCGGCTGTTGGAAGAAGCGGATGTAGAGTTCAATGTCAACCTAATCTCTCCGGCTTTTGAGTATGCCATCCCCGCCAAGAAGCCGAGATGGTTCCACTGGACCTAGGAGGTCAAGGGAATTTTGAAGAAGGCAGAGGCCGAGTCTGGACTTGCCCAAGGAGAAGATCTAAAGCAGGCTTAGGAGGCGTGTATTCAATTGGTGATGATCCCAGGATGAAGACCGGTGGGAAGGCTGATAGAATCGGGATTTTACTCTTACTTATTTTTCTTTTCTATTAGTCTCTATCTGTAATTTTGTAAAGCTGATATGAATATACTTGGACTTTTGTGAAATGCTTGTCTCATTTTCTTAAAGTTTTTTTTTTTTTTGCTTTAAGAAAAATTAAAAAAATTTTTAAGTATTAATCATCCGAGAAATTTATCTTCTCGTAGACTTAAAATTTTCTAAAATTTTTTTAAAGTCAAAAATTTTCTAAGGCTTAAATTTCTTTTAAAAGTTTGAATTTTTAAGAGTCTAAAAGACTTAAAACTCTTTCTTTATGTATTGAGTACTTTGATTTGAATGAATCTGTTCTTATGTGAGAATGTGTTTTGATATACCTATTCGATAAATCTTGATTAACTCTAAACTAACTTCATTGTGAGTGTGTCTCTTTCTTGTAGGTTTTAACTTCATCATAAAGGGAAATTGTTAGATCGGGATTGTTTTGATGAGTTAAAAGATCAATGCTATGAGCAGATGACGATGTAGGATAGTGGAAACCGAGTTCTAGTACTAAGCCGATCAGACTAGGTCAAGAACCGATCAAGTCACTGGAGACTAGAGGTTGCAATTCATCCGGAGACAAGCTCAAGCTGAGTAGAATAAGAAAGGCGAGTCTTCACCAAGTCAACCTGCAGATGAGTAGATTAAGATCGGTTGAGGAGTAAGCGGTTTTCAAGATTAAGTTTGTTAAAATGGTTTTCGGTTTGTTAGAACTAACTAACAAACTAAGCTGTCATTGAGACTTATAAATAGGTCTAGGCACTTCTTTTAAATACACTACACACAAAATATTCAGAATACACAGATCATACAAGTTATTTTTCAGAAAGTTATTCTCTCAAATCACAAGTTTTCAAAAAGATCAAAATAGTTTTCCAAGATTTCTTCATAGAATTTTCTAAGTGTTTGTAGAAAACTTCATTGCACATCTTCAAATACACTTCTTTTTCTTAGAGTTAGATTTCATAAGTTTGGTTAGCATTTTGAAGAGTTGAAGATCAAGTTGTAAGTTGTAAGATTGTAAAGTAAGTAAGCAAGCGGATAGTGGAGACCCTTCTTCAAGTTGGAGAAGGAGAGTGGATGTAGGATTGTTATAATCCGAACCACTATAATTTACGGTGTTCTTTCTTGCTTTATTTACTTATCTGTTCAATTTCCAATTTATTGTTCAAGGCTTAATTTGAGAATCAAAGTTAAAATCGAATATCGAGTTTGCTTTTGATCTTAATAAAGTTGAGATTATCTTTAAAATTCCATTGTGTCACTTTGGTATACTTTGAATATATTTTAAGAGATTTGAAAAATCTACAAAATCTATTCAACCCCCTTCTAGATTTTGTCCTAGAAGGTTAACTCAAAATTTCTTAATCAACTCAACTAATCGGGACCAACATGAAACCATCCCCACTTCCACCCAACTGAAATCACCCCCACTCCCACCATCATCCCACAAATTGAGCAGTCTACCTCATCTACCCTAACCCCATCTGAAACTCAACCTCCCACTTCTCCAACACAAACCACACCTCCACCGAGAAATTGACATAACTTCTTATTCCTTCCTGGAGGATATCCGAGATGAGCTCACCGGTCCCTCTCCCCCAAAATTCTCGAACCCCATACTCCCACTTCCTCCTCATCCGAATCCTCCTCGAGGATGAGGACAATGACTTGAGCCCCACCTCAGCCATCACTTCAATCATAGCTCAAATGGAGAAGAAGATGAAACAAGCTTTAGAGAAGAAGATGAAGAAGAAAAGCGAAGAAGATGGTGAAGGCGATCGAGGCAATGATCTCTAACATGAGGGAAGTAGAGGTAAATCTAACTCAAAAGATTACTTCTATTACTAACTCTGTTCTTGCCAGAAGGTGAAAGCCTTGGAGGAGGAGGTGCAAGTGAAGAATCGGTGACCAGATTACAATGCGATAGTGGTGGATTCATTGGCTTTGGACAAGTCGGACTTCAGGGTAAAATGCAAGGATGCGGAGGCAGAAGGCGACTACCTTAGGCGATGAAGTGAAAAAGGGGAAGAGGAGGTGAAAGAAAGAGAAGCGACCACTCACAGTGTGGTGGATGAGACAAGAAAGAAAGTTGATACAAAAGCCCGGCCTGGTGGTGGAGGCAGCCAGGAGGAAGCTCGAATCAAATCCGATGAGTGGTTGCACTTCACCGAGGGTCACCCAACTGGAGGAAGCTTTGAAGGAGGATGAGGCGAGGAGGAAAAAGGAGGAGGAAGACAAGTCTGCTTGTTTGCTTGCAAAAATCAAAGAGTCTGAAAAATTTGCGGTGAGGTAAAAGGAAAGGGAAGGGGAAGCTTGTCGAAGAGTCGGCTCAGTGCATAAGTCCCAAGCCCACCTTGTTTGAGAAAAGAAAGAGGGAGCCCGACTACTCGAATGCTGAGGAACAGATCAGCAGGATCATGAGAGAGCAGGCATTTTATGGAGAAAAGGGAGAGGAAGAAGCTGAAAAAGAAAAATAAAGGGCTGGAGATGAGGTGGAGCAAGGATGTGAGAAAATGGGAGATGAAAGTGGCGAGACGAAGCCGACTTCGTGCCTTATCATCGGACACTCAACCCCAAAGGTCGTCGCTAGAAAAGCTGTTCAAAGAGTATAAGGAGAAGAATGCGGATGCCGGATGGATGTATCATCGGTACATTCTCGAAGGGGTCTCGATTCAAGCCTCAAGACGAGGACACGAGTGGCACGAGTGGATCGAAAAGGAAGATAAAGATCTTTATCAAAGGCTGCTTATCGAAGATGATAAATTCGTCAATGCCGATCTTTGTGCCCCGGCCTATGAGGCAGCAGACCCAAGACCAACCACGATGGCTCAATTGACATGAAGCTGGATTAAAGGCATCATTGCCAAAGCGAAGTAGAGTCTGGGTTGAAGGATGAAGAAGAGCTCAAGAAGCTAAGGAAAAGGGTCTTCACTGGTTGGCCATTCTGAAGCTAATCGGTGGGGAGTCCGATCATAGGATCATCTTCTTTTCCTTATCTTTTTATTTTTGATCTTTTTGTATCATGTAAATCTTATGTGAATAAACATATGTTTGACTTATGAGTTTTACTTGTCTTATTTTCTTAAAGTTTTTTTCTTGCTTTAAGAAAACTTAAAATTTTTAAGTATAAAGCATCCGAGAAATTTATCATCTCGGACTTAAAACTTTTCCAATTTTTTTCTAAGTCTAAAATTTTCTAAGTCCTAAGACTTAAAAGTTTTTTTTTTTTAAGTCTAAAAGACTTAATTTTATTGTGCTTTATGGTAATTGAATCGATTAAAGTGAAAATGTGTTCTAATATACCTATTTGATAAATTTTGATTAACTCCAAACTAACTTCAATGTGAGTGTGTCTCTTTCTTGTAGGTTTTAACTTCATCAAAAAGGGGGAAATTGTTAGATCAAATAAAGTTTTGATGAGTTAAAAGATCAGTCAGATGAGCGGAGACAACTATGAAGAAAAGGCTGAGATCAGTGCTCATACTAAGCCGATCGGACTAGGTCAAGGACTCGGTTAAGTCATTTGGAGATCGAAAGCTGCAAGTTGTCGGAGACAAGCTCAAGTCTAGTCATCTGCGAGGAGACAATTATGAAGAGCTCGACGAGGTCAAGACAAGCTGAGTAGAATAAGAAAAGCAAGTCTTCACCAAGTCACCGAGACGAGTAGAAGAAATCGGCGAGGACAAGAGCAGTTTTCAAGATTAAGTTTGTTAAAGCAGTTTCCGGTTTGTTAGAGCCCGACTAACAAACTAAGCTGTCTTTTGAGACTTATAAATAGGTCTAGTTTTATTTTTCAATACACTTATGCAAATTTGATTTTTCACACCATTCACTATTGATTTCAATCTCAATTCACAAAGTGTTTTCAAAAGAGTTTTCAAAAGTTTAAAGTGTTTATAGAACACTTCTCCTGTAATCTTCAAAATACATTATTCACTGTAATTCTTAGATTCACAAGAAGGAGTTAGGACTATTTTGAAGATTTGAAGAAAGTTGTAAGTTGTATGTTGTAAGTTGTGAAGTAAGAAAGTAGTAAGTGGTCCCTTCTTCAAGTTGGAGAAGGAGAGTGGATGTAGGATTGTTATAATCCGAACCACTATAAAATCTGGTGTTCTTTCTTGCTTTTATTTACTTCTCTGTTCAATTTTCAATTTATTGTTCAAAGATTAATTTGAGAATCAAAGTTAAAATCTGAATATCGGTTTGCTTTTGATCTTAATAAAGTTGAGTCTAATATTGAATTTCCATTGTGTACATCTGGTATTTTGAATTGATTTTGAAAGATTTGAAAAATCTACAAAATCTATTCAACCCCCTTCTAGATTTTGTCCTAGAAGGTTAACTCAAAGCTTCTTAATCAACTCAACTAATCGGGACCAACACCGGTCTTTCTTGCTTCCACTTCCTCGATCCATACCTCGCCCATTTGAATACCAACTATTTCATTGGACTTCCTTCTTTGGTTCACGGCTCTATGAAAGAAACGTGTATTGACATCGTCCTCTTTTACCCAATTAATCTTTGCCTTATGAGCTGCCAAACTATGTTTCTGTTTAGCATGTTGAATAATTTAGTTGTAGCCACCCTCCTACGATCCGCCTCTGCTTCTTCCAAGCCAAACACGCCGTCTACCACGTCTAACTCTTGTATTTCCTGCCTCAAGTT
Organism: Paraleonurus japonicus; assembly: GCA_030762865.1. Taxonomy (NCBI): domain Eukaryota; kingdom Viridiplantae; phylum Streptophyta; class Magnoliopsida; order Lamiales; family Lamiaceae; genus Paraleonurus; species Paraleonurus japonicus. The sequence continues at coordinate 38,304,821 of CM061057.1, read as the reverse complement.
GTCAATGTTTTCTTCAATTATCCCAAACACTGATCTTTTCTAGCTTTTAAGTTTCTCCTTTAACATTTTTAATTTCTCCTTCATTACAAATCCTCCCCATGACGATTTGACATTCTTCCGGTGTCATCTACAAATTCTTTGAACTCCGGATGTGTTGTTCACGCATTGATGAATCGAAGCGGCCTTGGTCCCCAATCGGTAAATTTTGTTTCCAAAGTTAGTGGGCGGTGATCGGACACCGATCTCGGCAACCCTTTTGAGTTGAGTGCGGCCATCTAAGCATCCATTCTTCATTCACCAAAAATCTGTCTCTACTTTTGCATCTTTCGTTAGGCCTATACCATGTGAAATTCCTACCATGAAGAGGGAGATCAAAGAGCTGCGCTTCACCAATAAAATCATCAAAAGCTCGATATCTCTCCTATTTATAACATTGCCAACCCCGCTCCTTTCTTGTTCATTTCTTCTTGAATTAAAATCCCCCTATACAAACACACACATCCTCATTTTGATGAGCGATGATGTTAATATGGTCCCACGGCTCCCTTCTTTCGTCCTAACGGACACGGAGCATAAACATTCACTATGCAACACTTAATTTCTTCTGATCCCCAGAACCCAATTAGCACTACCACTCCATCCATGTGCCACCAACTCATGCATCTAAATTTATCGAATCCCACAACACTATCAGCCCCTCTGCCCTTCCCCGAGCCTCTCTAGCCGCCCACCCACAATTATTCCTTCCCCAAATTAGGTGACAAACCTCCTCATTTACCACATCTAATATCAATTTTTGTTTCCAAATCAATTCTTGTAATTCTCTCCTCTTCAAAGCTTGCTCCCCACCCCCTTAATATTATAGGACATAATCTTCATTAAGAATCACCATCAATGATCTCCCTACCACATAGGTTCACATTACTAACCTCATCGTCAAGCTTCTTCAGCTTTCTGTCATTCTTGCATTGTTGCCATGAAGACCGAGTTGTTTCCCAAAAGCCCGGACTCTACCGGCTTTAGAATTTGAATGCGGAGAAATTCCGGTGACCAAATTATCTTTATCGCACCCATGTAAATTTTTCTTCATTGCTTGAATATCTTCCTCTAAGATCATATTTCTAGCAAAACTAGCCCACCTTTGTTTCTCATTATCCTTTATCGAATTCGATTTATTGTCGTACTCTTTTTCTTTCCTTTTTTTTAAACAAAAAGGAACTTTTATTAAACGCAATTAACGCAAGGAACATCGAAAAGGCCATCCACAAACAATGGAGGCTCGACCCAAGTAGAAGGACTCTCAAAGGAACGAGAGGACCTAGCAAGAATGTGTGCCACTTCATTGGCATCACGAGAAATAAGATTAACATTGAAAGAAATATTATTGTCTAACACATTACGCACAGAAAGAATGTAATCCCCGAACGGCGACCTATCCAAAATAATCGCATCCAACGCATCTTTCACCATTTTGAGTTAAATTCCACCACCACTTTCTGTAACCACATTTGTTCCGCCCACAGCAACGCCTCAAGAACTCCCCATGCCTCACCCTCCTCAACACGTAATAACCCCGATCGAACAAGAGTTTTGCATGCCACAAACACCCGATCGTTCCAGTATGACCATGCCCGATCCTGTTTCCAAAGAACTAGGAAAAAAACCTGCATCAACATTAATTTTGAAAACTGCGGCTGGTTTATGCCATTCTGGCAATGAGCAGCGACTTTTGGCGGCGAGCGAGGGGCGTGAACCTCCTGCCATTCCACCTTGAAAGCCAAGGCTTATGAACCACTTGATCAACGAGCAACCGGATGTCATGCCAAACCACTTTGTTACGATTATTCCATAATTGCCATGCAATAGTCATTAAAGTTTCCCTTTGAGAAGAATTTAATTTCATCGAACCTCAAAAAGAGGTCACTATGGCCGTCCACCTCATAAACCTCGGCATCAATAATATTCCACAAATTCACCTTTTGCCAACAAGCTTTGGCAAACTCACAATCCACGAGAAGATGTCAAATCGTTTCCCCTCGCAACATACACACTGGGCAATCAGCCTGCACTCCCAAACCCCATCTAGAAAGCTTATCTCTAACCGCCAACCATCCTTTACTGAGCCTCCGGTAGAAAACCACTGATCTTAGGAGGTACATTCACGTTCGAGAGAATTTTCCAGCCCTCTTGCATAGGGGGTCGGCTAGAAACCAGATCGAGGCAAGCCTATACGCACTTTACAGAATATTCCCATTGCATGACTAATGCCAAATTATACGATCATTATATCCAACCGGTGAAGGCGTTGTCTTTAATATGGCCGTTTTATCTCTATTGTTGAAAACCGCACTTATGAGATCCACATCCCAAGAATTTGTCCACGAAATAAAAAGATCCTGAACCATCAAATCATCAAAGGAAGGGACTAGGGGTGTCGTTATATTAAAATTTCCGTCATTAGAAGAGAGCCATGTATCACCCCACACTTTAATATTCGCCATCACCTACTTTCCATCTCGTACCTCTCCGAATTAAATCACGAGACTAAAAATCCCTCTCCAAATCTGACTCGGGTTAGAACCAAGAATGGCACGAAAAAATCACTCTGGGAAAATAACGAGCCTTAATGATGCGGTTAACCAGTCTATTCGGTTGAGTAAGAAGAGACCATCCAAGCTTCCCTAACATAGCAATATTAAACAAATGCAAATTTTTAAAATTCATCCCACCTCTACACTTTGGAGTACACATATCATCCCATTTTTCCCATTTGATCCCTTTTGTAGGATTCGTGCGAATGTCCCCACCAAAAAGAATTCATCATTCTTTGCAATTAAATCGATTAGAGTCGAAGGCGGCAAAAACGCGCTCATCGTGTAAGCCGGGATGGCTTGGGCAGCGACCTTGAGCAAAATCTCCTTACCGGCCTTGGAGAGCTTTTTATTTCTCCAACCTTGCAATTTCCTCCACAAACTCTCTCGAATCCTACGAAAAACATTGCATTTATCCCTGCCCAATAACGACGGCAATCCCAAATAGCGGCCAGTATTAAGGGGACCATGAACTCTTAAAATAGTAGAAAGTGCATGTCGTCGATCAAGGGGCACATTAGTGCTTGAAAAATATTCTGATTTCCCATAATTGATAGCACGCCCGGAAGCACGTTCATATAAATCCAAAGAATTTTTTCAATGACATGCATTCCTCCGTAGACGCCTGCGAGAATAAAAGTCTGTCATCCGCGAATAGCAAATGAGTAATAGATGGCGCATTCACGCACACATGGCTCCCATGCAAGCGATCCCGTCTGTTTTCGCTACGGAGAAGACTAGAAAGCCCCTCGGCACAAATGATGAAAAGATAAGGTGATAATGGATCCCCTTGTCTCAAACCACGGCCGGGAAAATAGGACCAACCATCGTATCGTTCACCATAAAATTATAGGAGACTGTTTGAACACACAAATGCATCCAACGTCGCCACTTCGCTGAAACCCATCCTTTCTAGGATGTTATCCAAAAATCTCCAATCAATTCGATCATAGGCCTTGCTGATATCAATCTTTAGAGCCACATCTCCTCCACTCCCTCTTCTTTTATTCTTAAGAGCATGTAACGTCTCAAAAGCAATAATAACGTTGTCTGAATGGACCTACCCGCTATAAAGGCTGATTGCGACTCATCTATGAGGCTTGGCAAAACTTCCTTGATCTATTACAAAGAACCTTCGACACTATCTTGTACACCACATTGCATAAAGAAATAGAGCGAAGGTCTTTCATCGATTTCGGCTCCGAATTCTTTGGAATAAGGCACACATTAGTATGGTTTAAACCTTTAGGAAAGTGACACGCCTCCGGCCAACTAATGCGGTACATCACCAAGTCCGTACCCACCACATCCCAAAACTTTTGATAAAAACCCGGATTGAAACCATCCGGTCCCAGGCTTTATCCTTATGCATACGTGAAATAGCAACACGAAATTCTTCCGCAACGAACTCCCCAAAGACACTCTGCTTACGCCTTTGTTGCGGTGACATCTTCAATGTCGGTGAGATTTTCGGAAGGAGTAAATAGCTTCGATAAAGTAAACACGAACAACCTCTTCAATATCCCCTTGATCCGTAACCCAAGTATTGTTAGCATTAAACAACCCCTAATCCGGTTAGCACTTCTCCTAGTAGATGTCGTGCGATGAAAAAAATCTAGTATTCAAGTCCCCATCCCGTAACCAAAAGCGTTTTGACGTTGGCGCCAATGGTCTTCTTCTTTCGCCAAAAGAATAGAAAGAGAATTACGTACCTCGATAGCGGGAATAAGAAGCAAAAGATAAATTGCTTTCAAGTAGCTGGAGTTGCTTCTCAAGGTCCCTCTTATTATTGAACCATGCACGAGAGACGTGCTGACCCAATCTCTCAAAGTATCGGCGGTAGGCTGCAAGGCGGTGAAGTAAAGAAAAATCCTGGAATCCTCAGCCTCCTTTCCACAACATATTTGATATCGTGCTCAAGAAACCATTTATTCTCAAATCGGAAGGGTTTTGAAATACGTCTCCTACTAACCAGCTTCGTATTAAGTAAAATCGGGTTGTGATCGACACAGGGCGATAAGATTAGAAAGACGTGCTTGGGGAAATCTCAAGTGCCAATTCGGAGTACCCATTGAGAAGCGCTTTTCCCTCCCCGACAATCTCCCATTCATGAATTTTCTCGGCATCAAACTTTGTTTCTCTTCTTTGTCCGCCTCTAGAGCTTTCGCCTCGGAAGAATTTTGTGGGTGGAGAAAATTATTTTCCTTTCTACGATCTTGTGCAACTAGGTCGCATATTTTGGGGGCAAAATTCCTAATCGATATGATTCAAGAATCTCACCAAAGATCGCTTGATTTATCTCCTAGATTGACCAAGTCAACTTCTTTTAGCGTTGGGCCCTCGGTTTGGGCCTTTTCTAGCCTCGATATTAAACTCTAGGCCCGGGTTATCTCGCACACACTTTTTTTTCTTAGAACACCCACCAATAATTTCTTTAATCATTTTAACATTGAAAAATACAATTTTGCCCTTTTCAATTCGAATAAATTTATACATGAAAATCCTAATTTCCACTCCCCATCCGCCACATGAGTCAACGCCGAGTTGCCACCGAATCACCATCGAATTACCACCGAGTCACCATGAATCACCGCGAGACAACACAATAAATACAAAATTTCACCACAATAAATTCAAAATTTACGTTCGAATTTATTATCCTAATTTCCACTCCCCATCTCGCCACAGAGTCAACCCCGAGTTGCCACCGAATCACTTTGTCGAATCACCACCGAGTCACCACCGAATCACCACGAGACAACACAATAAATACAAATTTTCACCACAATAAATTCAAAATTTATGTTCGAATTTTCTTTTCGAATAAATACAAAATTTTTGAATTTTTTTCTGAAAAAATACAAAAATATCGAAAAATAAAACGAACAATATAATTTCAATTTCTTTTTTGAAAATATTCAAACATTTCGTAAATTTAAAAAAAAAGCAGATAGTGTTGGTCCCGATTAGTTGAGTAGATTAGATAAAGCAGTATCAACCTTCTAGGAAAAATCTAGAAGGGGGTTGAATAGATTTTTCTGCATTTTCCAAATCTTTCAAAATATATTCAAAGTACCAAAGTGACACAAATGAATTCAATATTAACCTCAACTTTTAATAAGATCAAAAGCAACACCGATATTCAGATCTTAATTTCAATTCGAAATTAAACTTTGAACAATAAATTGTAAATTGAGCAGAAAGATAAATGAAAGCAATGAAAGAACACTAAATTTTATAGTGGTTCGGATTATAACAATCCTACATCCACTCTCCTTCTCCAACTTGAAGAAGGGTCTCCACTAGCCTTACTTACTTACTTTACAATCTTTACAACTTACAACTTGATCTTCAACTCTTAAAAATGCTAATCAAACTTCAAATCTAACTCTAAGAATAAGAAGTGTATTTGAAGATGTGAAGTGAAGTGTTCTACAAACACTTAGAAAATTCTATGAAGAAATCTTGTGATTTGAAAACTTGTGATTTGAGAGAATAAATTTTTAAAAGTGACTTGTGAATTCTGTGTATATTGTGTTTAGTAAAAATTATGTGAAAAGAAGTGCCTAGACCTATTTATAAGTCTGAAAAGTTAGTTAGTTTGTTAGTCGGTTCTAACAACCTAAAAAAATTGCTTTAACAAACTTAATCTTGAAAACCTGCTAGACCTCAACCGTCCTTGCTCTACTCGTCTGCGGTGACTAGGTGAAGATTCGTCTTTCTTATTCTACTCACTTATCTAGACCTCGTCCGAGCTCTTCATGTTCGTCTCCCGCAGATGATTAGATTCAAGCTTGTCTCCAGACGACTTGTACTCTTCTAGACCTCACCGACTAGATCGGTTCTTGACCCCGTCTCGATCGCCTTAGCTTACGATCTCAATCTCGAAATTGTTCTTGGTCGTCACGATCAAGCGAAATTTGCTTCTTTTAACTCATCACAACTTCTTGATCCAACAATTTCCCCTTTTTGATGAAGTTAAAACCTATAAGGAAGAAACACACTCACATCCGAAGTTAGTACTAGAATTAGTTAAAACATATAGGTACATCGAGCACTTAATCTTATCACAACAGATTCATTCATATCCAAACACTTAAAAAATTAAGTCCTTTAGACTCTTTTAGAAATAATTAAAAATTTGAGTCTTAAGACTTAGAAAAATTTTCGGGAAAAAAGTTTTTAAAGTCTGAGATAAAAAATCCTCGAGATGATTTATACTTAGAAAAATTTTAAGTTTTTCTTAAAGCGAAAAAAAAACTTTAAGAAAATAAGACAAGTAATTCACATAAGACCAGATATATTTATTCACAAATTTACAGATTTACAAATAGAAGAACTGATAGAAAATAAAAGATAAGAAAAAGAAAATCTTGTTCTATCGGATTCCCCATCGGTGGCCTCTGGAATGTTCGGCCGGTTGAAAATCCTCGCTCTTAGCCGTTTAAGCTCATCTTCGCCTCTGTGAGCTCGGTTTCTCTTTCTTCTTTGGCTATAACAGATCGACCCATTCCAGATCAGGAGAGCCGTCTTCTTTCGGCTTGGGGGTAACTTGCTCATAGGCTGGTGCAACTAAGTCGCGATTGAACACGTTGTGTGCCTCATCAAGCAGCCTTCCCATAGAGATCGGCATCCTCCTTTTCCATCCATTCGTGCCGGCTCATGTCTTCATCATTTGCTCAGGATGGTGATGCCTTCCAAGATGTACAGTAGTACATCCATCGGCATCCAGGGCCTGCTTCTTGTATTCGCTTGTATATTTCCCCGAGACCATCTTTGGAGGCTGAAGTGCGGTGGACAAGGCGGAAGTCCGCTTCATCTGCCGCTTTGGATACCCACTTCCGAGTATCCCCTGTCCCCACTTCGCCTTTCCTCAGACTTCTTGACCTCTTCTTCTCCTGCTTCTCATACTTCTCCTTCTCGGCATGGATTCTTCTTATCCGCTCAGCTGATAGGTTCGAGAAGTCGAGCTCCTTTCTTTTGCGCTCGGCTGCGGGGGTGATGTTGCTCGGTGATGAAGACTTCTCTGGCTTTGCTTTGCCTTTACCCTTGCCCTTGGCCTTGGGTTTTTGATTCTTTCATCTTGGCCAGCAGAGCTTCGATTTCTCTTCCTCCTCCTTCCTCCTCTTCTCCTCATCCTCTCGGATGGCCTCCTCTATTTGGGTCACCCTCGGTTGCAAGGCCGCCACTCATCATCGATTTTACTTTTAATTCGGCCTTGGCCGCCTCCAACTCAGTGAGTGCGCCGAGTCTACCTTGTGCTGAGTGACAAGACTCTAGCTGTGAGGGTGTCCATCCTTCCTTCGGCTCCTTCCCCTTTTTAACTTCATTCTCGGGGTGTGAGCTGTCTTTCCAGAGCCGAGCAACGGTCCCCGAAGTCATTACGATCGGACGTGAGAGTGTTGACCAGGATCTCGTTGTCACTGCCATTTTCGCTTAAGTGCCTTAACCTCCTCCTCTGTGTCACTCACCGAGATCCAACAGCAGTGTTGAGATTAGGCGATAGGTTCCGTGACATGTTGACCTCGGCCAATCTACATGTTGGCGAGCATCGTATCGGTATTGCTCGAATCACCTTCCTCGTCTTCTTTTCCATCATCCTTTGAACTTGAGAGATAATCTTCTTGTGCATATCTTCAAAGGTGATGAAATAGCAAGGATTGGATCGGCCTCCTCCTCTGATTCGGATGAGGAAGAGGTGGTGGGAGAAGTTGGACTGGGGGAGCTCATGTGGATATCCCCAAAGATATTGGAAGTATCCACTAGTTGGGGTTCGGATGGGAGGGATGAAGTGGGGGCCTACGATGGGGGAGGAGGGATTTACGGTGGAGGTGAAGATGGTGGGGGTGGAATATGTGAAGTAGTGGGTGGAGGAGATGGGGTTGTGCGGGGGTAAGATGGGTTGGGTTTGGGAGGATGTGGGTAAGGCTGGTGGGGAGATAGATATGGGGGTTGGGGCGAATACGGTCTGTTAGGAAGGACAAAGATTCGAGATGGGGATGGTGGAGGGGATGAAGTTTGGGTTTGGGGAGGGTAGATGAGGTTGGGACTTGGACTATTTCGGGAGTAGGCTGTTTTAGAGGCTCACGAGGTGCCACTGGGACACCTCTTCATCGCCAGAGTGGGCCGGAGAGGGAGGGGGAAAATTGTACTCGATCAGGTGGGGGAGGGGGTCCTCTCTAAGCTTATATCCTGGACCTCCTCTCGATTGGACCACCCGAGCCGCTATCTGCAGCGTGGTTACCTCTCTTCTGTAGAAGACTTGTCAGTCGACAGACGCCCCACCCGGCCTCCGAGGTTTTAACCAACCTCCTCCTCCTTGGGGCCTTCTCCTTGACTTCATTGTTTGTGAAGCCTCGTGAGGCTCACCGCAGCGGCTCTTCCTCTCTCTCCTCTTCTTCCTCCTCCTCGGCTTCTTCGGCTGGTGCCCGAGCTCCTACCTCGGCCTCCACCTTCGTCTCGAATCACTGGGATCCCAAGAGGTTCATCCTTCGCCGAATCCCCTTTGTTTTGTATAGGGCTCGACTCCATCTCGCGATTGATCTCAACCGACAGCAGTCCTCCATGATCACCGTCACTTTGTTAAATAAGTGGTGATCGACCTCGCCTCGCCACTTCCCACTCACAACCTCCAATCTTTTCCTTTCGGTCTCGGCTTTTCCAACGGCATCCACCGGTTGGCTTGGACTCCGTCTAATATAGTCCTCATGACGCACACTGGCTGGTGCAGCCCATCATGAGAACTCTGTTCTCCAAGAATGACCTTTGTTACGATGGTCATCAAAAGGCGATACCTCCGTCGAGCATCTTCTTCTTGGCTCCGATCGCGGTCCCTCATCGACTAGGCAATCATCTCGAATGATTCTACCCATTCATCGAGACTTATAAGTGAGGGGTTCACTCCTTCACTACCGGTGTCAAATATGCGTGCCACCTCCACCGGAGTAACCGCCAAAACCTCTCCATACACCCCGGTTTTGAACACACCATTTTCATACGTCCCATTGACGTAGAATTCTATCCTCGCATATCCAGAGTTTTATTGAGGGGGATTTCTTGGAACAAAATGTCCTCAATCCAGCCTCTAAAATAATCCCAAAATTTCCCTTGATTCACCATCGGAAGTTGTCTCGAAGTCGACGTACATCTCCGATTTGATTTTCTTGTTGTATGTGTCATTATGAACATCCACCATGGTTGAAGTAACTCCTATTTGTTTTGAGAAGTGCTCATGAAATGATCAACTAAGGGTTTTGAAAATTTTCTGAGTGTTTGTATGAATTTACGAAAGTAAAAAAGTTTGTTTGAGGAAGAAGATGTATTTAGAGGGAAGATTGGAAAGAGAAACCGTCATTTTAGAAAATTTGAATTAATCTGAGCCATTTATTTAAAAAGTTTTTACCGTGCATAAATCAACGGTTAAAAATTAAGATAAACGATTAGGATTCAGCGCGTGGATATTAATCGCCTTTGGAATGCGTAAATAGTTACTTTATAGACTGTTGATTTGACAGATGTAGGTTACTTTACGTAGGGAAGTAAGTATACCGACGTCGACTTAGTGGTTACCTTACTTGACTAAGGGTTCGCAAAGCAGATGAGTTTAGAAACAGATGAGTTTAAAAATAGATGGGTTTGAAAAGTCATCGATAAAGTAACTGTCTGATTTTAAAAACGACTTAGGTTTAACTTTTTAGCAATCTTAAAGACAGCTTTTAAATAAACAGACTCGGACTTGATTTTCTAAAATTAGGTTTTCCATCCAATCAATAAGAAAAAAATTATGAAGAAAATTATGGAGTTTATTTAGGAACAAAGGTGTCCGAATAAAGGATTGAGGCAAAGAAAATGAGGTGAAACAATCGATCTTGTGACCTATTCTGCAAAGACAAAGACTTAAGGAAAACCATCGGTAGTTTGAGGTAGATCGAGATAGGGTGCGAGATAGTCATCTGTTTCTTTAAGAGATCGGTGACTAATGTGCCCTCATCCGATTTACCAAATGTCGATAAGTAATTATCGTGTCGGATAAGGTCAATATGACTAATCCTTGATTCTTGATTCCTAAGAAGGAAATCAATGATATCAGCCACTGATTGTCCTTTGACTCATATCTAGTCCGATAATTCTTTCTATACATTGATTTAAAGAAAAAAATAACCGAGAAATAAGGAATACATTAATCGATGCAAACAATTTAGAAATCAGCTAAAGATGCATCAAGTAATCCTAATTCTAAGCATAATTCTTTAAACCTAGACTTTAATGGTTTTGTAAGAATGTCTGCTCTTTGTGATTCAAAGAGCTATCTTCTCAATTCTAATGTCATTTTTCTCAACATGATCTCTAATGAAATGATGCCTAATATCTATATGCTTACATCTAGAATGCGTAACGATTGTAAGTCATTGCTATTGCACTATTACTATCACAAAGTAAATAGGAGCAGTGATGTTTGAATATTATAGTCTCTAAGTCATTGGCTAATCCAGGAGTTGAGAGCAACAACTTCAATCGCCATGTATTGACTTGTGGAGGTGGCACATGATGTCTGCTTAGATAACCAAGAAATTAGTTTGTTGCCTAAGAATTGACAAGTTCTCAAGTAGATTTCTGTCAATCTTACATCCTCCAAAGTCTCGAATCGAATAACCTCGTCACTCAAGGTTGTCATCACCGGGTACCATAACCCTACTTGCAAGGTTCCTTTGGGATATTTTAGAATTTTCTTAGTTTGTCTCCGGATGAGTTTTCTTGGGATTAGACTGGAATCTTGCACATACCCCAACCGCAAAGGTTATGTCCGGCCTACTTGCGGTGAGATAGAGAAGAGATCCAATCAGTCCACGATACTCCGTTGCATCTCGTGGGTATCCCCGCTTATCTCGAATCCATAGAAAAGTTAGTTGCCATAGGTATTTTAACTTCTTCTGCTAGTAGTCATTCCAAATTTCTCAATCAGATCCTTAGCATATTTAGATCGATGTATAAATATACCCTTACTCATCTCGTTTAATCTGTAAGCCTAGAAAGTATGTTAATTCGCCCATCATTAACATTTCAAACCTGTTTTTCATGAGAATGCTAAACTCTTCACATAATTTCAGATTAGGTGAACCAAAGATTATGTCATCTACATAAATTTAATAAGATGTTAGCATCTACGTCCTTTCTAAACAAAGTTCTATCAATCTTGCCTTTTGAAAAACCATTTGATGTTAAGAAATCAGATAAGGTATCATACCAAGCTGCGGGAGCTTGTTTGATCCATATAGAGCTTTGTTGAGTTTATAGACCTTGTTATTGATCTTAAACCCGGGAGAAATTTGCTCCACATAGACCTCCTCAAGCAACACACCATTAAGGAAGGCAGACTTAACATCCATTTGAAAAACTTTGAAAGATTTATATGCGGCAAATGCCAAGAACAACCTTATTGCCTCTAATCGGCATGGAGCATACGTTTCATCATAGTCTATCCTCGGTGTGAGTAACCTTGTGCAACCAATCTTGCCTTATTTCGAACAATAATGTTGTTCTCATCTGCTTTGTTTTTAAACACCCATTTGGTGCCTATAATCTTTACGTGTAAGGGTCTTTCCACAAGTTCCCATACATTTTGCCTTTCAAATCGATGTAGTTCCTCCTGCATGGCGATTACCCGATTTGGATCTTATAGAGCTTCCTCAATAGACTTGGGTTCAAGAAGCGACACATAACGGTGAAAAGACTTTGAGTCCAGCATCATTCGTGGTTCCGCACACTACTAGATGGGTCTCCTATAATCGATCGGATGGATGGTAGCTTCTCATCCTTTTGCCTATGTGAGGAGAAGGATCCTCATCTTGAGTCTCGAGGCAACTCCTCGACTCATTCTCGGTGACATTCCCCTTCATCACCGACTCGCCGATCGACGTCCAAGGGTGTGCATTCGATGGAGTCCGATCGAAGTTGTCTTCGATTGTCGGATGGGGATTCTTCTTCATCTGATTACGAATCAAGACTAGGTAGATAGACAGGTTCTATGTTTAGTCTTGAGTCGATTCAATTTTATCTAGACTTTCAGAAATTTGATTCACTTTATCCGAGAAGGAATACAACTCATCAAAGACAACATGAGGGTTTCCTCCACACAAAGGGTTGTCTTGTTAAAAACTCTAAATGTCTTGGAAGTGTTAGAATATCCCAAGAATATTCCATCACCGCCTTAGCATCAAAAGTTCTTAATTTAGATTTCCCATTGTTATGGATAAAACACTTACAACCAAAAGCTCACGAAATATGAGATTCTTGGAATCTTACCCTTCCAAATCTCATAAGGAGTCTTACCCTTGTCTTTGACAACTAAGCACTGTTCGGGTGTAGCAAGTTGTGTTGATGGCTTCACCCAAAACTGTGGGGGTTTCATACTCGGCTAACATGCTCCCGATCGCTTCCTTCAAAGTTCTCGTTTCCTTCTTTCAACCACTCCATATTGTTGAGGAGTTCTTGCTGAAGATGTCTCATGAATAATTCCACACTCATTGAAAAAGTTAGATAAACAGGAATTCAAAAATTTTGTGCCCTTATCACTCCTTATTTTAATAATATTAACACCCTTTTCATTCTCGAATGCATGCGAGCATCGGGGATCTTGTTCATAGTCTCATTTTTCTTGAAAAGAAATATAACCCAAGTGTATCTAGAAAAGTCATCTACTACAACAAGAGTATATTTTCTTCCACTAAACCGAGAGGAGAAACGAGGTCCAAACAGATCCGGATGAAGTAGTTGTAACACTCTTTCGGATGAAGAGGAGTTAATACTCTTAAATGAGTGTCTAGGCTGTTTACCTTTCTCGGGCATCACATTTAAAATCGGTGGATAAAAGTTTTTCAGTAATCCTTTGACAAGGTTATTTTTAGCCGACTTACTAAGGGTCTTGAAATTCGATGACTAAGCCTCTTGTGCCATAGCCAGTGAGATCTTCTCAGGCCTTAGCTATCGAGATAATTATCCTTGAGATAACTATTAAAGTTGGCCACATAGACATTACCATGTCGAAGCCGATTAAAAGTACCTTATCTAAGGAATTATCTAAAATATCACATTTATCCCTTGAAAATTTGACAAGAAAACCTTTATCACAAAGCTGAAACAGATAATGATTATGTTTCAAACCTTCAACAAAATATACCTCGATACTGAATATCCTTGATAATCAGTACCTACACCTTTAGTCCGACCACAATTATTGTCACTAAATAAGACTCTTGGACCATCAATGCTTTGAAAATTTGATAACGACCTCTTGTTATAGGTCATGTGTTGTGAACAACCACTATCAATGTACCATATAGAAGCTAAGATCTCTTCCTTGAGTGATGATCCCCGTGAATCCCGAAAAAGCAGATCGCTTATAAGGTACCCTAGTTATCTTGGGTCCTTGAAGGTCAAGTATCACTTTAGGTAACCAAATAAACATCTCATCTCCGAACAATAAATCGACTTGGTTTTGCTACCGAATCTGTCTACAATTGTACCACTTTTGAAGGATAACTTGTTGTATTCAGATTGAGTAATTTTCCTAAACTTAGGAAATGTGGGATAACATCTGCCCCTTCCATCAAAAGCATTATAATAAGAATTTCTTCTTATTTTGGTTCTCGGGTTTCTCCTAGTCTCGATAAGGAGTCCTCACCTGAATTTTTGTTTTCAGGTGGGAGATGCGATCCTTACTTGACTAATTGGTTTCCAAGGACCAATTTTAACCTCTTTTGATTGATCGGATGCTTTCACAAATTTCCTAGGTTTTTGTACATCCGATTTATTATTTCTATCATAACCAAGACCTCGTTTTGTCATGGGATTTTTGAGATGTATTAAATATATGGTCTATTGCTGATTGTGAATTATTAAGTTGACTAATTTTGAAGACTAGCTTCTCATTGTCTTTCTTAATTGATTCATTTTCAAAGATGACTTACTTCAAATTTGTCTTTTAAAGTTTTCAATTCATTTTCTAACCTTTGAGTAAGGTGGCCGATGTACTAGCCTCACTGGGAAAACATTCCCCGCTTGAATGTTTCCTCGGTTCAACGATTCATCACCGCTTGTCTTTAATTAGAATTTGAATTTGATCCTTTAAAGCCAAATTCTCTCGTCTCTAGCTATTTATAAGCAGCCGAGAGATGTCTTTAAATCTCTCAATAATTCATGAATAACCGGTTTGGTCATGATCGACATCTGATCGACATGAATCATTATCGAGAAGATGAATAGTAGATTACCTCTTTAGCCATGAGACAGATTTCATCATTTGATCGAAATCGATGAGGATGATGATGATGATGATTTCTTTGGCTCATTTTCTTCACCAATAAAGTCCTTTGATACTGCAAACCTCCTATCTCTCTTTTTCCTTTTCTCCTCCCTTTCATTAGGAGTCGAGTTGAGGACAATCGTAGGCGAAGTGTCTGGCTTGTTGCATGTGTAGCAGGTATCACTCTGTCGATCTAGGGCTGGAAGGATTTCTTGACAGGTGATCTCGTATCTTCTTGTCGGCTCTCGCTTTTATCATCATATGTATATTCATCTTCCTTTCTTCCCGATCTGGATCTTGATCTATCCTTTCCGCAAATCTCAATTTATTTCTTTTATACTTCATTCTCAATTTATCATACCTTTTGGTGAGCAGAGCCATCTGCTCCTTCGCAGATAGATCGGCTCCTACAGACTTGTTGACATCTTGTCTTCTTTCTTGACAAAGGCCACAGACTTAGATGAGGTGCTTGACTCCATCTCATCCTCCTCATCTTCTATTTGAATATCATATTCTAGAGCTTTAAGATGAGAAAATAAAGTATGGTGAGTAATAGAAGATAAATCTTGAGTAGCTTTAAGGATATTGGATTTCTCCGTCCATCTCTTGGTTAATGATCTCGGAATCTTGTTATTAATCTTCTTTTTCGTATAATTCTTTCCAAGGTCACCTGCTTTGTTGAGGAGATTAGTCAACCTTACATCTAACCGATCCACAGACTCTTTTTCCTTCATTTTGAATGTCTCAAATGCATGCAAGATCGATCACAGCTTGTTCTCTTTAACTTGATCTCGATCCCTCACAAACATTTGCTAAAGTCTCGCCACATTTCTTTGGCGGTTTTGCATTTCTTAACCTTCTCTATCCAATCTTTACTTAGAGTCTCAATGATTTCGATTCGAGCTACTTGATCAAGATTGTGGATCTTTCTTTCATCATTTGTCAATTCGTAACTCTTTTTCTCTTATGCAGTTCAAATTGGTGACTTCACTCCAGATGCTAGTGCCTCCATGATAAAATTTTATAGGTCCCTCTTCAAGAACCTCTTCCATCCTATCATGAATGGCCTTTAGATGATTCTCCATCCTGAATTTCCAGTAATCATAATCTTCAATAGAGAACTCGGGTAGATTCTGGACTTCTTGCTTTTTCCGATGACATGATGAGATAAAGAAACAAAATACTCCACAAAACTTATTAGTAGCACTGTTAGTCACAATAAAGAGAATGAAGAAAATCAAGATAATTTCAGAATCTCGCTTAAGACCTAAAATCAATATCGTAACAGACTTAACACCGCTCCGACACCACTTGTTGGTCCCGATTAGTTGAGTAGGTTAGATAAAGCGAGTATCAACCTTCTAGAAAAATCTAGAAGGGGGTTGAATAGATTTTTCAGATTTTCCAAATCTTTCAAAATATATTCAAAGTACCAAAGTGACACAATGAATTCAATATTAACCTCAACTTTTAATAAGATCAAAAGCAACACCGATATTCAGATCTTAATTTCAATTCGAAATTAAACTTTGAACAATAAATTGTAAATTGAACAGAAAGATAAATGAAAGCAGCTTAAGAACACTGATTTTATAGTGGTTCGATTATAACAATCCTACATCCACTCTCCTTCTCCAACTTGAAGAAGGGTCTCCACTAGCCGCTTACTTACTTACTTTACAATCTTTACAACTTACAACCCGATCTTCAACTCTTCAAAAATGCTAATCAAACTTCCAAATCTAACTCTAAGAATAAGAAGTGTATTTGAAGATGTGAAGTGAAGTGTTCTACAAACACTTAGAAAATTCTATGAAGAAATCTTGTGATTTGATAGAATAATTTTTTTAAAAGTGACTTGTGAATTCTGTGTATATTGTGTTTAGTAAAAATTATGTGAAAAGAAGTGCCTAGACCTATTTATAAGTCCTGAAAAGTCAGCTTAGTTTGTTAGTCAGTTCTAACAAACTAAAAAAATTGCTTTAACAAACTTAATCTTGAAAACTGCTAGACCTCACCTGTCCTTGTTCTACTCGTCTGCGGTGACTAGGTGAAGATTCGCCTTTCTTATTCTACTCGGCCTTATCTAGACCTCGCCTCGAGCTCTTCATGTTCGTCTCCCGCCGATGATTAGATTCAAGCTTGTCTCAGACGACTTGTACTCTTCTAGACCTCACCGACTAGATCGGTTCTTGACCCCGTCTCGATCGCCTTAGCTTACGATCTCAATCTCACTGCTTCGTGTCGCCCGATCAATCGAGCCGCTTCTTTTAACTCATCAAAACTTCTTGATCCAATGATAGTTTCGAAGAAAAAAAACGTAAAAATATAGATCTTAAAGAAAAAATATACAAATTAGACCAAAAGGCATGAATACTTACCGGTGGTTGGAGCGGTGGCATGTAAAGGGGACGATGGCCGGTAGCGGCGCAAACGGCGGTGGGAGAGGGAGGAGAGAAAGGGGAAAAGCTACGAACGGCGGTGGGAGAGAGACGGCATCATTAGCGGTACAAGAGCGAGAGAAAGGAACGGCGCAAATGAGCGTGGGGGCGGCACAAACGGCGGTGGGCGGTGGGGCGCGATGGCGGTGGGCGGTGTGTGAAGAAAAGAGAGAGAGAGAAAGGGGGAAGCGAGGTGAGCGGCGGAGAAAAAGAAACCGAGGAGAAAAAATAGGGTTTTAGCTTTTAAGTAAGGATAAATATGGTAATGAGTGATGAGTGTACTCAATAAATAAGGTGTGTATTCATCATGTGTGTGTACTAAATAAAAATGTGTGTGCATATAACTTGGGTCTAAACTCTAGAATTAAACTCTTCCACTACTGGACTCGCATTTTCCTCCAAATGGGCCTCAGGCCCATCGACCAAAATATTCCTCCGAAAGCCCAAATTCACCACTCCTATTTTCCTCATCATCATTTAAACTCCCTCCACTAACTTCGGATCAAAGATTTTTTCCATTAGAGTTATTCTTGGAACTGAAGATTCTTCATTAATTATTCTTCTCGACTCTGACAATTGCACAGAGTTCAAAGCATGATCTTCCCCATCTCTCGAAGTTTGATTCGTACCTCTGGCATCTGAAACGATAGAATCATCGGCGGTTTGGGTTCCACCCTTTCTGGGATGATTGCCCGGCACGACCCTCTTTATCGTCGCCGGTGCCGGATTCGGGATTGATCAGCGTCGGAATCCCAGTGCGACTCCGTCCCCTCACTGCCGTCCTCCTCCTTATCAGGCTTAAAATTACAAGAGCAAGCCAATTCCTCCATAACTCTAATTTTTTTTTATCGGTAAATGTTAGTTGTTAGCGGTTAGAAGTTAGTTCACCAAGTCTCCTTACAATTCCAAATACTCCAAGCCCTCCTTATATCTCCCACTCTAATTCGCTCCCAAAGGGAATCGAAACCAGTCTCCCACTTAAGTGAGGAGCCCGGTGGCCAAGCGGGCTAAGCCCCTTGGTTCCTCCATAACTCTAATTGTATAGCTTTTTCCGTCCACGTTTATCGTAAGAACCCTATTAATGAGATTTAAACTTGACGAAGAGACTAAAACCCTTGCAACCTCCAGATTTTGTTTTTGATCCGTCTTCTCGTCAATCTTGATAAGCCTACCAATTTGAGCACTAACTAATGAGAAAAAGCTAAGAGACCATGCATGATATGGCACTCCGTACAATAACAATTTTTTTCATAAAAAATAAGAGCAATTTCGATTGTATGAAATGATTAATAATTTTTGTTCATCGAAAGGATCGATGTTTATCAAAGTTTGTACGTAAATGATTGAGTATATCATAAATATTGGCAAAAAAAAAAAAAATCATGCAAAAACTTAAACACAAACTCATTACAAACATGCATATACCAAATATCATAAGAATACAATTCTACTATTGTACAACAAATCCAATAATAGACAACCTATTAAAAAAGTTAATATAAAAATAGTAATGTATACGGTGTACTATTTTACATAAATAAAGTTTATTATATTACAAACCTCATTCAAATTAAAATATCACTCAATTTATTATTCCTTAAATTTAAAGTTTATACATAAATGGTTGAGAATGTCATAAATATTGTCAAAAAAGCATGCAAAAATTTAAACACAAACTCATTACTAACATGCATATATCGATAAAAAGGGACAATGACTTTCTAATTAAATCAAAGAAACAATCATTAACAATTCTAATATGCATACGCTTGTCTAAGAAAAATCTTAAAAGAATATGTGCAATTAATAATAAGAAAAATCTTTAAAGAATATGTGCATTTATTAGTTTTAGATACGGAAGTTTAATTTTATCGAAAAAATATTTTACTAAGAATGTAAAAGAAGTACTATAACTTCTATATCGTAAAGAGAAAAAATAAAAATTCATTAATCTAAAGCCTTTATGATACAATAAAATCTAATATTCATAATAAGGGTTAAAGAAATTCAAAGCAAACTATATTATATTTTTGAAAAAGGGACATTAACTTATAACCGAAATAAAAAAATCAACAATTCGTAGCATTAATCTATGCAGAATTAATTCATAAAGCTCTACATAAATTAGGGGACATACATGATTTTTTTAAAGTCCTATGTTTTCATCAAAAATATAATAAGTAAATGAACTTATGCATAATAATATTATACAATAGAAATAAAATAAGAAACTCACATGTAAAAGTAATAGAAGAATGAGAGACCTAGAGAACTTTAAGTTCTTATAGTAAATCAATATATCTCAAACATAAATATTGTAAATAACAATATGATAATGTAAGATATTCATAAAAATGAAATATAACCAAATTCCAATATCATAATTTTCTTAATTTTTTTATTGGGACGGTGCCTTAATTTTCAAGTTAGTTCAACTTGAATTATATAATTTATTTATATTGAATACATTAATATTCTCACTCTAAATTAATTTAAAAATCTTTTTGTAATAAGTAATTTTTTTTTAAATACTTTGTTTTTGGTCAAAGATTTCAAATAGGAAATTAACCATCAAAGTTATGGGACAATAAATTTAGGACCGAAAATTAATGTATTAATATTTGTTTCCTTCTTTGTTATCATTATGAAAACTTAGATATTGAAGTAAGATATGATTGTATTGAAATAAGTTCTTGTGTTATACTATTTATAGTAATTAGATAAACTTAATATTTAGACAAATAAATAATTAATAGTTTAAAAATTAAGAATGATACTACATTTGAGATAATTACACATATACTACTATAAATATTTCAATTAATCAAAGCATGAAAATTTTTTATATTAATTAATTGATTTATCAATTTAGAGCAATATTATTTGCTCATGACTTTATGTTAAGAAGTAAATTACACATAATTTCGTCTGGGTATATTTTTTCTTACAAATAATTTTCTTTCTAAAAATGATATCACAAAAGTCAAAACTAAATCGTAAATTTAGATAATTATGAGATTTGATTTTAATTTGTTTTTCCTTTTAAATAAAATTCTATCAATTACTTTTTCAAAAGGATAGTAGACTAAAAAAATTGGTAAAATACAATTAATTACGGGATGTTACTCTTGAAAAAAATTAATTAAGTAAAAATTATCATTAGACACGGGATGCTACTATTGAAAAATTGTGGTCAAAGTAATTGATGATGTATGCTCAATCACTCAAAATAATTAACAATGATATCACATATACATATATCAAAATAAATTCCAAGGTATATATATAATTCATTTAAGTTAATTCATAGAGTAAGGTCAAAATTTTTTATTTTAAATTTGATAAAGTATACCATATTGATAAGTTAGTGTTGTTTCAAAGATTTATTAAGATATATTAATGATTTTCATCAACCATAATGACTTTCAATTATGTTAGTAATATATTAGTATTTTTTTATATTATTAAATTATTTTAGCCTTGATATTTTTCACATAGTTGTTTCTATTTGCAAAAATTAATTAATTTTTGTATGTTCAAATATAAGTTATAGTCCTTTTTCCAAAAAATATAATACACATATTTCTAATAATGTAATATTTAAATATAATACTAATTTTGTATATTGTTAATGTATGAGATTAATCAATTTTTATTAGAACCATTGTTTAATTGTGAACTTATTCATAAAGATTGAGTAGTGAGACATTGTTATATATAATTGTTAAAAATTAAAAGATATTTGCTATAAAATACACTTGAATTGTGCCTATCAAAAAAAAAAAAAAAATTACACTTAAATTGTTGTAGCAAGAAAAATTATTGTATTATACTTATTAAAATATTTAAAAATTTCATCTTTGTGTTTTAAATATAAACTACAGTTTTTTCTCATAAAATATAGTATACATACCTCTATTCATGTAACATATAAAAAAATAATAATAATAATTAAGTATATTGTAAATTTTAATCGTGGCTATGCAAACACGGTTCTTCCATTTATAATCATAACCCAAATATTCCTAAATTAATCATACATAATATATGATAAAATCTTCCCAAAATTTAAATATGACATTAAATCTTACCTAATAATGCTAATAAAAGCGATTCCTATTAATTGAATATTGTCAAATTATAAGTATAACGTTTAATTATTTATAGTAACACACAATTATCAAATTAATTTCTTCACAATATTTCTCATAATTAGATTGCGCCTCCATTGAGGATGTTTTTCCCTCCTCGGTTTGCTTCTCTTGAATTAATTAATATTTTATTTGCATAAAATCGTAGATAAATTACGTAGTAAGTAAGAGTAGAAAAAGTCAAATCAAGAAATTTATACTAATACACAATTGTCAAATTAATTTCTTAATTTTTGCTAATAATCAGGTGAATAGTAATTAATTTATAACTATGATAAAAAAAGAAATTTAATAAAATTTAAATGATTAATGAATTCGAGAGTTCATACATATTGAATTGAAAAATTGATCTTGATTTTATATTACCTCTTGAGAAACTATTCATGTGTCAAGGTCATATATAAGTATTTTGGTTGGACTCATGTACTTGGTATTTGATATGGTTAAATATGTACCTAAGAGTTTAATTTTTTTAAAAATGGGTAATCCAACACCCATTGTTTAATGTACAACTACAAAAAAATATGTACATTCAAAAACTCAATAATTTACATTAGATCACTATCGAAACAATAAAATAAAAAAATTACAAATGAATAGTCGCAGATCAACCACCACCGCTTTTTCTTCCGATTCCGCGAATGTGTTCTACATTTTATTAGTGCTCAGAACTTGGGTCGAGTGGCTCCTCCCTTTCCTCACGAGCAACGTAATATATTGATGATGGTGGTTGATAAGTGGTTAATTGTGCGTAAATTATGTGCTATTATTGGTTGTTTAATTATCAATTTCTAGCACAGCTTTAGTAATTCCGCTTATTATTTCTTTTGTCGCCAATTTACTTTGCTTTGTTATTTTTATATGAATTACGGAGTAAATTGGATGACGTTGGGAACCGGGAGGCAAAGTGAGTGTCGTGGTCAAACATGCTATATTTGGAAGAGCGAATCGGTGGTTTAATTTGAGTGATATAAGGAAAGAATTTATGACTTACTTATGGCAAAAGTCAAAGAAAAAGGGGGATGAACCTCGACAAGAGGAAAAAGGGGAGGAGAAAAGGTAACGCAGAGGTTTGGGAATTGGAGAAGGAGAACGGAGATTATTTTTTTACATTTCTTTGTGAAGACAAGTTGTAAGATTTTAATTATTTTGATTATTATCGTTGTTCGTTAATCATGTCTAGTAGCTAAACTATTATTTTCTAGTCCGAGGATGCTTTGAACTTTGAACGGTTTGAATTTCATGCAAATTAGTATAAACGTTGTTATTTCAATTCTCGGGTCTCGATTTTATTATTGTTTGATTATATGCTTTGCATGTTTTGAATAATAGATAAATTAGGATTGATCACCCCAATTGTTTACTATTCATCTCTAGCTAATTCACATTTTGTAATTCGTAATTGTGCAAATTTGTGATATGGTAGCAAAGAACAATAATATTTAAGTTGTATGATTCGAACGTTTCGATTTCATAGCTTAATTTTTCCTATCGCTTTAGTGGCGAATGCATTCTAGGAATTGAATCCCGAATACATGTTTTAGGATTATTCCCGGGATAGATTAATCAAGGGTCGTACTTTTTGGTTAATTAAACTTAAGAAACGATTCGAACTAGTTTGGTCGTACCACCGGTTTAGGGAAAAGATTCGAGAAAGAATTTGAATAGACGTGGATATTAATTTGAGTTAGGAAAACCATTCAAAGGGAAGCTATCCGAGGGCTAGATTGTTTCTTATATTGTTTAATCACACATGTGAGACTTGTTTTAGTTTAAGTCGTTGAATATTTGTTTTAGTAAATAGTATAGTCGAAACTCAACTCAATTCCTCCCCCTATTGTGTTACCGCTTTTGTTTCGCACAAATAATTCAATTCAATTACTCAGTTCCTCGTGGGATCGATCCCTTACTTGCCTCTACTACATTAGTAGGTTGGTTCGAGTAATTAATTTATTTTGGGTGCCGTGACAGACACCAAATTTTGGCGCCGTTGCCGGAATCGTTGGTAATTTTGATGAATTTTTTTCGTGTTTTAATTTGTGTTGGAAAAAAATTCTGGAAAAATCTTTCAAAAAAAATCTGGAAATTTCATTCGGGAATTGTTTGCATTTGTTCTTTTTCCCGAGTTTAACACTCAACCCTTCGGTGTTTTGTTTTGTTTCTTGAAAATTTGTGAAAAATTTCTACGAACTCGGTACCGTACGCCTGGAACTTTATTTTCTATTGTATGCGCTTGCTAACATCCGACCCTCTCGAGTGTCTGTTTAGTGATTTTATTGCAATGAATGATCACGCGTTCACAACGCGATAAACAACTCGCATTTGATTCGGAGGTAGAAAGAACAGCAAGGAGACTTAGGAAGGATACTCGTGCACGTCTACAGATTGATTTCTCACCAATAGGCGAAACGAGTAGTGAAGGAAGTGATATTAGTGAAGAGCTAAGTTTTGAGACTAACTTCGAAAACATGGGCTGCAGGAACGACGAGAGGACGATGAATGAGTTGGCAAATCCGCCACAAACCATCAACCTCTTTGCATTACTATTCCTACTCTTGCTACTAATGTTAATTTTGAACTTAAATCAGGTTAATTCACTTATTGTCTTCTTTTAATGGTCTTGCGGTGAAAACCCACATGCTTTTCTCGAAAGAATTCCACGTTGTATGTTCAAGCATGAAGCCAACAGGAGTTTCAGCGGAGCATGTCAAGTTGAGTGCATTCCCGTTTGCACTAAAAAGCACCGCACGAGACCGGTTATATTTCTTGCCACCTGGATCAGCTTACTTCATGGAATGAGATGGAGAAGCTATTTCTCCAACACTATTTTCCAGCCACCCGAGTGGCGCCTTGAGGAAAGAAATTTCGGGTGCTAGACAGGGGCCGGGGAGACACTGTATGAGTATTGGGAGCGTTTTCAAACGCCTCATAGCTTCGCGTGCCCACAAAGATCAAATCGCTGATCAATTGCTTATCCAATATTTCTACGAAGGTCTCACTCTCACCGATAGAAACATGCTCGATGCAGCGAGTGGAGGAGCTTTGATGAGTAAAACACCAACAATGTACGGGAATTGATTTCTAGCATGGCAAAAGCAAATACCCAAAGAATTTGGAGTACGTGATGCCATGAGCAGACCTATGGAGCACCCTAAGAATGATGCCTTAGAAAAATTGCGAGCATGATGGAGATGATGATGATGGTCAAAGCTCCGTAAGTCCGTCCTGTAAAGTTTGCCATACTACAGAGCATTCTATCGATGATTGTCGAGTTACGAATGATAGGTTAGAGCAAGCTAATGCAGTTGGTTATGGGAATTTTCAAGGTCAAAGGTATGATCCATATTCCAAAGACCTACAATCCTCGGGTGGAGAGATCATCCCAACCTTCAAGTTATGGAAACCAACAAAATAATCAACCAGAGACAATTTCAGCACCTTCATTTCAGAACGAAAATTCCAATTATTTAGAGGGAATAATAGAGGTGGTGAGAGCTATGGGCAACATATGGGTGAGAAGGATTCAGGACCTTCTTTGGAGGATATGATGAAAGCGTTGACATCCAACACCATGAAGTTTCAAAGCAAAGACACTCAAGTGGTGATAAAGTCTTTAGAATCGGGCATGAAATTTAGAGTCCAGTCGAAGGAATTTGGAAGCCCAAATGAGCCAAATAGCGATGCCGTTAGCCGATTACAAGCACAATATAGTGGTAAGCTACCTTTTCAACCCGAAACTAATCCTAGAAATGTGAGTGTCATCACCTTGCGTAGTGGTAAGCAATTGGAGGAAATTTTGCCACCAACACGTCGGGAAAAGGTGAGGAACAGAATGTAGAGGGATGAGGAGGAGCAGCCCATGGTACCGAAAGAGAAAGCAGAGGAAGAGGAAGTTGTTCCCAAAAATGACGGACCTTGTTGCACTAACACCACATCGGTGTCGGTGGACCGTAAAACGAAAATTCGGGTAAAATCTCATAATTCGATTCCCGTTGATACTAATATTTTACATTTCCCTTGCAGGATGAAAAAACTATAAAAGGTATCAAGGATCAAGAGACACTTGAAGTGTTTCGAAAGGTTGAGCTCAAGATACCCTTGATGGAGGCCGTGAAACAAATTCCTAGATATGTCAAATTTTTGAAGGAATTATGTACCAACAAGCGGAAGCTAGCCAATGATGAGAAGATTTTTATGGGAGAGAATGTCTCACCTGTACTTCAACGAAGTTGCCTCCAAAGAGAAAGGATCCCGGCATGTTCGTCATCCCTTGCACGATAGGGAACCATAAGATCGAGCAAGCTATGCTTGATCTTGGGGCCGCTTATTAATGTCATGCCTTTGGCAGTGTATGAGCAGCTAGGTATCGGGCCATTGAATAAAATCGAGTTGTTGTTCAGCTAGCCGATAAAAGTCTTGTCTACCCTACCGGAGTAGTTGAGGACGCCCTCGTGGAGGTAAACCACTTGATATTTTCGCTGATTTCTATGTATTAAATATGAATGAGAACTCGATGGATTCCACACCTATTTTGTTGGGAAGACCATTCTTGAATACTTCCCAAATAAAATAGATGTTCGTGAGGGGACACTCACTATGGAATTTGATGGGCTGATTATCTATTTAAATATATTTGATGCTATGAAATTCCCTAATGAGTCCGACTGCTGTTTTACGTGAGTATTGTTGAGCCTATTGTACAGAAATTTTTGAGCTTGATTGTAGGAATTGGTTATTGGAAAAATTCATGCTTAACTGCAAGGGGAAGATAAAGGAGTTAGGGCCATTGAGGAACCGGAGCTTGAATTGAAGCCACCTCCTAACCACTTGAAGTACACATATATGGATCAAGAGACACTTGAAGTGTTTCGAAAGGTTGAGCTCAAAGATACCCTTGATGGAGGCTGTGAAACAAATTCCTAGATATGCCAAATTTTTGAAGGAATTGTGTACCAACAAGCGGAAGCTAGCCAATGATGAGAAGATTTTTATGGGAGAGAATGTCTCAGTTGTACTTCAACGAAGTTGCCTCCAAAGAGAAAGGATCCCGCATGTTCGTCATCCCTTGCACGATAGGGAACCATAAGATCGAGCAAGCTATGCTTGATCTTGGGGCCGCTTATTAATGTCATGCCTTTGGCGTGTATGAGCAGCTAGGTATCGGGCCATTGAATAAAACTGGAGTTGTTGTTCAGCTAGCCGATAAAAGTCTTGTCTACCCTACCGGAGTAGTTGAGGACGTCCTCGTGGAGGTAAACCAGTTGATATTTCGCTGATTTCTATGTATTAAATATGAATGAGAACTCGATGGATTCCACACCTATTTTGTTGGGTAGAGCATTCTTGAATACTTCCCAAATAAAAATAGATGTTCGTGAGGGACACTCACTATGGAATTCCGACTGGCAGATTATCTATTTTAATATATTTGATGCTATGAAATTCCCTAATGAGTCCGACTCTGTTTTTTTGTGAGTATTGTTGAGCCTATTGTACAGAAATTTTTGAGCTTGATTGTAGGAATTGGTTATTGAAAAATTCATGCTTAACTGCAAGTGGGAAGATAAAGGAGTTAGGGCCATTGAGGAACCTGAGCTTGAATTGAAGCCACCTCCTAAGCACTTGAAGTACACATATATGAGCAAAATTGGTTGAAATAAATTTCTTATGTCGAGCCAACGACAATAAAAAAGGCGCTTGTTGGGAGGCAACCCAATATTTTATTTTAATATCGCTTTTTTATTTTTTTATTTTTGTTTTATTTTTATTTGTGAGTTTAATTAGTTTTTTTTTTGCTTGTGTTCTCCTTGTTATTCTCAGGTTCCCATTATGACTTTGGACCCACCTTATTCTTGCCCGGAACATCCTCCCACCGATTAGCACCCGGTAACCCCGCTCCACTCTTTATGTATTTCTTTATGGTGCAAGTTGTTTTGATCGTACATTTGTGCTAGGGACTAGCACCTGTTTAAGTGTGGGGGGCTTTGATAGCTTTGATTCATGGCTACTTCGTTTATTTTTGTGTTTCTTGTGTCTTGTGGCTCTATCGTGGTATGTTGGTGTATTTTTGTGGAGTTCGAGCATGATAGTTGAACACTTAGCTGTTGATGTAGCTGCTGATTTTTCATTAAATATGCTGAAAACGTGAATTGCATGTCTTGATTGGTGATTGCACTTGAATTCATGTGTTAGTCATAGAATTGAGTCGATTGTTAGTTGCTTGGCTTTAACATTACAATCGATAATTTGTTCTTGGTAGTTGTTTTGGTCTTTTGGAAAAGTGAAGTTTGGGTTGGTGCTTAAAGTTGAAAATAATAAATGTGTGGTTGGAGGAAAAAATAAACAAAAAGAGTTCTAGTTGAAGAATTGTGAAAAAATAACGAGGGGCCGATACGGCTGCTGCTCTTGGGGGCTCAAGTGTGAAAAAAAAAAAAAAGAAAAAAAAGAGAACACGAAAAGAGCTAAAACTCTGAGAGTAGTGCGGAGTCATGAGCCCTCGTTTGAAAATCGAAAAAAAAGAAGAAAAGAAAAGAAAAAAATAAAGGAGTTAGGCACCACTCAAGATTTTTACTTTGAAGAAAGACCGAATCCAATTTATTTGAGAACAAGTTGTTAGGGAGTTTTGGAGAAGACTTGAGTAGCTAAGAGTAGATGAGATTTTATGATTGATCGTGAGTATGAGTTGTAATTATTTTGATAGGCACGTGAAACATGAGTTTGACTCGGGAATTCGTGGCAAGAGAAATAGAAGAGTGTCTTAACTATTTTTGCTTGAGCCTGTGTGTAGTATTTGCTTGAGGACAAGCAAAAGCTTAAGTGTGGAGGGATTTGATAAGTGGTTAATTGTGCGTAAATTATGTGCTATTATTGGTTGTTTAATTATCAATTTCTAGCACGCTTTAGTAATTCCGCTTATTATTTCTTTTGTCGCCAATTTACTTTGCTTTGTTATTTTTATATGAATTACGGTAAATTGGATGACGTTGGGAACCGGGAGGCAAAGTGAGTGTCGTGGTCAAACATGCTATATTTGGAAGAGCGAATCGGTGGTTTAATTTGAGTGATATAAGGAAAGAATTTATGACTTACTTATGGCAAAAGTCAAAGAAAAAGGGGGATGAACCTGGACAAGAGGAAAAAGGGGAGGAGAAAAGGTAACGCAGAGGTTTGGGAATTGGAGAAGGAGAACGGAGATTATTTTTTTACATTTCTTTGTGAAGACAAGTTGTAAGATTTTAATTATTTTGATTATTATCGTTGTTCGTTAATCATGTCTAGTAGCTAAACTTTTATTTTCTAGTCCGAGGATGCTGAACTTTGAACGGTTTGAATTTCATGCAAATTAGTATAAACGTTGTTATTTCAATTTGGTCTCGATTTTATTATTGTTTGATTATATGCTTTGCATGTTTTGAATAATAGATAAATTAGGATTGATCACCCCAATTGTTTACTATTCATCTCTAGCTAATTCACATTTTGTAATTCGTAATTGTGCAAATTTGTGATATGGTAGCAAAGAACAATAATATTTAAGTTGTATGATTCGAACGTTTCGATTTCATAGCTTAATTTTTCCTATCGTTTTATGCGAATGCATTCTAGGAATTGAATCTCGAATACATGTTTTAGGATTATTCCTGGGATAGATTAATCAAGGGTCGTACTTTTTGGTTAATTAAACTTAAGAAACGATTCGAACTAGTTTGGTCGTACCACTGGTTTAGGGAAAAGATTCGAGAAAGAATTTGAATAGACGTGGATATTAATTTGAGTTAGGAAAACCGTTCAAAGGGAAGCTATCCGAGGGCTAAATTGTTTCTTATATTGTTTAATCACACATGTGAGACTTGTTTTAGTTTAAGTCGTTGAATATTTGTTTTAGTAAATAGTATAGTCGAAACTCAACTCAATTCCTCCCCCTATTGTGTTACCGTTTTGTTTCGCACAAATAATTCAATTCAATTACTCGGTTCCTCGTGGGATCGACCCTTACTTGCCCTACTACATTAGTAGGTTGGTTCGAGTAATTAATTTATTTTTGAGTGCCGGCATGACACACCAAATTTTGGCGCCGTTGCTGAATCGTTGGTAATTTTGATGAATTTTTTTTTCGTGTTTTAATTTGTGTTGGAAAAAAATTCTGGAAAAATCTTTCAAAAAAATCTGGAAATTTCATTCTGGGAATTGTTTGCATTTGTTCTTTTTCTCGAGTTTAACACCGACCCTTCAGTGTTTTGTTTTGTTTCTTGAAAATTTGTGAAAAATTTCTCGCGAACCGTGTATGCGTTACAGAACTTTATTTTCTATTATGCGCTTGCTAACACCGACCCTCTCAGTGTCTCGTTTAGTGATTTTATTGCAATGAATGATCACGCGTTCACAACGCCGATAAACAACTCGCATTTGATTCGGAGGTAGAAAGAACAGCAAGGAGACTTAGGAAGGATACTCGTGCACGTCGGCAGATTGATTTCTCACCGATAGGCGAAACGAGTAGTGAAGGAAGTGATATTAGTGAAGAGCTAAGTTTTGAGACTAACTTCGAAAACATGGTCACAGGTGGAGCAGCGAGAGGACGATGAATGAGTTGGCAAATCCGCCACAAACCATCAACCTCTTTGCATTACTATTCCTACTCTTGCTACTAATGTTAATTTTGAACTTAAATTTGGGTTAATTCACTTATTGTCTTTTTTAATGGTCTTGCAGTGAAAACCCACATGCTTTTCTGAAAGAATTCCACGTTGTATGTTCAAGCATGAAGCCAACAGGAGTTTCAATGGAGCATGTCAAGTTGAGTGCATTCCCGTTTGCACTAAAAAGCACCGCACGAGACTGGTTATATTTCTTGCCACCCAGATCAGTTACTTCATGGAATGAGATGGAGAAGCTATTTCTCCAACACTATTTTCCACCACCCGAGTTGCAGTCTTGAGGAAAGAAATTTCAGGTGCTAGACAGGGCAGGGAGACACCGTATGAGTATTGGGAGCGTTTCAAACGCCTCATAGCTTCGTGCCCACAAAGCATCAAATCGCTGATCAATTGCTTATCCAATATTTCTACGAAGGTCTCACTCTCACCGATAGAAACATGCTCGATGCAGCCGGTGGAGGAGCTTTGATGAGTAAAACACCAACAATGTACGGGAATTGATTTCTAGCATGGCGGCAAATACCCAAAGAATTTGGAGTACGTGATGCCATGAGCAGACCTATGGAGCACCCTAAGAATGATGCCTTAGAAAAAATTGCGAGCATGATGGAGATGATGATGATGGTCAAAGCTCCGAAGTCCGTCCCGTAAAGTTTGCCATACTACGAGCATTCTATCGATGATTGTCGAGTTACGAATGATAGGTTAGAGCAAGCTAATGCGATTGGTTATGGGAATTTTCAAGGTCAAAGGTATGATCCATATTCCAAAGACCTACAATCCTCGGGTGGAGAGATCATCACAACCTTCGTTATGGAAACCAACAAAATAATCAACCAGAGACAATTTCGACCTTCATTTCAGAACGAAAATTCCAATTATTTAGAGGGAATAATAGAGGTGGTGAGAGCTATGGGCAACATATGGGTGAGAAGGATTCAGGACCTTCTTTGGAGGATATGATGAAAGCGTTGACATCCAACACCATGAAGTTTCAAAGAAGACACTCAAGTGGTGATAAAGTCTTTAGAATCTGGGCAGCGAAATTTAGAGTCCTGGTCGAAGGAATTTGGAAGCCCAAATGAGCCAAATAGCCGATCTTGATTAGCCGCCATAAGCACAATATAGTGGTAAGCTACCTTTTCAACCCGAAACTAATCCTAGAAATGTGAGTGTCATCACCTTGCGTAGTGGTAAGCAATTGGAGGAAATTTTGCCACCAACACGTCAGAAAAAGGTGAGGAACAGAATGTAGAGGATGAGGAGGAGCAGCCCATGGTACCGAAAGAGAAAGCAGAGGAAGAGGAAGTTGTTCCCAAAAATCGGGACGCAGATCGCACTAACACCGACCACATCGTGTCGGTGGACCGTAAACGAAAATTCAGGTAAAATCTCATAATTCGATTCTGTTGATACTAATATTTTACATTTCCCTTGCAGGATGAAAAACTATAAAAGGTATCAAGGATCAAGAGACACTTGAAGTGTTTCGAAAGGTTGAGCTCAAGATACCCTTGATGGAGGTGTGAAACAAATTCCTAGATATGCCAAATTTTTGAAGGAATTGTGTACCAACAAGCGGAAGCTAGCCAATGATGAGAAGATTTTTATGGGAGAGAATGTCTCAAATTCTGTACTTCAACGAGAAGTTGCCTCCAAAGAGAAAGGATCCCGGCATGTTCGTCATCCCTTGCACGATAGGGAACCATAAGATCGAGCAAGCTATGCTTGATCTTGGGGCCGCTTATTAATGTCATGCCTTTGGCAGTGTATGAGCAGCTAGGTATCGGGCCATTGAATAAAACTGGAGTTGTTGTTCACTAGCCGATAAAAGTCTTGTCTACCTCTACCGGAGTAGTTGAGGACGCCCTCGTGGAGGTAAACCATTGATATTTTCTGCTGATTTCTATGTATTAAATATGAATGAGAACTCGATGGATTCCACACCTATTTTGTTGGGAAGACCATTCTTGAATACTTCCCAAATAAAAATAGATGTTCGTGAGGGGACACTCACTATGGAATTTGATGGGCTGATTATCTATTTAAATATATTTGATGCTATGAAATTCCCTAATGAGTCCGACTGCTTTTTTCCGTGAGTATTGTTGAGCCTATTGTACAGAAATTTTTGAGCTTGATTGTAGGAATTGGTTATTGGAAAAATTCATGCTTAACTGCAAGGGGAAGATAAAGGAGTTAGGGCCATTGAGGAACCGGAGCTTGAATTGAAGCCACCTCCTAACCACTTGAAGTACACATATATGGATCAAGAGACACTTGAAGTGTTTCGAAAGGTTGAGCTCAAAGATACCCTTGATGGAGGCTGTGAAACAAATTCCTAGATATGCCAAATTTTTGAAGGAATTGTGTACCAACAAGCGGAAGCTAGCCAATGATGAGAAGATTTTTATGGGAGAGAATGTCTCACCTGTACTTCAATGTGAAGTTGCCTCCAAAGAGAAAGGATCGGCATGTTCGTCATCCCTTGCACGATAGGGAACCATAAGATCGAGCAAGCTATGCTTGATCTTGGGGCCGCTTATTAATGTCATGCCTTTGGCAGTGTATGAGCAGCTAGGTATCGGGCCATTGAATAAAACTGGAGTTGTTGTTCAGCTAGTCGATAAAAGTCTTGTCTACCCTAGGAGTAGTTGAGGACGTCCTCGTGGAGGTAAACCAGTTGATATTTCCCGCTGATTTCTATGTATTAAATATGAATGAGAACTCGATGGATTCCACACCTATTTTGTTGGGTAGAGCATTCTTGAATACTTCCCAAATAAAAATAGATGTTCGTGAGGGGACACTCACTATGGAATTTGACGGCGATTATCTATTTTAATATATTTGATGCTATGAAATTCCCTAATGAGTCCGACTGCTTTTTTCCGTGAGTATTGTTGAGCCTATTGTACAGAAATTTTTGAGCTTGATTGTAGGAATTGGTTATTGGAAAAATTCATGCTTAATGTGCAAGGGGAAGATAAAGGAGTTAGGGCCATTGAGGAACCGGAGCTTGAATTGAAGCCACCTCCTAAGCACTTGAAGTACACATATATGGGCAAAATTGGTTGAAATAAATTTCTTATGTCGAGCCAACGACAATAAAAAGGCGCTTGTTGGGAGGCAACCCAATATTTTATTTTAATATCGTTTTTTAATTTTTAATTTTTGTTTTATTTTTATTTGTGAGTTTAATTAGTTTTTTTTTTTGCTTGTGTTCTCCTTGTTATTCTCAGGTTCCCATTATGACTTTGGACCCACCTTATTCTTGCAAGAACATCCTCCCACCGATTAGCACCCGGTAACCCCGCTCCACTCTTTATGTATTTCTTTATGGTGCAAGTTGTTTTGATCGTACATTTGTGCTAGGGACTAGCACCCGTTTAAGTGTGTGGGGGCTTTGATAGCTTTGATTCATGGCTACTTGTTTATTTTTGTGTTTCTTGTGTCTTGTGGCTCTGTCGTGGTATGTTGGTGTATTTTTTGTGGAGTTCGAGCATGATAGTTGAACACTTAGCCGTTGATGTAGCTGCTGATTTTTCTCGTTAAATATGCTGAAAACGTGAATTGCATGTCTTGATTGGTGATTGCACTTGAATTCATGTGTTAGTCATAGAATTGAGTCGATTGTTAGTTGCTTGGCTTTGACATTACAATCTGATAATTTGTTCTTGGTAGTTGTTTTGGTCTTTTGGAAAAGTGAAGTTTGGGTTGGTGCTTAAAGTTGAAAATAATAAATGTGTGGTTGGAGGAAAAATAAACAAAAGAGTTCTAGTTGAAGAATTGTGAAAAAATAACGAGGGGCCGATACGGCCCGCTCTTGGGGGCTCAAGTGTGAAAAAAAAGGAAAAAAAAAAGAGAACACGAAAAGAGCTAAAACACGAGAGTAGTGCGGAGCCGCGAGCCCTCGTTTGAAAATCGAAAAAAAAAAGAAGAAAAGAAAAGAAAAAATAAAGGAGTTAGGCACCACTCAAGATTTTTACTTTGAAGAAAGACCGAATCCAATTTATTTGAGAACAAGTTGTTAGGGAGTTTTGGAGAAGACTTGAGTAGCTAAGAGTAGATGAGATTTTATGATTGATCGTGAGTATGAGTTGTAATTATTTTGATAGGCACGTGAAACATGAGTTTGACTCGGGAATTCAAAGTGGCAAGAGAAATAGAAGAGTGTCTTAACTATTTTTGCTTGAGCCCGTGTGTGTAGTATTTGCTTGAGGACAAGCAAAAGCTTAAGTGTGGAGGGATTTGATAAGTGGTTAATTGTGCGTAAATTATGTGCTATTATTGGTTGTTTAATTATCAATTTCTAGCACAGCTTTAGTAATTCCGCTTATTATTTCTTTTGTCGCCAATTTACTTTGCTTTGTTATTTTTATATGAATTACGGTAAATTGGATGACGTTGGGAACCGGGAGGCAAAGTGAGTGTCGTGGTCAAACATGCTATATTTGGAAGAGCGAATCGGTGGTTTAATTTGAGTGATATAAGGAAAGAATTTATGACTTACTTATGGCAAAAGTCAAAGAAAAAGGGGGATGAACCTCGACAAGAGGAAAAAGGGGAGGAGAAAAGGTAACGCAGGAGGTTTGGGAATTGGAGAAGGAGAACGGAGATTATTTTTACATTTCTTTGTGAAGACAAGTTGTAAGATTTTAATTATTTTGATTATTATCGTTGTTCGTTAATCATGTCTAGTAGCTAAACTTTTATTTTCTAGTCCGAGGATGCTGAACTTTGAACGGTTTGAATTTCATGCAAATTAGTATAAACGTTGTTATTTCAATTCTGGTCTCGATTTTATTATTGTTTGATTATATGCTTTGCATGTTTTGAATAATAGATAAATTAGGATTGATCACCCCAATTGTTTACTATTCATCTCTAGCTAATTCACATTTTGTAATTCGTAATTGTGCAAATTTGTGATATGGTAGCAAAGAACAATAATATTTAAGTTGTATGATTCGAACGTTTCGATTTCATAGCTTAATTTTTCCTATCGCTTTTAGGGCGAATGCATTCTAGGAATTGAATCTCGAATACATGTTTTAGGATTATTCCTGGGATAGATTAATCAAGGGTCGTACTTTTGGTTAATTAAACTTAAGAAACGATTCGAACTAGTTTGGTCGTACCATTGGTTTAGGGAAAAGATTCGAGAAAGAATTTGAATAGACGTGGATATTAATTTGAGTTAGGAAAACCGTTCAAAGGGAAGCTATCCGAGGGCTAAATTGTTTCTTATATTGTTTAATCACACATGTGAGACTTGTTTTAGTTTAAGTCGTTGAATATTTGTTTTAGTAAATAGTATAGTCGAAACTCAACTCAATTCCTCCCCCTATTGTGTTACCGTTTTGTTTCGCACAAATAATTCAATTCAATTACTCGGTTCCTCGTGGGATCGACCCTTACTTGCCCTACTACATTAGTAGGTTGGTTCCGTAATTAATTTATTTTTTGAGTGCCGGCGACAAAGACACCAAATTTTGGCGCCGTTGCCGGAATCTGGTAATTTTGATGAATTTTTTTCGTGTTTTAATTTGTGTTGGAAAAAATTCTGGAAAAATCTTTCAAAAAAATCTGGAAATTTCATTCGGGAATTGTTTGCATTTGTTCTTTTTCTCGAGTTTAACACTCGACCCTTCGAGTGTTTTGTTTTGTTTCTTGAAAATTTGTGAAAAATTTCTGCGAACTGATGTCATGCGTTACGGAACTTTATTTTCTATTGTCTGCTTGCTAACACCGACCCTCTCAAAGGTCTGCTTAGTGATTTTATTGCAATGAATGATCACGCGTTCACAACGCGATAAACAACTCGCATTTGATTCGGAGGTAGAAAGAACAGCAAGGAGACTTAGGAAGGATACTCGTGCACGTCGGCAGATTGATTTCTCACCGATAGGCGAAACGAGTAGTGAAGGAAGTGATATTAGTGAAGAGCTAAGTTTTGAGACTAACTTCGAAAACATGGCTGCAGGGAACGACGAGAGGACGATGAATGAGTTGGCAAATCCGGCCACAAACCATCAACCTCTTTGCATTACTATTCCTACTCTTGCTACTAATGTTAATTTTGAACTTAAATTTGGGTTAATTCACTTATTGTCTTTTTTAATGGTCTTGCGGTGAAAACCCACATGCTTTTCTCTCGAAAGAATTCCACGTTGTATGTTCAAGCATGAAGCCAACAGAGTTTCAGCGGAGCATGTCAAGTTGAGTGCATTCCCGTTTGCACTAAAAAGCACCGCACGAGACTGGTTATATTTCTTGCCACCCAGATCAGTTACTTCATGGAATGAGATGGAGAAGCTATTTCTCCAACACTATTTTCCAGCCACCCGAGTTGCAGTCTTGAGGAAAGAAATTTCAGTGCTAGACAGGGGCCGGGGGAGACACCGTATGAGTATTGGGAGCGTTTCAAACGTCTCATAGCTTCGTGCCCACAAAGATCAAATCGCTGATCAATTGCTTATCCAATATTTCTACGAAGGTCTCACTCTCACCGATAGAAACATGCTCGATGCAGCCGGTGGAGGAGCTTTGATGAGTAAAACACCAACACTGTGACGGGAATTGATTTCTAGCATGGCAAAGCAAATACCCAAAGAATTTGGAGTACGTGATGCCATGAGCAGACCTATGGAGCACCCTAAGAATGATGCCTTAGAAAAATTGCGAGCATGATGGAGATGATGATGATGGTCAAAGCTCCGTAAGTCCGTCCCCGTAAAGTTTGCCATACTACAGAGCATTCTATCGATGATTGTCGAGTTACGAATGATAGGTTAGAGCAAGCTAATGCGGTTGGTTATGGGAATTTTCAAGGTCAAAGGTATGATCCATATTCCAAAGCACCTACAACTCGGGTGGAGAGATCATCCCAACCTTCGTTATGGAAACCAACAAAATAATCAACCAGAGACAATTTCAGACCTTCATTTCAGGAACGAAAATTCCAATTATTTAGAGGGAATAATAGAGGTGGTGAGAGCTATGGGCAACATATGGGTGAGAAGGATTCAGGACCTTCTTTGAAGGATATGATGAAAGCGTTGACATCCAACACCATGAAGTTTCAGCAAGACACTCAAGTGGTGATAAAGTCT
The DNA here is from genome assembly GCA_030762865.1 of Paraleonurus japonicus. Classification (NCBI taxonomy): domain Eukaryota; kingdom Viridiplantae; phylum Streptophyta; class Magnoliopsida; order Lamiales; family Lamiaceae; genus Paraleonurus; species Paraleonurus japonicus. The sequence goes on along the minus strand of CM061057.1, from coordinate 38,267,565 downwards.
TTAGAATGCGGGCAGCGAAATTTAGAGTCCTGGTCGAAGGAATTTGGAAGCCCAAATGAGCCAAATAGCCGAGTCTTGCTAGCCATTACAAGCACAATATAGTGGTAAGCTACCTTTTCAACCCGAAACTAATCCTAGAAATGTGAGTGTCATCACCTTGCGTAGTGGTAAGCAATTGGAGGAAATTTTGCCACCAACACGTCAGAAAAAGGTGAGGAACAGAATGTAGAGGATGAGGAGGAGCAGCCCATGGTACCGAAAGAGAAAGCAGAGGAAGAGGAAGTTGTTCCCAAAAATCTGGACGCAGATCGCACTAACACTGACCCCCTTGGTGTTTTGTTTTGTTTCTTGAAAATTTGTGAAAAATTTCTGCGAACCGGTACCGTACGTTACGGAACTTTATTTTCTATTGTTCGCTTGCTAACACCGACCCTCTCGAGTGTCTGTTTAGTGATTTTATTGCAATGAATGATCACGCGCTCACAACGCGATAAACAACTCGCATTTGATTCGGAGGTAGAAAGAACAGCAAGGAGACTTAGGAAGGATACTCGTGCACGTCTACAGATTGATTTCTCACCGATAGGCGAAACGAGTAGTGAAGGAAGTGATATTAGTGAAGAGCTAAGTTTTGAGACTAACTTCGAAAACATGGCTGCAGGAACGACGAGAGGACGATGAATGAGTTGGCAAATCCGGCCACAAACCATCAACCTCTTTGCATTACTATTCCTACTCTTGCTACTAATGTTAATTTTGAACTTAAATGCGGGTTAATTCACTTATTGTCTTCTTTTAATGGTCTTGCGGTGAAAACCCACATGCTTTTCAATTCAATTCAATTACTCGGTTCCTCGTGGATCGACTTTACTTGCCTCTACTACATTAGTAGGTTGGTTCGGGTAATTAATTTATTTTTGGGTGCCGCGACAAGACACCGGTGGTGGTGTAATTGTGATGACAATGAACCAAAAACTCAATAATTTATAGTGGAGGGTGAGGCTGAAAATGAGAGATGAATTAGAGAGATATACGTCATATTAATTGTGCATGTCTGCTACCTAAATTAGATGTTTGACCATGTGGATGACCATGATGAAACAAAAGAAATTCGATCAACGAACCAGGTGAAATGACGCCAAAACTCAAATATGAAATGCGAGCTGCTTTTATATATTATAAGATAAGATGTCAAAAATCGTCTCGCCTCGCAATATTTGGCATGGAATGTCTAGATTATTAATTACTTGAAGTATAAATTCTAAAATATAAAGTTCAAGAAAATAAAGAAGAAATTTGTGACGCTGAAAACCCTATTAAGAAGGAAAAAATGTGGATGATGACAAAACCACCGAAATTCACCGGATAATGGTTGGAGATGATTTATTGTTAGTGACAGGGCAAATTTGTCTTCGTGGTTGGAGATGCCCTAACAAAAGGCACACTTTTATAAAATATTTCATGGTATAATATAATTTAAAATGAAAAATTCAGAACTCACGAGATCCTAAGCAAGTCGAGAATAGGTCAAACGAATTTTTTTAAAAACTCGCGCAAAAACAAATATAAAAACTCGCACACAGGTTGTGTTATTGTAAGGGGTAAGTATGTGTTATTAGTCTTTACAGTAAATAAAATATTTGTTCGTGTATTGCTATAAAAAAATTATTGTTATTATGGCACGTATGTGTTTTTTTATTTTGTTCATCTCTTTAAATTTATGGGGTTTTTTTTTTTTTTTTTTTTTTTGCACTTGTATTGGTTTGTTCATATATTAACACATCTTTCTTCATAAAGTAATATGTTTGTGTTCATATAGTAACATATTTTTCAATAACTTATATGTGTTATTATAAAGATGAATATTTATTTGACAAAAATGTATTACTTGTTCTTACAATAACACATATTTGTTCTTACAAGAACGCATGTTTGACCGTATATTAACACAATCAGTTTTTATTCTTACCTTTACACGAGTTTTTGGACAAATATGTAGTAATACTTGTTCTTACAATAACACATATTTGCTTTACAAGAAGATGTTTGACCTTATAGTAACACAATCTGAGAGTGTGTTTTTATTTTTGCTTTTGCTTGTGTTTTTAATTTGGACAAATATGTATTAATTGTTCTTATAATAACACATGTTTGACATTATAGTAACACAATTTGGGAGCTAGATTTTATTTTTGCCTTTGCAAGAGTTTTTTTTTAAAATAAAAATAAATCCACTTGGCCCGATTCGACCATGAGTATTTTTATATGGATAATTAAATATTCTATTTGAGTGCATATCAATAATAAATATAGAAATATAGTACAAGTGATGTAATGGTGAAAGAAGAAAAAGTAAGAGGTTTAAGTAAAAGTGAGGAGGAAACAACAATAAATAGAGCTTTCAAGAGAATGTGGAGTAATTTTGCACCTGCAAGAATCAAAGCAATAGTTTAAAAAGTGTTTAAAGAGAGGATGCCAACAAAGGTGGAGCTTCAAAAGCGAGGTGTTTCAGTTGCAAATAACGTTATGAGTTGTCCATTGTGTGGTGTAGATGAAGAAAGTATTTGTCATCTCTTTTTACATGTAAAGTTAGTTAGAAAATTTGGTCAAAATGCTATAGTTGGTTGAGAGTTTCAATGGTCCATTATTTTTCTCCAAAACAATATGTGATACAGCACTGCCATGCATTTGGGAACTAAAGTATTAGGAAAATCTGTGCTACAATATGGACAGCAATTGTCTGACATATTTAGGGATGGCAGAAATGATCTTGTGTTTGGAGCAAAACAATTTGAAATCAATAGATGTTTTTCGGAGATTAAGGCTAAGATGTGATCGTGGCTTGTTGTTAAGGGAAGTTTAGAAATAGTATTGTATTTTCGGAATGGAGCGAAAAATCCTAATTTGTGTTGTTGAAATATGTTAAGTTGTAATATTGTAAGGGTTGGAATACCCCTTGTACTCTAATTTTTATAATATATACCTTTTTGCTGATAAAAAAGTGTAAATAATATTTAAGTGTAAAATATAAATTTGGTAAGTATTTGCAAAAACAAAATTATAAACATATAATGGAACATACCGTGATATCCGTATCTCTCATTAGTTATTTATCAATAAAATTTACTCATTTTTATTAACTTATACGAGTGACACATTATTTATTTATAATTCTTTTCATTTTACTCCTTAAGTTTTAAATATATGATGTTTTATTGAATTAGTAGTCATAAACTTCTACCTAAATTGTTAAATCTAAAGTAATATAAATAAATTAATTGTTAACTACGCATAAGTCAATATACTTCGTACAATTATTTATTTGTGTGCAACTTGTAATCTCGCACTAATTTATCTTGTTTTAAATATTGTATTAAATATATGTTTTTACCTACTTAGTAGTGAGACAATAATTAACTTTATTATAAGATTTTATTTAATTCTTTGTGTACTACTCAATTGTTACTACCTATAGTGTTAACGTGAAAATTAATTATAATTGTGATACCCGAGTTTCTCACTACTTATTAACTAATATATTTCATGCATTGAGTGCATTTTACTTAATTATGTGCTACTTGTGATTTTTAATTATCTTATCTTGTATTATTTTATTGTGCTTTTAAATATTGAATTAATTAAATATGTCTTTATATGTTTAGTGGTGAGAAAATCAATTTATAAGTGATTTTTAATAGTGTTGAGTATTAATGCAATTTATTTAATTATTAGTGGTATTAATTAAATTAATTATAATACTAAGTGTTTTTATTAAAATATATATTATACGTGTAGTGTGTGGCATGTATTTATGTGTGTAGTGTATAAGTGATAAAAAAAAAAAAAAGATAAGAAAAAGAAAAGAAAATCAAATTTCAAAACTTAACTGTGAAGTTTAAGTAAGGAGGTGGGAGGCGGATATATCCACTTTTATCAATTGGGCAGTATGCGAGAGAGAGGGGGAGAAAGAGACGATCGTATCGTGCGAGATTCTCAAGCATTTTGGTAAGTATTCGACCCCGTCAATTGATAAATTTTATACCGTTTTGAAGCACGTGATGAGTAGAACAAAACCCTACCCTCAAATATTTAATAATTGTTCTTATTTTATAGTGAAAGACGATAAAAAGGGTTTATGGTTTGATTTGTCAACGTTTTGCGGACTTGAGGTAAGTAGAAATTCATTTGCACCTACAATGCATAAATATAATATTTTGTGAAGTATTTATGATTAATTGGTGATATGTGAATTTATGTTAATTGTGATGTTTGATTGATATTCAATAGTTATTGTGAAAGAGTCACCGAGCTCAATGTGTTGAATCAAGAAGTTTTGATGAATTAAAAAGGAAGCAACTGATCGATCACCAACCTCGGAGAACAACAGAGAATAAGTTTATAAGATAAGTCGATCGGACGGGGTCGACACCGACCTAGTCACCGAGGTCCGATAGCATGCTAGTCATCGAAGACAAGCTCGAACCTAGTCATCTGCAGGAGACAAACATGAAGAGCTCAGACGAGGTCAAGATAAGCCGAGTAGAATAAGAAAGGCGAAGTTTTCACCAAGTCACTGCAGATGAGTAGGAAGAATCACTGAGGTCAAGAGCAGCTTCCGAGATTAAGTTTGTTAAGCAGCTTTTAAGTTTGTTAGAACTAACTAACAAACTAACCGTCTTTTCTGCACTTATAAATAGGACTAAATTTTATTCTTCAATACACTTATGCAAGTTTGATTTTTCACACTATTCACTATTGTTTTCACAAGAGTATTTTTCAAAAGAGATTTCAAATATTTTCTAAGTGTTTATAGAACACTTCACTTCATATCTTCAAAAACACATCTTATTCTTAGAGTTAGATTTCATAGAGTTGTTTAGATTGTTGAAGAGCTGAAGTTCAAGTTGTAATTTGTAAAGGTTGTACGGTGAGTAAGTAAGTAGCTAGTGAAGACCTTTCTTGAGTTTGAAGAAAGAGAGTGGATGTAGGATTATTCATAATCCGAACCACTATAAATCCAGTGTTATTTCTTGCTTTCTTTAATTTACTGTTCAAATTATAATATTGTTAATTCAAGATTAAAGTTCGAATCTTAACTAAAATCAATATCAGCCTTTGCTTTTGATCTTGTTAAAAGTTGAGTTCTCAATTATATTCTGCTGTGATAATCGATACTTTGAATTGATTTTGAGAGATTCGAAAAATCTACAAAATCTATTCAAACCCCCTTTCTAGATTTTGTTTTAGGAAGCTAACTCAAGGTTTTAATCAACTCAACATTCAGGGACCAACACAATGGTTGATGTGGATTAAATATACGAGTTCAAAGGTTATAGTGAAATGAACCCGTAAATTTAGTTATTATTGTGAATTGAACGTGGTGAGCAATGATGCAAATATCGCGATATATCGCGGATATATAGCAAAAATGAAGTTGGAATACGGATATTAGGGGAAATGTATTTTTTCCGGATATCGCGGAAATATCGCAAAATATCGATATCGATATCCATATCGATCAGACGTAGTGTATTTTTTCCCGGATATCGCAGAAATATCGCAAATTTTTAAAAATGGCGATTTTTTTATAATTATTTATAAAAAAATTTTAATTTTTTCATTTTGTTTGTTTCTCCCCCAAATAAAGAGAATCACATAGGTCTTCATTTTGATATTAATTGTATTGTATCATGTATATTTAGTCATTTTGTATTGTATTATGTATTATATTGTCACTTATTTTGCATCGATAAGATTGATATAATCTATTATCCATATGGTTGCTTTAAAAATACAATTTTATTGTAATTTTTAATGGAATATGTGCATAATAATATGTTATAATAATTCTGAAATGTTAAATTTCCAAGATTTTAATAAAGTTTCCGTCATTTTTTTAATTTTTGCGATATCGATATACGATATCGATATATCCATCGATATATCCGTAAAATTAAAGTTGCGATATTTGTTGCGATAGCGATATTTTCATCCTTGCGTGTGAGTTCCATGATTCTTGTGAAACGAACTCCTGAGCTCTGTGATTATTATAGAAATGGACAGGGTGATTGAATTGGTGAGTTGTGAGTAGAAATGAATTAAGCGGGTGATTAGAAATGAATTAGGTGATTTCAAAAGAGAGTATTTATATTGACCACGTGGTGGCTTTTGTATTTGATTGGAGTAGTATTTCCGGCAAGCAAGATTAAGACCAATCGCAAATATCAAACCCAAGGGAAAAAGTATGCACGTGAGGCCCTAGAAATACAAATTCTTAGTGATTATTGATGCAACAAGGGATGACACTAAGACTACAAACACTTGCAAAAATACAAACTAAAAACAAGCAAGCAAATGATTGAACACTTAAAAGACAAGCAAAAATACCACAATAAATGGAGGGATAGGGGTGTTAGGGCTAACATCCATCAAGGAATCATCAATCAACAAAGCTACAATTGAATCAAATTGCAAATCAACTAAGATAGAAAGCATTAAACCATCAGAAATTAATCACTTCATTAAAATCACAATGTCTAATGTGAGTATTTTTAGTCCTTCCCATCTCTCAATGTAGAAGTCCCTAATTCATACAATCATGCAAAATTGTAACCCGATTAACACTTACTTACGTTAGCGCCTCTCGCCTATAGCTAGGGTAATCAACCATTAATCTAAAGAGGCAGCTTTACATGAAGCACAATTAAGAATCACAATTAAGAAACAAACTAACGTGAGTATCCATAGTGCAACTAATCTCTCGATTCGAAGCACCCAATCCACGCATTCATATACAATTATAACCCGATTAATCCCTAATCACGTTAGCGCAGCTCTCGCCTATAGCTAGGGTGATCAAACACTAATCTAAAGAGATAAAAATGCATGAAGCACAATTGAGAATCACAATTAGTAAGCAATCTACTCAATTGATCTCCAATCATCAACAATCATAGCATAGTCAATCAAATCATCATCAATTTCAATTAACCCAAGCATAAGAGAGTTAGCCCATGGTGCCAAGGGCAAAAACCATGGGAAGAAAATAGAATTGATCAATCAATAAGAAAATCACAACAATTAAGAAACTAAAAAGAGAAGAGAGGAAAAACATCACCAAATGGTCTTCAATCAACAACAATAGGAATGCTTGAGTGTTCAACACAAATCTCCAAATGAAATACAAGCTTGAATTGAATGAAGTAACAAGATCAAAAGCTAATCTATGGCTAATCTAATCCACAACAATTGAAATCTAAATCTAGATCTAACTTCTACTCTACCTACAAGGGAAAAATGGCTTGGGGCCCGAGAAATCGCCCCAAAACCGCTCTTAATCGCTATATTGAAAGTTGTATCTGGTATGCTCTGCTTCATGCTTTAAATATCGATTTTTCAGAAAATCCTTCCCCTCGAGTCGAGGGTCAGGCCTCGACTCGAGACCCTTGCCAATTTCCTCTCCCTCGAATCGTGTCTTTCTCCGATTTTAGTTCTTTCAAAGACAATCCTCGACTCGAGGCTCTTGCTCCTCGACCGCAGCTCGAGTCCAGTGGCACTTTTTCGAGCGGGGCTTCAGCCTCGACCCGCGTTTTCATTCGATATGATCGTCTCTTCATTCTAAGCCTAGTGGTACTCTCGGATTGGCAAAATTCTACCGAATTACCTACAAAATGGACGAAAAACATAAAAACTCACCAAGTAATACTTTTAGGCAAATAAGTGATACTTTACACTTTTAGGCACAAAAACTAACACTTTAGCTCACTTTTGCACTAAAATACCCCTAAAAATATGCATCAATTCACTCCAATCATACCCCCAAACTTGAAGTGTTGCTCGTCTTCGAGCAACGTAGAAACTAAGCACAAAGGAGTGAATTGATTGCAATTATTTTACATGGCACCATAGAAGATAATTAAGACAATCGAACTCATTAATGAACATAAGTTTCAATGCAAACTATCCACTAGCAATCAAGATGAATCATGCTCAAATAAATGCTCAATCAAACACTTAATACATTGCTCCTTCCTCGGAGTGTTTCACTCTTCACTCAAGTGTATAAAGGTTAAATGCACTCAATCATTAAATTCACAAATAAGTACACCATATGCTTGCCAATAGACTTAATCTCAATCAAAATCACTTGTGTTCAATCAAGAATCAAAGAGGTCTTTCTTTTAGGTTGTAATGTAGGCTCTTTGGAAAGGTGGGATGTTTTAGGATAAGAGTGACTAAGTAGTAGAGACTTGAATGAAAGCTACACAATACAAAACACATCTCTTCAAACTTTTCATCAACTCTCCTTCAAGCAATTAGAGTTCAATCACCACACTTCACTTGAGCTTTCTTTCACTTAGGCTATAAAATTGAATCTTCCTTTTTCTTTCACTTCTCATTTTTTCACAATTCAAATTTTTCTTTCATCAATCTTTCTTCTTCTTTATCACTTAGCACATTATTTTACCACCACACTTAGAAATCAAATCACCATCATTAGCCAACAATCAAGCTCTACTAAACATGGGTCAAGAAGGCTCATAAAAATAGGCAAATGGCTTCAATTTCACTTGGCTTGCCAAAGAATAAGGATAATAAGCTTAACATGGCTTACTAAGGAAATCAAATGTATTTGGCGGGGAAAAATTTTGGCAAAGTGACTAATCATTTCAGTACATGGTCTCTTATCACTTTCATGACATCACACAAAGATCAATATCAACAAGTCTAGTGGCAAGTTCTAGTATACAAATCATGAATGATGCACTCACAAGAAATCAAATCAACCGTATAAGATGTACGATTACAAAGCACTAAAGCTCACGGGCTTAAATTGAGCAATGAATCAAACATTGTCAATCACATCCATCTTTACATAATTAATCAAGAATGCTAATATCAAGGTACATATCAACTCATGATCAAATCAAAATTCAATTAATCTTACAAATCAAGCACAAGTGCTCATGTACATAAGTCCAAGCATACTCACTACAACAAGAATGATACTCAAAGATATGACAATAAATCCACAATTAAGCTCAAAATCAAGAATAAGGAATCCACAAGAATCAACAAGATATAATCATCAATAGATAATAAAGCTCAATAAAGTCAAGATAATAAAAACATCATCACAAAACCATCAAGCAATCCAAATCATCATCACATCAAATCCAAATCAAGGATTACAATCACCACTAAGTCAATTAAGTACAATCACCCAGAGACAAGAATCTAAAGACTAAGGAGAGGGATGAGGAATAGGGGATAGCCCTAAAAGTTCGACGGCGGCGGCGGAGGAGGGTAGTGTCCCGGCCCAAAGTTCCACGAGCTCATCTGCCGTAGGAGGGCATACATATCATGCCGAGTCTTCAGAGACTCTTCCCGCATCCTCCTTGTCTCCTCATTGTATCTACGGGACTCCTCAACCATTCTATAGCACTCGTCCCGGCGAGATAAACACTCAAGCCGCAGACGCCGGCTACCGCCCACATTTCCTCTGTCAACATCCATGGCCTCTATGATGAACTCCCCGCCTCATACTCTCTACTCCTCATCTCATCCCGCCAAGTACATGTTAATCTCAGCCGATAGTCCTCGTCCATCCGTGACCGCAACTCCTCCCGCTCCGGCTCCTCATAATCTTCCTCCTCCTCATCATCTCCTACCTCTGCCTCTGCTCCTCTCTACGACACCCTCAGCCTCATCCTCACTGTAACCCGATCGCTGACCATCTTCATCATCGTCGTCCTCATCTCGGAGGACATCTCCGTGCTCTCTAGTGTAGGCATCGATCGCCTCGGTGTGACGCTGTGACCACATGCGGAGATTAATGGTCACAAAAGCTCGAGCACCAAAATCGTATTCAACCTCTTATTTGGAAGAGGAAATTGGCCACCGTGGTGCCGCTGCAAGCACCAAGTCCTCCCGATGTGGTCGAGTGTCCTCATGCGCCGCATGGTGTCAAGTGTGAGATCGGGACCCTCCACCGCTCCGAGGTTGTGAGTCGAAATCCCGAAATTCTCGCAATCGAGTAATCATGCCTCCAAAATTGATCTTCTTAAACTTCGTGCTAATGGCTCTCTCGAAAAGATAGCAGAGGTACGCAAAGAAAGATTGAATCGACCTCCGTGTAGAAAGGACCATAAAACATACAACTCCTCGGACACCACAACTCCTCCCTCCGATCTTGCGAAGATAGTGCTCGCGAGAATCTTCTCTAAATATCCGACCACGGGGTTCCGAATGTGGGTGCTCTTCGACTTCCCTGAATAAACTCAGCCGATTCGGGCCCCCGAATCAAATCCACCTCCAAAACTTCTTGGCGTTGTACTCTTTCCTCATGTTAAGAAGTGATCCGTCAGTGGTCCTGTGGGTGCTCCAATGATTTCGTTGACCTCGTCCACGCCAACGAATACTCGCGTCCCATAAGTTCAAAAGTAATACCCTTGGGAATTTGGCCCTCCCGGCCTTATCAATCTTAACGGTACACAAAAACTTTAGGGTGAGTCCAAGATAGGTCCTAGGCCTCTTCGCCAAGAAACCCCCATACCGATCTGCTCAAACAAACGAGGAATGTCCTCCTCGATACCCATCAATGTCATGCAATCGTGATCCACCAAGCGGGTCTTGACTACTTTTTGTACAGCTCGGCGTAGAGAATAATGTGCTTCCTCCATTTGTAGTCATCCCACTGAATACCAAGCTCGGCGAGCATCCTATGAGCAAATCGGATGGCATCCTCTCTTTCACGGATATCCGCATCCGAGAAGTTATGCCCATCTACTCCCTAAACATGGTTCTGCAAAACATTCCCAAGAGCAAAAATCAATCTCCACGAATAAAATACTAGCTCAAAATATCAATCTAACCATGGACGAATCAAGCAATAATATATCCAATCACAACAAGATTCCCTAGTGACTAGGCAACTAATCATCAACAAATGGTCAATGAGTCAACTATGTAAATACATCCAATAGAAGCGTGCAATTAATCCTCAATATATGCATACTTGACTAGAATGGCCCCACAATTAACAACAACACATAAGCTCACTTACAATCATTCAAATTAGCTCAACAAAATTCGAAAAATCATAAGCCAACTAGCAAGTAATTAAGCAATTATCCATCACAATGATACACTCCTAACATTACAAGACTCAATTTGACCAATTATACCATCAATTGCACTAAGAATTCCTAAAAGTATGCCAAAAATCACATTTCAAGCCAAATTCCACAAATAAACGAGCAACATATCATATTCAATCCTAAGCATGCTCCTAAACTCATCAATCAATTCCAACAATCCAATAAAAGGCTCCAATTCATCCAAACATTCATGCATATAGGGTGTTTGACAAAATGCCCAAAAGAAAATTCCAATTCACTAGAAAATCTTGTAAAATTCTAAACACCCATGCAAATATCCATGACAAATATGAAATTGAGACCCAATAGAAGATGAATTACGTACCTTCCTTTATAGAATCGGCCTAGAGATGAATTATAAACACACCCACGCAACAACTCACAAAAGCCCCAATTTGAATTCACAAAACCCTCAAAATATGAACTTGATGCAATGTGTGTTGGGTAAATGTGAAAATATGATGTTTGATCGGCGATAATATAAGGTAATGCCGGAAAAGCTGTTTGGGGACGAAGGGGAAATGAACTTGCTTTGAAACCCTTGAGTCGTGCGGTTCTAATTCTGAATCGCGATATTTATAAAAGCACCAGCCTCGAGTCGAGGGTCAGGCCTCACTCGAGGAACACCGACTTTTCAAAAGCCTCGACTCGAGGGATGTGTTGTTTTCATAATTTTTGCTAAGTGTTTGGACCTCGACCCGGGTTTGTGCAACCTCGACTGGTCGAGACCAGAGAAATTTTATGAAATTCCGGACCCGATCCGAACCCCGAAACTCCTAAAAATTGACCTCTACTCCCCTAACGAACCCAAATATGCAAGAAATTACCATTTTGGTCCCTTGATTTAAGCCCGGCCGCTCATTCGATCGAGGAGACCGGGTTCTCTTCCTTTTGCTCATTTTCACCAACTTTTAAGCTCTCCTTCCTTCTCGCTTCCTTGATTCCCTTGCAATTTCAATCCTTTTTCAATCCAAGTAGTGAGTATACCTACAACTGGGCAAAACAATTCATCAATTAATCATCACTAAGAGATGCATTTCTACTCTAAATGAACAATGCCCCCAAACTTGAATGATGACATGCATTCAAGTTTGGCTCAAAATATATGCAAATCATAATGATATCAACAATAAGCTCAACCTCCCAAATGTATCACCAGAGCAAATAACATAATTTCCTAAGAATGAGCAATTAAGTAGCTAGCCAACTTCCCAAAAATAAAACAAAAGCACTAATCTACCAAAAAGCACACAAAAGAAATAAAAAGGATGTGTTGCCTCCCATCAAGCGCTATTTTTATTGTCCTTTGCCGGACTTATTTCTTCACTTTCAAGTCCTTCATCGGAATGGCCAAGGATAGCGATCCTCCTTCCCATTATATCTCGATCTTTGTGCTTCGACATCAAGGAGGTTTATCGAATAGATAGGACAACCACATATAGATATGCTAAGTGTCTATGGTTGTCCCCTTTTCTCTCTTGCCATCCTTCTTTTCCAATCTTTTTCTTCAAGGATGCCCAAGCGCTTCTTCAACTCTTCCCTATAGTAAAAATTCACAAGAGGTAAAATTAAATCATTAGAAGCATCATTATCCATAAAAGTATGAATTGAAGAGTTTGAAGGTATAGAAATGTTCATTTCAATCTTCAATGCTTCCTTAGGTGCTTCTAGATCTTCTTGTTCATTAAAGCTCATGTCCATCAATGGACATTCCTCTTCCTCACTTTTAACAAGGAAATTTTCTCTTTCATCCTCATTGCTTGGACCCTCTTCTTCTTCAATTTTCCATTCACCTTCTTCCTCCCTTTCTTCTTCTTGATTCTCCATGATGGTCATGTTCTTTACTTGGCGTAGGAAATTTTTGAGTTGACATTTTATAAACATTGAATGAGCTTCGGTGATCTCCATGTTCCCCTCTATCCATGAATTAACCATTGCTTTGGTCTCATACATTCCTTCGTACAAGGGAAGCATTTTATCACATCTAGCATCATCTTCCTCAAATTTTTCCAACAAAAATCCAAGCATCTCTAACAATATGGCTCTCATATCATGGAGTCCCCATTCTTTATAATGAGAGGAAGCTTGTGGCATTTGGTAGTCATACCCATAGCTTCTCCCATCATCAAAATATTCCCCTTCCGATGCTCCTTGAAACTCACATCCAACCCGTGGATCGAATGTTTGATCATAGTGCTCATAATATGAGAACATCTCTTGAGGTGGAGGAGGAATTTCATCACATCTCCAATCTTGATTGGATGGAACTTGTTGCCATAGAGAATTATCATCAAAGTTCCTCCAATCATCGTAGCCAAATTCTTCATAGTGTGGAGGATAAACCATACTCTCTTCATAAAAATCTTGATTCCACGCATATGAGTTATATCCATCCATCTAGACAAGATAGCAAAGTATCAAATTCAAGCAAAAATAACAAAACAAACAAAAATACTAAGACAAAAAGTAGCCACTTCAAACAATTCCTAAGTCTCAATTTAGGCGCAAAAACTAATTCCCGGCAATGGCGCCATTTGATTGGAGAAGTATTTCCGGGCAAGCAAGATTAAGACCAATCGCAAATATCGAACCCAAGGGAAAAAGTATGCACGTGAGGCCCTAGAAATACAAATTCTTAGTGATTATTGATGCAACAAGGGATGATACTAAGACTACAAACACTTGCAAAAATACAAACTAAAAACAAGCAAGCAAATGATTGAACACTTAAAAGACAAGCAAAAATACCACAATAAATGGAGGGATAGGGGTGCTAGGGCTAACATCCATCAAGGAATCATCAATCAACAGGCTACAATTGAATCAAATTGCAAATCAACTAAGATAGAAAGCATTAAACCATCATGAAATTAATCACTTCATTAAAATCACAATGTCTAATGTGAGTATTCTTAGTCCTTCCCATCTCTCAATGTAGAAGTCCCCAATTCATACAATCATGCAAAATTGTAACCCAATTAACACCTAATTACGTTAGCGCAGCTCTCGCCTATAGCTAGGGTAATCAACCATTAATCTAAAGAGACAGCTTTTACATGAAGCACAATTAAGAATCACAATTAGGAAACAAACTAATGTGAGTATCCTTAGTGCAACTAATCTATCGATTCCGAAGCACCCAATCCACGTATTCATATATAATTATAACCCGTTTAATCCCGAATCACGTTAGTGCAGCTCTCGCCTATAGCTAGGGTGATCAAACACTAATCTAAAGAGATAAAAATGCATGAAGCACAATTGAGAATCACAATTAGTAAGCAATCTACTCAATTGATCTCCAATCATCAACAATCATATCATAGTCAATCAAATCATCATCAATTTCAATTAACCCAAGCATAAGAGAGTTAGCCCATGGTGCCAAGGGCAAAACCATGGGAAGAAAATAGAATTGATCAATCAAAAAGCAAATCACAACAATTAAGAAATTAAAAAGAGGAGAGAGGAAAAACATCACCAAATGGCCTTCAATCAACAACAATAGGAATGCTTGAGTCTTCAACACAAATCTCCAAATGAAATACAAGCTTGAATTGAATGAAGTAACAAGATCAAAAGCTAATCTATGGCTAATCTAATCAACAACAATTGAAATCTAAATCTAGATCTAACTTCTACTCTACCTATAAGGGAGAAATGGCTTGGGGCACGAGAAATCGCCCCAAAACCGCTCTTAATCGCTATATTGAAAGTTGTATCTCGGTATGCTCTACTTCATGCTTTAAATATCGATTTTTAGAAAATCCTTCCCCTCGAGTCAAGGATCAGACTTGACTCAAGGCCCTTGCCAATTTTCTCTCCCTCGACTCGAGGGTCGGACCTCGAGTCGAGGCTCCCGCCTTTTCTCCGATTTTAGTTCTTTTCAAGACAACCTCGACTCGCGGCTCTTGCTCCTTGACCGCAGCTCGAGTCCGTGGCACTTTTTCTCGAGCGGGGCTTCGGCCCCGACCCCCATTTTCGCCAAATATGATCGTCTCTTCATTCTAAGCCTAGTGGTACTCTCGGATTGGTAAAATTCCACCGAATTACCTACAAAATGGACGAAAAACATCAAAAACTCACCAAGTAATACTTTTAGGCAAATAAGTGATACTTTACACTTTTAGCCACAAAAACTAACACTTTAGCTCACCTTTTGCACTAAAAATACCCCCTAAAAACATGCATCAATTCACTCCAATCAGTATTGAACGCACGCCGACATATATCAAGAAATTTGGGACTCCCAACAAATGAGTAGAAATGAATTAGGAAAGTAGAAATGAATTCGGTGGGTGATTAGAAATGAATTAGGCGAGAGCGATTAGAAATGAATTAGGTACGCGATTAGAAATGAATTAGGCGAGAGCGATTAGAAATGAATTAGGTACGTGATTAAAAATGAATTAAGGGATTTCAAAGTGAGAACGGAAGGGGCGACCTAAGAGTTAAGGGGACCAGAGGGAATCGGCGTATGCTACCTAGAGTGGGCCACCGAATTCAATTGTTGCAGGATGAACTGTGAGTTCAATGATTATCGTGAAATAAATTTGTGAATTTATATGATTATTACGTAAATGGAAATGGTGTTATGAGCATGTGATTCTACTGTGTGTATATGCTTTGCATTGCATCATGCATATCATGCATTAACATGAAATTATATTTGAAGCATTTGACCACTTGGTTATACATCGAGAGCGGAAGGGGAGACCTAGGAGTTAAGGCGACCAGGAGAACCCGACGTATGCTACCTAGAGTAGGCCACCGTCCCGTATGATGATGTGAGAACGGAAGGGGCAACCTAGGAGTTAAGGCGACCAGAGAGAATCGCGTATGCTATCTAGAGTGGGCCACCGTCGCCAGAAGGGCGACCTAGGAGTTAAGGTGACCAAAGGAAAAGCGGCGTATGCTACCTAGAGTGGGCCACCGTAAGTGGAAGGGGCAACCTATGAGTTAAGGCGACCAGGAGAACTGGCGTATGCTACCAAGAGTAGGCCACCGTCGTGTATGATGATGTGTGACAACGGAAGGGGCGACCTAGGAGTTCGGGCGACCAGAGGAAAACCGGCGTATGCTACCTTGTGTGGGCCACCGTCGGCGGAAGGGGCGACCTAGGAGTTAAGGCGACCAAGGAGAACTCTAGCGTATGCTACCTAGAGTGGGCCACCGTCTCATATGATATGTTTATATTGAGCTCATGTCGGTGCATAGTAGTGAGTCGGGAGCTCTAACGAGTGTTTCATAAATAAATTGATGATTTTAAAGAGAGTGTTTTGTGCATTAGGAGGTTTTCGAACTAAACATCGCATCATGCATAATTTCTACTTACCGAGATTTATAAATCTCATAGTTTATGCATTGTAGGTAACTGATGATTTGTGAAGTTGTGGTTCTCTTGACAAGCTGTGCAGCTCCCGCAGGATTTTAAGTGGTTGTGTACATAGATGACGCACTGTTGGGTCAAACCGTGGGCTTATATTTCGAGTTGTATTTTATAAAGTTTTGTATATGTTGTTATGAGTCCTTTTTGTTACGTTAAAAGTGTTCATTGTCTTTTAGTTAAAGCATTTGAAAAAGTCGCACGTGCGCACGAGTCATTTCTTGTAAAATTATTCACAACTCACTTTTCTTATGAAATTAGTGTTTCTAGTTGGGTTGTCAAAAGGTGGTCGTGTCGAGTGGTATCGTGAGCACGGTTTGGATCCTCGTAGACTGTCTATGTACATAAACTCTAAACTTGGGGAGCCCAGTATGCCGGTAAGTTGTATGTTATGTGAAGCAATGTGTATTTTCATTGTATGAATTAAATTACGTTTAAATTCTCATGTGTTATTTTTGTTGTTAGCATAACCATGTAATTATTAGATTAAATGAATGACATTCTAGTAGATATGAGTCCCTAGTGTTTGAAGGACTCGTGATTCTAGGAAATAAATGCGATGATGTTGTTTAGTGTACTCTCGGACTAAATAATACTTAGCTTTAACGTTGGAATTTAATGGTATAGAACTAATACATGAAAAAAATGCATAATGAAATGATTACTACTTTTTAGATTATGCAATTTCGATTATATTATTGATTATAAAGAAATATCTTAGAAACTTATCTGGACTATTAGAAGAAGCTCTACTTTTATTTATAATACATTTAATATTGACAAGTCACCGAAATATCTTATTTTGCATCCAGAATAGAAAAGAGAAATAATGATCATATGATGAAATATTTGGAGATTAATAAAGATAGAGAACTATATATATGACTTTGTTCGACTGAATAGAATATATAAGAAATATTATAGAATGACTCCAACTACCTTACTCTTGCAAAATGTTACCGTGGCGAAGATGCTATTGTTTGATCATTGCCGCCGAGCCGCCGATCGCAGCAGCGTGTGCTCGTGAGCGTGTGTGGTCGTGCATGTGTATCGGTGCACAAGACGTGTGTGGTAGTTATGGTTTTGGGAGTTTAGGTTTGCGTTTGATGAGTTATTTCACATGCATATGTTACATGATAGGTAGAGTTAATTTGCGGTAACACCCTAGTGATATAAAGACTAGTGCTATCAAGTGAATTACATGATGACCTGAAAAGAAAGAATATGATTGAATTAAAATAAGTAAATATGAGAATTTTATTTATTTTACTTTACTATTTTACTACGTTAAAAAATTGTGATTCTTTTTATTATTTAGAATCGATCGCTTTAAGTTTACGCTATTCCATATATTTGCGATCTTATTGTGTTATTACCTCAAAAATGACATAGGTTGAAAATATTTATATGATCTAAAGTAAAATTTGTTGTTGTCATTCGGGTTAATTTTACATGTATCATTACATTATTCAGTTTTATATATATCGATAAATATGTAAATGAAGAGGCAACATAGGGCATTACACCACATTTGCTCCTCTAGAATCAATCAAAGTGTTTAGAGTAAAATATATGAGGATAACCACTAAACCAACTCGCGAGATGTAGACATATTTAATATTGAGATAATTGTCTTACAACATTACAATGAGATGTTATCCCGTGGGGTATACTCTAGAAAAATCTCAAAGAATGAGCAATATAGATGAGCAATATTAAAGTCCCTGAAATGAAAATAATGAATGTAGAAATAAGGGTATGATGAATAACTACTAAGAACAAGTTGACCATTATTTCAAAAAGTGCTAAAATAAAAATAGGAAATGAACTTTTAAATTGTTTTAGTACAATCCACATGACAGCCTTGCTAAAATGAGCACGCTTTTGTGTAGGAATAACTCTTTTGGGTTTTGTTTCTTTTATAAGGGAACTAAACTTCTAACTTATTGCAATAATATATGACCTGTGTTTTAGTTATATTCCAACAAAAGCATAAAATATTTATAGGTCACTTGAAATTTCGTGTCCATGATCTTTGTCCTTTTTGTAAATATTTGTATTATCTATAGTGTTGGAACCACCGGATCACCGACTCTATGTGATTATCTAATTCAGGATCACATGCATAAAACGCAGTGGAAAAATAAAACATACCTATTCACCTTAATCGGTGAAATCGAACCAGTTCTAAGGTCGAATCGCGATCAAGGATGAGCCACGAACCTCATGATCTTCTCGTCGTATCCCTATCCCTTTCCCTTGGACGCCGAGTTGTCGACGATCCTCCAAGGAATCAGAATTCGCCTCTCTCGATCTCATATTTTTTTACACATCTAGAGGCTCGATGTAGGGTTTATTTATAGGCTACAACAGGGACCCTAAGGAGGAATTAGGGTTGGGCCTCCCGATGGGCCTAAACGCCTGCGTGTTCAATCCGAACACTCAACTTAAGCCCATCAATTATAACTCGGTCCACTAAAGAGTTATAATTGAATTACATTCCTAATCCCATATTATAATATGGGCTCCTTTATTATGTGTACGTTTATTTTTCCGTGTTTAAGATATCGAATGTCCATAAATTAAATAAGTTCTGACAACTTAATTAATTTACATCTAATTCCAAGAGTAGTACCACTCATCTTTATTATCATGTCGGATTAAATCCACTGCGGGGTTTACATGATAATCTTTATGAGCTCCTCAAGGGGACATCATCAACCTAAATAATTAGGACACGTATTCCTTCTATAATCAACAAAGACACCATATAAACAAAGTGGTCTCTCCCAATTCACCGAGCCTATTGATTTAATAAATCTCACTCATTGGTAAATCAAAGAAACATACACCGAGTACACGTGCCCGTTATTATATAGGGATTAAGAAAGTACAAATTGAACAACCTCATATGGTCTTGCTCAATACATACAAAATGTAGTAGTGCAATTTTATAGTCAAGATAGACTAATACCAAATTACACCACAACCGCTCCAATGGTTTGTCCAAATTCATCTTGGTTGTGAGCTCTTATTTATAATCTATAAGGAACTAATAGCATGATCTTCTGTGTGACACCACACACCATGTTATCTAGAGTATAGATTGATCTGGACAAAAACAATGATATATGTAACAACCATAAAAAGCAAGTATTTTGATCATAAAGAATCTCATATCAAAAAGATGTTCATACAAAAGCTAGGCTTATAGTATACATCCTAACATATAGAACGTTATTATCTCGGTATACGATTTTCCATATCATGATCTTGTTTGTTATTTCAATATGATATCTTCTTAGCTCACATCATTAGTTACAAAAGTGAATTATGTTTCGTCTGTCATGCATTATATGAAGAAAGAAGATGTATCAAGATTGCTGAAAAAATATGTTACGATAAAATATTGGAGAAGGGAATATATGTTACTGACAATGAAATGTGTAGGCACATCAAAATTAAAATTTTTAGACTATTCAAATCCATATGTTACGTACATAAGAGACATGTTATGTAATGTAAATATTTGGTGGCTTAGAAAATAAAATATATGTGAGAAATAATTTAAGGTCACATGAAGATCATATAAAAATAAATAATGTGCATAAATGAACTGTAGAGATATTGACGAGGACGATACACCATAGAAATATATAATTCTACTTGATAAGAAACATAAATGTTGATTTGCATGGTAATATTGTCACTGTATATTGGTTTCATTTATTCTTGTGGAATGGACAAATAAATTGTTAAGTATTGCACATCGTCTAATGTTGAGTGAGTATTTAGAGATAATTATCTAATCCTTATTTCATTTTGATACTCTTTTGTGTAGAATATAAATTTCTCTTGAAGTTATAAATAAATTATATTGGCATGATATAAATCTCTAAAGGTTAAAACATGTAAACATAAAAAATTAAATTGTCATTCGGTAAATAAGATAAAAGGACTATTCCTTTATCGATAGACAAAGAGGGAAATTTTTGTATCACACTAAATTTCGAGGACGAAATTTTTATAAGGAGGGAAGGATGTGATATCCGTATCTCTCATTAGTTATTTACCAATAAAATTTACTCATTTTTATTAACTTATATGAGTGACACGTTATTTATTTATAATTCTTTTTATTTTACTCCTTAAGTTTTTGTTGGTCCCGGAAAGTTGAGTTGATTAAAACCTTGAGAATGCTTCCTAGAACAAAATCTAGAAAGGGGGTTTGAATAGATTTTGTAGATTTTTCAAATCTCAAAATCAATCCAAAGTATCGATTAAGCACATGGATTAAGATTAAATTCTCAACTTATTATAAGATCAAAAGCAAGGTTGATATACTGATTTTAGTTAAGATTACTGAATTTAACCCTTGATGAAACACAAATTGTAAATCAAACAGAAAATAAAGAAAGCAAGAAATAACACCAGGATTTATAGTGGTTCGGATTTTAATAATCCTACATCCACTCTCCTTCCTCAATTTGAAGAAGGGACTCTACTTATCGCTTACTTTCTCACTTCCGACTTACAACTTACAACTTACAACTTGTACAATTCTTCAAATCTTCAATCTCCTAGACTCTTCTTCTAGAAATCTAATCACATTACGGTATATTGAATTTTGAAGATTACAGGAAAAGTGTTCTAAAAACACTTAGAACTTTTTGAAACTCTCTAGAAATTCTTGTGAAAAGATTGTGAAATCGAATAGTGAATTGTGTAAATCAAAATATGCATAAGTGTTATCTATCTGTTAAAAATGAAAAACCTAGACATATATATAAGTCTGAAAAGTCGTTAGTTTGTTAGTTAGTTCTAACAAACTTGAAACCGCTTAACAAACTTAATCTTGAAAACTCGCTTAAAACCTCGGCCGATTCTTCCTATCGCCAGTGACTTGGTGAAGATTAGCCTTTCTTATTCTACTCACTTATCTTGACCTCGTCTCGAGCTCTTCATATTTGTCTTCCGCAGATGACTAGACTTGAGCTTGTCTCCGGATGACTTGTCATTCCTCGTCTCCACCGACTTGAACTAATCTTGACCTAGTCTCGATCAGCCTTCGTACTAGAACTTAGTCTTCGGTTCTACATCATAGTCCGCTCATCTGGAGCAGTCTTTTAACTCATCAAAACAATCTTGGTCTAACAATTTCCTTTTTGATGAAGTTAAAACCTACAAGAATAGATACACTCACTGAAGTTAGTTTAGAGTTTAACAAGATCAATAGATAGGTATATCAAAGCACATTCTTCACATTTACAATGATTTATTCACATATAAAAGTTTTAGATCTTTTAGACTCCCTTAAAAAACTTAGAAAACCAAATGAGTCTTCAAGACTTAGATTAAAATTTTAAAAATTTTAAGTCCGAGAGATAAAATTCTCGATGATTTATACTTAAGAAAATTTTAAGCTTTTCCAAAAAAACTTTAAGAAATTAATACAAATAAAATGAATCAAACAAAGTATATTCATATTGGATTTACAAAGATTACAGATGAGAAGATAATAGAAAAGTAGAAATAAGGAAAAGAAAAATCCTGTTTCTATCAATCTTCCCATTGGTCTTCATCACGGAATCATCGGCCCAATTGAATACGCGCCTCCTAAGCCGCCAGTCATCTCCTTGTACAAGTCCAGACTCGGCCTCTGCTTTCTTCAAAATTCCCTTGACCCAGTCTAGGTCTAGGGATCCATCTGATTTCTTTGCGGGGATGGCATACTCGAAAGGTGGAGAGATCAGGTTGACGTTGAATTCGCATCGCCTTCTTCTAGCGGCCTAGCATAGAAATCTCCATCTACCTTTTCCATCCATTCGTGCCAAGCCAAGTCCGGGTCTTGGCTGAGTTGCTCCGGGGCCTTTGAGAATATACCCAGTATATCCACATACCCTCCAGATTCTTCTTTCTATATTCATCTCCATATTTTCCAAAGAAATACCTTAGGAGGAGCAGACGTGGTATGAAATGGTGCGAAGTTCCCACCGCTCACGATCTCCGATTAGCCATTTACGCTCAAAGAAGACTCCGTAAGACATTGGAGTCTTTCTTCTTCTTCTCGCTTCTTCTTTTCCTTCTTACCGTAAAATTCTAACTCTCTCTTTATTCTTTTGATCTCGCTCATCCGATAGATTGGAATAGTCGACTTCTCTCTTACCTTTTCCTTTAGCAAGCCCTCTAGGAATGATTTCACTGATCTCGGGCTCGATCGCTACTTCCTTTCCTTTACCCTCGGCTCCTTGATTCGATTCTTTTAACTCGAGCCAAGAGTTTCTCCGACCTTTCCTCCTCTTCTTTCCTTCTCTTCTCCTCATCCTCCTTCAAAGCTTCCTCCAGTTTGACTCACCCTCACTGAGAGCGGCCAGCTCATCGATTTAATCCGAGCTTCCTCCTTGGCTGCCTCCAGTCAGGTGTGTTGGCCTTCATGCCCACGTCTTTCTGGTCTCCTCGACCACACCGTGAGGGCTCGTCTTTTCTCTCGTCAGCCTTTTTCCCCTTTTTAACTTCGGCAGCCCAAGTCCGAAAGTTTTGCATCCAGAGCGTTGCACTTGACCTGAAGTCCGAGTGGTCTACACCCAACTCATTCACCACCGGCTGATTGTAACCCATAACCTCCTCCTTCAACGCCCTCGGCTCCTCCTCCTCCATTGATTTCACTTTACCACCAAAGACAGAGTTAGTGACATTTACAATTTTATCGATAAAGTTACCTCAACTTCTCTCATGTTGGCTAGCATCGTGTCCGTTACAGCCTTTGACCATCCTCCTTGTCTTCCTTTCCATCTTTCTTCGAATGTAGCATTGATTTTCTTTTCGACAAGGGTCGGGATGGAGGAGATGGCAGTGGTTGGGCTTAAATCGGTGTCATCATCCTCGGTTGAGGAGTCGGACGAGGAAGGTGTTAGTTCCAGTTGAGTAGATGGGAGAGGAATATCTTGTGTTTGAATAGTAGGAAGAGAAGAGTAGGATATTATTGGGATTGGTGAGGTTTGGACTATGGGAGAAGGTATTTGTTCGGATGAAGGTGGGGGTGGGATTTCGGGAGGTGGTGATGATGGTAGAGGTGGGATTTGAGTTTGGACAGGTTGGGAGTTGGATTGTAGGGATTTGGACCGTAGGCCGTTGGAGAGGCTACGAGATACCGGCTGGGATATCCCTTCATTGCCAATTTGGATTTGTGGAGCTTCGTGCCGAGGCATAGGCTCGAAATGCCACCTGAGGCATTTCTTCACCGCCGGGTATGGGAGATAAGGAAGGAGATGTGGAAGACTTGTACCGCCTCTGGAATCGGGAAAGAAGCAGCTTCATCGGTTGGGGAGAGAGGAGCCTCCAGTGACCAACCTCGGCTGCTATACGAAGGACTCGGGACCTCACTCACGGTAGCAGGGTTGATGGATCTATCCGCTGTTCGGAGCTACCAGACTTGGTGGATCCTTCGTAACTCGGGCTGCTCGTCTTGGCCTCCTTACCAAGGGGATTTCTGCTTCCTCTTCTTCCTCTTCATCTCGAGGCAACCTTGGCAGGAGCAGCAGATGAGCTTTCCCCTTCTTCTTTCTCGAGGCTTTCACCAACCTCCTCTTCCTCCTCTGAAACATCCTCGGGACCACAGCAATGCTTTCAAGAGGTTGAACTTGAGGTGCGACCTCAGCTGCCGCTGCTTCATGTCCCTCTGCTTCGACCTCCACCGGGCCACCTCAACTTGTTCAGGCTGACCCCGTCCCTCAACCGCAGCTCGCCACCTCTCGAGCCTCGGGCCGCATCGGACTCATCATCCGAGTCTGAATTCCTCCCACTGTCATCCTTTGTGAGGATGCCCTTCTCGCTTTGAATACTTTTTAGTACCTATTCTCGGTCAGCCTTTCCTATTCAGCCCTTCAATCAAAACAGTTGATTTTATTGAAGAGACTGATTGTAGAAGTAGGAACCCAGCCCTCTGAGTTGACTTGAAAGTGAGGCGTTTCTTCTCCTCCCGAGCTTATGAAGTAACAGCTCTACCTAGTTCACTTGCACTCCATCCAAGATGGCTCGCATCACGCACAATCTGGGTTTGGTTAACCCATCATGTGAGCTCTGCTCACCCAAAGACCGCCTTCGTAACCACAGTCATCAACAACCGAAACCTCCTTCTCAGCAGATTCTTCTTTAAATCCTCGCGAGTCCCCCGTAAGTGACCCTCGCCATCATATCGAAGGATTCTTCCCACTCATCTTCTTTGTACGTCAATGGATTAACTCCCTCCATTGACGTATCAAAGATCCTCGCAATATTCTCTCGAGAATAACTCGGTGTAGTTCCGTCGATAGAAGTATCAAAACCGTCCCGAGTGTCCTCCATTCTCGCCAAAAACTCTGCACCCGAGTAAATCCCATACATTTTGAGGAGACTTTAGTGATAGAAATCCTCGGAGACGTGAAGCTTCGAGGAGGCGAAGAATTTCTGCAGATTCCGGGTCATTTGTGGTTTTTGAAATATTCCTCATTCATTTTGAAATGAGAAATATTTGTGGAAATGTATGTGGGTTTATAAGTTTTGGTAGTTTTTGACGAAGATGCCATTGGAAGTTTTTGTGAATTTGTAAAGGGTTTGACAAACTATGCGGGTTTTACGAGAATGGAAAGAAAAAGTTTTAGGGAAGAAGACGATGTATTTATAGGGGGAAGATTGGAAAGAGAAACCGCCATTTTTGAAAATATGAATTAATCTCAGCCATTTATTCAAAAAGTTTTTACCGAGTATTAATCAACGGTTAAAAACAAAGATAAACGATTAGGATTCAGCGTGAATTGCAATCGCCTTTGGAATGCGTAAATAGTTACTTTATAGACTGTTGATTTGACCGATATAGGTTACTTTATTCGAGAGAAGTAAGTATACCGACGTCACCATGTGATATCTTACTTCAATGAAGGTTTCCTAAACAGATGAGTTTGAAAAAGCAGATCGGCTTAAAGCAGAGATAAGTTTTAGAAAGTCATCTGATAGAGTAACATGTCCGATCCCGAAAACCAACAGCTTAAATGTAACTTTTTAGCAATTTTCCAACCAAGGTTAAACAAAACAAACTCGGATTTATTTTTCTAAAACATATTTTTAAGAAACAAAAAGCAGACTCAGGTTTAAGAATAAAGGAGTTTGAATAAAAGAATAAAACAAGGTTATTTGAGACTGTTCTCGCAAAGACATAAACTCAAAAGAAACCATCGAAGTTTAAGGTAAATCGATAGGATGTTAATAGTCATCTGCTTTTCTAAGGTTCGATTGACTATTATGTCCTTGTTCGATTTACTAAATGTCAGACAAGTAATTATCAATTCAGATAAGGTCAATATGACTAATCCTTGATTCTTGATTCCTAAAAAGGATATCAATGATATCAGCTACTGATTGTCCTTTGACACATATCTAGTCCGATAATTCTTTCTAGACATTAATTTAAAGAAAAGAAAAGGAATAAGAAACCAAATGCACTATTTCTCAATTAGAAACCAGCTAAAGATGCATCAAGTAATCCTAATTCTAAACACATTTCTTTAAACTTAGACTCAGCTAATGGTTTTGTAAGAATGTCGACCTTTTGTGATTCAGTGGCAATTTTCTCAATTCTAATGTCATTCTTTTCAACATGATCTATAATGAAATGATGCCTAATATCTATATGCTTGCATCTAGAATGTAAAACAGGATTTTAAGTCATTGCTATTGCACTATTACTATCACAAGAAATAGGAACAGTGATGTTTGAATATTGTAGTCTCTAAGTCATTGACTAATCCAGAGGAGTTGAGAGCAACAACTTCCAGTGCCATGTACTCGATTTCGATTGTGGAGGTGGCAATGGATGTCCTGCTTCTTAGATAACCAAGAAATTAATTTGTTGCCTAAGAATTGACAGTTCCAAGTGGATTTCCTATCAATCTTACATCCTCCAAAGTCCGAATCAATAACCTCGTTAGCTCAAAGTTGTCATCACCGGGTACCATAACCCTACTTGTAAGGTTCCTTTGAGATATCTAAGAATTTTCTTAGCGGTCTAGATGAGTTTTCTTGGGATTAGACTGGAATCTTGCACATACCCCAACCGCAAAGGCTATGTCCGGCCTACTTGCAAAGTGAGATAAAGAAGAGATCCAATCACCCACGATACTCCGTTGCATCGGTGGGTATCCCCGCTCATCCGAATCCATTGAGAAGTTAGTTGCCATAGGTATTTTGACTTCTCGCTAGTAATCATTCCAAATTTCTCACCAAATTTCTCAATCGGATCCTTAGCATACTTAGATCGATGTATAAATATACCCTTACTCATCCGTTTAATTTGTAAGCCTAGAAAGTATGTCAATTCTCCCATCATTGACATTTCAAACTGTTCTTCATGAGAATGCTAAACTCTTCACATAATTTCAGATTAGGTGAACCAAAAATTATGTCATCTACATAAATTTGAACTAGTAAGATGTTGCCATCTACTTCCTTTCTAAACAAGGTTCTATCAATCTTACCTTTGGAAAAACCATTTGATGTTAAGAAATCGATAGAGTATCATACCAAGCTCTGGGAGCTTGTTTGATCCATATAGAGCTTTATTGAGTTTATAGACTTTGTTATTGGTCTTAAACCCAGGAGGCTGCTCTACATAGACCTCCTCAAGTAACACACCATTAAGAAAAGCAGACTTAACATCCATTTGAAAGACTTTGAAAGACTTATATGCAAAGAATGCCAAGAACAATCTTATTGCCTCTAATCAGCAACTGGAGCATAAGTTTCATCATAGTCTATTCCCTCGGGATGAATAACCTTGTGCAACCAGTCTTGCCTTATTTCTAACAATAATATTGTTCTCATCTATTTTATTTTTAAACACCCATTTGGTGCCTATAATCTTTACGTGTAAGGGTCTTTCCACTAGATCCCATACATTTTGTCTTTCAAACCGATGCAGCTTCTTCCTGCATGGTCATTATCGATTTGGAGTCGATAATGCTTCCTCAATAGACTTGGGTTCAAGAAGCGACACATAACAACCGAAAAGACTTTGCAGTCTAACATCATTCGTAATGCACACTACTAGATGGGTCTCCTATAATCGATCGGATGGATGATAGCTTCTCATCCTTTTGCCTATATGAGGAGAAGAATCCTCATCTTGAGTCTCAATTGGCAACTCATCCGACTCAACCTCACCGACATTCCCTTCATCAACCGACTCGTCCGATCGGTTGATGTCAAAGGTGTCTCGATGCGAAGGAGTCCGATCGTAAGTTGTCTTCGATTATCGGATGGGGATTCTTCTTCATCCGATTCTCGAATCAAGAGTAGGTAGATAAACAGTTCTATGTTTATTCTTGGATAATTCAATTTTATCTAGATTTTGAAATTTGATTCACTTTATACTGAGAAGGAATACAACTCATCAAAAACAACATGAGGAGTTTCCTCCACACAAAGGGTTGTCTTGTTAAAAACTCTAAATGCCTTTGAAGTATTAGAATATCCCAAGAATATTCCATCACCGCTTTAGCATCAAAAGTTCTTAACTTAGATTTCCCATTGTTATGAATGAAACACTTACAACCAAAAGCTTTGAAGTATGAGATCCTTGGAATCTTACCCTTCCAAATCTCATAAGGAGTCTTACCCTTATCTTTGACAACTAAGCACCCGTTCGGGTATAGCAAGCTGTGTTGATAGGAGTAACGAGTCCAAACAAATCCAGATGAAGAAGTTGCAACACTCTTTCGGATGAGGAGGAGTTAATACTCTTAAATGAGTGTCTAGGCTGTTTACCTTTTGACAAGCATCACATTTAAGATCGGTTGATAAAAGTTTTGAGTAATCCCTTAACAAGGTTCTTCTTAGCCAGCTTACTAAGGGTCTTGAAATTCAGATGACTAAGCCTTTTATGCCATAGCCGGTGACATTTTCTCCACCCTTAGCCATCGGACAAGTATCTTGGGAACAACTATTAAAGTTGGCCACATAGACATTACCACTGTCAAGCCGATTAATAGTACCTTATCTCGAGGAATTATCCAAAATATCACATTTATCCCTTGAAAATTTTACAAGAAAACCTTTATCACAAAGCCGAGAAACGGATAACAAATTATGTTTCAACCCTTCAACAAAATATACCTCGAGATACTGGATATCCTTCATAATCAATGTACCTACACCTTTAGTCTCGACCACAATTATTATCACCAAATACAACTCTTGGACCATCAATGCTTTGAAAATTTGATAATGACTTCTTGTTATGGGTCATATGTTGTGAACAAACACCGTCAATGTACCATATTGAAGCTAAGATCTCTTCCTTGAGTGATGATCCTGTGAATCCTGTAAAAGCAGTTAGTTTTGAGGTACCCTAGTGATCTTGGGTCCTTTTGGGTCAAGAATCACTTTAGGAATCCAAACAAACATCTCATCTGCAGACAATAAGTCGGACTCGGATTTTCTACCTAATCTGCCTACAATAATATCATTTTTAAATGACAACTTGTTGTATTCAGATTGAGTAATTTTCCTAAACTTAGGAAATATAGGATAACTTTGCTCCTTCCATCAAAAGAATTATAATAAGAAAATCTTCTTATTTTGGTTCTTGGATTCCTTCTAGTACGATAGGAATTCTTCACCAATTCTTGGTTTCAGATCGAAGCTATAGTCCTTATCCGACCGGGTTGGTTTCCATGGACCAATTTTAATATCCTTTGATTGAACAGATGCTTTCACAAATTTCCTAGGTTTTGAACATCTCGATTTATTGTTCCTATCATAACCAAGTCCTGTCTTATCATGAGATTTCGGGAAGTATTAAAAATATGATCTATTATCGATTGTGAATTATTAAGTTTGACTAATTTTGAAGACAAGCTTCTCATTGTCTTTCTTAATTAATTCATTTTCAACAGACTACTTCAAATTTATCTTTTAAAGTCTTGATTCATTTTCTAATCTTTCGAGTAAAATTTGGATGATGTATCAAGCTTGATCGATGAAAACATTCCCCTTGAATGTTTCCTCGCCTCAAAGTCTGTTTCATCACTGCTTGCCTTTATTTAGAATTTGAATCGATCCTTTAAAAATAAATTCTCTGTCTCCACTGTTTATAAGCAGCTAAAGATGTCTTTAAATCTCTCAATAACTCATGAATAATAGTTTGGTCATGATCGATGCAGATCGACAAGAATCATTATACGAAGATGAATAGTAGATTACCTCATTAGCCATGAGACAGATCTCATCATCCGATCCGAAATCGATGAGGATGATGAAGATGATGATGATTTCTTTGGCTCTTTTTCTTCAGCCAACAAAGCTCTTTGATTCGCAAATCTCCTGTCTCTTTTCTTCCTCTTTTCTTCCCTTTCTTTAGGAGTAAGTTGAGACAGTCATAGCTGAAATGTCCTGGCTTGTTGCAAGTATAGCAAATGTCACTCCTATCTCGATCCGGGACTGGAAGTATTTCTTCTAACAGTGATCTGTATCTTCTTGTCTCGGCTTTTGTTTTTGTCATCATCTCAAGATTTATCTACCTTCCTATCTCGATCTGGATCTTTGTCTATCTCTTCCCGCAAATCTCAATTTATTTCTCTTATACTTCATTCTCAATTTATCATACCTTTTTGTAAGTAAAGCCATCTGCTCTTTCAAAGATAGATCGGCTCCTACGAGACTGGCTGACACCTTGTCTTCTTTACCGACAAAGGCAACAGATTTGGATGAGGTGCTTGACTCCATCTCATCTTCCTCATCTTCTATCTCGAATATCATACTCTAAAGCTTTAAGATGAGAAAATAAAGTATGGTGAGTAATAGAGGATAAATCTTGAGTTGCTTTAAGGATATTGGATTTTTCCCTCCATCTCTTGGTTAATGATCTCAAAATCTTGTTGTTAATCTCCTTCTCTGAATAATTCTTTCCAAGGTCACCGCTTTGTTAAGAAGATTTGTCAACCTCATATCAAACTGATCTAGACTCATTTTCTTTCATCTTGAATGTTTCAAATGTATGCAATCGATCGTAGCTTGTTCTCCTTCACTTGGTCGATCCTTCACAAACATTAGCTAAGGTTTGCCACATTTCTTTGGCTGTTTTACATCTCTTAACCTTCTCTATCCAGTCTTTACTCGAGTCTCTATGATTTCTCGTTCTAGCTACTTGGTCAAGATTGTGGACCTTCCTTTCATCATTAGTCAATTGAACTCTTCTTCTCTTGCCTAGTTCTTGATTCAAATTTGCCTCTGCTCCGGTCTTTAGTACCTCCATGGAAAAACTTTATAGGACCTTCCTCAAGAACCTCTTCCATTCTATCATGAATGGCCTTCGATGATTTTCCATCCTAAATTTCCTATAATCATACTCTTCAATTGAAAATTCAGGCATTCTGGACTTATTACTTTTACTGAAGACATGATGAAACAAAGACAAAATACTCCACAAAAGCTTATTAGTAGCACTGTTAGGGATGAAAGAAAATGAAGAAAATCAAGATTATTTCAGAATCTTGTTCAAGACCTAAAATCAATATCGTAATGTGCCTTAACACCGCTCCGATACCACTTGTTAGTCCCGGAAAGTTGAGTTGATTAAAACCTTGAGAATGCTTCCTAGAACAAAATCTAGAAAGGGGGTTTGAATAGATTTTGTAGATTTTTCAAATCTCAAAAATCAATCCAAAGTATCGATTAAGCACATCGGATTAAGATTAAATTCTCAACTTATTATAAGATCAAAAGCAAGGTTGATATACTGATTTTAGTTAAGATTCTGAATTTAACCCTTGATGAAACACAAATTGTAAATCAAACAGAAAATAAAGAAAGCAAGAAATAACACCAGGATTTATAGTGGTTCGGATTTTAATAATCCTACATCCACTCTCCTTCCTCAATTTGAAGAAGGGACTCTACTTACTCGCTTACTTTCTCACTTCCAGCCTTACAACTTACAACTTGTACAATTCTTCAAATCTTCAATCTCCTAGACTCTTCTTCTAGAAATCTAAGCGTTACAGTGTATATTGAATTTTGAAGATTACAGGAAAAGTGTTCTAAAAACACTTAGAACTTTTGAAACTCTCTAGAAATTCTTGTGAAAAGATTGTGAAATCTGAATAGTGAATTGTGTAAATCAAAATATGCATAAGTGTTATCTATCTCGTTAAAAATGAAAAACCTAGACATATATATAAGTCTGAAAAGTCGGTTAGTTTGTTAGTTAGTTCTAACAAACTTGAAAACCGCTTAACAAACTTAATCTTGAAAACTCGCTTAAAACCTCGGTGATTCTTCCTATTCGTCTGCAAATGACTTGGTGAAGATTAGCCTTTCTTATTCTACTCGGCTTATCTTGACCTCGTGCGAGCTCTTCATATTTGTCTTACTGCAGATGACTAGACTTGAGCTTGTCTCCAGATGACTTGTCATTCCTCGTCTCCACCGACTTGAACTAATCTTGACCTAGTCCGATCAGCCTTCGTACTAGAACTTAGTCTTGATTCTACATCATAGTCCGCTCATCCGAACAGTCTTTTAACTCATCAAAACAATCTTGGTCTAACAGTTTTAAATATATGATATTTTATTGAATTAGTAGTCATAAACTTCTACCTAAATTGTTAAATCTAAAGTAATATAAATAAATTAATTGTTAACTACACATAAGTCAATATACTTCGTACAATTATTTATTTGTGTGCTACTTGTAATCTCGCACTAATTTATCATGTTTTAAATATTGTATTAAATATATATTTTTACCTACTTAGTAGTGAGACAATAATTAACTTTATTATAAGATTTTATTTAATTCTTTGTGTACTACTCAATTATTACTACCTCTAGCGTTAACGTGAAAATTAATTATAATTGTGATACCCGAGTTTCTCACTACTCATTAACTAATATATTTCATGCATTGAGTGCATTTTAATTTATGTGCTACTTGTGATTTTTAATTATCTTTTTTGTATTATTTTATTGTGCTTTTAAATATTGAATTAATTAAATGTGTCTTTATATGTTTAGTGGTGAGAAAATCAATTTATAAGTGATTTTTAATAGTGTTTAGTATTAATGCAATTTATTTAATTATTAGTGGTATTAATTAAATTAATTATAATACTAAGTATTTTTATTAAAATATACATTATACGTGTAGTGTGTGGCATGTATTTATGTGTGTAGTGTATAAGTGATAAAAAAAAAATAAAGAAAAGAAAAAGAAGAGAAAATCAAATTTCAAAACTTAACTGTGAAGTTTAAGTAAGGCGGTGGGAGGTGGATATATCCACTTTTATCAATTAGGCAGTAAACGAGAAAGTGAGAGAGAGAGAAAGCGCGAGAGAGAGAGAGAGGGAGAGAGAGGGAGAGAGAAACGATCATATCGTGCAAGATTCTCAAGCATTTTGATAAGTATTCGATTTCCGTCAATTGACAAATTTTATACCATTTTGAAGCTCGTGATGAGTAGAACAAAACTCTACCCTCAAATAAATAATAATTGTTCTTATTTGATAGTGAAAGACGATAAAAAGTGTTTAGGGTTTAATTTGTCAACGTTTTGTGGACTTGAGGTAAGTAAGAAATTCATTTGTACCTACAATGCATACGTATAATATTTTGTGAAGTATTTATGCTTAATTGGTGATATGTGAATGTTATGTTAATTGTGATATTTGATTGATATATTCAATAGTTATTGCGAAAGAGCCAATGAGCTCAATGGTTGATGTGGATTTAAAATACGAGTTCAAAGGTTATAGTGAAATGAACCCGTGAGTTCATTATTATTGTGAATTGAACCCGTGAGCTCCATGATTCTTGTGAAACGAACTCCCGAGCTCTGTGATTATTATAGAAATAGATAAGATGATTGAATTGATGAGTTGTGAGTAGAAATGAATTACGCGGGTGATTAGAAATGAATTAGGTGATTTCAAAAGAGAGTATTTATATCGGCCACGTGGTGGCTTTTGTATTGAGCGTACGCCGACATATATCATTAAATTTGGGACTCCCAACAAATGAGTAGAAATAAATTAGGCAAGTAGAAATGAATTAGGTGGGTGATTAGAAATGAATTAGGCGAGAGCGATTAGAAATGAATTAGGCGAGAGCGATTAGAAATGAATTAGGTACGCGATTAGAAATGAATTAAGGGATTTCAAAGTGAGAATGGAAGGGGCGACCTAGGAGTTAAGGCGACCAGAGGAAAATCGGTGTATGCTACCTAGAGTGGGCCACCGTCGCCGGAAGGGCGACCTAGGAGTTAAGGCGACCAGGAGAACCTCGGTGTATGCTACCTAGAGTAGGCCACCGTTGTGTATGATGATGCGTGACAACGGAAGGGGTGACCTTGGAGTTCGTGCAACGAGAGGGAAACCGGCGTATGCTACCTTGTGTGGGCCACCGTCGGCGGAAGGGGCGACCTAGGAGTTAAGGCGACTAGGGAGAACCTGGCGTATGTTACCTAGAGTGGGCCACCGTCTCATATGATATGTTTATATTGAGCTCATGTCGGTGCATAGTAGTGAGTCGTGGAGCCCTAACGAGTGTTTTATAAATAAATTGATGATTTTAAAGAGAGTGCTTTGTGCATTAGGAGGTTTTCGAACTAAACATCGTATCATGCATAATTTCTACTTACTGAGATTTATAAATATCACATAGTTTATGCATTGTAGGTAATCCGATGATTTGTGAAGTTGTGGTTCTCTTGGACAAGCTATGCAGGCTCTCTTTGGGTTTTGAGTGGTGTGTACATATATGACGACTGTTGGGTCAAACCGTGGGCTTATATTTTGAGTTGTATTTTATAAAATTTTGTATATATTGTTATGAGTCCTTTTTGTCATGTTAAGAAGTGTTCATTGTCTTTTTGTTAAAGCATTTGAAAAAAATCGCACGTGCGCACGAGTCATTTCTTGTAAAATTATTCACAACTCACTTTTCATGTGAAATTAGTGTTTCTAGTTGGGTTTTCAAAAAGGTGGTCGTGTCACATACCAAAATAAAAATAGAAAATTTGTATCGATAATATTTTAGTAAAGTATTATATTGCCAACCAATTTTACTTTAAAATTTATTTGTATTTTATTTATATTTTTTAATATTAATATATTAATATATAAGAATAATATTCCCATTATTTACAATTTAAATTACTCGAAATTTAAAAATGGACATTACAATTTAATTTTCTCATACCAAAATAGCAAAAAAACAACTATACCCTCTCAAACTAAACTCTTACAAACATCTCTTATTTACACTTTATGCAACTGAATTCTCCACTATAATTTAATCGCAAAAACTTGTGTGTGAACCGAGTGCATACGATGAACTCTATTTTTTACTATCATCGTCATGCACTATCACTCCCGCATGATAGTGATAATGCAT
The DNA here is from genome assembly GCA_030762865.1 of Paraleonurus japonicus. Taxonomy (NCBI): domain Eukaryota; kingdom Viridiplantae; phylum Streptophyta; class Magnoliopsida; order Lamiales; family Lamiaceae; genus Paraleonurus; species Paraleonurus japonicus. Next base: position 38,232,600 of record CM061057.1, on the reverse strand, counting down.
GACGAGTGATAGTAAAAATAGAGTTCATCGTATGCACTCGATTCACACAAATGTTACTCTAATTTAATCGAGTAAGGGGAAGAGAGTAGTTGCCCGGCGGTTACCCCGCTTATCCAAGTGTCCTCCGGTAAGGCGCTTATACAAACCTAGCCCTAGGATCAACCCTAGAACCTTTAGAATAGATGGTAACAGAGTGGTATCCGGTAAAGCTATTGTTAGGACAAGGTTACTCGAATCTTCAAAGAGGAGGAGACATTAAAAATATCTTTGATTGGTAGTGTTTACAAGTTTCTAAGCAAAGGTTCTTGGCTGGGAGACTCAAAGAAGATATTAGACTTCATTATTTACGACAATCAAAGTGCCTTTGTTGGGGGTAAATCAATTCATAACGGTGTTGTGGTTCTTAATGAAGCAATGGAGGAAGCAAAAGCAAAGAAGTTAGAGAGGATTTCATTAAAATTGATTTCACAAAGGCTTATGTTATGACTCGGTAGATTGAAGTTTTCATTTAATGCTTAAAAACTTCAATTTTAGCCAGAATCGGCGGAAATGGATGATGGAATGTGTTTCAACGGGCCATGCTAATGTATTAGTGAATGTCAACCCATCAGGTGAGTTCAAGCTAGAGAGGGGTTTGCGTCAAGGAAATTTGTTGTCTCCTTTCCTTTATCTTATTGTCGCCGAAGGGCTCGATATTCTTATTGAGAGAGTAGTTGAAGTGGGCCTCCTAGAGGCTGCCGAATTGGGGGAGAACAAGGATTAAAATCTCGCACCTTCAATATGCCGACGATATTATATTTCGACCAAAACTAACTTGTCGAATGCCTATGCAATGATGAATTTTCTCGAAATTTTGAGCTTCTCTCTGGTCTCAAGGTGAATTTTAGTAAATGTAGTTTAATGGAGTGAACGTGGAAAGGATCAAGTTGGAACAAATGGCAAATATCTTACATTGTTAAATTGGATCGCTTTCTTTTTCATATCTTGGTATTAAGTTTGGGTTGAACTATAAGAGAATTGCAGAATGTGAGCCTCTAGTGCGAAGGTGAAGACAAGACTCAAGTCGTTGGAGAATAGAAAGTTATCCTTTGGGGGAAAAGTGACTCTCCGAATGCGGTGTTACTAGCGTTACCGGTTTACCATTTATCTTTCTATATGATTCCTTGTAAAACCACTGAGTGTTCTTATTTTGATTTTCTGCAACTTTTTATGGGGGAGGTGAGAATAAAGGAAAAATGCTTGGATTAAATGGGACACGCTTTGTTTGTCGAAATCGAAAGAAGGTTTGGGGGTGAGGGATTTGGGGTGTTTTAATAGGCGCTTATAGGTACATGGCTTTGGAGATTTGTGACGGATAGAGAGAGTCTGTGGGCAAAAGTGTTGGAGTCTCTACATGAGGATTAGCGAAGAAAGAGTATTTACGAGAGGGCGGAGACAAGTTAGCTACGAATGGTGGAGGGATGTAATTAATTTAGGGAGGGAGAGGAGGGAAGTTGGCTGGTGGGTAATAGTAATTGGGAATGGGGGAATACTAATTTTTGGAACGATGTCCGGGTAGGTGATTCATCTTTGAGGAGTCGGTTATGAGAGTGTTTCATCATAGTAGGGAGAAGAACAAGTTAATTAAAAAGATGGTTATTGGGAAGGTGATGAGTGGAAATGGAAGTGAGAGTGAAGGAGGTCTTTATTGGATTGTGATACGTCTTTTGTTGCTCAATTTATCTTGTGATGAACAGGTTTTCAGCGTACCAAACTCGAAAAGATTGTTGGAGGTGGGCGTGCAATTCAGACGGATTATACACGACGAAATTGGCGTATGGGCTATTGATTGAGAAGAAGCATGCGACCATTTCTCAGGTTTTTCTAGATGATATTGCAAAGGGAGTTTGGAATAAGATTGCTCCGCTTAAGGTCTCGACGATGGCATGGAGATTGTTGTGGGACAGGACTTCCTACAAAGGATAACTTTTCGAGAAGGGACATTATCATTCCAATGGCGAAAGGGCGTGTTGATGGTGCGGGCAACATGAAGAGTCTACTTACCATCTATTTTTTAAGCCGCGATAAGTCGTTGAAGTGTGGGTTAAATGTTACAAGTGGTTGGGAATTCAAGCGGTCTTACATCAAACCGTAAGAGAACATTTTCTCGCCGATGTCGAATCTATCCAAAAGAAAAAGGTAAGACGCTTGTTGTTTGTATATGGGAGTGTGTGGTGTGGTCTATTTGGAAGGCCGTAAATAATACTTTATTTAGAGGTAAAGAGTTTTTCTTAAATTGATCTTGGATGAGGTGAAGGGAAGAGTATGGACTTGATGTTTAGCAATTTTTTTCAATTTTAATGCTTCTTTAGTGGTTGATTTCTAGATACTAAGTCCTTGTTGTGACTCTCGTGGTTGTAACTCCATAGTTGTGTATGACTTGTATTTGATATTTCTTATACCCTTTTTAGAAGAATATTTATTATACCCTGATATTTTTTAATAAGTACTTTTTTTTCTAATAAAAAAATTATAATTTAATCTCCCTCACTTAATTATTCACTCCAATAAAATTAAAAAAACTTATTTATCTTTCACTTTACACCTTTTAATTCTAATAAATGTTCCCTCCTATTCAAAATATATGTCATTTTAGTTATTCACAATATTTGTAATTTAAATATCATTTTGCACTTTCCAATGTTAATTAATGATGTTTCTTTTCAATTTGTCCTTAAATTTTTAAAAATAATTTAGATAATAATAACCTTTAAAGTCTCATGTAGAATTTCAGAGCTATTAATTAAGAGTATTTGGAGGAAGTTAATAATTTTCTTAATATATGTGCATTAGTGTAAACGATAATTCTTGATGGATGTATTCTCGCCATGGCGTAAAAGGGTAAAAAGGTAATTACAAATTTAATTTACAATTAAAATGACCTAAACGCCATTAAACACAATTACGCCTTAAACCCTAACCCAAACCGAAAATTTTCAAATTCAAAATTTAAAAGCTGTGTTTCTCTCCCTCTAATTATTATGTTAGTGGTATTTCCAAGATAGTTGAGTTAATTTAACATAATTTTTGGGTATTGTTAACGAGATATCTTCTTCTTCACTTCATCTTCTTCGTCACTTCACCTATTTTGTCATCGCCATGTCATCGCTACCGTTTGTTAGCAGGGATTAACATTTATGTTGTTGATTTTGTTATGGGTTGGGATTTTAGCCTTGCATTTTATTCAATGAAATAAATGCAAGTTAATTAGATTTTATGTTGGTTGTATTTTATGTTTTTTTTTAAAAAGTTTATTTGTATATTGTAGTTATTTTTGATGTTATGTTATGAACCTATTAATTTTCTCTCTTAAATTTTCCTCTATTTTTATTAGAAGCTCTTAATTTTCTTTTTATAATTAACTATGCAGGTTTGAACATATATTAATAGTACTCTTAAATATATTATTTATACATATTAATTACTAGATCAAATCAACCTTAAATATTCTATTTGATTAAATGTATTAATATTAATATTTGGTTTGATGTCTTTAAGATTGAAATTTGTTACTTATTTTCTTCGAAAATAGTTTTTAAATATAATTCAAAAATTTAAATATTTGTTGGATGTCTTAAATATATTATTTACATAGAATAAAAATCAACTTAAAATATTATATTTAACTTAATTATTGATTTAGACATATTATATGTTTTTTTTTTTTTTTGAAAGGAGACATATTATATGTTTATTTACCAAATATAAATAGAAATTTTATATCAAAAAAATTAATCAAATGTTTAACAAAAAGATTAACGGTCATAACAAAATGATTCGAATTCATTAATAACAAAATGATATAATGCATTTATAATTTCATATGAAATAATAACCAGTCATGCATTGATACTTTCATTTTTAAACACAAAAAAGCAAAAACAAAAGCAAAAGATTAAATCTTCAAGCTAGACGACCATTGACGGAATCACTAGCGGCAAAGCGGTGGTGGAGCTCGGAAAGGACGATAAGCTGGAACATTCATCTTCTTGACAACCTCGAGGTACAAGTCATAAGCATTCATCAAAGGTTCTTCCTCAAGAAGAACCTAGTTGATGAAATCTTTGCCACATTCAGCAACTAAGCGCTTGAAAAGCTCCATAACATCACTTTTCGGACTAACGTCTTGATTCCGTGTACATTCATACATGGTTTCTAAGCTTTTGGGTGATGGAGGAACCACCCACTCTCTTAGGATTCTTTGATGCTTGGTGGGAGTAGTATGAGCCATTGAAGAAAGTGGTAGGATGAAGTTTTCTCATAAATACAATACTATTTAAATATTAGTGGAGGCAAGAAACCCTAAACCTTTGCCCAATAAAAACGTTCTTATCAAGACCATTAAGTTTTCTTATCAGATTATTCAACTTCTCTTATCAATCTTAAATAATCCTATTTGTCTAACATGATTCAGCTTAAGTTAATAATTAACTATAAATTATCTAAAAAGATAATTAAATTATCCAAAGTCCAAACCTAATAATAATTTAATATTAATATTCAGTTATCATACTTATATGAAATTATTCTAACCCATTTATTAAAATTCTATATTCATTTATATTCATAATAAAAATAAAATTATTAATTCATTTATCATAAAAATAAAAAATATCAGTGAAATAAAGGAATTAAAAAATGAAGCGATTTCATTAAAAACAATAATACTACTATAAAATACATAAATAATCAATATTAAAACATAAAATAATCAGTTCATATTAAACAAAAACATACAATGAAACAAAAACATAAAAACATACAACCACACAAACATAAAAATAATATTAAAGCAATAGTTCACAGTAAAATTTAAAACACCCTAAACATATTAAAAGTTCATAATATAAAACATAACAAAAATAAACTAGTGAATAAGGATCAATCAAGCTACGTATAGCAATCGATGTGTCAACTAGAACAATCTCACACAAAGGAATCGGTTCATCAATCCTTTCCAACGTTTCCGGATCACAGACCATAGCCCTTTCTGTTTAAGATCCCGCAACATTAACTCGAGTGTATGCTTCTCATCCATCAACACTTGCAGGCTTGAAGCTTTCGATCAAGAAAAACTCATTTTCCTTCTGAAATTTGTATTCAAAAAACCAATTAAAAATTTTTAGGGTTTCAGTGTATGCCGCCATTGTGCAATCGTTTTCCTTCATCACTTCCATAATCTTCTCCTAAACAAAAAAAAAAACCATGAAAGAAACGTTAGGAAATAATTTGCTCAAGGGAAATCCATTAACAATTCGCCTATTCTAAATTTTATTGAAAAACTAATTCTAGTTCAATTAAAACAAAAAATTCAATTACCTTATTTGCAAGTATCCATTTAATTTCGTAGATTGAATCGATGAGGTCGGATTGTTTAAATAGAGATAATTTTCATGTAGTTTTGATTGTTGAGAAGATTAATGATTTTCATTGATATTTGCAAAAATCCCACTTGATTTGGGTTTGTTAAGTTTGAATCGGTGTTGAACGTATGGTTAGGGATATCAATTCGACAAGGTGACCGAGTTTATCCGAAACAAGTACAAGTATAATTGGACTAAATTATTTTCACATATATTTTCAAATTATATGTTTATTATTAATATATCATTGATATTTGCAAAAATCCACTCGATTTGGGTTCGTAAAGTTGAATTAGTGGTGAATGTACGGATAGGGTTATCAATTACGACAAGGTGATCGAGTTTATCCGAAACGAGTACAAGTATAATTGGACTAAATTATTTTCACATATATTTTTAAATTATATGTTTATTATTAATATAACATTGATATTTACAAAAATCTCACTCGATTCGAGTCCGTAAAGTTGAATTAGTGGTGAACGTATGGATATCGAATCGAATCGAATTAAATCGAATATTTGTAATGAAATTCGTATTATATATTATTTTTCCATACATATCATTAATTAACCAACATATTCTAATTTTTTTCAGTATATTAATAAAAAAATCTGGAAAAAAAGATGTCTAATTGATTTTGTAACATATAAGTGGACTACAAACCCGCTACAATCAAGGGAAAAACCCCACTTTTACCGAATGTCATCATCATTTTTCAATTTTATTTCTCCGCATTTCAAATTTTTAATGAATTTAAATTTTGTCAACCACCATGTCTTTTCAAATTAATTAAACTACTACTACGATAATAAAATAACAAAAATGTAAAACTCTCGTCAAAATTTTTCAGAGCGCAAGAAAAGGATCTTATCTATGACTCTAATTGAGGATTCTCATATTAATCCTTTAAGAGTTTGGTTTGTTGAAGAGGAAAATAGATTGATCGAACTATTGATTAAATACACCCATGACGTCGATGTTTCAAACATGAGAGTCATGTGTATGATCGAGGCAGTAAGTTGGTCTCTATCTTCATGTGTATTGCTCATCCAGGACATGCAATATAATGCTCCGACGAACACTATTCGTGTTTCCTTCCACTACTTCGATTATAAAGTAATTTTATTATCTTTTATTAAATATATTTTGTTTTATAGCTAACTCATTTTGTAATTTTTGAGTAATGAAAGTTTATATTTTTGTTATCAAAAAGTGATCAAAGAAGGGTTTTCGAGGCTAAATGGAGAAAAATTCTTCAATCAATTTCAAGTACTATTGGGGAGATAGGTTAGACTTTGTTTGACTTGTTCAATGTTACCATTGTTATTTCTTTACATGGTCTAGACAGTCGATGCTAGGTCCATTGGGTGGTAGGGAAAATATATGTTAAAAGTATTATTCATTTTTCTTAGTGTATAATTGTTCTATATTTTGTTTAATAGTGTAAGGTGTAATATATAGTTATATCAATTATGATTGTATAAAAAAGTCTATGAATTACCGTATGTAAAGTATGATTTCTTTAATTAATTGTTGATTTTTTTTAAGTTATTGACATATAATAGGCAATGTTATTATTTTTTGTTAAAAAAATACATTGATAGACATGCAAAACGAGGAACCAGAATTGATTTGGATTTGCATTTGGAGTTGGATTTGGATTTGGATTACTTGTTAGAACACTTATAATTACTATGCATGATTAGTGGCGATTCCAATGTGTATTTGGGCGAATTGTGTATTAAAGAAGAAGAATAATGAGGGAGGTAACAACTTACAAGAGAGAGTAAATTTAGGAAAAAAGTATTCAACAACTCAGTTCTTATGAAGGAAAAATGTAATTAAACGTGACATGTAGGTTATTAAATATTTTTGGAAAGTATTAATATAAACGATATTTTTTTGTCTTTTCTAAATTTGAAATGTAATACTCCCTCCATCCTGTTTTTGTTTTCCCATTTGACTTTTTGACCGGTTTTTGTGTGAGGATTATTTCATAGTAATATGTGTACAAAAGTTGTTTTATATGAATGATATGCTAGTTAATAAGATAAACTAGCATATCATTCATATAAAATAACTTTTGTACACATATTACTATGAAATAATCCTCACACAAAAATCGGTCAAAAAGTCAAATGGGAAAACAAAAACAGACGGAGGAGTATTAAAATTGTTCATATCATAATTTAATCAATGTGATATTTAATTTTTTGAAATTTTATTACATGTAAAGTAGTAGTAGTCCTTTTGCGGTACTACTATCAATGTACACTAGATCGAGTTCGAAACTTTAATACAAACGAAATATTTTTTTGTCTTTTCTAAATTTGAAATGTAATATTAAATTTTTCATATCATAAGTTAATCTATGTGATATTTATTTTTTGAAATTTAATTATTTCTAAAGTACTAGTACTCCTTTGTACAATACTACTATCGAATATACACTAAATCGAGTTCGAAACTCTAATACAAACAAAATATTTTTTCGTCTTTTTAAATTTGAAATGTAATATTAAAACTGTTCATATCATAAGTTAATCAATATGATTTTTAATTTTTGAAATTTAATTACTTGTAAAATAGTAGTATTCCCTTTATACGGTACTACCATCGAATGTACACTAGATCGAGTTCGAAACTCTAATACAAACGAAAAAAAAATTTGCCTTTTCTAAATTTAAAATTTAATATTAAAATTGTTCATATCATAAGTTAATCTATGTGATATTTAATTTTTTAAAATTTAATTACTTCTAAAGTAGTAGTACTCCTTTGTACGGTACTACTATTGCATGTACACTAGATCGAGTTCAAAACTCTAATACAAACAAAATATTTTTTTTTCCTTTTCTAAATTTGAAATGTAATATTAAAATTGATCATATCATAACTTAATCAATGTGATATTTAATTTTTTAAAATTTAATTACTTCTAAAGTAGTAGTAATTCCTTTGTACGATACTACTATCGAATATACAATAGATCGTGTTGGTCCCGAATGTTGAGTTGATTAAAACCTTGAGATAGCCTTCTAGAACAAAATCTAGAAAGGGGGGTTTGAATAGATTTTGTTGATTTTTCGAATCTTTCCAAAATCAATTCAAAGAATCGATTAACACAATGGAAAACAATTTTAAACTCAACTTTTAACAAGATCAAAAGCAACACCGATATTCGGATTTTAGCTTCGATTACGAAATTAGACTACGAACAATAAATTGTAACTTGAACAGAAATATAAATGAAAGCAAGAAAGAACACCAGATTTTATAGTGGTTCGGATTATAACAATCGTACATCCACTCTCATTCCCAAACTTTGAAGAAGGGTCTCCACTACCGCTTACTTACTTACTTTACAATCTTTACAACTTACAACTTGATCTTCAATTCTTCAACAATGCTAATCAAACTTCTAAAATCTAACTCTAAGAATAAGAAGTGTTTTTGAAGATGTGAAGTGAAGTGTTCTATAAACACTTAGAAAATATTTGAAAACTCTTTTGAAAATACTTTGTGAATTGAATAGTGAATAATGTGAAAAATCAGATTTGCATCGTTGTCTTGAAAAATAAAATCTAGACCTATTTATAATTCTGAAAAGACAGGTTAGTTTGTTAGTTAGTTCTAACAAACTAAAAACTCGCTCAACAAACTTAATCTTGAAAACCGCTCTTGACCTCACCGATTTTTCCTACTCGTCGCAACCAACTTAGTGAAGACTTGCCTTTCTTATTCTACTCACTTGTCTTGACCTCGTCGAGCTCTTTATGATTGTCTCCTGCAGATGACTAGACTTGAGCTTGTCTCGGATGACTTGTAAACTTTGATCTTCACTTACTTAATCAGCCCTTGACCCACCGATCGCCTTAGTACCGAACTCGATCCGAGCCGTTCATCAACGTTGTCTGCTCATCCGGATTGTTCTTTTAACTCATCAAAACTCTACTTGATCTAACAATTTCCCCCTTTTTGATGATGTTAAAACTATAAAAGAAACGTACTCACACCGATGTTAGTCAAAGTTATTCAAGATAATCGGATAAGCAAATTATAACACATTCACACTATCAATTCAGATCAAGCATTTTAATTCACACTTAGAAAGTTTTGAAGTAAAAATTCTTTAGTCTTAAGAATTTTTAAAGAAAAGAGAAAAAAATTTAAGTCTTAGAACTTAGAAAAGTTTTTAGACTTAAGTAAAATTTCGCAAATATTGAGTCCGAGATGATAAATTTTCTCAGATGGTTCATACTTAGAAAAATTTTAAAGTTTCTTAAAACAATAAAGAAAACTTTTAAAACAAACACGTAAATCGATAAGAACCAGTCATCTCATTCATATTCAGCTCATTTACAAATTTACATATGGGAGCATGATAAGAAGATAAAGGATAAGAAAATTTAAAGGCTTATCTAATGGCCCATCCTGTCCTTCTCTCGAAGCCGCATCCAATCGAATATTCGTGTCCTCAACTCAGCAATTTCCTTTGGATCGGCCAACTTCATTTGATTTATACCATAGTTGATAGTTGACCCGATCCACTCCTTGTCTATCGAGCCATCATCTTTCGCTTTATCGGAATGGATGAGTAGTCCGGAGCTACCAAATCCACGTTGTACCATTCATCTCCTTCATCAAGGAGTTTCGGTACAAGCTTGGATTTTCCTTCTCCATCCAGTCATGCCAAGCGATTGTCTCATTGTCTCGATGATGCTCCAACTCCTTTGCAAATGTACTGTAAGAAAGTCCACTTGGCTTCGTACTTCATGTACTCACCGCCCATGATGGATGTGCAATCATTTTCGGGGAGCATCAGTCTTCTGCAGTCCGATCCAAGCCGCCTCTGCTCCTCCTCCGGTGATGGGACTACCCACTTCTTCTCTCGGGAACCGGTCAAAAATGCGGCCAGCCTCCTTTGCCGACTTAATCTCCCTTCTCGGCTTCCTCCGGCCATAATACACCTTCTCGGCCTTGATCCGTCGGTCCCTTTCGCCTCTATCCTAAGCCGCTTCCTGATTTTTCCAAAGTGGCCTCTTTCCAAAGCTTTGGACATCGCTCGCCTCGATAGGCGACACGACCTTCTCTGCCTCCTTTTCTTTCTCTTTCTCCACCACCACCAGCCTCTTTCCCTTTTTATTTCTCGGCCTCGGCTTTGGCTCTGGCCTCTTCCTTTCTCTCTCTCGATCTTAGCCATGTACCTTTCAGATTTCATTCGGCTTCTTTCTTTCTCGCCACCATCATCGCCCGATTGCTTCCTCAATCTGATAAATTCTAATCTTTAAGGCGGTGAGCTCATCCGATTGGTGGTGCTGAAAGTTTGATCTCGGTTAAGCTCGGCTTTCACAATCTCCACATCTTCCCCTTTTTAACATCATCAAGTAGCATAGCAAGCTGCTCCTTGATAACAAGAAATAGGTGGAAGCCGAGGATTGATTGAGAGGGATCTCATCGCCAGCCTGATTGTCACTGGGTTTGGATTTTCACTCTTCAACCTCCTTCTTCACTTCACCAACTCTTCTTTGACACTCATCTTAATGAATTGGAAATAGAAGATAGGAGATTTACCTCGATGCTTTTAGCATGTCTTTCATCGTTACACCGACAGAGTCTATAATGTCTCTGCCTTCATCATTAGCATCCGAGTGAACTTATCTTCTACCCTCTCCACTGATTCAAGTATTGAAGAGAAGGTGGATCCCGGGCCGCCGGGAGGGGCGGCCGGGTAAGGTTTCGCATAAGCCAAGGCGGCTTCTTAGGAAATTCAGGAGGCTGCTCCTCTCGATAGGATAATCGATATGGATGTGATTCCAGCAGACCCCGAGAATAACCTTCTCCCAGAGATGAAGTTGTCCCACCTACTTCATCAAGGAATGTGCTCATCTCCTCCGTGTCTCCAAATTGCAGATGATGGACCAGCCAGATCTCAATGGATTCCTTCATTACTTCGTGGTTAAATCAAGTTCAGAATTAACTCGGCTAACCTCCGTCTAGCATCTCGATCGTAGGGAGAGCTCGAAGCTTCCTACAGAACCATCGTGTCCGGGAGTGTGTATTGGACTGATTTAGGGTGAGGGAGTGGGATATTTAGTGGAGAGGAAGTCAAGGAAATCAAAAGGTTGAGTAGAGGTGGGAGGAATATCAGTGTGGGAGATGAGGTGGGAGGTATTTCGGTAAGGGAGATGAGGTGGGAGGTGTTTGAATTTGGATAATATCGGGAGTAGAATTTGTTGTAGAATTTGTTGTAGAGGTTGTTGTAGTAGGTCGATGATGAGATGTTGGAAGATGTACCGAGAGGCTTGCCTCTCGGCAGATGCGGTTTGCTCAGAGCCGGGATCTTCCAAAGACTTCCGTCTCGGCACTCACTGCTGCGCTTATCTCGAAGTGTTGCAGCCTCTTCTCGGCGCAGACTAGAAGGAGTTGAGGAAGACTCTCCAATTATATCAAGAACTTTGACCAGCCTTCGCCTCGGTCCTCCTTCAAGTGGTTGAGCAACCTCTGCTTTCCACCCCAAATGCTTCCTCACTGGCTGTGCACTGGTGCTTCTACCTCGGTGCAGGAATTTACCTTACGGTACCTCGGTTGCCTCTGCACCCAGTGCTTTGCTAACTCGGTTCTCGAGCTCTTGCCTCATCCGATTCATCGTCCGATCTGCAATCCACCCAACCTTTCATTCTTTGTTAGCAACCCCTTTTGCTTAGAGAATTTTTCTTGCCTTCTCTCGTCTGGACCCTCTTATTCAGCCCATCCATCGATCGTGATCTTGTTAAACAGACTCACAAGAGACCGAGGAACCCACCACCAATAGTGGGATTAAACACCAATCTTGTTTTCTCCTCCCTCGGCCTCCTAAACAATAGCTCAACCCAATCAACACTTATTCCATCAAAGATAGCCCGCATACAACACAATCTAGACTTAGTAACTCCGTCATGTGAACTCGATCACCCAGAATTGACTTAGTCACTATAGTCATCAATAACCTATACTTCCTTCTCAACATATGCTTTTTCAAATCTCTCCTTGTTCCCCTATACGTAATCTCGCGAACAGATCAAAAGATTGTTCCCATTCCTCCTCCTTATACACCAACGGATTTACACCTTCACTCGATGTATCCAAAATCCGAGTTACATTCTCCTTAGTGTATTCCAACCTAGTACCCTCTACCGTAGTACTAAACCCGTTATCGAAAAACTCACCGTTTGACAAAAATTTCGCACCTATGAAATCTATTGTCTGTTTTACGCCGATTTCAATGAATGAACCCTCGCAACCTTGATGCTTCGGAAGACCTAATATCTCGCCGGATTCCTGTCTTGGGTGGTTTCAAAGTCGACATACATCTCGGCTTTGAGTTTATTCTTAATCCTTCGTATTCATTTTGAAATTAGAAACGGATGCGATTATATAAGTGGGAGGTTTAGGGGTTGGGATGAAGAAGAAGCCATTTGAATAAGTTTTTGTAAGGTGGTATTTTTACAGAGGATTTTGATAAGTGAAATGTGAAAGTGAAAAAAAAATTAATGGAGAAGGTAAGATTTTAAACTCGGAGGAGAGAGAGGGAAAGTTTGGGAATGCAAAACGTGGCACGATCTCGTAGTTTTAATTTTAAACCGTTGATTTTAAGAGGTGCGTGTAAAACATCGACGGTTTAGCGAGAAAACGATTGAAATTCAGCGCGTGGCCTTTACGCGTCTTGAATTGTGTAAAAAGTAACCGTTTATCCTATGGATTAGACGGCTAATAGACTTACTTTATCGAAGTAATTTGTATACTGACGTAAGCAATGAGGTGCCTTACTTAACACTCGGGTATTCTATTTCAGACTTGGTAAAATCAGACTTGGTCAAAATGATCTTATCCGATATTTTTCAAAACTCTCTCCTAGTCTGATTTTTGAAAACCACAAATGTTTAAAACTTAACACAAGATTTTCACTTTAGTTACAAAGTACGATTACTTGAAATACACAGACTTAGGGACTTTATTTGAAAACAAAGATTTTGAGGAAAAACAAAGATGAAGGTTTTACGAATGAAGATATTTATGAGACTAATCGGTGTACATTCCTCGCAAACAAAACTCATCAAACCTATTAGTAGTGAGGTAGATCGGATGGGGTGCGAGATAGTCATCTGTTTTCTTGAAATCCGGTGACTATTGTGCCCTAACTGATTTACCGAATGTCGATAAGTAATCATCAAGTCAAATAAGGTCAATATGACTAATCCTTGATTCTTGATTCCTAAAAGGAGATCAATGATATCAGCTACTGATTGTCCTTTGACACATATCTAGTCCGATAATTCTTTCTAGACATTAATTTAAAGAAAAGAAAAGACCGGAAATAAGGAATACTTTTACAGATGCAAACAAATTAGAAACCAGCTAAAGATGCATCAAGTAATCCTAATTCTAAGCACAATTCCTTAAACCTAGTCTCACTAATGGTTTTGTAAGAATGTCGACTCTTTGTGATTCAATGGCTATTTTCTCAATCCTGGTGTCATTCTTCTCAACATGATCTCTAATGAAATGATGCCTAATATCTATATGCTTACATCTAGAATGCACGAGGATTGTAAGTCATTGCTATTGCACTATTACTATCACAAGAAATAGGAACAATGATGTTTGAATATTATAATCTCTTAAGTTGTTGACTAATCCAGAGGAGTTGTGAGCAACAACTTCCACCGCCATGTATTCACTTCGCCGTGGAGGTGGCAACAGATGTCTGTTTCTTAGATAACCAAGAAATTAATTTGTTACCTAAATATTGACAAGTTCACTGAAGTGGACTTCCTATCAATTTTACATCCTCCAAAGTCTGAATCGAATAACTGTCGCTCAAGGTTGTCATCACCGGGTACCATAACCCTACTTGCAAGGTTCCTTTGAGATATTTTAGAATTTTCTTAGCCGTCTCAGATGAGTTTTCTTGGGATTAGATGAAATCTTGCACATACCCCAACCGCAAAGGCTATGTCCGGCCTACTTGCGGTGAGATATAAAAGAGATCCAATCACCACGATACTCCATTGCATCTGGGTATCCCCGCTCATCCGAATCCATAGAGAAGTTAGTTGCCATAGGTATTTTAACTTCTCTCGCTAGTAGTCATTCCAAATTTCTAAATCAGATCATTAGCATATTTAGATCGATGTATAAATATACCCTTACTCATCTCGTTTAATCTGTAAGCCTAGAAAGTATGTTAATTCGCCCATCATTGACATTTCAAACCTCGTTTTTCATGAGAATGTTAAACTCTTCACATAATTTCAGATTAGGTGAACCAAAGATTATGTCATCTACATAAATTTGAACTAGTAAGATGTTTCCATTCACTTCCTTTCTAAACAAAGTTCTATCAATCTTGCCTTTTGAAAATCCGTTTGATGTCAAGAAATCAGACAAGGTATCATACCAAGCTGCGGGAGCTTGTTTCGATCCATATAGAGCTTTGTTGAGTTTATAGACCTTGTTATTGATCTTAAACCCGGAGGTCGCTCCACATAGACTTCCTCAAGCAACACACCATTAAGGAAAGCAGACTTAACATCCATTTGAAAGACTTTGAAAGATTTATATGCAGCAAATGCTAAGAACAATCTTATTACCTCTAATCGTGATCGGAGCATAGGTTTCATCATAGTCTATCCCCTCGCCGTGAGTAACCTTGTGCAACCAATCTTGCCTTATTTCGAACAATAATGTTGTTCTCATCTGCTTTGTTTTTAAACACCCATATGGTGCCTATAATCTTTCTCGTAATGATCTTTCCACTAATTCCCATGCACTTTGCCTTTCAAATCGATGCAGTTCCTCTCCGCATGGCGCTTATCCATTTGGGTGCGATAGGGCTTCCTCAATAGACTTGGGTTCAAGAAGTGACACATAACAACCGAAAAGACTTTCGAGTCTAGCATCATTCGTGTACGCACACTACTAGATGGGTCTCCTATAATCCGATCGATGGATGGTAGCTTCTCATCCTTTTGCCTATATGAGAAGAAGGATCCTCATCTTGAGTCTCGGTGAGGCAACTCCTCCGACTCAACCTCGGTGACGTTCCCCTTCATCACCGACCCCGCCGATCACCGACGTCAAGGGTGTCCGATTTGATGGAGTCTCGATCGAAGTTGTCTTGATTATCAGGATGGGGATTCTTCTTCGTCGATTCGGAATCAAGACTAGGTAGATAGACAGTTCTATGTTTAGTCTTGGACAAGTTTCAATTTTATCTAGACTTTCGAAATTTGATTCATTTTATCCGAGAAAGAATACAACTCATCAAAAACAACATGAGGGGTTTCCTCCACACAAAGGGTTGTCTTGTTGAAAACTCTAAATGCCTTGGAAGTGTTAGAATATCCTAAGAATATTCCATCACCGCCTTAACATCAAAAGTTCTTAACTTAGATTTCCCATTGTTATGGATAAAACACTTACAACCAAAAGCTTCGAAATATGAGATCCTTGGAATCTTACCCTTCCAAATCTCATAAGAGTCTTACCCTTGTCTTTGACAACTAAGGACTCGCTACGAGTATAGCAAGCCGTGTTAATGGCTTCACCTCGTAACCCGTGAGGGGTATCATACTCACCAACATGCTCCCCGGCCGCTTCCTTCAAAGTTCTATTCCTTCTCTCAACCACTCCATTTTGTTGAGGAGTTCTTGCTGAAGATGTCTCATGAATAATTCCACACTCATTGAAAAAGTTAGATAAACAAGAATTTAAAAATTTTGTGCCCTTATCACTCTTTATTTTAATAATATTAACACCCTTTTCATTTTGAATGCATGCAATGCATCGGGGATCTTGTTCATAGTCTCATTTTTCTTGAAAAGAAATATAACCCAAGTGTATCTAGAAAAGTCATCTACTACAACAAGAGTATATTTCCTTCCACCGAAACCGAGAGGAGAAACAGTCCAAACAGATCCAGATGAAGTAGTTGCAACACTCTTTCGGATGAAGAGGAGTTAATACTCTTAAATGAGTGTCTAGCCGCATTTACCTTTCCGACAAGCATCACATTTAAGATCAGTGGATAAAAGTTTTCGTAATCCTTTGACAAGGTTCTTCTTAGCCACTTACTAAGGGTCTTGAAATTCGATGACTAAGCCTCTTGTGCCATAGCAGTGAGATCTTCTCCACCCTTAGCTATCAGACAGTATCTTTGGGACAACTATTAAAGTTGGCCACATAGACATTACCATGTCCGAAGCCGCTAATAAGCACCTTTATCTCGAGGAATTATCTAAAATATCACATTTATCCCTTGAGAATTTGACAAGAAAATCTTTATCACAAAACCGAGAAACAGATAACAAATTATGTTTCAAACATTCAACAAAATATACCTCGTATACCCGAATATCCTTGATAATCGAGTACCTACACCTTTAGTCGACCACAATTATTGTCACCAAATAAGACTCTTGGACCATCAATGCTTTAGAAATTTGATAATGACCTCTTGTTATGGGTCATGTGTTACGAACAACCACTATCAATGTACCATATTGAAGCTAAAATCTCTTCCTTGAGTGATGATCCCCGTATCCCGAAAAGCAGATCGGTTATAAGGTACCCTAGTGATCTTGGGTCCTTTAAGGTCAAATATCACTTTAGGTAACCAAATAAACATCTCATCTCCAATCAATAAATCGACTTGGCTTTTCTACCAAATCTGTCTACAATTATATCATTTTTGAATGATAATTTGTTGTATTCAAAATGAGTAATTTTCCTAAACTTAGGAAATGTGGGATAGCATCTGCTCCTTCCATCAAAAGGATTATAATAAGAATTTCTTCTTCTTTTGGTTCTTGGGTTTCTCCTAGTCCGATAAGGATTTCTCACTGAATTTTTGGTTTTAGGTGGGAGATGCTCCTTATTTGACTAGTTAGTTTCCATGGACCAATTTTAACCTCCTTTGATTGATCGGATGCTTTCACAAATTTTCTAGGTTTTGGACATCCGATTTATTGTTCCTATCATAACCAAGACTGTCTTATCATGAGATTTTTAGAAGTATTAAAGATATGGTCTATTGCTGATTGTGAATTATTAAGTTGATCGATTTTGAAGACAAGCTTCTCATTGTCTTTCTTAATTGATTCATTTTCGACAGATTACTTCAAATTTGTCTTTTAAAGTTTTCAATTCATTTTCTAACCTTTCAGTAAGTTGGCATTGATGTACTAGCCTCACTGGGAAAACATTCCCCTTGAATGTTTCCTCGATTTACGAAACGATTCATCACACCTTGCCTTTAATTAGAATTTGAATTTGATCCTTTAAAGCCAAATTTTCTGCCTATAGCTGTTTATAAGCAGCCAGAGATGTCTTTAAATCTCTCAATAACTCATGGATAACAGTTTGGTCATGATCGGATGCAGATCGACAAGAATCATTATCTCAAGATGAATAGTAGATTACCTCATTAGCCATGAGACAGATTTCATCATCTCGATCCGAAATCGATGAGGATGATGAAGATGATGATGATTTCTTTGACTCCTTTTCTTGACCACAGAGCTCTTTGATCTCGCAAATCTCCTATCTCTTTTCTTCCTCTTTTCTTCCCTTTCCTTAGGAGTCGGTTGAGGACAATCATAGATGAAATGTCACGGCTTGTTGCATGTGTAACAAATATCACTCTGTCCTCGATCTAGCCGGGAAGGATTTCTTCCGACAGGTGATCTCGTGTCTTCTTGTCTCGACTTGCTTTTGTCATCATCTGTTGATTCATCTTCCTTTCTACGATCCGGATCTTGATTTATCCTTTCCTCGCAAATCTCAATTTATTTCTTTTATACTTCATTCTCAATTTATCATACCTTTTAGTGAGCAAAGCCATCTCGCTCCTTCAAAGATAGATCGGCTCCTCAGACTCTGTTGACACCTTGTCTTCTTTATCGACAAAGGCAACAGACTTGGATGAGGTACTCGACTCCATCTCATCCTCCTCGTCTTCTATTTGAATATCATATTCTAGAGCTTTAAGATGTGAAAACAAAGTATGGTGAGTAATAGAAGATAAATGTTGGATCAAGAGGTTTTGATGAGTTAAAGAGTAGATCGATCGATCACCAACCCGAAGAACAGTGAGGATATAAGCCGATCGTGACGGGGTCATGCATCAACCTAGTCACCGAGGTCTCGATATCATGCTAGTCATTCGAAGACGAGCTTGAACCTAGTCATCTGCAGGAGACAAACATGAAGAGCTCAGACATAAGGTCAAGATAAGCCGAGTAGAATAAGAAAGACAAGTTTTCACCAAGTCACCGCAGATGAGTATGAAGAATCAGTGAGGTCTAGAGCAGCTTTACAAGTTTAAGTTTGTTAAGCGGTTTCAAGTTTTTAGAACTAACTAACAAACTAACTGTCTTTCCGATCTTATAAATAGGTCTAGATTTTTCATTTTTAAGATATAGAACACTTATGCATATTTGATTTTACACTATTCACTACTCGATTTGAATCACAATCTTTTCACAAGTATTTCTAGTGAGTTTTCAAAAAGTTCTAAGTGTTTTTAGAACACTTTTCTTGTAATCTTCAAAATCCAATACACACCGTAATAGTTAGATTTCTAGAAGAAGGGTTTAGAAGATTGAAGATTTGAAGATCTCGTACAAGTTGTAAGTTGTAAGTGGAAGTAAGAAAGTAAGCAAGTAGCGAGTCCCTTCTTGATTGAAGAAGGAGAGTGGATGTAGGATTATTAAAATCCGAACCACTATAAATCCACAGTGTTATTTCTTGCTTTCTTTAGTTTCATTTGATTTACAATTGTGTTAATTCAAGATTAAAATTCAGAATCTTAACTAAAATCGAATATCAACCTTGTTTTTGATCTTGTAAAAAGTTGAGAATTCAATTATATTCTAGCTGTGTTTAATCGATATTTTGAATTAATTTTGAAAGATTTAAAAATCTACAAAATCTATTCAAACCCCCTTTCTAGATTTTGTTCTAGGAAGCTAACTCAAGGTTTTTAATCAACTCAACTTTCCGGGACCAACAAGTGGTATCGGAGCAAAGTGTTAAGTCATTTCGATATTGATTTTAGGTCTTGAATAAGATTCTGGATTTATCTTGATTTTCTTCATTTTCTTTCATTACTAACAGAGCTACTAATAAGCTTTTGTGGAGTATTTTCTTGATTTATCATGTCATCGGGAAAAGTAAAAAGTCTAGGAATCTTCTTGAATTTTCCATTGAAGATTATGATTATTGGAAATTTAGGATGGAAAATCATCTCAAGGCCATTCATGATAGAATGGAAGAGGTCCTTGAGGAAGGTCCTATAAAGTTTTATCATGGAGGCACCAAAGACTGGAGTAGAAACAAATGAATCAAGAACTAGACAAGAAAAAAGAGTTAAATTGACTAATGATGAAAGGAAGGTCCACAATCTTGACCAAGTAGCTAGAACAGAAATCATTGAGACTACGAGTAAAGACTGGATAGAGAAGGTTAAGAGATGCAAAACAACCAAAGAGATGTGGCAAACTTTAGCCAATGTTTGTGAAGGATCTCGATCAAGTTAAGGAAAACAAGCTACATCAAGATTGCATACATTTGAAACATTCAAGATGAAAGAAAATGAGTCTGTGGATTAGTTTGATGTTAGATTGACCAATCTTCTCAACAAAGCGGTGACCTTGGAAAGAATTATTCAGAGAAAGAGATTAATAACAAGATTCTCGAGATCATTAACCAAGAGATGGAGGGAAAAGTCCAATATCCTTAAAGCAACTCAAGATTTATCTTCTATTACTCACCATACTTTATTTTCTCATCTTAAAGCTTTAGAGTATGACATCCAGATAGAAGATGAGGAAGATGAGATGGAGTCAAGTACCTCATCCAAGTCTGTTGCATTTGTCAAGAAAGAAGACAAGGTGTCAACAGAGTTTGTAGGAGCCGATCTATCTCTGAAAGAGCAGATGGCTTTACTTACAAAAAGGTATGATAAATTGAGAATGAAGTATAAGAGAAATAAATTGAGATTTGCAGTAAGGATAGACAAAGATCCGAGATCGATAGAAAGGTGGATAAATCTTCGATGATGATAAAAACAAGAGCCGACAAGAAGATACAGATCACTGTCGAAGAAATCCTTCCAGTCCCAGATCGATAGGAGTGACATTTGCTATACATGCAACAAGCCAGACATTTCAGCTATGACTGTCCTCAATCGACTCCTAAAGAAAGGGAAGAAAAGAGGAAGAAAAGAGACAGGAGATTTGCAGATCAAAGAGCTTTGTTGGGTCAAGATAAAGAGCCAAAGAAATCATCATCATCTTCATCATCCTCATCCGATTTTGGATCGATGATGAGATCTCGTCTCATGGCAAATGAGGTAATCTACTATTCATCTTCGTATAATGATTCTTGTCGGCCGCATCCGATCATGACCAAATTGTTATTCATGAGTTATTGAGAGATTTAAAGACATCCTTAGCCGCTTATAAACAGCTAGAGACAGAGAATTTATTTTTAAAGGATCGATTCAAATTCTAAATAAAGGCAAGCAGTGATGAATGAGACCGAGGAAACATTCAAGGGGGAATGTTTTCTTCAGATCAAGCTAGTACATCGCCAAGCTTACTGAAAGGTTAGAAAATGAATTGAAAACTTTAAAAGATAAATTTGAAGTAGTCAGGCTTGAAAATGAATTAATTAAGAAAGACAATGAGAAGCTTGTCTTCAAAATTAGTCACCTTAATAATTCACAATCGGTAATAGATCATATTTTTAATACTTCTCAAAAATCTCATGATAAGACAGGACTTGGTTATGATAGGAACAATAAATCGATGTTCAAAAACCTAGAAAATTTGTGAAAGCATTTGTTCAATCAAAAGATATTAAAATTGGTCCATGGAAACCAACTAGTCGATAAGGACTACATCTTCGATCTGAATTCAAGAACTCAAATTTGAAAACTCCCTATCAGACTAGAAGGAATCCAAGAACCAAAATAAGAAGTTTCTCTTATTATAATTCTTTTGATGGAAGAAGCAAATGCTATCCTACATTTCCTAAGTTTAGGAAAATTACTCAATCAATACAACAAGCTATCATTCAAAAATGATATAATTGTAGACAGATTTGGTAGAAAATCTGAGTCCGATTTATTGTCTGCAGATGAGATGTTTATTTGGATTCCTAAAGTGATTCTTGACCCAAAAGGACCCAAGATCACTAGGGTACCTCAAAACTAACTGTTTCACAGGATTCACAAGGATCATCACTCAAGGAAGAGATCTTAGCTTCAATATGGTACATTGATAGTGGCATTCATAACATATGACCCATAACAAGAAGATGTTATCAAATTTTCAAAGCATTGATGGTCCAAGAGTTTTATTTGGTGATAATAATTGTGGGTCGACTAAAGGTGTAGGTACTTTGATTATCAAGGATATTCAGTATACGAGGTATATTTTGTTGAAGGTTTGAAACATAATCTGTCTGTTTCTCGCTTTGTGATAAAGGTTTTCTTGTAAAATTCTCAAGGGATAAATGTGATATTTTAGATAATTCCTCGAGATAAGGTACTATTAGCGGCTTGAGACATGGTAATGTCTATGTGGCCAACTTTAATAGTTGTCCCAAAGATACTTGTACGATAGCTAAGGGTGGAGAAGATCTCACTGGCTATGGCACAAAAGGCTTAGTCATCTGAATTTCAAGACCCTTAGTAAGTGACTAAGAAGAACCTTGTCAAGGGATTACCCGAAAAACTTTTATCCACCGATCTTAAATGTGATGCTTGTCAAAAAGGTAAACAGCCTAGACACTCATTTAAGAGTATTAATTCCTCCTCATCCGAAAGAGTGTTGCAACTCCTTCATCTGGATCTGCATTTGGACTGTTACACCTCTCGGTTTCGGTGGAAGGAAATATACTCTTGTTGTAGTAGATGACTTTTCTAGATACACTTGGGTTATATTTCTTTTCAAGAAAAATGAAACTATGAACAAGATTCTGATCTGCTCGAGAAAAATTGAGAATGAGAAGCGGTGTTAATATTATTAAAATAAGGAGTGATAAGGGCACGAGAATTTTTGAATTCTTGTTTATCTAATTTTTCAATGAGTGTGGAATTATTCATGAGACATCTTCGCAAGAACTCCTCAACAAAATGGAGTGGTTGAAAGAAGGAATAGAACTTTGAAGGAAGCGGCCGGGAGCATGTTGGCTGAGTATAATACCCCTCATAGGTTACGGTGAAGCCATCAACACGGCTTGCTATACCCGAACGGTGCTTAGTTGTCAAAGACAAGGGTAAGACTCCTTATGAGATTTGGAAGGGTAAGATTCCAAGGATCTCATATTTCAAAGCTTTTGGTTGTAAGTGTTTCATCCATAACAATGGAAAATCTAAGTTAAGAACTTTTGATGCTAAAGCGGTGATGGAATATTTTGGGATATTCTAATACTTCAAAGGCATTTAGAGTTTTTAACAAGACAACCCTTTGTGTGGAGGAAACTCCTCATGTTGTTTTTGATGAGTTGTATTCCTTCTCGAGATAAAGTGAATCAAATTTAAAATCTTGATAAAATTGAATTATCCAAGACTAAACATAGAACTGTCTATCTACCTAGTCTTGATTCAATCGAGATGAAGAAGAATCCCCATCGATAATCGAGAAGACAATGACGATCGGACTCCTTCAGAATCAGACACCTTTGACATCGGTGATCGGCAAGGGTTAGCCGATGAAGGAACGTCGGTGAGGTTGAGTCGGAGGAGTTGCCGGCCGAGACTCAAGATGAGGATCCTTCTCCTCATATAGGCAAAAGGATGAGAAGCTATCATCCATCGATCAGATTATAGGAGACCCATCTAGTAGTGTGCAGACACGAATGATGCTAGACTCACGAAAGTCTTTTCGGTTGTTATGTGTCACTTCTTGAACCCAAGTCTATTGAGGAAGCCCTATCGGACTCCAAATCTGGATAACGACCATGCAGGAAGAAGCGCATCGGTTTGAAAGGCAAAATGTATGGGATCTAGTGGAAAGACCCTTGCACGAAAGATTATAGGCACCAAATGGGTGTTTAAAAATAAAGCAGATGAGAACAATATTATTGTTCGAAAGAAGGCAAGACTGGTTGCACAAGGTTATTCACGGATCGAGGGAATAGACTATGATGAAACCTATGCTCCAGTTGCCGATTAGAAGCAATAAGATTGTTCTTGGCATTTCTGCATATAAATCTTTCAAAGTCTTTCAAATGGATGTTAAGTCTCGCTTTTCTTAATGGTGTGTTACTTGAAGAGGTCTATGTAGAGCAGACCTCCCGGGTTTAAGACCAATAACAAGGTCTATAAACTCAACAAAGCTCTATATGGTGAAACAAGCTCCCAGAGCTTGGTATGATACTCTATCGATTTTTGACATCAAATGGTTTTTCTAAAGGTAAGATTGATAGAACTTTGTTTAGAAAGGAAGTAGATGGCAACATCTTACTAGTTCAAATTTATGTAGATGACATAATTTTTGGTTCACCTAATCTGAAATTATGTGAAGAGTTTAGCATCCTCATGAAAAACGAGGTTTGAAATGTCAATGATGGGAGAATTAACATACTTTCTAGGCTTACAGATTAAGCAGATGAGTAAAGGTATATTTATACATCAGCCTAAGTATGCTAAGGATCTGATTGAGAAATTTGGAATGACAACTAGCGAGAGAAGTTAAAATACCTATGGCAACCAACTTCTCAATGGATTCGAGATGAGCGGGGATACCCACCGATGCAACGGAGTATCGTGGGTGATTGGATCTCTTCTCTATCTCACCGCAAGTAGACCGGATATAGCCTTTGCGGTTGGGGTATGTGCAAGATTCGATCTAATCCCAAGAAAACTCATCGGAGACGGCTAAGAAAATTCTTAGATATCTCAAAGGAACCTTGCAAGTAGGGTTATGGTACCCGGTGATGACAACTTTGGTGACGAGTTATTGATTCGACTTTGGAGGATGTAAGATTGATAGAAAATCCACTTACGGAACTTGTCAATTCTTAGGCAACAAATTAATTTCTTGGTTATCTAAGAAGCAGGACATCATTGCTACCTCCACAATGAAGTGAATACATGGCGGTGGAAGTTGTTGCTCTCAACTCCTCTGGATTAGTCAATGACTTAGAGATTATAATATTCAAACATCGGTTGTTCCTATTTCTTGTGATAGTAATAGTGCAATAGCAATGACTTACAATCTGTTCTACGTTCTAGATGTAAGCATATAGATATTAGGCATCATTTCATTAGGGATCATGTGGAGAAGAATGACATTGGGATTGAGAAAATTGCCTTTGAATCACAAAAAGTCGATATTCTTACAAAACCATTAGTGAATCTAGGTTTAAAGAAATGTGCTTTGAATTAGGATTACTTGATGCATCTTTAGCTGGTTTCTAATTTGTGTGCATCTGTTTTCTTATTTCCTATCTTTTCTTTTTCTTTAAAATGTCTAGAAAGAATTATCGGACTAGATATGTGTCAAAGGACAATCGGGTGGCGATATCATTGATCTCCTTTTAGGAATCAAGAATCAAGGATTAGTCATATTGACCTTATACGAATTGATAATTACTTGTCGACATTGAGTAAATCAGAACAAGGACACAATAGTCGGTGATCTTGAAGAAAATCGGATGACTATTTACATCCTATCGATTTATCTTAAGTCTCGATGGTTTCTTTTGAGTTTATGTTTTTGCGGAACAAAGGTCACAGATCTTACTTGTTTCATTTTTTTTTCTTATTCAAACCTCATTATTACGATTAATTTTTGTAAATAAACTGTATTTTTCAAAATTATTAAACAACCATGTTTTAGAAAAATAAATCGAGTCCTGCTTTTGTTTAAACTTGTTTTGAAATTGCTAAAAAGTTACTTCTAAGCTATTGATTTGCAAAATCGAGACGAGGTTACTTTATCGGATGACTTTCTAAACCCATCTGTTTTTAAAACTAGCCTTTGTTTTCCAAACTCATCTCGATTTACAAACCCTTAGTCGAAGTAAGGTAACCCTAGGTGACGTCGGGTATACTTACTTCTCTGCATAAAGTAACCTACATCTGTCAAATCAACGATCTATAAAGTAACTATTTACGCATTCCAAAGGCGATTACAATTCACGCGCTGAATCCTAGTCGTTTATCTTAGTTTTTAACCGTCGATTAATACTCGGTAAAAACTTTTTGAATAAATGGCTAAGATTAATTCATGTTTTTCAAAAATGGCGGTTTCTCTTTCCAATCTATTCCCCTATAAATACATCTTCTTCTCCAAATTCATTCTTTTCACTTTCAGAACTTCTCAAAACTCTCTGCAAGTTTTCTCAAACTCTCTAAAATACGTATATGAGTATTTACGTAAGAGGAGTAACATCAACAATGGTGGATGTACAAAATGAAACCTACGCAAAGAAAGTGAAGTCTGAGATGTATGTCGACTTCGACACCACCACCGACGAGTAATCCGGGAAATATTGTCCTTATTGGAAAAATTTGGATTGAGGACGTTTTGCTCCAAGAAATCCCCTTCCAATAAGACATTGGATATGAGAGGGCTGGAGTTCTATGTCAATGAGACATATGAACATGGAGTTTTGAGAACCGGGGTGTATGGAGAGGTCTTGATCAAGCTTTCTCCATGGAGGTGGCCAGGATTTTTGATACGAGCAAAGGAGGGAGTGAACCCCTCACCTACAAATCGATGAATGGGTAGAATCATTTGAGATGATTGCCGGAATTCTATGAAGGATCGCCGATCGGAGTTAAAGAAGAGGATGCTCCGACGACGATATCGCCTTCACGATGACCATTGTCACGAAGGTGATATTGGGAGAACAGAGTTCTCACGATGGGTGGACAGACCGGACTACTGCGTAATGAGAACTATTTTGGATGGGGTTCGAGGCCAATCGGGTTGGTCTTTTCTGAGCAGCTGGAGACGGAAAGGAAGCGTCTGGAGGTGGTGAATGGGAAATGGCGGCGAAGTCGATCACCGATCTTTTTAACAAAGTGGCTGATTATGGAGGACTTCTTTGTCGGCCGAGATAAATTAGTCGACGGGGTCCGATCTTACCGAAGCGAAGGGCTTCGACCAAAGATGAGCCACTCGGGGCTCAATGGTCCCGATGAGGTGGAGCCGAGGTCGGAGCTCAAGCTCAGTGAAGAAAGAAGGCGAGGAGGAGGAGGAGGAAGATGTGGAGGCAGAGCCGCTAACCGTGAGCTGAGGCCGAATGCCCGATGAAGTGAAGGAGAAGGCGCCAAGGAGACGAAGGTTGGTGAAAACCTCGAGTTGGGAGGATCATCTGCGCAGATCGGCCAACTCTTCTTCCCGAGGAAGTATCCACGCCGCAAATTGCGGCTCGGGTGGTCCCAGTGGAGGAGGTCCAGAAATCGATTACGAAGGGACCCTCCCCGGCCGCTTGATCAGTACATTTCTCCCCTCCCCATCTCCAACCCAAACCGGCAATGAAGAGGTGTCCTGTGCCGGCACCTCGCAGCCTCCGAAACAGCCTTTACTCCCGAAATCGTCCAAAGTCCAACCTCATCTTCTCTCCCCCAAATCCAAACTTCATCTCCTCCACCATCCCCATCTCATATCTTTGTCCTTCTTATCCGGACCGGTATTCTCCCCAACCCCCATCTCCATATCTCCACCGGCTTTACCCACAACTTCTCAACCTCAACTCATCTTACTCCAATCACTTCAATCTCCTCCACCTACTACTTCACAAATCCCACCTCTACCATCATCTCCCCCACTTTGAGAAATCCCACCCCCACCATCGAGACACCCCCACCTCATCTACCCCAGCCGAACCTCATGTGGATACCTCAAATATCTTTGGGGATATTCCCATGAGCTCCCTAGTCCAACTTCTCCTACCACCTCCTCCTCATCCGATTCGGAGGAAGAGGACAGACATTCTTGCCATCTCCTCTGCATTTGAACAACTCCCACAAAGAAAATCATTTCCCAAGTTCGAGAGGATGATGGAGAAGAAAACACGAAAGGTGATTCGAAAGCGATCACAGAGACTATGCTCGCCAACATGCAGATTCTTGAGGTCAACATGACGAGAAATTTATCGGCCAATCTCAGACTGCTTTGGATCCAAACCGAGTGCGCTTGAAGAAGAGGTCAAGGCACCGAAAGAGAAGACGGCGGTGACAACGAAGTCGTGGTCTCAACACTCACATCCGATCGAACGACTTGAGACGGCGTTGTGCGGCGATAGAGGCCCAGCTTGATCCATCAAAGATGAAGTTAAAAAGGGGAAGATCGAGAGCATATTGGAAACCCTCACAGTGGTGTCATGTCAAGAACCGATAAGCTTGATACAAAGGCAGACCACGGTGAGTTGGAGGTAGCTAAGGTGGAAATAAAAATCAAATCGACGAGTTGGGCTGCCTTGCAGCGAGGGTAACCCAGTTGAAGAGGCCATCCGAGAGGATGAGGAGAAGAGAAAGAAGGAGGAAGAAGAGAAAACGAGAGAAGGCTGGCGGCTCGCATGAAAGAATCGAGGAACCGGAGCCCAAGGGCAAAGGTAAAGGGAAAGGAAAGCAGAAGAAATGAGAAGTCTCCGTCCCGAGCAGATGATCGGCCCAGATCGCCCGAGCGCAAGAGAAAGGAACAGAACTTCTCCAACTTATCAGTGAGCAGATCGGAAGAATCAGTCTTGAGAAGGAGATGTTTGAAAAGAGAGAAAAGAAGAATTTGAAGAAAATGGGGAAGGCTGAGATGAAGTGGGACAGGGATACTCGGAAGTGGGTATCCAAAGCTGCAAATGAAGCGGACTTCCGCCTGTCCATCGCACTGACTCCTCCAAAGATGGTATCGGGGAAGTACACCGGCCGAATATAAAAAGCAAGCCACGGATGCCAAATGGATGTATTACTGCGGTACATCTTGAAGGCATCACCATCTGGAGCGACAGCGAAGACATCTGCTTGGCATGAATGGATGGAGAAGGAGGACGCAGATCTTTATGGGAAGGCGCTCGATGAGGCACATAATGTGTTCATTTGCGATACGATCGCACTGGCTATGAGCGAGTCACCCCCAAGCTAAAAGAAGATGGTTCTCCCGATCTGGAATGGGTCGAACAGCTTGTGGCCAAAGCGAAGGGAATCCGAGCTCACGAGATGAGAATGATACAAAGCTTGACTTAGAGCAAGGATTTTGGTGGCTAAACATTCTAGAGGCTGGCCAGATGGGGAATCGATAGAACAGGATTTTTCTTTCCTTATCTTTTATTTTCTATCGAGTTCTCTTATTTTGTAATCTGTAAATGTACGTGAATGAATATATTCGGACTTATGTGAATTACGTGTTTCTTTATATTTTTTTAAGTATAAATCAT
Organism: Paraleonurus japonicus; assembly: GCA_030762865.1. Classification (NCBI taxonomy): domain Eukaryota; kingdom Viridiplantae; phylum Streptophyta; class Magnoliopsida; order Lamiales; family Lamiaceae; genus Paraleonurus; species Paraleonurus japonicus. Next base: position 38,203,762 of record CM061057.1, on the reverse strand, counting down.
TCGAGAAATTTTATATCTCGAGTTAAAATTTTTTTAAAATTTTTTCTAAGTATAAATCATCTCGAGAAATTTTATATCTCGGTGTTAAATTTTTTTCTAAGTACTTCTAAAAGAGTCTAAAAGACTTAAATTTTTTTAATGTATTTGAATCATTGAAGTGTGAAAATGTCCGTATCTATCCGATTGATTTGACCAAATCTAGTACTAACTTCAATTGTGAGTATGTTTCCTTATTATAGGTTTTAACTTCATCAAAAGGGGGAAATTGTTGGATCAAGAGGTTTTGATGAGTTAAAGAGCAGATCAGGCCCGATCGACCAACTCGAAGAACAGTGAGGATATAAGGCGATCGAGACGGGGTCATGCATCAACCTAGTCACCGAGGTGCGATATCATGCTAGTCATCGAAGACGAGCTTGAACCTAGTCATCTGCAGGAGACAAACATGAAGAGCTCGAGACAAGGTCAAGATAAGCCGAGTAGAATAAGAAAGGCAAGTTTTCACCAAGTCAATTTCTGCAGATGAGTATGAAGAATCGGTGAGGTCTAGAGCGGTTTACAAGTTTAAGTTTGTTAAGCCTTTCAAGTTTGTTAGAACTAACTAACAAACTAGCTGTCTTTCGATCTTATAAATAGGTCTAGATTTTTCATTTTTAAGATATAGAACACTTATGCATATTTGATTTTACACTATTCACTACTCGATTTGAATCACAATCTTTTCACAAGTATTTCTAGTGAGTTTTCAAAAGTTCTAAGTGTTTTTAGAACACTTTTCTTGTAATCTTCAAAATCCAATACACACCGTAATAGTTAGATTTCTAGAAGAAGGGTTTAGAAGATTGAAGATTTGAAGATCTGTACAAGTTGTAAGTTGTAAGTGGAAGTAAGAAAGTAAGCAAGAGTAAGCAGAGTCCCTTCTTGATTGAAGAAGGAGAGTGGATGTAGGATTATTAAAATCCGAACCACTATAAATCCTGGTGTTATTTCTTGCTTTCTTTAGTTTCTGTTTGATTTACAATTGTGTTAATTCAAGATTAAAATTCAGAATCTTAACTAAAATCGAATATCAACCTTGCTTTTGATCTTGTAAAAAGTTGAGAATTCAATTATATTCTGCGTGTTTAATCGATATTTTGAATTGATTTTGAAAGATTTAAAAATCTACAAAATCTATTCAAACCCCCTTTCTAGATTTTGTTCTAGGAAGCTAACTCAAGGTTTTTAATCAACTCAACTTTCCGGGACCAACAATAAATCTTGAGTAGCCTTAAGGATATTGGATTTCTCCCTCCATCTCTTGGTTAATGATCTCGGAATCTTGTTATTAATCTTTTTTACGTATAATTACGCCTAAGGTCATTTGCTTTGTTGAGAAGATTGGTCAACCTTACATCTAAGCCCGATCCACGACTCATTTTCCTTCATTTTGAATGTCTCAAATGCATGCAAGATCTGCTGACTTGTTTTCTTTGACTTGTTCAGATCCTTCACAAACATTGGCTAGAGTCCGCCACATCTCTTTGGCGGTTTTGCATCTCTTAACCTTTTCTATCCAATCCTTACTTAAAGTCTCAATGATTTCGATTCGAGCTACTTGGTCAAGATTGTGGACCTTTCTTTCATCATTTTTTAATCGTAACTCTTCTTTTCTTATGCAGTCCTGGATTGGTGACTCGGCTCAGTCTTGGTGCCTCCATGATAAAATTTTATAGGTCCCTCTTCAAGAACTTCTTCCATCCTATCATGAATGGCCTTTAGGTGATTCTCCATCCTAAATTTCCGGTAATCATAATCTTGAATAGAGAATTCGGGAAGATTCCTAGACTTCTTGTTTTTCCCTAATGACATGATGAAACACAGAAACAAAATACTCCACAAACTGATTAGTAGCACTGTTAGTAGCAAATAAGAAAATGAAGAAAATCAAGATAATTTAGAATCTTCTTTAAGGCCTAAAATCAATATTAGAATAGCTTAACACCGCTCCGATACCACTTGTTGGTCCCGGAATGTTGAGTTGATTAAAACCTTGAGATAGCCTTCTAGAACAAAATCTAGAAAGGGGGGTTGAATAGATTTTGTTGATTTTCAAATATTTCCAAAATCAATTCAAAGAATCGATTAACACAATGAAAAACAATTTTAAACTCAACTTTTAACAAGATCAAAAGCAACACCGATATTCGGATTTTAGCTTCGATTCAAATTAGACTTTGAACAATAAATTGTAACTTGAACAGAAATATAAATGAAAGCGGTAAAGAACACCGCATTTTATAGTGGTTCGGATTATAACAATCCTACATCCACTCTCCTTCCCCAAACTTTGAAGAAGGGTCTCCACTATTTGCTTACTTACTTACTTTACAATCTTTACAACTTACAACTTGATCTTCAATTCTTCAACAATGCTAATCAAACTTCTAAAATCTAACTCTAAGAATAAGAAGTGTTTTTGAAGATGTGAAGTGAAGTGTTCTATAAACACTTAGAAAATATTTGAAAACTCTTTTGAAAATACTTTGTGAATTGAATAGTGAATAATGTGAAAAATCAGTTTGCATCAGTGTCTTGAAAAATAAAATCTAGACCTATTTATAATTCTGAAAAGACAGGTTAGTTTGTTAGTTAGTTCTAACAAACTAAAAACCGCTCAACAAACTTAATCTTGAAAACTACTCTTGACCTCGGTGATTTTTCCTACTCGTGCTGCCCAACTTAGTGAAGACTTGCCTTTCTTATTCTACTCGGCTTGTCTTGACCTCGTTCGAGCTCTTTATGATCGTCTCCTGCAGATGACTAGACTTGAGCTTGTCTCAGATGACTTGTAAACTTTGATCTTCAGCCTTAATTAATCGGCCTTTGACCCGGTCCTGATCGGCTTTGTACCGAACTCGATCCGAAATTTGTTCATCAATGTTAATGCGCTCATCCGGATTGTTCTTTTAACTCATCAAAACTCTACTTGATCTAACAGATCGAGTTCGAAACTTCGAATACAAATGAAATATTTTTTTTTGACTTTTCTAAATTTGAAATGTAATATTAAATTTTTTCATATCATAAATTAATCTATGTAGATTTAATTTTTTAAAATTGAATTATTTCTAAATTATTAATACTCCCTTGTACAGTATTACTATCGAATGTACAATAGATTGAGTTCAAAACTCTAATACAAATAAAATAATTTTTCCTTTTCTAAATTTGAAATTTAATATTAAAATTGTTCATATCATAACTTAATCTATGTGATATTTAATTTTTTTAAATTTAATTACTTCTAAAGTAGTAGTATTATCGAGTGTACACTAGATCGAGTTCGAAACTCTAATACAAACGAAATATTTTTTTGTCTTTTCTAACTTTGAAATGTAATATTAAAATTGTTCATATCATAACTTAATCTATGTAATATTTAATTTTTTGAAATTTAATTATTTCTAAAGTAGTAGTACTCACGTATGCAGTACTACTATCGAATGTACAATAGATCGAGTTCGAAACTCTAATACAGTGAAATATTTGTTTGCCTTTTCTAAATTTAAAATGTAATATTAAAATTGTTCATATCATAACTTAATCTATGTGATATTTAAATTTTTTAAATTTAATTACTTCTAAAGTAGTAGTATTCTCTTTGTATGGCACCGCAATCGAATGTATAATAGATCGAGTTCAAAACTCTAATATTAAAATTTGTAATGTAATATTAAAATTGTTCATATCATAACTTAATCTATGTGATATTTAATTTTTGAAATTTAATTACTTCTAAAGTAGTAGTACTCCATTTGTATGCGGTATTACTATCGAATGTACAATAGATCGAGTTCGAAACTCTAATACAAATAAAATATTTTTTTGTCTTTTCTAAATTTGAAATGTAATATTAAAATTGTTCATACCATAACTTAATCTATGTGATATTTAATTTTTTGAAATTTAATTACTTCTTTTGTTGTCTTTTCTAAATTTGAAATGTAATATTAAAATTGTTCATATCATAACTTAATTTATGTGATATTTAATTTTTGAAATTAATTACTTCTAAAGTAGTAGTACTCTCTTTGTACGGTACTTCTATCGAACGTACAATAGATCGAGTTCGAAATTCTAATACAAACGAAATATTTTTTTGTCTTTTCTAAATTTGAAATGTAATATTAATATTTTTCATATCATAACTTAATCTATGTGATTTTTAATATTTTAAAATTTAATTACTTCTAAAGTAGTAGTACCACTATGCCAAAAGCATTTACTGACGACGGTGAATCCCCGTTGTCGTAGGGGTTTTTTCACCGTCGTCTATCAACCCGATGTCTTAGGGTTTGGGTATTCGACAACGGTTTTTCACCGTTGTCGTAGGTATTTACCACAACGGTTAATGAAGTTATGACAACGATTTTTCACCGTTGTCGTAGGTGTTTACCACAACGGTTAATGAAGTTATGACAACAGATTTTCACCGTTGTCGTAGGTGTTTACCACAACGGTTAATGAAGTTATGATAACGGTTTTCACCATTGTCGTAGGTGTTTACCACAACGGTTGATGAAGTTATGACAACGGTTTTTCACCGTTGTCGTAAGTATTTACCACAACGGTTAATGAAGTTATGACAACGGTTTTTCACCGTTGTCGTAGGTGTTTACCACAACGGTTAAAAACCGTTGTCATAACTTCATTTCACCATTGTCTTAGGCTTTTACCACAACGGGTTACTACCTACGATTACAATTTTTTTCCATTGTCTTAGCCATTATTGTAGATTTTTTTCCTGTTGTGAATTATCTAATTGGACAATAATATAAAATTAAAAATAAGCATTAAAATAGAAATCAATTCATCATCATACATTGTTTAAACATCAAATTAAGTCATAAAATGTAAATAGTCTAGTGTTAAACTACAAAACCAAGTTCAAATGTCACAAAAACTAAAATAAACATAACAAACTTCTAATCATCACCCATGTACCGAAAGGCAATCGGTCCACTCCTCTCGCACGTCGTCAATTTCTTTTCCAAAGTAATCCTTTTGTAAAAGCGTGAAAGTACAAATAATAAAATTGATGGAACACGCCGGTGAAGGCGGTCCGATCCCAAGATCGTTGTTGGATGCCAAACGTACAAAAGCAGAGAACAAAATAAAATAAAACTTAAACATGCGCCTAAAGCAAAGTTTAGATTCGTTACCCTTGAAGATCAAGGCGTTGATTCCACTAAAGACCTTCTAGTCTGTCTCCCAACCTCGTTCGAACACCGGGTGGACGGCGAGCTATCGAATCGTGGTGAAAAGAGGTCATGCAGCTTTTTTTTATTGATGAAGCCCCCTTTTATATACACACTCATTAGGGTTTTCATGGGCTAGACTAGGGATCCATTAGAAGGTATAGGGTTTGGGCTTCTTTCAAGTCCAAACATTCTTATGTTCAGCCGAACATTATTTGGCTCGAAAACATTAATTCATCCCACTAGAGAATTAATGTTGCACTCCCGTCCTATCCCGAACCGAATCGGGACTTATATTAGACTCTATAACTCCCCGTGTTAAAGATATCGCACGTTCATTAATTATTAAAGCTTCGACTACTTTAATTAATTAATATCTATTATTCCTTAAGTAGTACCACTCAACCTCGTTGTCGTGCGGATTAAATCCACCTGCAGGGTTTAATACGACAATCCTTTATGAGATCCTCAAGAGGACGTCATCACACGGATGACGAGGACACGGTGCCCTAATGCCAATAAATAGACATCATGCGAGTGATGTCACTACCCAAAATACAGAGTATGTTGAATCTTAATAAGATTCTCACCCATGATAAATCAAAGTAGTGAATAAGCACCCCACACACCTAAATATCACACTTAGGGTTAAGAATTGTAAGAGTCACCAAGACCTCTAGTTCTTTATGATAGTCGAATAGAAGAACATGTCTTATACGTGATCCATTCAATACGACACGCCGTATTAGTATAAACTAATGACCAAGACAAGCCACCAACAAGTTCATACTACAACTTAAACCAATAGTTATGTCCGAACTATCTCGGTTGTGAATATTGTTTATATCTTATAAGGAACCGACAATGTGATCTTCTCGTGTGACTACAAACCCACCACATTGTCTACAATATAAGATAAATAGACATACAAACAATCACTAAAAAGAAAACAATAATGTGAAAAACATTTATTTCGAGATAATAAGGAAATCAAATATACATCCACAAAGCCCAACAAAAGTTTGTTTTCGTATACTCCAACAAAAATTAAATAAGTACTATATTTTAGCCACCAATTCAACCTTCCAATCAAATATTCACCAAAAAGAAAAATGGAATACAAGAACTAACTCATTTGAAAATGTCTACTCATTGAAACCTCATAATAACTCTTAGCAGCAGTATGCTAGAAATTCTCAAGCACAAGTGTTCTACATAAACCACATTCAACTTTCCTTGCACAATAATACACCTATTTAGTAGGTAGCTGAAGAATTCAAGAAGAAAAAAGTCTGTCCCAACTCAACTAAAGGTAGCAATATTATTAATTTTAATTTTAATATATATAAACATAGAAATAAGATAAGAAACGAGTACCTGTTGAGTTCTATTTAAGATTCCCTTCAAGGAGTTCATGAGTTTTATCCACCCATCATTACCAAGAACATATTGACTACAATTCTTGTCCTTCCAGACTAATACCAATGAAGTATTTCCTGGTTGATAATGTGCATGCCTGGAATATACAGAAGAAAAAAAAAAGGAATAATTTGAGTATGAAATAATGAGTACAATCAATATGGCATGAAAAAGTCTTTCTAATGACTAATGAGCCATTAGCTGTAAATTGAATGGTGATGCAGATTAACAATTTAAGCTCAGAAAAGCAAAGAGAAAAGGCAAGTTTTTAGACTTGGCTGAAATTTATGTTTTTATAAAAAAGATAAGAAACAAAAAACTTAGCTAGCGATTTTAGGCATCAAATTTGAAGACTAAGAGTTTCTAGCAGCTACAAACAAAAGTTAGAACAAATTAGATACTAAAGATAGTAAAACACACAGAAAGAGGTTCTGCATAGGCTATGCCTATGCAAAATGCATGAGAGAGAAAGAGAACCTGTCAAAGCGATGAAGCAATCAGAATGGCGGGCCATTTCAGCCTTTCTCTGATGCATATCACCAAGCACCTTCAACTCCCCTACAGTTTCTCCAGTTTTCTGCACCCATAAAAATCCAATCTTAACATACATACATACCCTAACAGAATAAAAATTCCAATACCAACCTCTTTGCCAATCAAAGGCCTCGGTATGATCCTGTGAATATTATCACCACTTCAGAAACACATTAAACACAAGAATACATTAAATATAATATTGCAATGCCATCAAAATTGAAAAAAGAAATTAACCCAAGAACATGTCCTACGCCGCTATGAACAGCTTCCGCCACCAAACCCATTAACCCTATGCTTCCACCGTCGTACACAAGATCCAACCTTTTCGCCACCTTCATGCATCAAAATTTCTCTCACTGAATATGTTTCCTGTAATGCTCATTTTTTGTTAAAATAGATAAGATCAGAAACTTCAAGAAAAAGACTTTTGAATTCAAAAGATTACTAAGCTGATTAGATATGTAGACTTTTGGTAGACAAAAAGAAACAGAAGTAATGATCAGCTCACAAAAATGATCGTACTGTCCATAAATGGATTAGATATGAAATTCCTCGAAACGTGCCTGCTTAGTAATACAACCATGTTGGTAGTAAATGAACAAGTTTATGCACGCCCCAAGTCACAATTTGAATGTCATCAAACACTAAACCAGACACCCAAACAGAGAGAATAATAGATAAATTTTGAAAAACTGAATGTACCACAGCAAAAAGTAATAAATTTGATGGACATGTGAATATTTCCTTCATTAACAAAATCACAAGCTGCAAGTGAGAGCAACAGACTTAGAGCTAGAAGAAAACTAGACTATCAAGGACACTAGGTATCAAATTGAAAATAATAAAAGAAACTAACAGTTTAAATTTACCACATGAGAATAGTAGAATTATCAAAATAAAGTATCAAAATTGAGTTTCACAAATATGAAAACAATATTGACAGGCATGTAATATACTTGAATTCTTTCAGATTAATGTGCTAAGGAAAGATAGAACAAATAAGAATTGCACAAGGAAACATGTTAGCCACAAATATCTAGGCATCAGGTTTGGTAGACAGGTATTACTGAAACTGAAATGTTGATCTAAAATTTACTTGAACGAAGCTTATCAAGTTTGAAGCACAAAGGCTCTTTAAAAATAGGATACGATTAAAGTTATTTTTGTGAAAACTTGTTATCGACTCATCATATAAGCAAACTAAAAGGAGAGATATATCAACAGAGCTAATACAATTTACCATCATAAATAGCATAGATTTTAAACTGAAATATATAGTTAGAGCTATATATTTTACAAGAAACAGAACATTGACATCAAAAGAAACCAAACTTTCATTCAACAAGGGGGAACCTATTTTAAAAATAGAAAATGCAGTTCTTATGTTATCTTTAATGTTTTCCAGACAAATGAGCCCGTAAACATTACCCTTCTTTTTTCTTTGCTGAACTTAAAATAAATAAATTGTTTCAGTTTTTCACATTACTTCTCTGTGAGTTGTTTCTTTTCATAATCTTTTGGGACAACTAATTTTCTTACAGATCATGATAAATACCTTATGCTGCATCTTTGCAAATAATGCTAAAAATTATAACTTCATTTCCAATGGTAAAAATTATATGAAATTACAAGAATTTTACTCAACAGGTGTTTGTATACTAATAATATGCGACAACTAGTACAATAATATCCTATAATTATATATATATATATATATATATATATATATATATATATATATATATAATAAATCAATACACATCTTTCATCAACTTCAAATGTTTTATTGAGGCAATCTCGATTTGATTGATTTCCAAATATGCATAAGAGTATCTTCTAAATTATGAAGCAAATGAAGTGATACATGTGAGTGGACAGATTTTTATAACTGGAAAGGAAACATCTATATTACATTATCATAGTTGCTGCAAAGCAAATATGACACTTAATATTGGCATTTTCACATAACATATTCACATTGACATTTTCACAAACACGTCATGGGCAAAAAATGAGAAAAATTAAATTTCAGAAAAAATAAATTTATGAAAAAATGAAAGTTAATAACATCACAAGAACCCTCAATCTTGCAAAACAAATCCAACAGTCAAAATATGCAGTCCATCCAATCACAGCTGGTAAAATCGGTGAACACATTTTTATTCGAGACAATATATAATTCAATAAAAGCACAGAGAGAGAGAGAGAGAGAGAGAGAGAGAGAGAGAGAGAGAGAGAGATTTGACCTGGATGTAGATGAAGGGCAGGACGGTGAAGAGGAGGTACTGGTACGTAGTCGAAAGAGCACCTCCTCATTGTTGATTGGACGAAGAGAAAGGCAAAATCAACAACTTCGAAATCAATACCTGACGACACAAAAACAAGCAGTGGTGACGACGCGGCCGGGAATGGAGGTGTGGATTCAGCGGGGGGACGCGGTGGCTCTCACGCGAACTTAGGGCACAGTTGAGTTAGGGGCTCGCGAACGGCGGTGGCTCTGATGCAAACTTAGGGCACGGAGGAGCGATGGTGACGAGCGGTGGGAATGGAGGTGGTGGCTCCGGCGGTAGTGGATCCGGTGGGGGACGCCGGTGGTGACGGTTGAGCCTGAGAGAGCACTGTGTGTGGCTGAGAGAAAAACGAGTTTTGATTTTTGAGGAGTAAAAAACATAGTGTTTTTATATACTCCCAAAATTAGCAATTAAAAAAATAAATAAATAAAAAGACGATGGGAAAAGAAAATGGTTTCTTATACCCGTTGTCTTTTAGTGGAAATCCTGAACCTAAGACAACGGTTTTATCTTAGACAACGGGTTTTATACTTAAGACAACAGTCAGAGTTGAAAACCGTTGTCTTATCCCCGTTGTCTTAGGCCATTTTTGGCATGGTGTATACTCCCTTTGTACGGTATTACTATTGAATATACAATAGATCAAGTTCAAAACTCTAATACAAACGAAATAATTTTTTTGCCTTTTCTAAATTTGAAATGTAATATTTAACTTAATCTATGTGATATTTAATATTTTGAAATTTAATTACTTCTAAAGTAGTAATACTCCCTTTATGCGGTACTACTATCGAATGTACAATAGATCGAGTTCGAAACTCTAACACAAACGAAATATTTTTTTTTTTGTCTTTTCTAAATTTGAAATGTAATATTTAAAATTGTTCATATCGTAATTTATTTTTTCACTTTCTAAGTAATATTAATTACGGGTTGGATATTAAATTCATCTCAAGAAAAAAGGGAAATCAAGCCTCCAAAAATCACTAGTTACATTTAACACTCAACCTACATATGTCTCATTTGTCTCTCTCTCATCTTTCGATTAGGTTTTTTCCTCTCTCTCTCTTCAAAGTCCATGCTCTTTCCTATTCTCTAATGCCTCTCACGAGATCTGTTTTGAAAGCGGTTCACGTTATGAAATAACAACGATGAATGCGATGAAGACCTTCGGAAGTAGTCATCAAGATTCCTCAAAAGTTCTTTGTAGAACCACGAGAATGCTATCGCCGTTTGGTAATATTTCAAAGTATTCATTGTATTCTTCTTCTTCTTCTTCTTCTTCTTCTTCTTCTTCTTCTTCTTCTTCTTCTTCTTCTTCTTCTTCTTTTATTGTAGATTTTAACATTATTTTGTTATTATTTTTTTATTGAAGAACCTCCCCACCAAGGCTAAGGACATGTTAGGACAGACAACCAGGACCATAAAGATCGAACATGAATTTTCTCGTGTCATGTTTGAATGTAGTTATGAGTATCATAAATATGAGAACAAGGCTAAGACGGAGAAGAAGGAATTTGGCGGATTAACAACTAGATGGGGAAACATCGTAGATGCGGTGAGAATCAGCCAATGTGATACCCTATACTTGAAAGGGATGTTGAAGACCCACGAAATTTCATTTATTAGTGGACAAACATGTTAAATCACCAAGGTTGAGGACGTAGGTTGAATTTAATTATTTTTGTTATGGGCTGTATGGATTTAATATTATTTCTTTTCAATGTTTATATTTTAAATATGCGAACATGATATAACTTCTTTTTTTTATATATACCGTTTAATTTATTGTTAAATTCTTGGGTTCTTGTTTTGTGGTACTGATTTTTTTTTTTTTTTTTGCAATGCTTAAGATGTTTGGTGTTATTGTTTTGCGATACTTAAGATGTTTGGTGTTATTGTAGTTTGCATCTTGTATTCGAATTGTAAATTTTATTCAGTTGAGTTTCATTAAAAAAATATTCTACAAGCAACATATTTTTAAAAAGTTTCGTAGTTGGTCAACAATTTTTTTTTCATTACAAAAATATTTTATAATGGTAATATGAAAAAATACAAGTCCATCACACAAACCTAACAATATTTTTCTAACTAGTTGTAATATAAAAAGTTACAAGTGCGTCACACAAACCTAAAAATATTTTTCAAACTAATTATAACACATAAAATTACAAGTGCATCACACAATCCTTACAATATACACAACTAGTCATAACACAAAGAATTCAATTGCAAAAAAATACAACACCAAGCACAAATCACTAGTCAAGTAGTCATAACACAAACAATCCAATTCCCACAAACAATAAAAGCTGGAATCATATTAGTAACACATAACTAAAAAGTATCACATCATTACCGTAAAACTTAAACACCTAAACCGTAATTAACACCACTTCCTTGTGTTCCAATATTTTGAAACGGGTCATCACCAAATATATTTGAATCGAATAATAGCCGAACATGGGATTGGGATCATTCAAATCAAAGTCGTTCATGTCTTGATTATTGGTTGTGGTAGATGTTGCCCTCCTCTACGACCTCCTCCTCCTCGACTTCGCTCTCCTCTACCTCCTCATCCTCTTATCGATTGAACCGCTGCTCTTTGAGCAATTTCTGCAGCAGACATTAGACGACCGCCTCTAGGTCTTCCTCTTCTCCGAGTTATATTAAGGTCAAATAACACGTTACCATCAACATCAACACTTTCGGTTGTTGCTCCGGAAAACTATCATTTCCACCCTTTGGAGTGCTCAATGTCATAATTTTCGATTTTAATTCCTTGAGCATCTCCTTAAGGACTTACATCTTATATACGCTACCCATTGCTTCATCAACACATTCTTGAAAATATTTTTCAACTTTCTTGTATTTCTTGTGCTCCTCTGTCATGTGCGGTTATCCACCTAAAAACAAGAGAATGTCTTCTATGGATATCTTTTCTCTATCTATCTATAATATATCTATTGTTAATAGACTGAATATTCTTTTGAGTCATCACCATAAGTATATGACAACAAATTATTCCCCGAACTCAAATTTCTTGCATTGGTAGTTTAGATATTCTCTATGCGGACGATACTCGACTATATAAGTATATTCCTTCTCATAGAAATAATTTCAAATACTTCTCTCCATCATATGAAACTTCTCAATGCCAACCTCAACAACCTCATCTTCGGATCGAGAATAATATTACAATACATCAATTTACCTATTTCATCTTGTAGTTTTCGGAAGATGTTATATGTGTAGGCATTTCAAACCGCAACTCCCAAGGAAAATTAGTGTTGCACTTAATGATCTTTGTCTTTGAATCAAAATCATCCCTAAATTCCTTCTAAATCTCCTTCCCAATTGCCACTTCATAATGTTCCATAAATTCCTTCAGAGAGCATCTCGAGTTAATGTAATCATCAAAATATGCATTCATGCCTTCACTTCTCTGGGTTGATATCATATTTGCCCAAAATGTGGTTTAAGCAAGCAGAACCCATTTTTCCCTCTCTACATATTAATCTTGAAGTCATACCTTGTTTTTCATCTGTATTTGACCAAGAATTCAGTCCAACTTGTCTCAAAACTTTGGATTGTAATGCTATCATACACAATCCCTTTGAATTCAATAGTAGCATCATTATAATCAGCAATACCCTTGAATTTCACAAGCAACTTTGACATAATATGCCATAGGTAATACCTATGGATAGTGTTTGGCAAGACCTCCCTTAATGTAATCTTAATGCTTTCAGACCGATCGGTGACTATTGTTGTAGGTTCAACACCGCCCATTGCATTGATCCAATTTGTAAAAACCCATTTGAATGATGCCGAGTCTTCATACGTCATGAAAGCACAATCAAGTAATATAGATTGACCATGATGATTGACTCCACCAAATGCTCCAAATGACATTTCATACTTGTTGACTAAATACGTAGTGTCAAAGCTAACAACGTCATAAATGTCCTCATATGCACTTCGACTTCTAGGATGAATCCACAACACATTTGTTAGTTTACCCTCATCATCAATATCAAATGCATAAAAGAAATTTCCATCACAATGCTCCAACCTCATAAAAAGCTTCCGAATAGCTTCTCGCATCTCCCTCACCTAGCCTAAACCTTTTCCCGCTCTCTATAAAATTCCTATAATCTTTTTGAAGACAACCAATTTTGTCGGCACCATCACCTACGACTTCACACAATCGAATGTTTTTACTTGGCCTAATACTAGGAATATCGTTGGTGTCACGCCTCAATTTTCATAAATATAAGTTCTAAAAAAAATCAATACTTTAAAATAAATGGCGTGATTTCAAAATTTTGACATACGAAATTAACAACAAATTTATTTTAACTAAAGATTCACTTAACATACAGAAGACTTGAAGATAGTCTTAATAGTTAATTAAATAATATAATTAACTGTCATCACCACTCCTCGTTGTCCAACTCCTTAACCCGATATGGTAATTGATTGGGGTGAGTATGCAAGCACACTCGGTGGGGTCAAGTTATTCAAAATTAAATAGCTGAATAAACAATTAAGAAATCAATGCCAAGTAAATAACTTTCACATAAACATTGTCAACATTGTCATTTAATACTTTTTCACTTTGTCATTGATATTTTGCCAACATAGAAATTGAGTTGTGAGCCTTCCCAAAGCCTTTTTAAAGTCCATGGTATTCTCACACGTAGAATGGAGCACGGTGGGTTAAACCGGCGGACCCATCGATACCGAACCCGTTAGGGTCCCGTGCTATTAGACTTTGCCATTGAGCACGACGGGATGTTAGGAGAAAAATGTATTTAGTTTTGATGAAGTTAAGATAAGTGTAAAATAAGATGACTAGTTGAATCATTGTATAGCTATGTCATGTAGTAAAAACTTAACTTGTAATAAGACTAAGTACTTAAGACAGATGAAGACATGTTCTAGAAGACAGATGATGATAAGTACAAAGAAGACAGATGAAGACAAGTTAAGATCAAGACAAGATAGCAGATGACGAGACACTTCAAGTTTGGTAAAATATGGAGACATAGAAGAAAATCGATGAGGTGGACCGCATCCGAAGATAAGGAAAGAAGATAACTTAAGTGTTAGAAAACCAAGCGCTTTCAAGAACGGTTAAAACTAATCAAGAAGCAAGCATAAGATTCAGTTGGTTGGTTACAACAAACAAGAGAAGAGTCAACAAGGAAGTTACAACCACCAAGTATCAACTCTCTATAAATAGGTCATTTGTTTAGAATAGATTAACTTTTGCAATTACGAAAATCACAAGCAACTCGTAACATAATCAAGCACTCAAAAAGTTCGTACTCATATAAGAACGTTCTTTACGTTCATAGTTCTATAGTATTTATAGAACACTATTATTCATATCTTCAAGCCAATAGTTCCGTAAATCGAGAAGGATAATTTGTAAGGTCAAGATATTCATTGTAAACTATAAGTATGGAAGTATGCAAGAAAGTAAGTAGTGAAGGCCCTTTCACAGGATTATGAAGGGAGAGTGGATGTAGGATCTTTTGATACGAACCACTATGAATCCCGTGTTATTTACTTTCTGCATTTAATTTTTGTCAATTACTTACTAATTGGCTAAAAACATTTCAGATCGCTTTAGATCTAATTTTATAGATTGAGTATAAATTGGTTTCGTGACATATTTGATTATGGGGTTTGCAATTTAAGCTTTGTTGTTAACCGAAATATTTATGGGTAGTTAATGTGGCTTTTGATCGGTTAAAACAATATTGATTGAACATTTATTATGATAAATACCCAAGAACAATCAATGGGAATGATGAGAAATAAATGAGCAATAAATGTAGAATTTAAAGCAGGAAAGCAAGCAAGAACACAAGGTTTCTTTGGGAGTGTTAGTCCTGTGCTTAAGGATGGATTTTTCAGATCCGTTTATTATGCCTTATAGGTCTTATTTATACAAGGGTTTGGTTGCCTTTTTGGCAGTCCAAAGGTACAATAAAGTACAAATCAACATTAATGCTGTACCATCTCTTATTAATTGAGATGTACACGCCTCGCTTGGCAGAGTAGACAAACACCACTCGCGCCCGCTGTGTGTCCCCCGGCAGGGGATCTTGATGGCCGAGGGGTATTTTTGCCTTTACCGGGATAAGTTGACCTTTACATGGAGTCGACATCTTGTACCTGTCACCACTTTGGGCGTAGCGTGGATGACAAGGCGTCGCTCTTGCCGAGCTCGGGTGGCGGGGTCTCGCCGCGCTCGCCATCCGGCATTGTCGCGACTTTGTCGCTCGAGGGAACGCTCGGCTCGCCAGCGAGCAGCGCCAGCCTCGACCAGGCGGGCGGGATCCTCGCGGGCGTGGCCCGGAGGGTCCGACCGCCCGGCCGAGTTTGCTTGCTCGACTCCCGACGAGCCAACCTCCCGTCGTGCCGAGCTCACCCGGCCGCAGCTCGAAGTCGGTCCGTCACGCCCTGGGCCGAAGTCGACATCGATGGGGCCGAAATCCTGGTCCGAGGCGAGCTCGGGTGGGCCGGCCCGATCGCCATTGGGCCTTGGGGCGAATAAATCGTCATACAACAAGCTTGAATTAAGAATCTGAATTTTGTGAAAAATTTAGATAATCTATTCAACCCCTTCTAGACTATCTCTGGAAGGCTCGCTCAATCTCTATTAAAACACTCAATTTAGGGACCAACACGGATACACCCGAAGACCCGTCGATCCCCGGACCTCGCAAGGGCCCTTGGCCATTAGAATAACATGAAAATAAAATCACATAGCATACAACTCAACAATTTATATAAACTATTTAACATTGAATAAACATGCAAACTATATTAACCACCGTAGAGAATAAAATACTAATAAAAATCCCCACCTCAAAATGTATAACGTGGAAGAAAAAGGATGGAATGGTCTTAAATGCTACTCTTCGCGATTATCGCCGCCTAATATAGATAATTAAATGTACTCAGAAAATAATAAATACTAAAAATAACATAAATACTAATTACATTTACTGTAACTTCCTGGGTTTATTTGTGTGTGTCTCAAGAGATAAATTACATAGCATATATATTTATATATTATATTGTAATACCTAAGAGTATCAATCACCATAAGTAAATTAAATTTTCCATAAGTTACAATTATAATATTAATTATTAATATTTTTAGTTTTATTTATATTATATTTTATTAATAATTATATTAATATTAATAAAATATATAGTTCTCAATCTTTCAAAAATTCAAAATTTTAAATTTAGAATCTTATCTTTTAGGTGTGAGATTATGTTGATCCAAATTCCCTTTTATCTCAACAAAAGTATCTTCCCCACTTATTTTTCTTTATAAATCACGGTCATATCACAAAATAAACCCATAGAAAAATTATTCGCCGTAAATTCAAGTTTTCTCTCGGAGCATCGAAAGTGTTTCGTCTCTTCTTTCCTTGTTGTTCGGTAATAATTTCAATCCCTCACCTTCGTTAATTTGATAAATTAGGTTTAGTATCTTTCTTTTATTCGAGGAGTCGATGCCCTTTTAATTAATCACTTACTTTTGGTTGGTAGAAATTATAGTGAAGATTATGATTTAAACGGTACTTATTCTTTATTACGGAAAAAAAAGGGTCAAATGCTTAATTCATTAAAATTTTGCTACAACTACTTATCCCAATTTTTTTAATACTCAAACTCACATTATTCATGGTGTTTGTCTTTAAAAAAATATATTAATAAACGGGTTAGCAACTTTAGTTTTCCAAGTTCGTAACGTTTCGTAAATACATATCATATATTTCGTAAAATATTCACGGCATATGGTGACTATTTCTTTCTTTCAAATAATTTTCACAATTCTTTTCGATGACACACTTTGATCGATGGCCCAAAGTAGAATATACACTCAGTGTGTTAACTTTTGGTTCTTAATAGCCGAATGTTTAATAATTAAACATATTTTATGGGTTTTTACTCTTCTATTTATTTATTTAAATATTTTATGTTAAACTTTTATTTGACCAGATTCTAACTTCGAGGTTTTTGGTTATGATAATTCAAAGTATAGTTATAAGCCTTGAGTCAATATCGTTGTCATTCCTTTTATTAAAAAAATAAATAAAATAAAATAATATAGAAGGAGCGGCGATTTAGGTTGTCATTCTATAATGGAAATTAAAACATGCATGCCTTAATTTTATTAATTTATTATTATGATATTATTTAATTATAAAGCTAAGGCTAAGACTTACAAATTTAATAAGTTATAGCACTAAGATAAGTTTATTAATTACTATTTTAGGTGCCAAGGAGGCCTTGCTCTAAAATATCTACACATTCACTAAGGAATAATCAAGGTTTAAGGTGGGGTTTTTCTCTGAATGATTGGTAATTATTTGTCACTTTTAAATACCTTGCATGATTGAGATTGTTGCTTGCTACTATGTGCTATATGATATGATATGATATGATATGGGTGTGTTCCGTGGAAAGGACCGTGTAACATACTATTTATGTGTATGACCGGTGGAATGGACCGTGTACATACTATACTATGATTTATGTTCTGTGGAAAGGACCGTGCAACATAATAAACTATGATTTATGTTCCTGTGGAAAGGACCGTGTGACATAATGAGTTTCAGAACTATGTTTCGGTGGAAATGACCGATTATGATGCTATGTTATTATGGTCACTTTGGCCGACAAATGTTATGGTTATGTGGTATGTGAGTTGCTATTTTGATTATGTTGGATATTTAATCGTGACAAATAGGACCCCACCGAGCTAGTTGGTTGCTCACCCCAATCAAATTAATGCTTTTGCAGATTAAGAATAACAGAGGCGCGGCGGAGGCAAGGTGGATTGAATGGTGTTATTTATTTTAGCATATTTAATTCATAGCATGACATTAAATTTCTTTTCGTAAGATTGTTTTTGGAGCGAATTAAGTTTTTAAGAAAATTGAGATAATTTATTTAAGTTGATTTTTTTATTTAAAGATTCTCATGCTCATGTTTCACGATGGTATTTATTAAATTGTTTTAAAAAAATTATTTTTATGAACTCTTGAAAAGAAATTTTTATTCAAGTCGTGATAAAATTATTTATAAAATTAAGATGTGACAAGATGGTATCGTGAGCAGTCTACATTCTTGTAGACTTGCTTAAAAAAAATTTAATTATTTGCATGCATTCATTATTTTTAAGTTACACCATCCACCGCCACCGCGCCAACTCCAAGGTATGATAAGAAAGTTCATGCTAAGTTAATTGAGTTAGTAGAAAAAAAAGAGAGAAGTTTTATGTATATGAATTATGCACACTAAGATGAATTATGGTTAAGTATACGTCTATTAAATTTATTTTTAAAAAGCGTGGTGATTGATAGTTTAAATGGACGCTAGAGGGAATATTAAGAGAGTTTCACATTAGAAATTACCCCATTTTATACCTAGTAGATGTAGTGCGGTTTGCATAGAGAGGGTCGTGGTCCGCCTAACCCCAAAGATTTTCTTGAGTGCATGGTGAACCGCTTACCTCCAAAGCATGGGAGAAGGAAGCTAGAGAAATCATAGCCAACAGGAACGACGAGATATGGAGACGGCAGATTAGAGATGTGGTTGCAGAGTTGGCCTATAGATGGCTTAAGACTCGGAGGCATTGAGGATGACCGGAAGAGGAGTTGCCCTTGGCCCGTAACCGCCTATTCCAGAAGAGAGACGATAATTAGGACGGTAGTTGAGGATGGTAGATATGTAGGCCCGTGGTCTATGGAAGAGTAGTAGATAATTAAAGTTGTAGACTTTTGTTTATTTATTTATTTTTTATTGAGACTTAATGGATTTAAGCATATTCTAGATTAATTATTTCATTTCTTTTGGATTATGGATAAATTTTATATGGGAAGTATTTGGACAAAATATTGGTTATGTGTTGGATGAATGAATAATTTGATAAGTTACAACTCATATGGATTAGTTATCTAAGATACTTGTGCTCTTATAGGAAGATGCCTCCACGTCAAGCACCACAACACCAAAGAAGCTCCGAAAACCACCTTCGGTGGTAGAGCAATTCCACAAGTTCAAGCCTCACTGTTTTTAATGGACGAGAGGGACCGTCTGCTCTAGAAGAGTGGTTAGATGCATTGGAGAGCATATTAGAGCTGATGATGTGCACCGATGCACGAAAGTATCATGTGCGGTCTTCCGGCTAAAAGAAGACGCACGAATTTGGTGGACTTCTCTTGGCGTATGAGGCCAGCTGCTGAACGTGCGAGTCTCACTTGGGCATGGTTCGGGAGATAGTCACGTAGAAAAATGTCCACCATCGTTTCGAGTTTAGAAGGAAACGGAGTTCTTCAACTCGAAACAAGGCGGCATGATTGTAGCGGAATATGAACGGAAGTTTAGCGATTCGAGTCGGTTCGCCCGGCATCTAGTGGACACTGAGCTTAAGAAAGTATGGAGGTTCAGGAATGGACTACGCTCCGAGATCGGGAATGTCTTTGTCAGGTCAAGGACTCACTACCTTGGCCGAAACTTATGAGCGTCTTTGAAGAGGTTGTTGCGAATCGGCTATGGATGCTCAGCGAGAAGGAGGTGACTTATTCGGGAAAGAGGAAGTGGAACGGAGGAGGATCGAGTAGGAATCCTACCCATAACAAACAAGTGAGGACTGCTAGGGATGCTCCACAAAAGGGATTTGTTGAGAGACCGATGCTGTGCTAAATGTGGAAGGAAACACTTGGGAGAGTGTCTTCGAGGGGCAAAATATGCATTACAGTGCAAGCGGCAGGGACACATACTTCCAAATTGTCCGTTGTCACGAGAATAGAGGTGATGGAAGGAAGCCTAATGGTGGGGCAGGTGGCAACGCATGCATGTTCGCTATGACACGTGAAGAGGCCGACCCGGCCAAGGCACTATGGCGGTATGCTTACGGTTTCGAATATATCCGCATATGTACTCTTTGATACCGGAGCTACACATTCGTTTATGTATGCAAAGTTTCATGTTTTATCTCGGAAGTAAAAGTGTAAGGTTAGAGAACCCACTTATGATTAGTATACCCTCCGATAATTAGTGCTCATTCGATGGTTAGAGGTGTGAGAATTGGTGTGAATGAACATGCTTTAGAGGCTGACCTTTTTGTGCTAGACATGAAGGACTTTGATATTATTCTTGGTATGGATTGGCTTAGTAAATATAGAGCTGACATTAAGTGCCACGAGCGGAGAGTAATTTTACATACACCCACCGATAAGGAGACTACCCTCTATGGGGTTCAGTCTCGAACCGTATCGCGAGTGATTAGTGCGATGAAGGCGATGAAGATGTTGAGAAAGGATAAGTGCATGGGATTTACGGTCAACATTGTGGGAAGCCGAAAACCGGTAGTGAGGGTGTAGATGTGCCGGTTATGCGAGACTATCTAGATGTTTTTCGAGAAAATCTCCCGGAGTGCCACCCGATAGACAGGTGGAGTTTACCATAGACTTGACACCCGGAGCGGCACCGGTGTCAAAAGCTCCTTATAGAATGACGCCAAAGGAGTTGCAAGAATTAAAGGTACAACTACAAGAGTTGTTAGACTTAGGTTTTATACGACCTAGTGTCTCGCCATGGGGAGCGCCGCTTTGTTCGTCAAGAAGAAGGATGGAACTTTGAGGATGTGCGTTGATTATAGAGAGTTGAATCGACTCACCATAAAGAACAAGTATCCATTACCCGAGGATCGAGGATTTGTTTGATCAATTGAGGGTAGTGGATGTTAGGATTTGAATTTGTATGTTTTGATGATGTTCTTAAAACCTATGTGTAATAGGACCATTTGAACTCGTTAGTCGGTGATGATCTAGATAGGGTTTATGTCTTTGTACAAATAAACTTGCTAGGCTTAACCTTCGTATCAGTTGGTTGAGAACTAAAGGTCTGATAAGAAGACTTAAAGATCTAAGAGAGATTTCGTTCGAAGTCATTTAGAAGGGCGTCATGAAGATCAAGAAGAGATGATAAGAGTTACGCAAAAGAAGTATTGTCAAGAAAGGTTCAAGTGAAGATAGCAAGGTTGGAATCCATGCTACAGAAGCTTTAGATGTGCCGGAGCAAGGTTGAAAGTTGCTAGAGTTGACTTCAAGAAATTCATCGGGGATAACAAAAGTCGAAAGATAACTCTAAGATACTCGAAGTCGACCAAGTGAAGATTTGATTATCAATCAAGATCAATCACGACATAATTGATTGGTATCGAGAAAATCAATTATCCAAAGTCAAACAAATCTTCCAACGATCACTTACCATTTCTTTGAAGATCTGATTGACAAATTAGCCTAACGGCTAGTCAAATTCGAGAATCATAAAAGCTGCGGTGAAGGATTTTAAAAGATACACGCGAGAAACATCAAGAACAACTCCTTCACTCATTGTAATTCACGCTTAACTCTTCATACCGTAAATTGATCGAACACGTTGAATTTTCTAAGAGATTTATTTTTGGTCAAGGAAGTGTAAATCACCTTTCATTATCTCGGTGCGAGAAAAGGTTGATTGTTTTAGATCTAAGAGTTAAACACTCAAAGATCGAATCGATTGTACCAAGGGCAGGAACTTGTTAAACTTCCCGTGGTCGAATCCTCAAGGAGATTAGAGGAGACAAGACCGAGTTTGGTGGATAGTAAGGCCCTGTGGAATCGGGAGAGTGGACGTAGGATCGTTATATCCGAACCACTATAAAAATCTCTGTGCCTTTTCTGACTTTACGCATTCATAATTATAACTGCTCATTCATCATCGTTTTTATAAACTGCATTAATCTTGCTAAGTATTCTTCTCAAAGGTTTTCTTTAAAAGGGTTTTTCAAATACACACGAGATTAGCTTCCGCACCATCGAAGACTTCGAGTTTCCGAAGTCTTGATCTCACTTAGCACACTCGAGTACCTTGCTGCAGAAGACTTCAAAGTCTTCTAACCTCACACTCACTCACGAAAAGTTGTAAAAAGTTTTGAGTGTGGTAAAGTCTATTCAACCCCCTTCTAGACTTTCCACCTCCTTGCACATCTCGTCCGGGGACCAACAGTGGAGTATACTCTAAGATTGATCTTCGATCGGGCTACCATCGGTTGAAGGTCAAGGAGAGTGACGTGTCAAAGACAGCCTTTCGAACTCGATATGGGCATTACGAGTTTGTGGTGATGCCTTTTGGATTAAGCAATGCACTGCGGTGTTTATGGATTTGATGAATCGAGTTTTTCATCCATTCCTAGATCAGTTTGTCATAGTATTCATAGATGACATTTTGGTATACTCAAGGGACGAGGCACAACATGAAGAGCATTTGAGGGTGGTGTTAGAAACCCTTCGCAAGGAGAAGTTATATGCCAAGTTTAGTAAGTGCGAGTTTTGGTTGAAGGAGGTAGCATTTCTTGGACATGTGATTACAGCTAAGGGTATTGAAGTTGATCCGTCGAAGGTAGAAGCCGTTAACGGTTGGAGTAGACCTACGAATGCTCATGAGATTCGTAGTTTCTTGGGATTAGCAGGCTACTATCGGAGATTCATTGAAGGATTTTCGAGGATAGCAACACCGATGACACGTTTGACAAGGAAAGGGGAGAAGTTTGAATGGAGCAAGAAATGTGAGGAGAGTTTTCAAGAACTCAAGAGGAGACTCACTTGAGCTCGGTTTTGACGATACGGACCCAACTACGGAGTTTGTGATCTGATGATGCATCGAAGCTAGGCCTTGGTTGTGTTTTGATGCAACAAGGTAAGGTAATTGCCTATGCCTCAAGGCAATTGAAGACGCATGAAGTGAACTACCCAACACATGATTTGGAGTTAGCCGTTGTTGTTCACGCATTGAAGATTTGGAGACACTACTTGTATGGAGGGAAGTGTGAGATTTACTCGGACCACAAGAGTTTGAAGAATCTTTTCACACAAAAGGAGTTAAACATGAGGCAAAGAAAATGGTTAGAGCTTGTGAAGGATTATGATTGTACAATTCACTATCACCCGGGCAAGGCTAATGTGGTAGCTAATGCCTTAAGTCGAAAGACGAGGAGTGGTTTATGCGTGTTGACCGAGCAAGATCGGTTGGTGAAGGAGTTCGCGAATATGAGGATCGAGGTGGTGACCCCACCAAGAAGGGTTGAGATGGTCCTAGCGGCTTTAGTAGTGCAAACCGTATTTGAAGGACCAGATTATGAGTGCTCAACTTCGATGATGATTTTCTGCGCAAAACGAGGGAGCGAGTTCTCAAAGGGGAAGGAAAAGGTTTTGCAATGGCTGATGATGGAGCATTGTATTATGAAGGGAGGATTTGTGTGCACGAAGAGGCATCACTAAAGAAAATAATACTTGAGGAAGCACATAGTACACCTTATCTTGCTCATCCGGGTAGCACTAAGATGTATCATGACTTAAGAAAAATGTTTTGGTGGAATGTAATGAAGAAGGACATTGCTGAATTTGTGGAGAGGTGTTTGGTTTGCCGCAAGTGAAAGCCGAACACCGGCATCCATCGGGATTACTACGACCACTTAAGATCCCAGAGTGGAAGTGGGAGCATATAACTATGAATTTTGTTACGGGTTTACCAAGGACGGTAAAGGGAATAATGCAATATGGGTTGTTGTGGATCGATTGACTAAGTCACTCACTTTCTTCCAGTAAAGACTACTTTTAAGATGGAGCGGTATGCACGATTTATATTCGGGAGATAGTACGGTTGCATGGAGTGCAGTTTCAATTGTGTCGATCGGGATACTAGGTTTACATCACGCTTTGGAGGAGTTTACAATCGGCTATAGGGACTAAGTTGAATTTTAGCACGGCTTTTCACCCGCAATCCGATGGGCAATCGGAAAAGACGATCTGATTCTAGAAGATATGTTGCGAGCTTGTGTACTTGATTTGAGCCTCGGTTGGGAGTATTACTTGCCCTTGGTTGAATTTGCTTACAACAATAGTTATCAATCAACTATTGAGATGGCCCCTTATGAGGCATTATATGGGAGGAAATGTCGATCACCTTTGTATTGGGACGAAGTTGGAGAAAGGAAGTTAGTAGGTCCAGAGATGTTGAAGGATACGAGAGGAAGTGGTGAAGAAAGTAAAGGAGAATATCAAGCGAGCTCAAGATAGACAAAAATCTTATGCCGATTAACGTAGAAAAGATTTGCATTTTGAAGAAGGAGAAAAGGTGTTTTTGAAAGTCTCTCCTACTAAAGGAGTGAGTACGTTTCGGTAGCGAGGAAAGTTGAAGCCAAGGTATGTGGGGCCGTTTGAGATTCTCGAGAGAGTTGGTGATTTAGCTTATCGTTTAGCTTTACCACCAGAATTTTTATCTGTTCATAATGTGTTTCACGTCTCTATGTTGAGAAAGTATGTGCAAGACCCTAGTCACGTGATTGACTACTCAACTTTGGAGATAAACAATAGTTTGGCTTATGAGGAGAAGCCATTGGCGATTTTGGATAGAAAGGTTCACCGGTTGAGGAACAAAGATGTTACAATGATCAAAGTTTAGTGGAATCGACATAGTGAGAAAGAAGCGACTTGGGAGCGCGAGGATGAGATACGCGCCAAGTATCTTTGAATGGTTTGCCCATGGTACGTTTTAAATTTCGAGGGCGAAATTTTTTTTTTAAGGGTAGGATGTAATACCTAAGAGTATCAATCACCATAAGTAAATTAAATTTTCCATAAGTTACAATTATAATATTAATTATTAATATTTTCAGTTTTATTTATGTTATATTTTATTAATAATTATATTAATATTAATAAAATATATAGTTCTCAATCTTTCAAAAATTCAAAATTTTAAATTTAGAATCTTATCTTTTAGGTGTGAGATTATGTTGATCCAAATTCTCTTTTTATCTCAACAAAAGTATCTTCCCCACTTATTTTTCTTTATAAATCACGGTCATATCACAAAATAAATCCATAGAAAAATTATTCACTTTGTAAATTCAAGTTTTCTCTCTGGAGCATCGAAAGTGTTTCGTCTCTTCTTTCCTTCTTTGTTCGAGGTAACAATTTCAATCCCTCATCTTCGTTAATTTGATAAATTAGGTTTAGTATCTTTCTTTTATTCGAGGAGTCGATGCCCTTTTAATTAATCACTTACTTTTGGTTGGTAGAAATTATAGTGAAGATTATGATTTAAACGGTGCTTATTCTTTATTACGGAAAAAAAAAAGGGTCAAATGCTAAATTCATTAAAATTTTGCTACAACTACTTATCCCAAATTTTTTTAATACTCAAACTCACATTATTCATGGTGTTTGTCTTTAAAAAAATATATTAATAAACGGGTTAGCAACTTTAGTTTTCCAAGTTCGTAACGTTTCGTAAATACATATCATATATTTACGTAAAATATTCACGGCATATGGCTGACTATTTCTTTCTTTCAAATAATTTTCACAATTCTTTTACGATGACACACTTTGATCGATGGCCCAAAGTAGAATATACACTCGGGTGTTAACTTTTGGTTCTTAATAGCCGAAGGTTTAATAATTAAACATATTTTATGGGTTTTTACTCTTCAATTTATTTATTTAAATATTTTATGTTAAACTTTTATTTGACGATTCTAACTTGAGGTTTTTGGTTATGATAATTCAAAGTATAGTTATAAGCTTTGAGTCAATATCAGTGTCATTCCTTTTATTAAAAAATAAATAAAATAAAATAATATAGAAGGAGCGGCGATTTAGGTTGTCATTCTATAATGGAAATTAAAACATGCATGCCTTAATTTTATTAATTTATTATTATGATATTATTTAATTATAAAGCTAAGGCTAAGACTTACAAATTTAATAAGTTATAGCACTAAGATAAGTTTATTAATTACTATTTTAGGTGCCAAGGAGGCCTTGCTCTAAAATATCTACACATTCACCAAGGAATAATCAAGGTTTAAGGTGGGGTTTTTCTCCGAATGATTGGTAATTATTTGTCACTTTTAAATACCTTGCATGATTGAGATTGTTGCTTGCTACTATGTTCTATATGATATGATATGGGTGTGTTCGGTGGAAAGGACCGTGTAACATACTATATATGTGTATGGCCGGTGGAAATGACCGTATACATACTATACTATGATTTGTGTTCCGTGGAAAGGACCGTGCAACATAATAAACTATGATTTATGTTCGGTGGAAAGGACCGTGTGACATAATGAGTTTCGAACTATGTTTCGGTGGAAAGGACCGATTATGATGCTATATGTTATTATGGTCACTTTGCTGACAAAATGTTATGGTTATGTGGTATGTGAGTTGCTATTTTGATTATGTTGGATATTTAAGCGTGACAAATAGGATCCCACCGAGCTAGTTGGTTGCTCACCCCAATCAAATTAATGCTTTTGCAGATTAAGAATAACAGAGGTGCGGCGGAGGCAAGGTGGATTGAATGGTGTTATTTATTTTAGCATTTTTAATTCGTAGCATGACATTAAATTTCTTTTCGTAAGGTTGTTTTCGGAGTGAATTAAGTTTTTAAGAAAATTGAGATAATTATTTAAGTTGATTTTTTTATTTAAAGATTCTCATGCTCATGTTTCCTGATGGTATTTATTAAATTGTTTTAAAAAAAAATTATTTTTATGAACTCTTGAAAAAAAAATTTTATTCAAGTCGTGATAAAATTATTTATAAAATTAGCATGTGACATATATACACATAGAGAGAGACGGAAAAAAAAAAGAAAATCTAATAAGTATAAATAATAAAAGGATCTTCCACTATATGAATGGATCTCTGCAAAACATAACTATATTATAAACATTTAAATCATTCACATGGAAATTTTTTATAAGGCAAGGTCATCCATCAATGCATCACTTTGATCATATACTACCTATTTATCCAATTAAATTCCTATTCTTAAAAGCTAGCCACGAGACAGACACCGACATCTATATATATAATACGATTATTTGCTAAAAAATAAATCATAGGAACAAAACTAAAATAAATTTTTGAACGTTACCAAACAGGGCTATTTAAACGAAGGAAGAAAAATAAATAAAGAGAAAATTGTACCGAATGTGAGAGGCTGAAAACCACCATGTCATTGAGAATGCAGATTTGTGTGTATAAAATTTTCTAGAGTTTACTCTTATATAAATAAATATTAGGCATGAATTTGGGCTTGGGTTTGAGCTTGAATGAGATAATGACTAAAATTTTAAATATTAAAAGCCTTTTTAAATCCTTATCTCAAGAGAATATAAAATATATAATAATAAAGATATTATTTTAAAAATATTTTAAATAATAGTCAAATATAAATATCTATTTAAATAGATAAAAAAATTTACGGGTATCATATTCTTCCTCTCTTAAAATATTTTTGTCCTCGAAAATTAATCACATACCTTAATTTTGTTGTCCCATTGCAAACACTCTAACTCCACCTCCATAACCTATATCTTGACCATTATTTCTTGTTCCCTTCTTTATTGTTTCTCGAGCAATATGTCACGGTTCTTTGCATTTGTAACATATAGTTTTACCCTTTAAACATTCACCGTAATGATTCCGGCCACATGTTTGGCAGACGGGTTTCTCTGCCTGAGTATTTCCATTAATATCGCCTTCAATCTTCCTATCTTGGTTAAGGTTGTCATGCTCCTCTTGACTCGTCTCTTCCCATTTTCTTTTACGAGAATTGCGAGAAGGCTTCCAACTTGTATTATCCATCTTCATGTATGCAACTATTTGTCCAGCTCTCTCAAAAGTCTCACTAAAAGTGAGATTGCCATGACCTGCGAGAATACTACGTATCTCAGTCGCAAACCCTTCTTAAATTTTTAAGTTTTCTTACGCTCGGTGTTCACCATATCACCCGACAAAGCGGGCCATGTTGCTAAACTCTCTCTCGTATTCTTCAACGATCGATTCCCATGCTCGAAGCTAAAGAATCTGGACTCCATTTCCTCACGATAGGATTCGGAGAAAAACCTCTCCATGCCAATTTTCCCGTCCCAAGTCAACGCATCTCTTTCCGCCTCTATTCTCGATCTCCAATAGTTTTCCCACCAATGATCATCATCCTCAACTAATTGAAACTCGGCACAGGACACACATTGTTGAGTCGTGCATCTAACAAGTTGAAAGATATATTCAAGAGCTCGAAACCATTCCTCGAGTGTTGCAGGCCCATCCCGACCGTTGAAAGTGGGTGGTTTGTATCGCGAATTGCTCCACTACGTTAGTGTTATTTTGAAAATTTTCAATTGCGTGGTTTAAAAAAGTAATATTATACACCATATCTAGAGTAGTATCTTAATATTTCTTCTAAATTATAAATATTGAATTTAGTTATCATTATTCATACCGGTGAAAAATGTAAACATACTTAAAAGATTTATAATTTATTATTAACTTTTTCATGGTTTATCATTGAATTTCAAGTATTTATATTTGAAATTAAATTTTTATGTACTCTTTTGTTTAAAAAATAATAATTAATTGCATAGTGAATACATAAATTCCCAAAATATTGATTACTTATAATATTATATATAAAATAAGTTTAATTTTATTTAAACATCTAATAATAAATTACACAAAATATAAATCAGGTATTTATATTCGAATTTTTTTATGTAATTATTTGTTTAAGAAAATATGAAAATTAATTATTTATAGTCAATCTATAAATTTTCAAAAATTTTATGTCATAGAATATTATATATAAAATATGGATATTATTTATTTTTTTCGAATAAAAAATCTAGATATTATTCATAAAAAATATATAGTTAGGAAAATTATTCATTCATGATCTTAATCGATTTAATCCCGAGTCTCAATTAACACAACCCATGACTCAACAATATTAGAAGATTTAATCAGATTTGGTAATCCATTAATTAATGTGTATAATGATGTTTGGTAACCCCTTAATTAACGTGTGTAATCAGATTTGTGAATTTCAAGGTGTTGGCCGCCGTAATTAGTGATTTTTATTGGAGGGAATAGATCGGAGGAAAAAATGGAGCAATTATCTCACTTGAATTGGAGCCAAAACAACCTAGGCTAAATTTGTAATTAACTAATCCCACTAACATTAAAAATTATTTTTTTATTAGTGCTCAGGCGAGAATCTGCCAATTAGCACCTCCGTAGTGTAAAATAATTCCTCCGTCTCGGAAAAGCTTTCATATATAGGAGGATACACGCTTTAAGAAAAAAGAGTAATGATTGAGATTTTGAGGGTAATTTTGTAAAGTTTTATGTATAAAGTAAAAAAATTTTATTGGGTTATGTATATGTGAGAGTAAAAAGTAATGACATTTGTGTAAATTAGTGAAAATTATGAGGACAAAATTTATAAAGGATTTTCATGTTGAGGGTGTAAACCTTATAATGAGACGAACCAAAAAAAAAGTGAAAGTTTTATGGGACGGTGAGTATATATTTGAAATTATGACTCTAAGGTATTATCTTAAGAGTTTTATTACTCTTAGGTACTATAAAAATATAAAACACTCTCGGATACAATCCTTATTTTAAAGCTGTCCATTTTACCCACATAGATCTAACTCTCTCTCACACTCTCTCTCACCACTCATCACGTGTCTCATACCCTCACAAATCATCTTCTCTCTCCGCCAAACCCTCTTTCTCTCTCGCCTCATTTTCCTTTTCCACTAAACCCGGTGGTGATGGTTTCTCTCTCCGACCAAGGCAGCGAAGAGGGATGCGACGGTGTTGGTGAAACCGCGAATCTGCTCCTTGCGGCGACGAAGAAGTGTTGAAGAACCCACCGCACTCTATCGGACTCACCGCGAATGCTGCTCCAAGGGCTAAGGCGATGGCGGTGCTCATGGACCACCGGCAATGGCCACCACCATCGCGACACCACCAGATCTGGTTGCGGGATCACCACCGCGACCACCATAATCGACTCTATTTTCTCTCCGAAGACCACCACCGAACCACCGCTGCACCGCCGAACCCACCGCCGAGGGGGGCGACGGCAATAACGATGCGTTTTGTATGGGTGAGTTTTAATCTAAATTCCTATTTTTTGTCAAAGCCCTAATTTTTAGGAGGACGATGGCGGCGAGATTCATCACCGTAATACCATCGCACCACCATCAAGCCACCGCTTTTTGTCGTCTATTTTAGATACATTTTTTTACGGATTTTGTCACAAATTGGATTCGATAACTATGGATTCAGCGTAGTGTTCTTTAAATCCAGATTATTCAAATATTTTCGGTATTGGACTTTCGAAACTGATTTTTACGTGAAATGTTCTCAAATTGCCGCTAAGTGGTGAGCTTCAATTTGTGGGTTTGAGATTCTATTTTTATGTTTGTTTCTCCAATTCGTTGTTGTTTGAGGATTGTTGTAATCGATTTGGTTTCTTGGCTAGTAGTTGTTACTTCATGTTTAGAGAGGCTTTTTTTGCTCACAATTTGTTGGTCCCGATTAGTTGAGTTGATTAAAACTTGAATTAACCTTCTAGAACAAAAGCTAGAAGGGGTGTTGAATAGATTTTGTAGATTTTTCATATCTTCCAAAAGTAATTCAAAGTATTAAAGGACACGCGGAAAAGAATGATTAATCTCAACTTCAACAAGATCAAAAGCAAGCGATATTATAGATTTAACTTTAATCCTGAAATTAATCAGAAATGATAAGCTAGGAATTGAAAAGAAACCAGTAAGTAAATCAAAGCGATAAAGAAAACAGGATTTATAGTGGTTCGGATTATAACAATCCTACATCCACTCTCCTTCTTCAACCTTGAAGAAGGGTCTTCACTTACTTACTTTCTTCCTTCTTGGCCGACTTACTTACAATAGTGAATCTTCAGCCTTACAATGAATTCTTCCTAATCACGGATATCTATGGCTTGAAGATCTAAAGGAAAAAGTATTCTACAAACACTAAAAGCTGGAAAACGTATAAAACGTTTGTGAATGTGTACAATATTTGTGGCTCGTGAATACAAAATTGTGTATATCGATGAGTGCAAAGTATCAAAAGTAATTCTATACTAATTTCTATCCCTATTTATAGAGATCTTCACTTGGTAGTTATACCTTCCTTGAATTCTGTTTTGATTAGTTATAACAATATAATCGAATCTTGTAACTTCCTCTTGGTTAGTTGAAAGCGCTTCTTGAAACTTGTGTAACATTTCTTTAACACTTCATCGTCGATACTTCGCTTCTTCTTGCCCTCGTCCTCATTCCTTATGCGGGTGTTTGTTTATAGTATTGCATGTCAATAGTCTTCTATACGTTGTCCTTGTCGATATCTTGACATCGTGCGATTTCCTATCCTCATCGAGGTTTGTCCTTGTCGATGTCTTGACCTAGTCGACTACTTATACTTAGTTTTACTTACAAATGTATACTTCAAATTGCCTATACAAGATACTCACTGGTCATCCTATTTTACACTTTTAACACATCAAAACTAAATGCAATCTTTTCTTTTACTTAACAATTTCCCCCTTTTGATGATGTTAAAACACATTTCAAGAAAAAAATGTTAGTACTCTTCAAGAGATAAACATATTGCAAAGTAAACAACTAAGTCACACGTATAATCGAACAATGGATTCAATAATCGAGATGATCGATTTATATATTCAATAAACAGATGATCGGAGTAATTTAGTTAATCACGGTCAAAGTCAAATACTACGAAGACAACATAGACAAGATTTGACGATTTCAGATAGGTTAGTGTTATGAAATTATGAACAAGTTACTAAAACGAATCAAGTCGGTTAAAACACCAAATTTTATAAGAGAAGTCCAATTTGATATTCGGATATATTCACAGAGTAGCACAAATTTCATGTAGATCGGATAAGGATCACAAAAGAGAAATTTAGACTATTCATACCACTTATCCTCCTCGGGAATCTTCACCGAGTCAAAGACTCTATTCTTTAAGGATATGGTCTCTCCACCTTACGCAAGATCGCAATGGACTCGGCCTTGATTATCACCGCTTGATCTTTTCACGATCCGGTCGGCCATCCTTTGTTAGTGGAGGTTCCATCTCGAGAGTAGGAAGGTGCAACAACGTCTCGCATTAAACTCCTCATGAGCAAGATCTATTACGTCTCGATACATCCGAGGATCCCTTTCTTCCAACCGATTATGAAATGCGGCATTCTCATCCAAACCCCATTTGATATTTTTGCATACGTGAAACTGGAAGACCCAATCTACTTCAAATGGTCTCCATTTCACAGTCTCGCCATTAGTAGGATTTCTTTGGGAACAACCTCACCTCTATGAACTCGGCTCGAAGAGCGTCCTTGCCTTGCTCATCCTGTTCTTTACGAACCCATCTCCTTAATGATCTATCAATAAATCTTCCTGCCGCTTTCTCACTGTTCTCTTCTTTTCTTGGCATCCCTTCTTTTATACTTCTCCTTCTCCTCCCTTCTCCTCTTTAGAACCCTTGCTTCTTCTTCTCGTTTCCGACCGGGTTTTACGAACTTGGCTCGAAGCCTTGGCTTTCCCAGTGCTTTAGACGAGGATGAGGAATTTGATTGATAAGGGAGCAGTGGTCGGCGATGGGTGGTTCAGGATATACCCTTTGAAGAATATAATCAACAAATGTATTTTCGGTTAGGATATCTTGGAATGACTTAAGCTTTGCCTTCTTGAGGACTTCTTTCTCCCGGATGGCTAGGTTGTTGCCTCTGCTTCCGCTATCAAAATAGTCGTTTCTTCAAAGGAACCCGGCTGAGTCTTCTTAACAAATAGACATCAATCAGCTCTTTCAATAGCTCGGGCTCGTACTTAAGAGTGGATTCTTGTCTTAGGATGAATTTCTTCCCAAGAATCCATGAGAGAGGTTTCGATTGGACCCATTTCCCAGGATGGGTTGGGTAGATTTAAGTAAAGATCAAGTTTGGATGAGGTTGAGGGTAGGAAAGAGAATGGGTCGAATGAGGGTTGGGTTTGTGGACTTATGGGAGTGGACCGTTTTAGTGGCTCGAGGCGGCGGTCTCATCTGCCCCTTCATCGCGAGGTTGGGAAGTGGTGGGTTTAGGTACTCCATCCTCGGATGAGGATGAAGATGATGATGATGGTGAGCTGGCTTCCTCTCCTTCTAACTCCTCCTCGGGCGAGACATCTACCGTCTCCGTCTGCCCCGATCCTTTCTCCGCCTCGGTGCGACACTTCCCCCTTGGGAAGCTGTCCTCTCCTCCTCTTCCTCGGCTTCCTCCGTCTCGTGAGACGAGGATTCATCCACCAAAAGCTGTCTTAGTCTCTTTTGTCTTGGCTTTGAAGCCTCTTTTCTTTAGAAGTGGAGCGTCTCCATCTCCCTCTCGAGTGCAATAGGACCATAAATCTTCTCATCTTTGATCGGGAGTCCTTTCTGTCTTGTATACTTTTTCACACCAACACTCCAATTGAGGTTGTCTCTGTCCCCACTTTATGCTCAAGTATGATGGTGATCCTTGCCATCATACTTGCAATTTTGGATCGAGACCATCTCATTAGCTAAATCGATATGGGGGTTTTTGTGAACTTTCTCTTCTCCTCCATAATCCTTGAGTAGACCAACCTTGCCCGATTAATCTCGGCCGTCTAGGATAGCCCTCGAGCGGCATATCCTCGGCTTGGTTAGCCCGTCATGGCTTTGTTGCTCCCCAAAGATACATTTGGTCGGGATTAGCATCAACGATCTATACTTTCTCTTCAACATTTGGCCTTTTCAAATTCGTTGTTGTATTTTGATATGTTCTCCTTGCCATCATCGAAACTCTCCAAATATTCCGATGATTTATAGGTGAACGGGTTGTCGCCGGTGGTGCTTAAATTAAAAATCGCACCAATCTCGAAATTGATAAAACAATTCTTCTTTTCTTCTCTTTAGTTCTAATTTGCGATTCTAATCCTGTATACATTGCTTTTGCCCTGGTCAAAAACTCAAGACACGATCATCCACCGTCAAATTCTTGAAGGTTTCATTGTATGCAGTATTGCTTGATCCCCTTGATTCCGGTAGATTTAATATTTCTCTTGTTTCCGAATCGGTTGCAACATCCCAATCAATGTACATCTCGACTTTGTTTTATCTCTAATAGAAGTCGGATCATATTCGAACTTGATTTTCTTTTTGGAGTCCGCCATTGATGAATGCGAGAAGGTTTTAGGAGGGAAAGAGAAGTTTTGAGAAAATATGAAGAGTTTTATGTGTGCGTAAATGAAAATTATGCACACGAGTGTCTATTTATATGGAAAATATAATAATAAATAATTATTAGAATAATAATTGCCTGCAAAAGTGTAAATGTAGGCTTTCGAATCGCCATTAATGCAATTATGACATTTATTTTGAAAAGTGCATAGAATATTATTTAACATGTCGCGCGTGAGATTGAGACGGTTCATTTTTCGAAACCGCCTCCATTTACGGCGCGTGAAGCATACTCGGCGTTTTCAAAAGTTAATTTGATAAAATTTGGTCCGTAGTAACTTCTCTTGACACGATTACTTATTTAAGAAATTACTTTTCGATTAATTGGAGAGATAAAATAGAATATTATTGATTTTAGAAAGCAAATTTGAACCTTTATCCTTTTATTTTGTAAAACAAAATATTTTTAACAATACGAGCAACTTCATTTTTGACATAAATGATAAAGAGGATTATGATATTAAATTCATAATTAAGAGTATTTAGGAGAAACTTCACGGACTTTCACCATAAATGCGGATTGATAGCATCACTGTCTGTTTCCTAAATGCTTGGACAAATAATCCTTGTCTTGTATTTAGAGATATGTACTAGACTTAATTCTTGCTTTGAAACCACAGACACTTAGACAAATTGTTAGCAACAAGAGTAAGTCGATAAGGTGAAATGGTCATCTGATTTTGTAGAAGTCGGTTGACTCTTGTGTCCTTATCTCGATTTACCTATGTTAGATAAGTAATTATCATGTCGATATGGTCAATATGACTAATCTTTGATTCTTGATTCCAATGATAGGAGATCAATGATATCACTACCCGATTGTCCTTTGACTCATATCTAGTCGATAATTATTTCTAGACATAATAAACCAATTGAGAGAGACAAAGTAAAAACAAGAGATTAGATTATAGATTAACTAAAGAAGCATCTAATAATCCTAATTCTACGGATAGTTCTTTAAACCTTGTCTCCGCAAGTGGCTTTGTCAAGATGTCTGCTCTTTGAAAATCGGTAAGAATCTTCTCTAGTCCGATATCCCCTTTTTCAACATGGTCTCGAATGAAGTGGTGTCTTATATCTACATGCTTGCATCTTGTATGTAGGATCGGATTCTCGAGTAATAGCTATGGCACTATTACTATCACAAAAGATAGGTACTTCTTTGGTGATAATGTTATAGTCCCTTAGTGTTGACTAATCCAGATAAGTGTGAACAACAACTTCCAACCGCCATATACTCGGCTTGATTGTGGAAGTAGCTACAGAGGTTTGTTTCTTAGACAACCATGAAATCGGCTTACTACCAAGAAATTGACAAGTCCTGATGTAGATTTTCTATCTATCTTACACCCACCAAAATCGAATCGAGTATCCAGTGACTCAAAGTTATCATCACTGGATACCATAGTCCAACATTTATAGTTCCTTTAAAATACTTGAGAATTTTCTTTGCTGCTTCAAGATGGCTTTTCTTAGGATTAGCTTGAAAACGAGCACATACTCCAACCGCAAAAGAAATATCGTGTCTACTAGCGATTAAATATAATAAAGAACCAATAAGACCTCTATACTCGGTTTGATCGAGTGTCTTCTCCCTTCTCATCCGGATCCATTGAAAAATTTGTCATCATAGGTGTTGGTCCTGCACGAGATGTGCAAGGAGGTGGAAAGTCTAGAAGGGGGTTGAATAGACTTTACCACACTCAAAACTTTTTACAACTTTTCGTGAGTGAGTGTGAGGTTAGAAGATTTTGAAGTCTTCTCGCAAAGCAAGGTACTCGAGTGTGCTAAGTGAGATCAGGCAGACTTCTGAAACTCGAAGTCTTCGATGGTGCGGAAGCTAATCTCGTGTGTATTTGAAAAACCCTTTTAAAGAAAACCTTCTTGAAGTTAGAAGACTTTGGAGTCTTCTACAAAGAAGGTTGATGCGGAGTTTGTAAAAACGATGAATGAGCGATTATAAGTATGAATGCGAAAGCAAATAAAGACACGAGAGATTTTTATAGTGGTTCGGATATAACGATCCTACGTCCACTCTCCCTGATCCCACAGGGGTCTTACTATCCACCGAAACCGGTCTTATCTCCTCTAATCTCCTTGAGGATTCGACCACAGGAAGTTTAACAAGTTCTGCCCTTGGTACAATCAAAATGATCCTTGAGTGTTAGCTCTTAGATCGAAACAATCAACCTTTTCTCGTACGAGAGATAATGAAAGGTGATTTACACTTCCTTGACCAAAAATAAATCTCTTAGGAAATTCAACGTGATAGATTGATTTACTGGTATGAAGAATTCAGCGTGTATTGCAATGAGTGAAGGAGATATTCTTGATGTTTCTCGTGCGCGTATATTCAAAAAATCCTTCACTTGTTTTTATGATCCTCGATTTTGACTAGCCGTTAGGCTAATTTATCAATCAGGTCTTCAAAGAAATGGTAAGTAATCGTTGGAAGATTTGTTTGACTTTGGATAATTGATTGTCCGATACCAATCAATTATGCTGTGATTGATCTTGATTGATAATCAAATCTTCACTTGACTTACTTCGGATATCTTTGAAATATCTTTCTTTCTTTAGTTAACCCCGATAAATTACTTGAAGTCAACTCTAGCAACCTTACACCTTGCTCCAAAGACATCTTAAAGTTTCTTTGTAGCATGGATATCAACCTTGCTATCTTTGCTTGAGCCTTTCTTAGCGTAACTTCTTTTTGCATAACTCTTATCATCTCTTCTTGATCTTCGCGACGCCCTTCCAATAGACTACGACTGGTTTCTCTTAGATCTTTAAGTCTTCTTATCAGCTGACCTTGAGTTCTCAACCAATATGAAGCTTCAGGTTAGGCCTAGCAAGATTAACTATACAAAGACACAAACCCTATCTAGATCAACGGTGACTAATGTAGATCCAAATTGATCCTATTACACTTAGGTTTTGGGAACATCATCAAAACATACAAATTCAAATCCTAACAAATTCCCCCTTTTTGATGATGTTAAAACCTTCTTGAGAAGCTGCGCAAGGGTATGCGAAAACAAAACAAGAAGAGACCTAAACAAAACAAACAAAAGCAGATGACAACGAGAGGTTGTCTTAGTGCAAAACATTCACTTCTATTAATATGAAGAGATCGGTACATCTTACGAAGTGAAATGCAAAAAGAGCAAAAGATAACAAAAAAACTTCATCAAAGCTTCCCGTCCAAAGCAATCTAGTTACCCAACCAGCAACCTTCATATCTTCCTCAGTCATACCTTGAAACCTGTTGGAACATTCAGCCACTCGTACACTCTGTCATAGAGTTCCTTGTTATCTGTTCCAATAGGTGGGCCGACCTCGCCAAGCGATTTTGAGCGTCTGCGAACACTCACCGGTCAAACTTCCCATCTCTTTGTGACTGGAGTAGGAATCTTTTCAAATTCTCGGCGCTTGAAGGTTTAGGTTGAATTCCACGAAGCTCTCGTAATATACGCCCAAAGATCACTGTGCTTTTCCTCCATCCAAGCAAAGAATGTTTCATTCGCTGTGGCCCGACGCCGATACTTTTACAGACATAGTATGAGCAGATGAAATCTCTCTTTGCTGCTTTCCAATCCTCATTCCTCTCCTGAGGACAAGAATCATCCACAAATCCATCAAGATTGTGGGGGAGGATAAAATCTTCTTCACCTCTGCTCTCCAAAGAAAGCTTCTTCACTTTCTTACTCTGCTTCTTCCTTGACACCGCGAGTTTTGCAGTAGCTTTCTTGGTATAAACCGCTTTTTCGCTTTGCCGTCCAACACATCCACTTCTTTTCCTTGCTTCCCGAGTAGTTTGATCATCTTGTGACTATCCTTCTCCTCCATCCTTCTAGATTCTAAGTCAAAGAAATGCTTCCTCATGCAACGCCTCTAACTCTTCTTGTGAGACTTCCCTTCAACTTTTTCAGACATCTTAACCAACCTTCTCCTTTTCAATGGTTGAGAACCTTGACCTTCATCCATTCCAGAGACTCGCAACGCTCTTTTCGATTCCGCTTTTTCCCTTCTGCTCCAACAAAACTTTCAATGACCTCTAACCTATCTTTCAAATCCTTCAATTCTTTACCCTTAGTCTCATCTCTCACAACCATCTCAGCTTCTCAACCAAGCCGGTATCAGAGCGTGGTTCAACCGACCACCGGCTTTGGTTACCAATAGTCTTTGAGGAAAGAGCTGTTTGTGGTCATACGAGCAGATCCGTTTTTGAAAAACCGTTTTCATAAAACTCATTGCATTCATTGCATAATTGTTTTTATTGCTAACATGAGTTCCCTTAAGAGCATTAAAAGAAAGCTACGAGTTTTCTATTGAAGACTATGACTACTGGAAATTCCGCATGGAAAATCATCTTGGTGCAATACATGATAGGATGCTCGAGACACTAGAAGATGGACCGATAAAGTTTTACTTTGAACCGGTAAGTTTGGGAGTGGTGGAGGCGAAGCATCTACTCGACGAGAAGATTGAAAAGAAAAGGAGTGAAATGTCAAATGATGAAAGGAAACTATTTAATCTTGATCAAGTTGCTCGGACAGAGATCATAGAGACATTAACTAGAGAGCTTACGAGAGAAAGTCAAGACATGTAAGACTGCTAAAGAAATGTGGGAAACTTTAGCACTCATGTGTGAAGGATCGGAGCAGATTAAAGAGAACAAGTTGCAGTCCATTCTACATTCATTTGATACCTTCAAGATGAAGCCCGATGAGACGATAGATCAATTGGACTTAAGACTCGACAAATATCATCAATAAAGCAAGCTCCTTGGGAAAATCATACACCGAGAAGGAGATCAACAACAAAATATTGAGATCTCTAACTAGCAAATGGAGAGTCAAGATTACAGTGATTAAGGATACGAAAGAATCGAGCAAGATCGATCATCATGAGCTATTCTCACATTTGAAAGCTCATGAATATGATCTGAAACAAGAAGAAGACGAGGATGAAGGGAATTCAAATTCCACGGGAAAGGAAGTTGCTTTCAAGGTCACTTCAAATCGATCGCCTAAAGAGCCTATTGGAGAAGATTTAAGCTTAAAAGAACAGATGGCTTTACTCGAATTTAAAATTTGATAGAATGAACTCAAAATTTGGGAAATATAGAAGATATTGGAAGAATACAAAGAAAGCCGGTTTCGTATCCGAAAACAAATCTTGAGACAAGAGATCGAAGACTCCAAAGAAGACGGAAGGTTCAAGACTCCGAGAAAGAAGAAGAGAAGATAGCCCAAAAAGAAGAGATTTTTCTCCAAAAAGGGATTCTAGTCCAAGAAAATCTTCAAGAAGTGATGCTTGCTATAATTGTCATAAATCGGGACATTTCAGTTATGATTGTCCAGATCTAACTCCAAGAGAAAGAGAAGAAAAGAGATTGATGAGGAAGAAAGTTTGCCGACAAACGTGCTTTAGTGGCTGAAGAGGAGGATACTCTTTCAAGTGATTCAACATCATCTTGAGACTTCTCTTGAGACAATGATTTGTGTCTTATGGCAAAAGGAGATGAGGTACTTTACGATTCTCGCTCTTCGTCTCGCTTCTCGTGTTTCTTTTGCGAGAAGAGTTTGACCATAACTTTGTTGATAAGTTAATGGAAGATCTCAAAACTCGCTATAAATGCTTA
This sequence comes from Paraleonurus japonicus, assembly GCA_030762865.1. Taxonomy (NCBI): domain Eukaryota; kingdom Viridiplantae; phylum Streptophyta; class Magnoliopsida; order Lamiales; family Lamiaceae; genus Paraleonurus; species Paraleonurus japonicus. The sequence goes on along the minus strand of CM061057.1, from coordinate 38,163,390 downwards.
CAACCTGTGTGGAAAAGGAGAATGTGAGCTTGAAAGAAGAAATTGATCGATTTACACAAGAATCTATTAGCAAGACATACGAGACACTAACAGATTCTAATCAGAGATAACTTGAGAAGAGTTAAATACTCTTAAAATGAAGTATCTTTTGAGCAGGGTTTCTTGGTAGAAAGGTTGCTTCTTTGAGAATCTTGAGAAAACTCGATCGATTGAAAATTCTACAAGCAAAATTCGATGAACTTTTCCATCAGCATAAGCGTATAAAATCAAGTGAGGAACGTTTAAGTTTGAGGTTGGATCAACTGAACAAAGCTTCTCATGCAGTTCAAACAATAGTTGAATCGTCTCAAACACCTAACGTAAAGAAGGGAATTGGTTTTACCATTGCCCAATCCTCATAGGTTCAAACAAGTGTACTTAAGAAGAGTACACATGTTAAGGGTAATGATTTGGTAGGAGAGGGTTCCAAACCTAAACCTACCGATAAGGGTAAAAAGGTTGCCGACCCAAAGAAATCGGTCGAATGGGAAGAAGAGTAGTTATACTCAACGACCTAAACAACCTGATGAGGTATCAAAAGAAGGGGAATCCCAACTTAAGAAACCTCAAAGAAGGTCGAAAAGTAGACTTCAGCCGAAATCATCTCCGAGGAGGCAGTCTCGGTGAAGACTACACAACCTAAGCAAACTTCAAAGCTTGCTAACCGATCTACTAAGTCATCTCGTGCTCGTGAGATATGAATCTTTTGATGGCTCAAGTAGAACGTACTTTATCATCAAAACCCTCGAACCATTGCACGTGGTGATCACTCCATACTGAGAAGACCTCGGAAGGGTCGAAGTCTTCTAGAAGGAACACAATCGACACCCATAGGCATACATTCAAGAAGGCACCAAAGGATGAGATTGTCTATGTTGATATGTATGGAAGAAGGATAAGATCTTCTGAATATGATAAGAAGAGTCTATTCCTATGGATTCCTAAAGACTGTGCTAACTCTCAAGGACCCAAATCTAAAGGGTACACGAAACTTAACTAAACGTGCAGACGCCGTGGGGCATGAAAGAGAAGTTGCTGAAAATACTGTCTGGTACATCGACGGTGGGTGTTCGAAGCATATGACCGGAAATAAGCAACTCTTGAGCTCAATAAAATCACAAAATGGCCCACGTGTGGTATTTGGAGACAATAACTTTGGGATTACCAAAGGTGTTGGGACTCTATACATTGGTGATGTACGTGTTGAGGAAGTTTTCTATGTGGAAGGATTAAAACATAACTTGCTTTCGGCCTCGCACTTCTGTGATAAGGGATATTCAGTTAAGTTTTCTAGTTCTCTGTGTGTTGTTCTTAGTGGTTTAAAGCGATCGGGTGCTCTTAACTAGCACGAGAAAGGGCAATGTTTATGTTGCGAGAATTTCATAAATGTTCTAGTAATACATGCCTTGTAGCAAAGAGTACTACAGAGGCCACCTGGTTATGGCACAAGAGACTCACATATAAATTTCAAGACGCTAAACAAGATAGCCAGAAGTCTCTTGTAGAAGGCTTACCAAATGAAGTTTTCTCAAAAGATCGGATATGTGACTCATGTCAAAAAGGAAAACAAACTAGAGCCACTTTCAAGGAAGTTTACGTACTCAACATCAAGTAGAGTATTACAATTACTCCATATGGATCTTTTTGGTCCCGTATCCCCGCTAAGCTTCGGTGGTAGAAAATATACTGCGGTGGTGGTGGATGACTATTCAAGATTCACATGGGTGATATTTATGTTAAAGAAGAATGAAACCATCACAAGGTTACCCGAATTATCAAGAGGTTACAAAACGAGAAAGGAGAAAATGTTGTAAAGATTAGAAGTGACAAAGGAACAGAATTCCTAAACTCTCACATAGCGACATATTGCAAAGAAGCTGGAATCCAACATGAAACGTCTGCGGCTCGCACTCCACAACAAAATGGTGTTGCTGAGAGGAGAAATAGAACACTCAAGGAAGTGCCCGAACAATGCTAGCAGAGTATGATGTTCCTCGAGGTTTTGGGCAGAAGGCTGTGAATACGGCATGCTATACTCAAAATCGAAGCTTGCCGACAAAAGAACATGGAAAGACACCATATGAATTATGGAAAGGTAGAATTCCTCGTGTTTCTTTCTTTCGTGTTTTTGGTTGTAGGTGTTTCATTCATGACAATGGCAAATCCAAGTTAAAAACCTTTGATGCCAAGGTTGCTTTGATGGAATATTTTTAGGATATTCCAAAGACAAGCAAGGCCTATCGGGTTTTTAACAGAAAACCCTTGTTGTGGAAGAAACACCCCATGTGGTTTTTAATGAATCTATTGTTGAGTTTAAGGACAAAGGACAAAAAGAACCTCTAGCGAAGGATTTGGGAAACTAGAACTCAAGGATAAGACAAGATATGTCAAGGTTCAAGTACCTACTTTAGACTCAGATTCTCAAGAAGATCAAGAAACTTCGCGGCGCAGACTCAAACAAGACAAAGTCTGGCCGACGAAACCTCTAAGGCTGCCGATGATTCACCCAACACCGATGTGAATGTGTCAACTCAAGGGGGAATGACGCAAGATGATGTTCCAACAATATCTTGAGAAGAATTACACGTATCTAACGAGAAGAAATTGGATGACTGATCATCCTAGTGACTTAATCTTAGGAAATCTTCAAGATGGAGTAAAGACAAGAAGGAAAATAAACCTAGATGGTTTATTTAGCTGTTATGTCTCTCTACAAGAACCTAAGAATATTGAAGAAGCACCATTGGACACAAACCGGATAGAAGCTATGCAAGATGAATGAATCAATTCACACGACAAGATGTGTGGGTACTTGTTGATAGACCAAAACATCAAAAAGTGATTGTACGAAGTGGGTTTTAAGAACAAGAAAAATGAGAAAGATGAAGTCACCGTAAATAAAGCAAGGCTTGTCGCACAAGGCTACTCACGGTCAGAAGGAATTGACTATGACGAGACATTTGCACCTCTAGCCAGATTAGAAGCGATAAGATTATTCCTTGCATACGCAGCATACATGAAATTGTAGTATATCAAATGGATGTAAAATCCGCATTTTTGAATGGAGTCCTTGTGAAGAGGTATACGTTGAACAACCTCCGGGTTTTGTTCAAGGAGATCAAGTCTACCGTCTAAAGAAAGCTTTATATGGATGAAGCAAGCTCCTCGAGCTTGGTATGACACACTATCGCAATTTTTACTTGATCATGGATTCGGTAAAGGAAGGATAGATAGAACCTTGTTCAGAATTGAAGAAGAACAAGATATTCTATTAGTACAGATATATGTGGATGACATCATCTTTGGATCTCCAAACAAGAAGCTTTGTGAGAAATTCAAGAAATTGATGCGAGTAAGTTCGAAATGTCTATGATGGGAGAAATGAATTATTTCCTAGGTCTTCAAGTCAAGCAAACTTCTAAAGGAATATTCATAAACCAAGCAAAGTATACCAAAAATATGCTAGAAAAGTTTGGAATGTTAACAAGCAAAGATGCAAAGATTCCGATGGTAACAAACTACAAGATGGATCCAGATGAGGATGGTGAAAGTATTGATCGAGACCATGTACGAGAGGTTTAATAGGTTCCTTCTTTGTATCTAACAGCCAAGCGAGACTGACATTTCTTTCGCAGTTGGAGTATGCGCTAGATTTCAAGCCAATCCAAAGAAAAGTCATTTGGATGCAAAGAAAGAAAATTCTGAAGTATCTCAAGGGTACAAGAAATGTAGGTCTTTGGTACCTGATGACAATCTGGAACTCGGTGGATATTCGATTGATTATGGTGGTTGTAGAATTGATAGAAAATCAACCACGGGCACATGTCAATTTCTTGGAAGTTAAGCTGGTTTCTTGGTTTTCTAAGAAGCAAACTTGATAGCTACGCCAACTACGTACGAGAATATATGGCTCACGGAGTTGTTGCTCACAATTACTTTGGATAAGTCAACAATTACAAGATTATCACATTGTCGCTAAAGAAACTCCTATATTCTCGTGATAGCAACAGCCATTGCTATTACTCGAGAATCCGATTACTTCACACAAGATGCAAGCATGTGGATATACGTCATCATTTTATTAGAGATCACGTCGAAAAGAAGAACATTCGAATGGAAAAGATTCATACAGATCGACAGAGAGCAGATATTCTCGACGAAACCATTGGGCAGAGGCACGGTTTAGAGATTTATGTGTAGAATTAGGTCTCACTGGATCCAGGAAAACGTGTTAACCATATTCTTTGAAAGTTTGAAACTTGGTCAAGAGAATATTAAGCTTGTGAAGAAAGTATTAAACTTGTCAAGAGAAGATAAAGCTTGTTTGAAGAAAACTTTAAAACTTGCAGTAAAGTTCTAAAGCTTGCTACTACAAAGACTCGGTGGTATCGATTGATTACAATATCAACTCGACGATATGTTTCTCTCTCTTTCGTTTTGCTCTTGTTTTTTGTTTGTCAAATATTTTGGTTTAAAATATTCCTTAGTCTGTATGGTTAAATAAATTTTCGGAATATTTTATTCCCGAGTTTATCCTCGGCATTGGAAAGTAATTATGTGAGCTCCAAATCAAATCTTTTCAACCGCAATTTATGGGGTAAGTTTTCCTTAAAAATATTATTTTATATCCTATTTCTACGGACCGAAAATTTTTTAATTTTGGAAAATACCTTTTTCAAATCCAAAGCCGAGGACACGCACTTTTCGTAATTCGAACCGTTGAATCCAGAACCGTTCGATCCGATCGTGCAATATGCAAATCAACGTTCATATTTTATTGTTTAATTTAAAATTTAGCGGTTTCCTTCTTCTCTATTATAAATTGTTTTTCTTCGTCTCTCTTTCTCTCTCTCTCTCATTATTCCTTGATCTTTATTCTCTGCTTTTCGCTCTTCCGAAACTCGATCTTTCTCCTGCTCTATTTTCAATGGCACCAAAACAATCTTCATCTTCGAAAAGGTTGCGGGAAACACAAGACTCTAGATCCTTTGGCTCTTTACGAGAAAGTGCGCAGTGAACTATCGGTGGATTTTCTGACTCACCGGACAGCGGAAGCAAGTGGAGATTCTAAATCTCTTATCCGATAGGGGTTTGTTTAAGATCTTTGTTCGGCTCATTCTTGAACGACGGACTCTAGATGCCTATGTTGTTCGGTTTGGTTCGTGGTGATTTCGGACGGAATAAAGATAAAAACGAGTTGTTTGGTCAAAGTTTGACCATCGACGGCAGGATATTCATGAACACTTGGGTTTGTCTCTTCAAGGCATTGATCCAGAGTCATATATGGCGGAAAATCATCTCGAAGCTTTTCGTTCTCTAGCTAAAACTTCATGTCGTCATCATGTGTCGAATTTGAAGAAAGCTTATCTCAAGCGGAAATACAGGTTGTTATTTGACATCATGGTGAAGGTGATGTTTGGTGAACGCCGGAGTATGGACTCGGTTAGTCGAGGCGTCTTTGTGCTTTAAAGGCGATTGTGGATGGAGTCGAGTGTGATTGGGTCGAGTAAATTCTTTGAGATTCTGCAGAAGGAAAAGAATAGGTTCTTTCGGACAGAGGTGGCTGGACATCCAGAGGTTAAGGTTTGGGCTGTGGAACAAGATGTTTCTATGTCGAATAAGATTCTGATCTTCTTTGGAGAGGATGATGCCTAACACGGCGTGGGATCCTAAGTGGACAAAACCATACACTAAAGCAAAGTTTATGCGAACAAGGATGAGGAGCTCGGTGGTCCTCCCGATTCCGATGATGATGATGATCATGCTTGTAGATGCGGAAGAGCTCGCCGAGGTGTTACCGATCTTGGCGGTTGCTCCCGAGGCTAGTGATATTGGGAACGAGGCGATGGGAAAGGACTCGGATAACCCAAAGAAACTCTAAGGCTGCTAGTTCGGGAGAAGACTTTGAAGTCTTACGGTAGCGAAGATCGTATTCTCGATTTCTCAATTACCACAGAGAAAGGCGAAGAGGTTCACCGTGGCAACCCGGAAAGATTACGTGAGCGGTCGTGCAGAGGAGCACAGATGCCTCCTAAGGTATCTCCCGGAAAGAAAGGATCGTCGGTGGTGGATGCAATGGAGGTTGATGATTCTCCGATTTCGGATCTTTGAAGAGATGGTCTCTCATGAATCCGCTAGTGAGGAGGAACAGTACCAATTCCGTTTCCCTCTCTTCTCGAGATTCCTTCTTCTTCAAAGCTTGCCGCACCGATGGAAGTTGGCGATGAGGTTGCGGGTATGGGTGCCGCTGAGCCTAGCACCCAGTTGCCGAGGGTGATCACGAGAGAAACTTTGATCGGAACAGATTCGATAGATTCACCAAATGATAGATCTTCTTTGGTAGATCACGAGGTTCGTTTGAGAAATGTTTGATGGCCGAGGTTTATTATTTGGAGTGGACAGCAAGTTTCCCAGACTACTGCAATTTTCCGGAGGAGCGTAACTTCTTCGGTAGATATCTTGGTATGGAAAAATGCAAGGCTTGGAGCAATAGATGATCTCATTCTTTTGGCAAATGAGATTGGACACAATGAGTTTTCCTTATGGGAGTTTGAGCTACGAGACCAAGGCCGGAGTAGCGAGCATTTGATCTAACCACGAGATCATCGATTGCTTGCCTAGTTGCTCGATTGTTAGATGAACCGGAGCTGCGAGAAGATGGTTCTATTCCTCCCTTTACGATGATCGATGAAATCAGAAAGGTGTATCTTCTATTCCTCCTCCTCTTCCCGATTTTACATCTGTCCGTTTGCCCAATTTTATGCCTGTTGTCATTCATGAAGACTTGTATAACTCTTACTCCTCAAAGTTTCTTGAGTTAACACAACAAAGTATGCTTTAATGTTTTCTCGTATTGGCTGCTAAATACACTCCTCTTGCGAGTCTATTGAGTCGTCAAAATCCTACATAGAGGCCGCCATTAGACGGCCCTCCTTGATCCGTCAAACCGCCGCCGATATGTTTTCTCGAGCAACAGGAGACTATCATCGAAACTCTTTCTCGGCATGATGTTAAACAACATAAATGAGGTTAGAAAGCACATTGAAAGTGTGAAGGCTGAAGGTGAGAAAGTCAAGCTACTCTCGTGAAGGTGTTTCTTGAAAGAGAGACGGTTGAGGATAAATTTCTGACAAAGATGGAGGATCGATTGACGAGACTCGGTGCCATGGAAGCACGATTAAAAGAAGGAATTGATCGAGAATGCGGCTATTCAATCATCTATGCTGGACATGGGAAAGCAAATTGCGATCATACAAGAGGCGAATGCTAAATTGACGGAGACGGCTACGGCTACGGCGGCCGACATCATTCTTGCTCAAAGATATGCTCAAAATCGATGAGAAGATTGCTTCTCCAATAGCAGTGAGTATGCCGAATCAAGAAGTTTACGGAAAAGTTTATCTGCATACAGACGTGGATATTCTTGCCAAGATGACCGAAATGGAAGGTATTGACCCCTCTTTTGAATGATGTTAAAAAGGGGGAAAGCTACTGAGAATCGAGATGGCCGACAGAGATGAGGCTAAGGGTAAAGAATTGAAGGATTTGAAAGATAGGTTAGAGGTGTTGAAAGTTTTACTGTTTGGAACGAAGAGAAAAAGCGAGCCGAAAAGAGCGTTGCGAGAGTCTCTTTGGAATGGATGAAGGTCAAGGTTCTCAACCATTGAAAAGGAGAAGGTTGGTTAAGATGTCGAAAAGTTGAAGGGAAGTCTTTCAAGAAGAGTTAGAGGCGTTGCATGAGGGAAGCATTTCTTGCCGACTTAGAAACTAGAAGGATGGAGGAGAAGGATAGTCACAAGATGATCAAACTACTCGGGAAGCAAGGAAAAGAAGTGGATGTGTTGGACAAAGAAATGTAAAAAGCAGCTTTATACCGAAGAAAGCACGTAAAACTGCGGTGTCAAGGAAGAAGCAGAGTAAGAAAGGGAAGAAGCTGCTGGAGCAGAGGTGAAGAAGATTTTATCCTCCCCACAATACCGATGGATTTGTGGATGATTGCTGTCCTCCTAGAGAGGATTGAGGATTGAAAGCAGCAAAGAGAGATTTCATCTGCTCATACTATGTCTCGTAAAAGTATCGGCGTCGGGGCCACAGCCGAATGAAACATTCTTTGCTTGGATGGAGGAAAAGCACGGTGATCTTTGGGCGTATATTCCGAGAGCTTCGTGGAATTCAACCTAAACCTTCAAGCGCCGAGAATTTGAAAAGATTCCTACTCCACCACAAAGAGATGGGAAGTTTGACCACCGAGTGTTCGCAGACGCTCAAAATCTGCTTGGCCGAGGTCAGCCCACCTATTGGAACAGATAACAAGGAACTCTATGACAGAGTGTACGAGTGGCTGAATGTTCCAACAGGGTTTCAAGGTATGACTGAGGAAGATATGAAGGTTGCTGGTTGGGTAGCTAGATTCTTTGGACGGGAAGCCTAATGAAGTTTTTTTGTTATCTTTTGCTCTTTTTGCATATCACTTCGTAAGATGTACCGATCTCTTCATATTAATAGAAGTGAATGTTTTGCGCTAAGACAACCTCTCGTTGTCATTTGTTTTTGTTTGTTTTGTTTAGGTCTCTTCTTGTTTTGTTTTCGCATACCCTTGCGCAGCTTCTCAAGAAGGTTTTAACATCATCAAAAAGGGGAATTTGTTAGGATTTGAATTTGTATGTTTTGATGATGTTCCCAAAACCTAAGTGTAATAGGACCAACTGGATCTCGTTAGTCACTGTTGATCTAGATAGGGTTTGTGTCTTTGTATAGTTAATCTTGCTAGGCCTAACACGAAGCTTCATATTGGTTGAGAACCGAAGGTCAGCTGATAAGAAGACTTAAAGATCTAAGAGAAATCTCGATCGTAGTCTATTGGAAGGGCGTCGCGAAGATCAAGAAGAGATGATAAGAGTTATGCAAAAAGAAGTTCTCGCTAAGAAAGGCTCAAGCAAAGATAGCAAGGTTGATATCCATGCTACAAAGAAACTTTAAGATGTCTTTGGAGCAAGGTGCAAGGTTGCTAGAGTTGACTTCAAGTAATTTATCGGGGTTAACTAAAGAAAGAAAGATATTTCAAAGATATCCGAAGTAAGTCAAGTGAAGATTTGATTATCAATCAAGATCAATCACGGCATAATTGATTGGTATCGAGACAATCAATTATCCAAAGTCAAACAAATCTTCCAACGATTACTTACCATTTCTTTGAAGACTCGATTGACAAATTAGCCTAACGGCTAGTCAAAATCGTGATCATAAAAACGAAGTGAAGGATTTTTGAATATACGCGCACGAGAAACATCAAGAATATCTCCTTCACTCATTGCAATACACGCTGAATTCTTCATACCAAATCAATCTATCACGTTGAATTTCCTAAGAGATTTATTTTTGGTCAAGGAAGTGTAAATCACCTTTCATTATCTCTCGTACGAGAAAAGGTTGATTGTTTCGATCTAAGAGCTAACACTCAAGGATCATTTTGATTGTACCAAGGGCAGGAACTTGTTAAACTTCCCGTGGTCGAATCCTCAAGGAGATTAGAGGAGATAAGACCAGTTTCGGTGGATAGTAAGACCCCCGTGGGATCGGGGAGAGTGGACGTAGGATCGTTATATCCGAACCACTATAAAAATCTTTGTGTCTTTATTTGCTTTACTGCATTCATACTTATAATTGCTCATTCATCGCTTTTACAAACTGTATCAATCTTGCCGTAGAAGACTCCAAAGTCTTCTAACCTCAAGAAGGTTTTCTTTAAAAGGGTTTTTCAAATACACACGAGATTAGCTTTCGCACCATCGAAGACTTCGAGTTTCCGAAGTCCGGCCGATCTCACTTAGCACACTCGAGTACCTTGCTGCAGAAGACTTCAAAGTCTTCTAACCTCACACTCAGCTCACGAAAAGTTGTAAAAGTTTTGAGTGTGGGAAAGTCTATTCAACCCCCTTCTAGACTTTCCACCTCCTTGCACATCTCGTCCGGGACCAACAAGTGGTATCAGAGCGGTGGTTCAACCGACCACCGGCTTTGGTTACCAATAGTCTTTGAGGAAAGACTGTTGTGGTCATCTGAACAGATCCTTTTGAAAAACCGTCTTCATAAAACTCATTGCATTCATTGCATAATTGTTTTTATTGCTAACATGAGTTTTCTCAAGAGCGATAAATCCAGAAAGCTACCAAAGTTCTCTATAGAAGATTGTGACTATTGGAAGTTTCGCATAAAAACCACCTTAGAAACTTTCATGACCGTATGCTTGATATTTTGGAGGATGTACCAATGAAGAGGGGTCCACGACCTTCCATTTCGGTCATCTTGGCAAGAATATCCCGTCTCAGTATGCATAAACTTTTCCGTAAACTTCTTGATTCAGCATACTCATTGCTATTGGAGAAGCAATCTTCTCATCGATTTTGAGCATATCTTGAGCAGAAGCAGCTGTCGCCGCCGTAGCCGTAGCCGTCTCCGTCAACTTAGCATTCGCCTCTTGTGATCGCAATATGCTTTCCCATGTCCAGCATAGATGATTGATTAGCCGCATTCGATCAATTCCTTCTTTTAACTGTGCTTCCATGGCACCGAGTCTCGTCAATCGATCCTCCATCTTTGTCCGAAATTTATCCTCAACCGTCTCTCTTTCAAAGAAACACCTTCCCGAGAGTAGCTTCACTTTCTCACCTTTAGCCTTCACACTTTCAATGTGCTTTCTAACCTCATTTATGTTGTTTAACATCATGCCAGAAAGAGTTTCGATGATAGTCTCCTGTTGCTCGTAAAACATATCGGCGGCGGTTTGACGGATCAAGGAGGGGGCCGTCGAATGGCGGCCTCTATGTAGGATTTTGACGACTCAATAGACTCGGCAAGAGGAGTGTATTTAGCAGCCAATACGAGAAAACATTAAAGCATACTATTGTGTTAACTCAAAGAAACTTTGAGGAGTAAGAATTATACAAGTCTTCATGAATGACAACAGCATAAAATTGGGCAAACGTACGTATGTAAAATCAGGAAGAGGAGGAGGAATAGAAGATACACCTTTCCCGATTTCATCGCCATCGTAAAGGGAGGAATAGAACCATCTTCTCGCAGCTCCGGTTCATCTAACAATCGAGCAACTAGGCAAGCAATCGATGATCTCGTGGTTAGATCAAATGCTCTGGCTACTCCGGCCTTGCAGTACGTAGCTCAAACTCCCATAAGGAAAACTCATTGTGTCCAATCTCATTTGCCAAAAGAATGAGATCATCTATTGCTCCAAGCCTTGCATTTTTCCATACCAAGATATCTACCAAGAAGTTACGCTCCTCCGGAAAATTCTCGTAGTCCTGGGAAACTTGTTGTCCACCCAAATATGACCTCGGCCATCAAACATTTCTCAAAGCGAACCTCGTGATCTACCAGCAAGATCTATCATTTGGGTGAATCTATCGGATTTGTTCCGATCAAATTTTCTCTGTGATCACCCTCAAAGAACCCGGGTGCTAGGCTCCGAAGCGGCACCCATACCCGCAACCTCATCGCCAACTTCCATCGGTGCAGCAAGCTTTGAAGAAGAAGGAATCTCGAAAGAGAGGGAAACGGAATTGGTACTGTTCCTCCTCACTAGCGGATTCATGAGAGACCATCTCTTCAAAGATCCGAAATCGGAGAATCATCAACCTCCATTGCATCCACCACTCGATTTCGATCCTTTCTTTCCAGGAGATACCTTAGGAGGCATCTCGTGCTCCTCTCAGTACGACCGCTCACGTAATCTTTCCGGGTTGCCACAGTGAACCTCTTCGCCTTTCTCTCGTGGTAATTGAGAAATCGGAATCGATCCTCGCTACCGAGAAGACTTCAAAGTCTTCTCCCCGAACTAGCAGCCTTGGAGCTTGGCCGGGTTATCCGAGTCCTTTACCATCGCCTCGTTCCCAATATCAATAGCCTCAGGAGCAACCGCCAAGATCGGTAACACCTCGCAGCTCTTCCGCATCTACAAAGCATGATCATCATCATCATAATCGGAGGACCACCGAGCTCCTCATCCTTGTTCGGCATAAACTTTGCTTTAGTGTATGGTTTTGTCCACTTAGGGTCCTACGCCGTGTTAGGCATCATCCTCTCCAAAGAAGATCGTAATCTTATTCGACATAGAAACATACTGTTCCACAGCCCAAACCTTAACCTCTAGATGTCCAACCACCTCTCGTCCGAAAGAACCTATTCTTTTCCTTCTGCGAGAATCTCAAAGAATTTATCGACTCAATCACACTCGACTCCATCCACAATCGCCTTTAAAGCACAAAGACGCCTCGACTAATCGAGTCCATACTGCGGCGTTCACCAAACATCACCTTCACCATGATGTCAAATAACAATCTGTATTTCCGCTTGAGATAAGCTTTCTTCAAATCCGACACATGATGACGACATGAAGTTTTAGCTAGAGAACGAAAAGCTTCGAGATGATTTTCCGCCATATATGACTGCGGATCAATGCCTTGAAGAGACAAACCCAAGTGTTCATGAATATCCTGCCGTCTCGATGGTCAAACTTTGACCAAACACTGCATGCTTTTATGCTGTTCCGTCCGAAATCACCACGAACTTAAATCGAACAACATAGGCATCTAGAGTCCGTCATTCGAAGAGTGAGCCGAACAAGATCTTGAAACAAACCCCTATCGATAAGAGATTTAGAATCTCCACCGCTTCCCGCTGTCCAAAGAGTCCGAAAATCCACCGATAGTTCACCGCGCACTTTCTCGTAAAGAGCCAAAGGATCTAGAGTCTTGTGTTTCCCGCAACCTTTTTCGAAGATGAAGATTGTTTTGGTGCCATTGAAAATAGAACAGAAAGATCGAGTTTGAAGAACGAAAAACAGAGAATAAAGATCAAGGAATAATGAGAGAGAGAGAGAAAAGAGACGAGGAAAAACAATTTATAAGAGAGAAGAAGGAAACCGCTAAATTTTAAATTATACAATAAATATGAGCGTTGATTTGCATATTGCACGATCAGATCGAACGATTACGGATTCAATGGTTCGAATTCCGAAAAGTGCGTGTCCTCGGCTTTGGATTTGAAAAGGTAATTTCCAAAATTAAAAGATTTTAGGGTCCTTGAGAAATAGGATATAAAATAATATTTTTAAGGAAAACTTACCCCATAAATTGCGGTTGAAAAGATTTGATTTGAGTTCACATAATTACTTTCCAATGCCGAGGATAAACTCGGGAATAAAATATTCCGAAAATTTATTTAACCATACAGACTAAGGAATATTTTAAACCAAAATATTTGACAAACAAATAAACAAGAGCAAAACGAAAGAGAGAGAAACATATCTGAGGTTGATATTGTAATCAATCGATACCACCGAGTACTTGTAGTAGCAAGCTTTAGAACTTTTCTGCAGCAAGTTTTAAAGTTTTCTTGACAAGCTTTATCTTCTCTTGACAAGTTTCAAACTTTCAGCAATATGGTTAACACGTTTTCTGGATCCGGTAGACCTAATTCTACACATAGATCTCTAAACCGTGCCTCTGCCAATGGTTTCGTCGAGAATATCTGCTCTCTGTCGATCTGTATGAATCTTTTCCATTCGAATGTTCTTCTTTTCGACGTGATCTCTAATAAAATGATGACGTATATCCACATGCTTGCATCTTGTGTGAAATCTTGGATTACGAGTAATAGCAATGGCACTTTGTTGCTATCACGGAATATAGGAATTTCTTTAGCGACAATGTGATAGTCTTGTAATTGTTGACTTATCCAAAGTAATTGTGAGCAACAACTCCGTGACCATATATGCCTTACGTAGTTAGCGTAGCTACTGAAGTTTGCTTCTTAGAAAACCAAGAAACCAGCTTACTTCCAAGAAATTGACATGTGCCCGTGGTTGATTTTCTATCAATTCTACAACCACCATAATCCGAATCGAGAATATCCACCGAGTTCAGTTGTCATCAGCAGGTACCAAAGACCTACATTTCTTTGTACCCTTGAGATACTTGAGAATTTTCTTTGCTGCATCCAAATGACTTTTCTTTGGATTGGTTTGAAATCTAGCGCATACTCCAAGCTGCGAAAGAAATGTCAGTCGCTGGCACATTAGATACGACAAGGAACCTATTAAACCTCTATACATGGTCTCGATCAATACTTTCACCATCCTCATCTGGATCCATCTTGTAGTTTGTTACCATCGGAATCTTTGCATCCTTGCTTGTTAACATTCCAAACTTTTCTAGCATATTTTTGGTATACTTTGCTTGGTTTATGAATATTCCTTTAGAAGTTTGCTTGACTTGAAGACCTAGGAAATAATTCATTTCTCCCATCATAGACATTTCGAACTTACTCTGCATCAATTTCTTGAATTTCTCACAAAGCTTCTTGTTTGGAGATCCAAAGATGATGTCATCCACATATATACGTACTAATAGAATATCTTGTTCTTCTTCAATTACGAACAAGGTTCTATCTATCCTTCCTTTCTTGAATCCATGATCAAGTAAAAATTGCGATAGTGTGTCATACCAAGCTCGAGGAGCTTGCTTCAGTCCATATAAAGCTTTCTTTAGACGGTAGACTTGATCTCCTTGAACAAAACCCGGAGGTTGTTCAACGTATACCTCTTCAAGCAAGGACTCCATTCAAAAACGCGGATTTTACATCCATTTGATATACTCTGAATTTCATGTATGTTGCGTATGCAAGGAATAATCTTATCGCTTCTAATCGGCTAGAGGTGCAAATGTCTCGTCATAGTCAATTCCTTCTACATTGTGAGAGTAGCCTTGTGCGACAAGCCTTGCTTTATTTACGGTGACTTCATCTTTCTCATTTTTCTTGTTCTTAAAAACCCACTTCGTGCCAATCACTTTTTGATGTTTTGGTCTATCAACAAGTACCCACACATCTTGTCGTGTGAATTGATTGATTCATCTTGCATAGCTTCTATCCAGTTTGTGTCCAACAGTGCTTCTTCAATATTCTTAGGTTCTTGTAGAGAGACATAAATGACTAAATAAACCATCTAGGTTTATTTTCCTTCTTGTCTTTACTCCATCTTGAAGATTTCCTAAGATTAAGTCACTAGGATGATCGGTCATCCAATTTCTTCTGTTAGATACGTGTAATTCTTACGAAGATATTGTTGGAACATCATCTTGCGTCATTCCCCCTTGAGTTGACACATTCACATCTGGTGTTACGGGTGAATCATCGGCAGCCTTAGAGGTTTCGTCGGCGAGACTTTGTCTTGTTTGAGTCTGCTTTGCCGAGAGTTTCTTGATCTTCTTGAGAATCTGAGTCTAAAGTAGGTACTTGAACCTTGACATATCTTGTCTTATCCTTGAGTTCTAGTTTCCCAAATCCTTCGCTAGAGGTTCTTCTTGTCCTTTGTCCTTAAACTCAACAATAGATTCATTAAAAACCACATGGGGTGTTTCTTCCACAACAAGGGTTTTCCGTTAAAAACCCGATAGGCCTTGCTTGTCTGGAATATCCTAAAAATATTCCATCGGCAACCTTGGCATCAAAGGTTTTTAACTTGGATTTGCCATTGTCATGAATGAAACACCTACAACCAAAAACACGAAAGAAAGAAACACGAGGAATTCTACCTTTCCATAATTCATATGGTGTCTTTCCATGTTCTTTTGTCACAAGCTTCGATTTTGAGTATAGCATGCTTTGTATTCACAGCTCTGCCCAAAACCTCGAGGAACATCATACTCTGCTAGCATTGTTACGGGCAGCTTCCTTGAGTGTTCTATTTCTCCTCTCAGCAACACCATTTTGTTGTGGAGTGCGAGCCGCAGACGTTTCATGTTGGATTCCGGCTTCTTTGCAATATGTCGCTATGTGAGAGTTTAGGAATTCTCGTTCCTTTGTCACTTCTAATCTTTACAACATTTTCTCCTTTCTCGCTTTTGTAACCTCTTGATGATCGGGTAACTTTGTGATGGTTTCATTCTTCTTGAACATAAATATCACCCATGTGAATCTTGAATAGTCATCCACCACCACCAGAGTATATTTTCTACCACCGAAGCTTAGCGGGGATACAGGACCAAAAAGATCCATATGGAGTAATTGTAATACTCTACTTGATGTTGGTACGAAACTTCCTTGAAAGTGGCTCTAGTTTGTTTTCCTTTTTGACATGAGTCACATATCCGATCTTTTGAGAAAACTTCATTTGGTAAGCCTTCTACAAGAGACTTCTGGCTATCTTGTTTAGCGTCTTGAAATTTATATGATCGAGTCTCTTGTGCCATAACCACTGGCCTCTGAAGTACTCTTTGCTACAAGGCATGTATTACTAGAACATTTATGAAATTCTCGCAACATAAACATTGCCCTTTCTCGGGCCGCTTAAGAGCACTGATCGTTTAAACCACTAAGAACAACACACGAGAGAACTAGAAAACTTAATCGAATATCCCTTATCACAGAATTGCGAGATCGAAAGCAAGTTATGTTTTAATCCTTCCACATAGAAAACTTCCTCAACACGTACATCTCCAATGTATAGAGTCCCAACACCTTTGGTAATCCCAAAGTTATTGTCTCCAAATACCACACGTGGGCCATTTTGTGATTTTATTGAGCTCAAGAGTTGCTTATTTCCAGTCATATGCTTGAACACCCACCGTCGATGTACTGCATAAAGTATTTTCAGCAACTTCTCTTTCATGCCCCACGGCGTCTGCACGTTTAGTTAAGTTTCAGTACCCTTTAGATTT
This sequence comes from Paraleonurus japonicus, assembly GCA_030762865.1. NCBI lineage: Eukaryota > Viridiplantae > Streptophyta > Magnoliopsida > Lamiales > Lamiaceae > Paraleonurus > Paraleonurus japonicus. Next base: position 38,146,618 of record CM061057.1, on the reverse strand, counting down.
GGGTCCTTGAGAGTTAGCACAGTCTTTAGGAATCCATAGGAATCTTATCCTTCTTCCATACATATCAACATAGACAATCTCATCCTTTGGTGCCTTCTTGAATGTATGCCTATGGGTGTCGATCGTGTTCCTTCTAGAAGACTTGACCCTTCCGAGGTCTTACGTATGGAGTGATCAGCTTGTGCAATGGTTCGAGGGTTTTGATGATAAGGGTACGTTCTACTTGAGCCATCAAAAGATTCATATCTCACAGACACGAGATGACTTAGTAGATCGGTTAGCAAGCTTTGAAGTTTGCTTAGGTTGTGTAGTCTTGGTGAGACTGTCTCCTCGAGAGATGATTTCGGCTGAAGTCTACTTTTCCGACCTTCTTGAGGTTTCTTAAGTTGGGATTCCCCCTTCTTTTGATACCTCATCAGTTGTTTAGGTCGTTGAGTATAACTACTCTTCTTCCCATTCGGTGATTTCTTTGGGTCGACAACCTTTTACCCTTATCGTAGGTTTAGGTTTGGAACCCTCTCCTACCAAATCATTACCCTTAACATGTGTACTCTTCTTAAGTACACTTGTTTGAACTCGTGAGGATTGGGCAATGGTAAAACCAATTCCCTTCTTTACGTTAGGTTTTGAGACGATTCAACTATTGTTTGAACCGCATGAGAAGCTTTGTTCGGTTGATCCAACCTCAAACTTAAACGTTCCTCACTTGATTTTATACGCTCATGCTTGATGGAAAAGTTCATCGAATTTTGCTTGTAGAATTTTCAATCGATCGCTTTTCTCAAGATTCTCAAAGCAACCTTTCTACCAAAGAAACCTGTTCGGTATACTTCATTTTAAGAGTATTTAACTCTTACGAAGTTATCTCGATTAGAATCTGTTAGTGTCTCGAGATGTCTTGCTAATAGATTCTTGTGTAAATCGATCAATTTCTTCTTTCAAGCTCACATTCTCCTTTTTCACACACGCTTGTAAGCATTTATAGCAGTTTTGAGATCTTCCATTAACTTATCAACAAAGTTATGGTCAAACTCTTACGCAAAAGAAACACGAGAAGCGAGACGAAGAGCAGGAATCGAGAAAGTACCTCATCTCCTTTTGCCATAAGACACAAATCATTGTGCGAAGAGAAGTCTGAAGATGATGTTGAATCACTTGAAAGAGTATCCTCCTCTTGACCACTAAAGCACGTTTGTCAAAGAAACTTTCGCTCCTCATCAATCTCTTTTCTTCTCTTTCTCTTGGAGTTAGATCTGGACAATCATAACTAAAATGTCCCGATTTATGACAATTATAGCAAGCATCACTTCTTGAAGATTTTCTTGAACTAGAATCCCTTTTTGGAGAAAAATCTCTTCTTTTTGGGCTATCTTCTCTTCTTCTTCTCGAGTCTTGAACCTTCGTCTTCTTCGGAGTCTTCGATCTCTTGTCTGAAGATTTGTTTTCGGATCTGAAACCAGCTTTCTTTGTATTCTTCCAATATCTTCTATATTTCCCAAATTTTGAGTTCATTCTATCAAATTTTCTCGGTAAAGCCATCTCGTTCTTTTAAGCTTAAATCTTCTCCAATAGGCTCTTTAGGCGACTGATTTGAAGTGACCTTGAAAGCAACTTCCTTTCCCGTGGAATTTGAATTCCCTTCATCCTCGTCTTCTTCTTGTTTCAGATCATATTCATGAGCTTTCAAATGTGAGAATAGCTCATGATGATCGATCTTGCTCGATTCTTTCGTATCCTTAATCACCGTAATCTTGACTCTCCATTTGCTAGTTAGAGATCTCAATATTTTGTTGTTGATCTCCTTCTCGGTGTATGATTTTCCCAAGGAGCTTGCTTTATTGATGATATTTGTCGAGTCTTAAGTCCAATTGATCTATCGTCTCATCGGGCTTCATCTTGAAGGTATCAAATGAATGTAGAATGGATCGCAACTTGTTCTCTTTAATCTGCTCCGATCCTTCACACATGAGTGCTAAAGTTTCCCACATTTCTTTAGCAGTCTTACATGTCTTGACTTTCTCTCGTAAGCTCTCTAGTTAATGTCTCTATGATCTCTGTCCGAGCAACTTGATCAAGATTAAATAGTTTCCTTTCATCATTTGACATTTCACTCCTTTTCTTTTCAATCTTCTTCGAGTAGATGCTTCTGCTCCACCACTCCCAGAACTTACTGGTTCAAAGTAAAACTTTATCGGTCCATCTTCTAGTGTCTCGAGCATCCTATCATGAATTGCACCAAGATGATTTTCCATGCGGAATTTCCGGTAGTCATAGTCTTCAATAGAGAACTCGGTAGCTTTCTTTTCTGCTCTTAAGGGAACTCATGTTAGCAATAAGAACAATTATGCAATGAATGCAATGAGTTTTATGAAAACGGTTTTTCAAAACGGATCTGCTCAGATGACCACAACAGTCTTTCCTCAAAGACTATTGGTAACCAAAGCCATGGTCGGTTGAACCACCGCTCCGATACCACTTGTTGGTCCTTGACGAGATGTGCAAGGAGGTGGAAAGTCTAGAAGGGGGTTGAATAGACTTTACCACACTCAAAACTTTTTACAACTTTTCGTGAGCTGAGTGTGAGGTTAGAAGATTTTGAAGTCTTCTCGCAGCAAGGTACTCAGAGTGTGCTAAGTGAGATCACAGACTTGAAACTCGAAGTCTTCTCGATGGTGCGGAAGCTAATCTCGTGTGTATTTGAAAAACCCTTTTAAAGAAAAAAACCTTCTTGAAGTTAGAAGACTTTGGAGTCTTCTACAGCAAGGTTGATGCAGTTTGTAAAAACAATGAATGAGCAGATTATAAGTATGAATGCAGTAAAGCAAATAAAGACACAGAGATTTTTATAGTGGTTCGGATATAACGATCCTACGTCCACTCTCCCGATCCCACAGGGTCTTACTATCCACCGAAACTGGTCTTATCTCCTCTAATCTCCTTGAGGATTCGACCACAGGAAGTTTAACAAGTTCCTGCCCTTGGTACAATCAAAATGATCCTTGAGTGTTAGCTCTTAGATCGAAACAATCAACCTTTTCTCGCACAGAGATAATGAAAGGTGATTTACACTTCCTTGACCAAAAATAAATCTCTTAGGAAATTCAACGTGATAGATTGATTTACGGTATGAAGAATTCAGCGTGTATTGCAATGAGTGAAGGAGATATTCTTGATGTTTCTCGTGCGCGTATATTCAAAAAATCCTTCACTTGTTTTTATGATCCTCGATTTTGACTAGCCGTTAGGCTAATTTGTCAATCGTGTCTTCAAAGAAATGGTAAGTAATCGTTGGAAGATTTGTTTGACTTTGGATAATTGATTGTCTCGATACCAATCAATTATGTTGTGATTGATCTTGATTGATAATCAAATCTTCACTTGACTTACTTCGGATATCTTTGAAATATCTTTCTTTCTTTAGTTAACCCCGATAAATTACTTGAGGTCAACTCTAGCAACCTTACACCTTGCTCCAAAGCACATCTTAAAGTTTCTTTGTAGCATGGATATCAACCTTGCTATCTTTGCTTGAGCCTTTCTTAGCAGAACTTCTTTTTGCATAACTCTTATCATCTCTTCTTGATCTTCGTGACGCCCTTCCAATAGACTACGACCGAGATTTCTCTTAGATCTTTAAGTCTTCTTATCCAGCACCTTCGCTTCTCAACCAATATGAAGCTTCGTGTTAGGCCTAGCAAGATTAACTATACAAAGACACAAACCCTATCTAGATCAACACCGACTAATGTATCCAGTGATCCTATTACACTTAGGTTTTCTGGGGAACATCATCAAAACATACAAATTCAAATCCTAACAATAGGTATCTTAGCTTCTACCTGGTACCTATTCCAAATTTATCAATAAGATCTTTTGTATATTTGGCTTGATTGATGAATATTCCCTTCTTTGTCCTGCTTTGACTTGAAGTCCAAGAAAATAATCATCTCACCCATCATGGACATTTCAAATCAGCTTTCATAAGAGAACTAAAATCTTCACACAAAGATATGTTAGTTGATCCAAATATTATATCATCAACATAAATTTGAACTAACAAAAGATCACAACCAAACTCTTTTCTAAAAAGAGTTCTATCAATTTTACCTTTAACAATTAAATATTCAGACAAGGTGTCATACCAAGCTCTTGGTGCTTGTTTAAGTCCATATAGAGCTTTCCTTAGTTTATAAACCTTGTCTCCTTTGACAAAACCAGGGGGTTGCTCTACATAAACTTCCTCGGCTAGGATTCCATTTAAGAATGCTGACTTTACATCCATTTGAAAAACTATGAATCTTTTAAAAGCAAAGATAGACTAAAAACAATCTTATGGCTTCCAGACGAGCTACCGGTGCAAAGGTTTCATCGTAATCAATACCCTCGATTGTGAATAACCTTGAGCAACTAGTCGGCCTTATTTCTAACCACAATATTGTTTTCATCCCTTTTGTTTTTAAAGACCCATTTAGTTCCAATGACTTTTTGATGATGAGACCTTTCAACAAGCTCCCACACATCTTGTCTTTGAAACCGATTTAGTTCTTCTTGCATGGCATTAATCCATTGGAGTCGATTAGAGCTTCAGTAATTGATTTAGGTTCAAGTAATGATACATAGCAACCGAACATACAATCTTGATTTAGTTGAGTCCTTGTCTGGACACCTAATCTAAATCTCCAATTATCTCGCTCACTGGGTGATATGACATTACTCTCTTACCCTTATCTTTTACAAGTAGATGATGTCTTGTCTCGAACTATTTATTTCGGATGATTCTATGTTACCTTCTCGATCCTCGAACATCGGATGTGCTAGTTGTCCGATTAGTAGGCAAATCACTGGTGAGGAAAACTTTCCGGGTTCTTAATTCTTCCTCTTCATCCGAATCGATCCTTGATTGTAGAATTTTATGGTTGATTCTTTGATAGTCATCTGCTCTGCATATCGATATCTTTGTGATGTTCCACTGTCTTATCAAACTCAAAAGAAGATTCATCAAATATCACATGAGGTGTTTCTTCTACACAGAAGGTTGTCTTATTAAAAATTCTATATGCCTTTGATACGGAAGAGTGTCCCAAGAATATCTCGTCTCGCTATCTTGGCATCAAAAGTTTTTAATTGAGATTTTCCATTGTTATGTATGAAACATTTACAACCAAATATATGAAAGTATGAAATTTTGGGGGATCTTCCCTTCCAAATTTCATATGGAGTTTTACACTTATCCTTAACAACCAAGCTCCTATTTTGAACATAACATGCCGTATTCACAGCTTCCGCCCAAAATCTATGTGGAGTGTTATACTCGGATAACATAGATCTAGCTGCCTCTTTCAAGGTTCTGTTTCTCCTTTCAACCACTCCATTTCTTTGTGGAGTCCTTGCCGCAGATGTTTCTGAGCTATGTCATTCTCAATACATTAGTTAGAAATCAATTTATTTAAGAATTCAGTACCTTTATCACTTCTAATTTTAACAACATTTAATCCTTTTTCATTTTGAATCTTCTTAAGAAATTCTAGAATCTTAGTCATAGTCTCATTCTTTTTGTACAAGAAAATAACCCAAGTAAATCTTGAAAAATCATCAACAATTACTAAGGTATATTTTCTTCCACTAAAATCGAGAGGAGTTACTTTGGACCAAAAAGATCCATATGAAGAAGTTCCAGAATTCTTTCTCAAGAAGGATTACTTATTGTTTTAAAAGAAGCTTTGGTCTGTTTTCCTTTTTGACAAGCATCACACATATGGTTCTTTGAAAATATTTTATCAGGAAGTCCTTTAACTAAAGATTTCCTTGCTATTTTGTTAAGAGTTTTGAAGTTTAAGTGACTAAGTCGTCCTGTGCTGACCCAACTTAAATCATCTGAACTCTTAGCAACAAGACAAGTATCTTTAGGACAACTTTTAAAATTGGCAACATAAATGTTACCTTGTCTTACTCCAGCTAATAGAATATTTTCATTTATACCATCTAGAACGTAGCATGCATTATGAGTAAATTTGACACAAAACCCTTTATCACAAAATTGTGAAATAGATAGTAGATTGTGCTTCAATCCTTCCACGTAGTAAATTTCATGAACTTGAACATCTCCAATCATTAGTGTTCCTACGCCTTTAGTAAGTCCATAGTTGTTATCTCCAAACATCACTCTTGGTCCATCAATGGTTTGATAGTTAGAGAGAAGTCTTCTTTCATAGGTCATGTGCTTAGAACAACCACTTTGCCAATGTACCGGATGACCTCAAGAATGTCTCCTCTATCAACTATCTTCTTGTCTTCCTGCAATCACAAATTTATTGCTTAGGTACCCTTTGTACTTTGGGTCCTTTCATGTTAAGTTGATTTTTAGGAATCCAGGACAAAGATATCAATGTTCCTTAAAACCATAGGTTGAAGCTTACGTCCATATCTATCTACTAAGATAAGACTTTCAAGATCAATCTTATTTAATTGATCTTTTGAAATTGTCTTAAATCTTGGTAAGAATGGATATGTCTTGCTTCTTCCATCAAAACCATTATACCTAGGATAAGACTTTGATTTAGTCTTGGGTTTAACCTTTGGAGTTTCTTTCCTTGTCTGCTTTCTTCTCTTCAATTATCGGATGAGGTAATCAATTCCTTGGGTTTCCATGGACTAAATCTAGTTTCTATCTTTGGTTTAGTTGCTTTGACAAAAACTCTAGGTTTTATTGGATCATTTTTCTTGCTCCTATCAAAACCTAATCCGGTTTAATCACTAGACTTTTGTGAAGAATTGAAAATTTTATCTATTGTGGTTTGAGAGTTATTCGAAGTCCTAACTTGAGATTTAATTCTCTCGTTAGTTTTCTTATAATTCTCATTCTCGTAATAGATATTTGAAAATTTTATTTTTAAAGAACTCAATTCTTGTTCCAACTTTTCTGTCTTATCGGATAAGGTGCGGTGATCATCTCGGTCGACATTCCCCTTGAATGTACGGTGTGGTTTTTCACTTACCTTAGTTTGATTGACCTTAGTTAGATCAGTAATTTGATTCTTTAAATTAAATTTTTTTGCCTCTATCTCGTTTATAAGCAGATAGAGCCGTTTCCAAGTCTTTCAAGAGTTTATCAATAAGATTGGGATCAGTTTCGATAAGATATCACAATCATTATCAAAAGAGGAATAGTAATGTACCTCTTTTGCCATCAGACAGATGTCATCATCGATCCAAAATCGAGATGAGGATGAGGATGAAGATATCTCATGAACTTCTTCTTTCTCGGCTAGGAGAGCTCTTTGGTCGGATACCTTCTATCTCTTTTCTTCCTCTTTTCTTCTCTCTCTCTCGGGAGTGAGTTGAGGACAATCATAAGCTGTAGTGACCAGGTTTGTTACATGTATAACATATATCTCATCCATGTCTGTTTTGGACTACTATCTCCTCGTCGATAGGTGACTTAAGACTTCTTGACTTATCCTTCTTTCTATCATTGTACGAACTCTTTTCATCCCCGTCGATCTATAGTTCCTTCGACCTAACCTCGTCTCTCTTGTTTCTTTTGTACTTCATCTTCAATCTTTCATACCTTTTAACAAGAGCCATTTCTTCTTTTACGAGACAAAATCAGATGCTTTAGAGATCTTTTTGATTCATCTTGATGAACAAAAGCTCTGATCTTTCCGGATGTTGAAGATTCTCGCTTCATCTTCTTCATCTTCAATTTGAATGTCATATTCTAACGCTTTAGATGAGAAAACAAAGTGTGGTGAGGAATTGAAGATAGATTTTGAGTAGCCTTCGAATGTTAGCTTTTTCTCTCCATCTTTGCTTAATGACCTCAGTACTTTATTGTTGATTTCTTTTCGTGTACGTGATTGGAGTGTATAGGGTAAGAGTTATTAAGACCAATCAACAAAAATATCGAACCCAAGGGAAAAAGTATGCACATGAGGTCCTAGAAATACAAGTTATTAGTGACTAGAGTTACAACAATGGTTTGGTACAAAAACAACAAAACACAAGCAAGAATACAATTAAACAACAAGCAAGCAATAGATCGAACACTTAGAATGCGATAACAAACACAACAATAAATGGTGGGATAGAGGTGCTAGGATTAACATCCATCAATGAATCATCAATCAACAAGCTACAATTGAATCAAATTGCAAATCAACTAAGATAGAAAGCATAAACCATCATGAAATTAATCACTCCATTAAAATCACAATGCCTAATGTGAGTATCCTTAGTCTTTCCCATCTCTCAATGTAGAAATCCCCAATTCATACAATCATGCAAAATTGAAACTCGATTAACACCTAATCACGTTAGCTCAACTCGCCTATTGCTAGGGTGATCAACCATTAATCTAAAGAGACAATTTTACACAAAGCACAATTAAGAATCACAATTAGGAAACAAACTAATGTTAGTATCCTTAGTGCAACTAATCTCTCGATTCCGAGGCACCCAATCCACACATTCATACACAATTATCACCCGATTAATCCCGAGATCACGTTAGCGCAACTCTCGTCTCTAGCTAGGGTGATCAAACACTAATCTAAAGAGATAATTATGCATGAAGCACAAATGAGAATCACAATTAGTAAGCAATCTACTCAATTGATCTCCAATCATCAACAATCATATCATCATCAATCAATTCATCATCAATTTCAATTAACCCAAGCACAAAGAGTTAGCCCATGGTACCACAAACAATACCCATGGGAAGAAGATAGAATGAATCTAACACAAAGCAAATCACAACAATTAAGAAATTAAAGAGACAAAGAGGAAAAACATCACCAAATGATCTTCAATTAACCAAAATAGGAATGCTTGAGTCTTCAACACCAATCTCCAAATGCAATACAAGCTTGAATTGAAAGAATTACAATGATCAAATGCTAATCTATGGCTAATCTAGCAACAATCAATGAAATCTAAATCTAATTCTAACTTCTACTCTAATCTAAGGAAGGAATTGGCTTAGGGCTGAGAAATCGCCCCAAAACCGCTACTAATTTGCTACTATGAAAGATATTTTGGATTGCTCGCTTTAACTCTTTAAATACCGAATTTACGAAAAGCGCCCTCGAGTCGAGGTCAGGCCTCGACTCGAGGCCTCTGCAGAAATACCTCGCCCTCGACTCGAGGGTCATGCCTCGAGTCGAGGCTTCATCTTTTCCAATTTAGTCCTTTTACGCATAGCCCTCGATTCGAGGCTCATGGTCTCGACTGCAGCTCGAGTCCAGTGGCACTTTTCTCGCGCGGGGCTTCGGCCCCTACCCCCGTTTTTGTCCCGTATGATCTTCTCTTCATTCTAAGCTTAATGGTACTCTCGGTTTGGCAAAAATCCACCGAATTACCTGCAAAATGGACGAAAAACATCAAAATCTCACAAATAATACTTTTCCAAAGAAAAGAGTGATACTTTTCACATTTAGGCACAAAAACTAACACTTTAGCTCACTTTTTGCACTAAAATAGGCCCTAAAAACATGTATCAATTCACTTCAATCATACCCCCAAACTTGAATTGTTGCTCGTCCTCGAGCAACGTAGAAACTAAGAACAAAGGAGTGAATTGATTGCAATTATGTCACATGGCACCATAGGCGAAAAATAAGACAATCGAACCTATCAATGATCACACGTATCAATGCAAACTATCCACTAGCCATCAAGATGAATCATGCTCAAACAAATGCTCAATCAAATACTCAACACATTGCTCCTTCCATGGAGTGTTTCACTATTCACTCATATTTATCAAGGCACAATGCACTCAATCATCAAATTCACAAACTTGCATACCATATGCTTGCCAATAGACTTAATCTCAATCAAAATCATTTGTGATCAATCAAGAATCAAAGAGGTCTTTCTTCTAGGTTGTAATGTAGGCTCTTTGGAAAGGTAGGATATATATGGATAAGAGTGACTAAGTAGTAGAGACTTGAATGTAAGCTAATCAATACAAAACACATCTCTTCTCTTTTCATCAAGCACACTCTTCCTTTTTTACTTCAAAGATCAATCCACCATTCACTTGAGCTTTCTCTTTTTAAGCTCACAAATTGAATTTTTCCTTCACTTCATGATCACCACTTTCTTCACAATTTAATTTTTCACAACCTTTTTTTTTTTATGCTTCATTCACTTTGCTCATCATCTTCCCACACTTATCAATCAAATCACCATCATTAGCCAACATTCAAGCTCAACTAACTATAAGACAAGAAAGGTTCATAAAAATAGGCTAAAATGGTTTCAATTTCACTTGGCTTGCCAGAGAATAAGGATAATAGGCTCAACATGGCTCACTAAGGAAATCAAATGTATTTGGTGTGGAAAATTTTGGCAAAGTGACTCATAATTCCAAACATGGCCTCTTATCACTTTCAAGACATCACACAAAGATCAATATCAACAAGTCTAGTGGCAAGTTCTAGCATACAATTCATGAATGATGCACTCACAAAGAAATATCAAATCAACCGTATAAGATGTACGATTATTAAGGCACAAAAGCTCACGGGCTTAAATTGAGCAATGAATTAAGCATCATCAATCGCATTCATCTTCACATAAAAATCAAGCAAGCTAGCTTCAAGCTACAAATCAACTCATGATCACATCAAAATCCAATAAATCTTATAATTCAAACACAAGTGCTCATGTACATAAATCCAAACATACTCACTACCACAAGAATGATACTAAAAGATATGACAATAAAGTCACAATTAATCTCAAGACACATCTAGCCCCAAAAATAGATGCAAGAAATCCAAGATACCAATATAGCTTAATCAACAATAAGCAATAAGCTCAACAAACCCCATAATCATATAAGAGCACAAAAGATAGGCAAAGAAAGAGAAACACCTCCCCAAACTTAGACAAGTCTAAGTTTGAAAGGAAGTGTTGTACCAATAAGCTTTTTAAACTCCATCTTTCTTCAAGCATGTGTAGGACTCTTCAAGCTTTAATGCACTTTCCTTCTTGATCTTGCATTTCCTTGCAATTCCAATCGCTTTCTCAATCCACGTAGTGAGCATACCTACAATCGGGCATAAGAATCTTCAAATAATTACCACTAAGAGATGCAAGAACCAAATAGCGACCAACACCCCCAAACTTGAATGATAACATGAATTCAAGGTTTAGAATGAGAGTGATAAAAATATATGCAACTTCTAATGGTATCAACATTAAGCTCAAAATCCACATAAGCTCCATAGCAAAATATGCAATTCAACCTCCTAGAGCATGAGCAATTAAATTCCCAATCCAATTCTCCCAAAACAAAACAAAAACAAAAAGAACAAAAAGAAAAGGATGGGTTGCCTCCCATCTAGCGCTATTTTTATTGTCCTATGCCGGACTTATTTCTTCACTTCGACGTCCTTCATCGGAATGGCCATGGGTAGCGGTCCTCCTTGCCATTGTATCTCAATCTTTGAGCTTCATAATCTAGGAAGTCCACATAATAGATAGGCCAACCACCCATATATATCTTGAACATTATTCTTGGTGGATTCGCCTCTTGCTCTCTCGCCATCTTCCTTCTCCATTCCTTTTTCCCAAGGATGCCCAAGCAATTCCTTAATGCTTTCCTATAGTCAAAGTGCACAAGAGGTAAAATAAAATCATTAGAAGCATCATTTTCAATAAAAGTATGAATTGAAGAGTTTGAAAGTATAGAGATGCTCATTTCAATCTTCAATTCTTCATTTGGTGCTTCGAGATTTGCTTCCTCATTAAAGCCCATGTCCATCAATGGACATTCCTCTTCCTCACTTTTGACAAGGAAGTTTTCTACTTTTACCTCTTCGCTTGGACCCTCTACCACATCTTCTTCAATTGTATTTTCTTCCTCCCCTTCTTCTTGATTCTCCATGATGGTTATGTCCTTCACTTGGAGTAGAAAATATTTGAGTTGACTTTTTATGACCATAAATTGAGCTTCGGTGATCTCCATGTTCCCCTCTAGCCATGAATCAACCAATGCCTTGGTCTCATAAATGTTCTCATATAAGGGTAACATTTCTTCACATCTAGGGTCATTGTCCTCAATTCCCTTCAATAGCACTCCAAGCATTTCTTGCAATATGGCTCTCACATCATAGAGTCCCCATTCTTCAAATTGAGGAGAAGCTTGTGGCATTTGGTAGTCATAATCATGGCTTCTCCCATAGTCATAATAAGCCCCTTCCGATGCTCCTTGACACTCAAATCCAAGACATGGATCAAATGTTTGATCATAAGGCTCATAGTATGGAAACATCTCTTGAGGTTGGGGAGGAATTTCTTCATATCTCCAATCTTCATAGTTGGATGAAACTTGTTGCAATTGAGAAGTATCTTCATAGTTCCTCCAATCATTGTATCCAAATTCTTCAAAGTGTGGAAGATACACCCTACTATCTTGATAATACTCTTGATTCCACATGTATAAGTTGTATCCTTCCATCTAGACAAGATATCAAAGTATCAAATTCAAACACAATTAACAAAACAAACACAAACACAAAGGCAACAAGTAGCCACTTCAAACAATTCCTAGGTCTCACTTAAGGCGCAAAGCTAATTCCCGCAACGGCGCCATTTGATTGGAGTGTATAGGGTAAGAGTTATTAAGACCAATCAACAAAAATATCGAACCCAAGGGAAAAAGTATGCACATGAGGTCCTAGAAATACAAGTTATTAGTGACTAGAGTTACAACAATGGTTTGGTACAAAAACAACAAAACACAAGCAAGAATACAATTAAACAACAAGCAAGCAATAGATCGAACACTTAGAATGCGATAACAAACACAACAATAAATGGTGGGATAGAAGTGCTAGGATTAACATCCATCAATGAATCATCAATCAACAAGCTACAATTGAATCAAATTGCAAATCAACTAAGATAGAAAGCATAAACCATCATGAAATTAATCACTCCATTAAAATCACAATGCCTAATGTGAGTATCCTTAGTCTTTCCCATCTCTCAATGTAGAAATCCCCAATTCATACAATCATGCAAAATTGAAACTCGATTAACACCTAATCACGTTAGCTCAACTCGCCTATTGCTAGGGTGATCAACCATTAATCTAAAGAGACAATTTTACACAAAGCACAATTAAGAATCACAATTAGGAAACAAACTAATGTTAGTATCCTTAGTGCAACTAATCTCTCGATTCCGAGGCACCCAATCCACACATTCATACACAATTATCACCCGATTAATCCCCGAGATCACGTTAGCGCAACTCTCGTCTCTAGCTAGGGTGATCAAACACTAATCTAAAGAGATAATTATGCATGAAGCACAAATGAGAATCACAATTAGTAAGCAATCTACTCAATTGATCTCCAATCATCAACAATCATAGCATCATCAATCAATTCATCATCAATTTCAATTAACCCAAGCACAAAGAGTTAGCCCATGGTACCACAAACAATACCCATGGGAAGAAGATAGAATGAATCTAACACAAAGCAAATCACAACAATTAAGAAATTAAAGAGACAAAAGAGGAAAAACATCACCAAATGATCTTCAATTAACCAAAATAGGAATGCTTGAGTCTTCAACACCAATCTCCAAATGCAATACAAGCTTGAATTGAAAGAATTACAATGATCAAATGCTAATCTATGGCTAATCTAGCAACAATCAATGAAATCTAAATCTAATTCTAACTTCTACTCTAATCTAAGGAAGGAATTGGCTTGGGGCTCGAGAAATCGCCCCAAAACCGCTACTAACTTGCTACTATGAAAGATGTTTTGGATTGCTCTGCTTTAACTCTTTAAATACCGAATTTACGAAAAGCGCCTCGAGTCGAGGGTCGGGCCTCGACTCGAGGCCTCCGCAAAATACCTCGCCCTCGACTTGAGGGTCATGCCTCGAGTCGAGGCTTCGCCTTTTCCAATTTAGTCCTTTTACGCATAGCCCTCGATTCGAGGCTCATGGTCCTCGACTGCAGCTCGAGTCCAGGCACTTTCTCGGCCGGGGCTTCGGCCCCTACCCCCGTTTTTGTCCCGTATGATCTTCTCTTCATTCTAAGCCTAATGGTACTCTCGGTTTGGCAAAAATCCACCGAATTACCTGCAAAATGGACGTAAAACATCAAAATCTCACAAATAATACTTTTCCAAAGAAAAGAGTGATACTTTTCACATTTAGGCACAAAAACTAACACTTTAGCTCACTTTTTGCACTAAAATAGGCCCTAAAAACATGTATCAATTCACTCCAATCAATACGTTTTTCCCAAGTCACCGCTTTGTTCAAGATTGGTCACCTAACATCCAATTGATCAACGAGACTCTCCTTCTTTCATTTTGAAAGTGTCAAAAGCATGTAGAACAGATCGCAACTTGTTTTCTTTAACCTCGTTCGGATCCTTCACAAATTCCAAAGCAAAGAGTCTCCCACATTTTCTTGGCAGTCTTGCATCTCTTAACCTTTTCAATCCAATCCTTGCTCAATGTTTCAATGATTTCGGTTCTTGCAACTTGATCTAAATTGTGAATCTTCCTTTCATCACTAGTGAGTTACGAGCTTTTCTTTTCTGCCTCACTCTTGTTTCCATTGTTGTAGTACCATCACTTGTGCCACCATGATAAAACTTGATAGGTCCTTCCTCAAGAACCTCCTCCATTCTCGTCATGAATTGCTTTAAGATGGTTCTCCATTCTAAACTTCCAAGAATCATATTCTTCTATAGAAAAATCAGGCAAACTCCTGGATTTCTTGCTTTTAACGAAGTCATGGTGAAACAGAAAAATCACAATACTCACAAGATCTTGTTAGTAGAATTGTTAGTGAAACAAAGAAACTACAGATTATCAAGAACAAAATTCAGGATCTTAGTTAAGACCTAAAATTAATATCAAAACAACTTAACAACCGCTCTGATACCACTTGTTGGTCCCGATTAGTTGAGTTGATTAAAACTTGAATTAACCTTCTAGAACAAAATCTAGAAGGGGGTTGAATAGATTTTGTAGATTTTTCAAATCTTCCAAAACTAATTCAAAGTATCAAAGGACACAGCGGAAAAGAATGATTAATCTCAACTTCAACAAGATCAAAAGCAAGCGATATTATAGATTTAACTTTAATCCACGAAATTAATCAGTAAATGATAAGCTAGGAATTAAAAAGAAACCAGTAAGTAAATCAAAGCGATAAAGAAAACATGATTTATAGTGGTTCGGATTATAACAATCCTACATCCACTCTCCTTCTTCAACCTTGAAGAAGGGTCTTCACTTACTTACTTTCTTCCTTCTCGCCGACTTACTTACAATAGTGAATCTTGACCTTACAATGAATTCTTCCTAATTACGGATATCTATGGCTTGAAGATCTAAAGGAAAAAATATTCTACAAATACTAAAAGCTGGAAAACGTATAAAACGTTTGTGAATGTGTACAATATTTGTGGCTCGTGAATACAAAATTGTGTATATCGATGAGTGCAAAGTATCAAAAGTAATTCTATACTAATTTCTATCCCTATTTATAGAGATCTTCACTTGGTAGTTATACCTTCCTTGAATTCTCGTTTTGATTAGTTATAACAATATAATCAAATCTTGTAACTTCCTCTTGGTTAGTTGAAATCGCTTCTTGAAACTTGTGTAACATTTCTTTAACACTTCATCGTCGATACTTGCTTCTTCTTGTCCTCGTCCTCATTCCTTGTCTAGGTGTTTGTTTATAGTATTGCATGTCAACAGTCTTCTATACGTTGTCCTTGTATCGATATCTTGACATCGTCGATTTCCTATCCTCATCTCGAGGTTTGTCCTTGTCGACTACTTATACTTAGTTTTACTTACAAATGTATACTTCAAATTGTCTATACAAGATACTCATTTGGTCATCCTATTTTACACTTTTAACACATCAAAACTAAATACAATCTTTTCTTTTACTTAACACAATTTGTTCGACGTAATGTCTCCATAAGAGTAAAGTCATTCTCTTCTAATTAACTCGATCATTTTCTTTAGTCTACAATATGTTCATTTTCATCACTCCTTTTACCCATTCTTACGGGGGCATGCATAATCGGCGAGAAAACCATTGCAAAGATGTGAAATGCTCACAAATTTTCTTTGCACATGTGCAACTATATTGCACTACACATGTGCAATGAAATTAGTTACCTTTGCACATGTGCAATTTTTAGAAGAGAGATGGAAATATTTAGAATTGAAGACGAGAAAGAGGAGCATTTTTTTGAATTATGTAATTTTTGGACATAATTATGTAATTTTTTCAGATAATTTCAAATTGATCAATAAAAACTAATGTATTTTATTTTTAATTCTTAATTTTGAACCCTCAGGTGATAATGAAAATAAAAATATAAAGAAAATTTAAAAAAGGTGAAAAATGGAACTTAAGAAAAATCGGTAGACATGACACAATTAATTTCAGGGAATGAGCTGACCTTGTAATTGATAATGAAAATAAAAATATGAAGAAAATAAAAATAAAAATAAAAAATGGAACTTATGAAAAAGTAATGATCGACACAAGGTGACACAAGCAAGGGTAAATTTGGTAGTTTTATTAATAAAATTGTAGTGGATTCCAATTAGGAAAAAAATTGTACCTACAAGTATTAAGGGTATAAAAATTGTATCTAGTTGTTATTGACCCTATATATTTTGAACAGGAGGGAGTAATATTTTTATTAAATTGCGCATCCTTTAATTTTGAACCATCGGATAGTAAAGAAAGTACTCCCTCTGTCCCTCTCATACTTGCACACACTTTTTTGGCACAGCTTTTAAGAAATTTTTCTTTATTAATAAAATAAGTCTTGAAGTGAGGGTATTTTCGGCCTTTTAGGCCATTAGTAATAAAGGTAATTAATGAATTAATCATTCCCACCAAATACATGTACCTAAATTAGCAAAAAAAAAAAAAAACTGAATTAAATTAATTGTACACTTTGTAGATGAAATAAAAATACACTGCATGAAATAAAACCTGAATTAAATTAATTGTACACTGTATATGAAATAAAAATACACGTGCATGAAAATAAAACCTGAATTAAATTAATTGTACACTTGTGGATGAAATAAAAATACAATGTGCATGAAAATAAAATTGAACATAAATTAATTGTACACTAAAATTACCGAAAACAATGGTAAATAAAAATCCATCGATTACAATAGGCTAAATGCGGTTTCCCTCCAAAATGTACTCTAATTTCCCCATCAACTTTTTTAGTCAAATCAAGCTGAAATTTCCCTCTAATTAAACATCAATTCCAAATTCACAAAATTCCCTCCAACTTAAAACACAAAATAAAACTCCATCACTATTCATAAATTTACAAAACACAAGAGAATTTAAGGTGCTTTTAAATTCAAATGACAAGATCAAAGCCTGATCTTACCGATGACGAGAGGAATCGAATGACACGATTCCTCTTTGCCAAGCAGTGATACTTGATCTGATTCATAGAGGAAAAATCATTGAAGCTTCGCATTATTTGGGGTTTGTCGAAGAACCGTTGAATACATTTGGGCTTTTGCAAGAAAACAGGTTAGTGAAGGTATTCCAATCAAGTTAGCATCACAAAAAAAAAAAAAAAAGAAGGAAAACCACGGAAGAAGCGCTTACATGTAGATATTGAAATAGTGATGAAGGACATAGCATTTGAGAAAAGGTCAACAATTAGAAAATTTGCTAGAGAGTTGGAGATTAGCAAATCTCATGTTGGTAGGTTAGTAAAGAATGGGATTATTAGGGCACACACTAGTGCAATCAAACTGAGCTTACGAGACGTAACAAGTTACAAAGGTTGAATTTCGGTTTACATGCCTTAGTTATGAATAGAGTGCCAACATCATAGAATTTTCGTGTATGCATCATGTAGTTCACATAGATGAAAAATGATTTTACATGACTAGAGTAAGTGAGAGATATTATATCTTGCCAAGTGAAGAAGAGCCATATAGGAGTTGTAAAAGCAAGAGATTCATACCAAAGGTAATGTTCATGTGTGCGGTGGCTAGACCACAATACTCAAATGATGGGCGACTCTATTTGATGGAAAAATAGACATTTTTCCATTCACTAAGCAAGAACCAAAGACAAAGAAACTCTAAAAACAGAGTTAGGGGCACAATGGTGACTAAACCAATTGATTCTATAACAAAGGAAGTCATCAAGGACTGCCTTGTGAATCGTATTGATTTAGTCACTTGAAGCTGTCCGATTTTATTCTCATCATTCGGTTTTGCATATTAAGTCTCCAAAACAGGTTTTTAATCCTATTGGTGACATTAATTTGCATAATCATGTTCATTTTTCAGATAATACCAGCTATAAAGGCAAAATGACCTTCTAATGCATGCAAAAGCATAATCATTCGGCAAGATAATGCCAAACCACACATAAGCAACAATGA
Source organism: Paraleonurus japonicus (assembly GCA_030762865.1). NCBI lineage: Eukaryota > Viridiplantae > Streptophyta > Magnoliopsida > Lamiales > Lamiaceae > Paraleonurus > Paraleonurus japonicus. Next base: position 38,128,167 of record CM061057.1, on the reverse strand, counting down.
TCAAGAGTTTCGGGCACTGCAAGCTCGATGGATTTGATATCCAGCTTGTGTGCCAACCCCCAAACTCCCAGACACTAATATAAATGACTTAGGTTGGTTTTGGACTATTCAATCACTACAAGTTGACACCGCAAGCTACAATGTGGATGATTTGGTCAAAAATGTGTTGCGATCATTTCAAAAATGACAGCCATCACACTAAATAATGTGTTCTTGAGTTTACAAGTGTGTTTGATTGAAATCATGAAGAGTAAAGGACACAACAAATACAAATTGCCACATATGGTAAAGGAAGACTTATCCGAGGAAGATCGATTGCACAATGTGTTTACGAGTGAATGAAGAATTGGTTAGGGAATGCATATAATATCTTATTGAACAAGGGGAAGTTGAATTAGCCACATATGATATTGGTGGTTTTATGGCGATTTAGGATATTAAGAATGAAGTTTAAGGGGAAGTTACGGTTTCACTTTTTGTGTTTACTGACTTAAACATGGAATCACAAAATCTTTTGATTGTAGTTGTTTAGAGTGTAAACATTCACTTTTATGTAATGAAAAACTTTTTGCATATGTGTTTATACCCTCGTAAAATACTCATCATTTGGTGACAAATGATTTAAGCCTCCTACATGCATGTGATTGCATAAAAACATGTCTCCTACATGCATGTGATGGCATTAAATCATGAATACAATTCAATCACCAATATTATCAAATATCGATTCAATCACAAACAATAAATCATCGGGTAAACATGCCAAATCGGTGAAGTATTCACCAAATCTAGTAAACATGCTATCATCGAGGTAAACATGCTAAATCACCAACAACACTTTCACTCACATAATCACCCTCGGAAAATACATGCCAAATCATCGAGTAAACATCATGTCAATAACCAATAAACCAACATCGGTGAAGTAATCACCATATTCACCAACATCGATTACAATAAACCAACAATCATTCTCATCGGTGAAATTCAACCCACATAATCACCAACATCGGTGAAATAAACTAACAATTATGCCCAAATATGCATCATTTCACCAAAAAAATAAATCGGCTAACATGCATCGGTGAATAAAAAGAGAATATTTGTGAACCTTTTAATAGGCATTTAGGCGATGGAATCCACATACAATAACGTTCAACAACGTATCGTCGAAGTTCGGGGCACTTTGGACCACAATTCTTACCAAATATAGGTGAATAATCATCATCAATAGGAACCACTTCATCCACAATTGAATCGGGGACCTCGGTATCAACATACCCAAATATATTGGGCACTACCTGGATCGGCCACCATCTAAGTTGAGATCGACCGATTCATTAATAGAATCGGGATCGACCACTAAACAAGATCGACCACCAATAGAATCGGGATCGGCCACTAGCGGGATCGACCACCATCGAGAATCGTGCATGGCTATTAAAGATTCGAGATTGACCGATTCGAGAATCATAATTGTCATTCATAGAATCGAAATAAGAATCGCCACAATCAAATGCGAGATGAAATCGGCCATTAAAGCGTAACACGATTGATGGTGGCAAGAGGATTTTGAAGGTGGATCTAGGGTTTCTTGGGGAAGAGGCAAGAACATTCGAGAGAGTGAATGAGAGAGATGAGTGAATCGGGACAAGATAAGCGATGAGGGGGATAACGGTTAGTTTGAGTTGGGGGTTTAATTATTGTAAGAATGGGTTGGGCTCGGTTTAATTAGTGTTAAGTGGGTTGGACTGTGTTTAATTAGTGTTAAGTGGGTTTATGTGTAAGAATAATGTAATGTCATTTTGAAATAAAGTAGAATAAGTGAGGGTTTTAATATTTTGAGTTTTTGCAATTTTTGGTGTGTGCAAATATGCATGGGGCGTATTGAAAAAGAAAGTGTGCAAGTTTATATGGTATGGACAAAGTTTAGACTGAAACATCAGTCAGCAGGAGTGGAAGAGAGAGAAATGTGGCGACAGCATTGCCGGCGGCACGTGAGAACCTACACTACTGTGGCGGCGAAGTCCGCTCTCGACTTGACGGAGAAGAAATGGGACGCGCTTGTAATTGGCGGTGGTCACAATGGTCTCACTGCCGCCGCCTACCTCGCCCGCTCCGGTCTCTCAGTCGCCGTACTTGAGCGCCGCCACGTCATTGGCGGCGCCGCCGTCACCGAAGAACTCATTCCTGGCTTCAAGTTTTCCCGCTGTAGTTACCTCCAGAGCCTTCTTCGTCCCTGCATCATTAAGTCTCTCTCTCTCTCTTCTTTTAACTTTGATCTTATTCGAAATTAAGATATCCTTCTAATTGTAGAATTGAATAGGGAGTTGGAATTGGGGAGGCATGGATTGAAGCTGTTGAAGAGGAATCCATCATCGTTCACACCATGTCAAGATGGACGTTACCTACTGCTTGGCTCTGATGAGGAGCTTAATTTTTCTGAGATTTCTAAGTTTTCGAAACGTGATGCCGAGGCTTACCCTAGGTACACACATGTATCTTCTGCTTTCTTTGTATTCTTCATATATTTTAATCTGTGAAATAGCAAAATTAACCAAAGAAAAAGAAGGAAGCATATTTTCTGATCGAGGAAGTGGATTTTTTTAGTGTAATCACTAATCATCCAATATGGTGTTGTGACTCGACAATTGATGTAAATAGAAATCTTAATTTGTGATATTCAACTGGAAATTATGTACACCCCTTCACATTTCTCAGAATTTGGGTAAAACAGTGTAGACTTGTTTATGGCTCTCATTTCTGTACTTGGTACTTTTATATAGGTATGAGAGTCAATTACAGAACTTCTGTAAATTCATGGATTACCTCCTGGATTCATCTCCTCCCGAAAAACTGCACGAGCATTCGTCATTTAATGCTCGTATGAAGGATAATCTAACAAAGTCAGTCTTTTGGGGTCATTTGATGCAAAAAGCAGTTGCCATGGGTCAAAAAGAGCTTCTGTAAGAGTTACACACCATCTATGGAGTTTTCTGTTCTCTTTTCTTGCTCTCATTCGTCTGCAAGATCCCCAAATTTTTTGTTCAAATGGAAGCTGCTCCTACCTACGGGATCTAATATCTGCCTTTTTGCTCACATCTGTAGGGATTTTATAGATCTTCTGCTGTCCCCTGCATCAAAGGTTTTAAACAATTGGTTTGAGGTAATAGCCAATGTATGGTATTACTGTATTAGAATGCTCTAATCTTCTTGTTTGGGGTATGCATCTTTTTGTTTTTCAAAATTTTCCGATTGAAATTGGTAAAAGTCATGTACCCAACTACCCATATAGTATATTGCTTCTCAGAATGTCTTGCCAATCCTTTGAGTAGCAGTCTACGATATGCTCTATTAAAATTGCCTTTTGCTCCTTCATTGGTTGACGAACAATCAAACTCTTTGGAATTGATTTCTAATTTGCTCAAAGAAGTGAGAATAATTGTTGCTGACTTGACTTTCCCTTTCCTAGAGTGGAAGTAGAATATTGTAACTTTGTCTCCGACTTGAGTTCCTTAACTGACCAATACCAATGAAATCAAATAGCTTTCAAGATTGCAGTAGCACGCAATCAAATAAATTCTTATCAATTAATTTAACCTAAACCTGGGTTTTAGTATTTCGTGGTACGCCATGCATATGATGATTATTGGTTACTGTTAAGATGAAAGTAGTTGTGGGGACTGGGGACATGGAAGGATTTATTCATAGTGTAATCTCACTTGGAGTTCTCAATGTTATGAGGTGTTTTACAGAAGCACCTTGTTTTTATCATTTCTTCATCCAATCCTTTAAGCATAACATTCAATGCTCTTGAATTGTTTGTACCTTTGTTGAATTCTTTATCTTCATATCGATGTGCCTATACTATACCATTTGTAGTTTCCAAGTCTGAAATGTTTGGAGGAGCTCAGCAATTGTGTTACAATGAGGCATTTAGCCAATTTGTTTTATTTACTCATAAATGACTCAACATTCTGTTCTTACTTGCAGACTGGTGTCCTAAAAGCAACGCTTGCTACGGATGCGGTTATAGGGACCACAGTAAGATTTATCTTGAATCTGTTTCATTTTCTGTAGTTAGTGTTAAAAGATTCAGAGTGACCTTCTTGTCAGTAATTATTTTCTGATTGAGGAATCTATTATACTAATAGAAATTGGACGCCAGCTAATAATAGAATTTTGCAAGTCTGGTTAATGTTGTATGCACTATGTTCCTTCGTTTTTCCTTTTCTTTTTCTTTTTGTCACTTCATAAATCTCACTATTTATTTAACGTTGTCTACTTCTTCCTCTGTCAGCAAATCACCATAGCAAAGAACTATCCTAGGACATCAACATTGTGCACTCCTTAATACGACACAGAACTTCCATAATTAATTTATTGTCTTTCCAACAAATTTAATATTTTTGTTTGTGTCCCTTTTTGTGTTGTATCCTAGGGATCTGTTAGTACACCTGGTAGTGGATATGTTTTGCTACATCACGTGATGGGAGAAACCGAAGGTCATCGTGGAGTTTGGTCGTAAGTATCTTTAAATTACTACTGCTAATTATTTTTGTACATGCGCATTTCATTTTCTTTCTTTCTTTGACTATGTGTTGAAGTTAAAATTTGTTTGTTTCTTTAACAAATGAAAGGCTAGTTGTGTACGAAGTGCTGAATATTCTTTCTTCAGTTTTTCCATGACTTCAGTAGCAGAGAAAATTTGCGTTCGTCTGTGTTAGGGTTTAAAAGTCGAACACCACAAAATATTCAAAGATAGAAAGAGTAATTGATTGATTATACGGGAGAACCCGTCCCAAGCCAAAGGCCGATACACTTTTGGAATAATCACACATAATGCCTAACCTCTAAACAACAACCCCTAATATAGGTAGTTAGTGGACCCCTAATTCAAAATACCCTACTAGTACCGCCACTAATTCTAATACTCAAATCTAACAGCTAAGTCCTCTGCTTCTTCTTTCGCTTATAAACAATGTCCTTATCAATTCCTCTCCGCTTAAGAACAGCCTTGTCCTCAAGGCTAAAATTTGGGAACTGTGCTCGGACATGCTCCTCATCCACCCACCTCTCAATCTCAGTTTTCTGGGCTGCACTGTATCGATATGGCCTGATCGAAACTGGAGCCGTCCCTTGCAGTAGCGAATTCGGTGATCATGGCTTCGCCTTGGTGGAATGTTCCTTGCGGGAGTGATTACTGCCTTAAATTCATCCAACAATTCTTGGATATCTTCAGGAATTGTTTCATCTGATTCCGTTTTAATCCCATTAACTTCCATGGCCCATACCATCCAAGCGTCATCGAAGTCGTCTAACCTTAAACCTTCGACAGCCGTTAATTGTTTGAATGCTAATCGTGGATCACCCATCCAGGATACTGTTTTTCCTTGGTAACAGAATTTCATTGACATCTCATTCCAATTTGCAGACACATCTCCTAAGGTGGAGAGCCACGTAACCCCCAAAATGAGATCAACGCCCGTCACCGGAAAAACGTACGCAGCGATATCAAATTTCACTCCCCCAAAATTAACCCCACATTGGCACAAAGGCCCGCAGTTTTCGTATCGTTGCCATCGCCAAGGCGAACGGGTAAAATGGTGGTATCGTCAATGGACAACCCCAGTTGTTTAACCATCTCCTTTGCCACGAAACAGTGCGTAGCGCCACTATCGATCATCACTACAATGGGCTGTTCATTTATCACACCCATCAATTTCATTGTTCGCAGCCCATCAAACCCAATCGCAGAAATCTTAGACAGAGTTAACTCCTGCAATTGAATTCCATCATTCTGATTTTCTTCTAAATCAGCGTCGCCACCCTCGGTGTCTTCATCCTCTTTCATTATCATCTCCCGCAGCGATTTCTCAGCGCAATTATGAGTGGGTGTGTAGGGTTCGCGACATTTGTAACATAACCCTCGCGCTCTTAAGTCAGTGTACTCGTTGTGTGAGAGATATCTCGTCCCTCGTGTCCTAGGCGGACCCACCGATCCTTTTGATTCTGCCGGCGATCGCCGCCCGATTCTTGACCCGGATGTGACGACCCAGTGTTATGAACCCCCTGCTGTCCCGATTGGCTTGTCACAAGACCGGTTCGACTACTTCTTGGAAACAAATCATTTCTGTTTGTTCGATTACGGTTCCACATAGTTGAATTACGCGAATTATAACGCCATGGATTTACTTCTTTCTCAATTTCCCTTGCTAGATGCATTGTTGTGTGTATGTCGTTGGTATCCTTTGATCGGATTTTCAAACGGATCTCTTCCTTCAACCCGTTTAGGAACATTCCAAGGGCGACCACATCCGACAAGCCCTTTGCCGTAGAGAGTCTCGAAATGAATTCTTCGACATAATCATCAACGGAACCCTCCTGTTTTGTAGCCGCCAAGGCTTCATATGGATTAGTACACGGATCGTCACCATACCTCTTCAAAAGCTCCATGGTAAATTCCTCCCACTTCAATTCAGGAAACCGTGATAGGAGCCATTGAAGCCACTGCAGTCGTGCCCTCCATGGCAATTAACGCAAGATGCAGCTTCTTTTCTTCAGGGGTGTTGTCAATCAAGAAGTATTGTTCAGCCCTTGATATCCAAGCGGATGGGTTTTCACCCGTAAAGAAGGGTAATTCTAGTTTAGCTTGCGTACGCATTGGCGACGGCCTTTCAAGATTTGAGACCCCCGCTGGATCTTGGCGATTCGACGCTGCTATAGATGATTCCCCACGATCTTGAATCACACCCTTATCCTTCACGAGTTGCTTCAACAGGGCTTCAAGCCCACTGAATTTTTCATTAAATTGCGCAGTTAGTCCTTCGACTTCTTTCCCCAACGTAGAAAGCCCGTTTCGAGGGCGTCCATTCACGAATCACTTCTCGTCATGGAATCCGGTAGGTCGGACCAAATTGTTAGGGTTTAAAAGTTGAACACCACAAAATATTCAAAGATAGAAAGAGTAATTGATTGATTATACGGGAGAACCCGTCCCAAACCAAAGGCCGATACACTTTTGGAATAATCACACATAATGCCTAACCTCTAAACAACAACCCCTAATATAGGTAGTTAGTGGACCCCTAATTCAAAATACCCTACTAGTACCGCCACTAATTCTAATACTCAAATCTAACAGCTAAGTCCTCTGCTTCTTCTTTCGCTTATAAACAATGTCCTTATCAGTCTGCCAATTTATAATTGATATAAGACTAGCATAAGTAAAACTACCTAACAGTAAAAACCTATTTTAGAAATTGTTTTTGTTCGGCGTGTTGTCCATTCAGTCTGTTTCACTTCTTAAATGACAATTTTCAGGTATGTTGAAGGTGGGATGGGTTCTGTCTCCATGTCCATTTCTAGCGCTGCTAGAGAAGCTGGAGCTACCATAATCACTGAAGCTGAAGTAAGTCTTTATAGTCTAATTATGTGTTTAATGCAGAGGTCAAAATACAGACAGATTCAATTGTCTAATCAAGAAATTATCTTCACTATTGAAGGGCCATTATGCTGCAGTTTTGCTGTACTTAGTCTATGTTTGATTTGGGATTGAAATCCGGATTTGAGATTTTGAAATCTAAATTCAGTTCTACTTTGGGATTTTAGAATCCAGTTTTTATAAACCTAATACACCCTATAAAAATACCTATAAACCCTATAAATAACATTTTATCTACATCACACTCTCTCTCCAATGATCCATATGATTTTTTTATTCCCACTCTTTTTTTTCTTTCATTTTTCACACCTTCTATTCTCACTTTTGCAACTTCCAATAAAAACACTAATTACTACACGATCATTCAATCATTACAAATACAATCAACAATATTACAATAATAGACCATCACACACTTTTACACATTGATTTGACATATAGTTAAATTCTTTTCTATTTGAATCTCAAAAAAAAAAAAAAAAACACATTACTACTATTTTATCAAGATTTTGAAATCCACTAGATTTTTAAATTCAGTTTCAAAATTCTCTAAATCCCAAATCAAGCATACCCTAAGATTTTTCTTGTTGAAGTTCTCACAAGTTTTCTGTTGTGTTCTATAGGTATCAAAATTGATGATTGAGGATTCAAGCAGAGTGTCTGGGGTAAGTGTGGTAAATGAGTTTTCTTACTGATGTAGAACCTACCAATCAATTCAGATATTTGGTGCATGGATTGAGTTGTTTAGGTTTTGCTGGCGGATGGTACACGAGTGCGTTCTTCTGTTGTTTTGTCGAATGCAACCCCATACAGAACATTCATGGTGAAGTTTTAATTCTATTCTTTTGCATATATTTCAGTTTTGAAATAGAGGTGTCAGATACATGCAAAATGTATGTTGCTGACTATGGATAATAGATCACTTGCTGACACAGGAATTTGTCCCACCCGATATACTTCCTGATGATTTTCTCGGTGCTGTCAAGAACTCTGATTACAGTTCTGTGAGTGTCTATTTTGTCTCTCTCTGCCTCTCTTTCTAAGTATTCAAGTTTATTTGAGAAACCCACCTGAAGTTCAATGGGGCTCGTCGGGTTAATATCAATTTTGGCCTAAAGTTTAGTTTTTCCAGTTTTGATAGTGAGTAATACTGTAATAGAGGGGGACCAAACTGGAAAATGTAAACTTTAGGGACCAAAAATGATATTATCCCGGCTGCTATTTACTGAACAGGCAACTACCAAAATCAATTTGGCTGTTGACAAATTGCCACAGTTTCGATGCTGCAAGTCTAGTAGTCCTGATACTGGCCCGCAGCATATGGGCACTATTCACATTGGTTCTGAGAGGTAGTAATTGTCTGTTTCAAATTAAATGTAGTTCCACTCATGTACAGTCTTTTTATGCTTGGATATCGGTCCAGAAATGGAGAATTACCCAAAAGAATTATACCATGTGAAATTTCACCTAGAAACTCATTAAAAAGCCTTGAACTACAGCAACCTACTGGGACCTAAAGATGGACAAATCTTTGCTCAATCATCTGCTCGGCCACAGTCTAGTTATTGTTATGAAAACCTTTGGAATTGGCTTATTTCTAAACATGCCAATGTCGAAAAAATCTCCTAATGAGTATAGCTTCCTGATATGCTATATATCCCATCACTCCGTTTTTGCTATATGATAGTGGATAGTAGCATCCAAGCACAAATAAAATGCAACTTCACCCCCTTTTGAAAAGTACAATTCTGCTGTAATGATTAGAAAAAGTACAATTTGCTTTTTAGGGGCCGTTTGATTCAAATCCTTCAATGGGATTGATAATGAGAATCATCGAATAGTGAATTACAATGAGAATGGTAGTTACATTGTTAGTGTACTTTGTTCTAATCTTGGAATAAGTTGAGACAAAAATGATTGTTGGTTGAGGAATAGTGGAATGATTGAGGAAATATGATTATAGGGGTGGAGATAGTTGATCAAAAAGGGTAATGATTAACTTATTGTAAGTCTCATTACTTCGTACAAAGTATGATGAATGGGAATTGATCATATTAACTATCATAATTACAACCACCATAATTATCCTATATTCATTATGAACCAAGCGATACAATCATTGTTCATCTCTAGTTTTTTCCCTCGTGGGACAAATACTAATATGCATTAGCATTTCTATTGTGTATCTCCAATCCAATTCTCCACCTCAATTTTCCCTTCTTGTATTTCCTCCCAATTTTCGCAAGAAATTCATAAACTTTTGGTTGATGAATTCATATGTCTTTTTTTTTTTTTGTCTCAATCAGTATGGAGGAGATTAACTCCGCTTGTCAGGATTTTATAAACGGGATACCTTCTCGAAGGCCTGTAATTGAGATGACAATTCCTTCGGTAATAGACACAACTATTTCTCCGCCTGGTACTTGAAAAATCTCAGCAACTTATTCATATGATACCTTTCATGCCCAATGCTCTTTACCAGAAATAGAAAAACTATTTACTGACAACTCTATTTTTAGTAATTGTTGGTTGATGATGATGCAGGGAAGCATGTGATCAACCTATTTATTCAGTACACGCCTTATAAACCCAGTCAAGGCAGCTGGGAAGATCCTCAGTACAGAGTGAGTTAACTCATCTCTATCGCATAGAAATTTTCTCATCTTCCACACCTCTTTTCTGGTAAAAGGAAAAAAGCTAAACAATATTTTGTAATACTGTGTGCAGAAATTGTTTGCTCAAAGATGTTTCGACTTGATAGAGGAATATGCCCCTGGCTTTAATTCATCAGTTATTGGCTATGACATGTTGACTCCACCAGATCTTGAAAGAGAATTTGGTTTGAAAGGTAAAACTGTGGCAATTATATGGGGAAATAGTATTTTTTAGTCTATTAACTTACCCCTATTTCGGTTTCAGTCATGTCAATTTTCACGAATTGAAAATAGTCCTATACCTTTCAATTTCTCGATATATATTAGTTTGGTACCCGGTTGTAGTAGGTGAAACTTCTGGTTAACCTATCAGACTTAGCGTCAACTGGATGTTTCATCTTCTATAGCGTGTTGTCGGACTAAAATGTGGAATAATTGAAAGTTACCGGAATATTTTTTATTTGTGAATGTCGACAATGCTGGAAAAATATATTTTTCCACAATTATATTTTACTCTAAAATGAAGCTAGAATAGAGAGTATTTATTTACACCAAATTTTTTATTTCAGCTAGTTAGAAGGAAAAAAGTTAAAACTTAATTAGTAGATAAGTGTGCAATTGAATGATGCATTTAATTTTATGTGATTACCTATCTAATATCCCCATGAGAAATTGTCAACTGCAAATTTACATTGAATTATGCAGGAGGAAATATATTTCATGGAGCAATGGGATTAGACTCCTTGTTTCTCATGCGGCCAGTCAAAGGATGGTAATATATATGAATTAGTTTCTTGCAATGAATAAATATTACTTGCTCGTATATTATTGTTACTGTTGGGCTTAATTTATTACCCCGTCGTCCCACACTTGACTGCCCATTTAACTCTACTTGAGTTTTAGTGGGAGAGTTGTTTATTAGAATTATATATAATAAAGTTGCTTTATAGTAGAATTGTGGCAAATAAATGATGTAAAAAAAAGGAATAAAATTGTTTTTAGTAGCATTCTGGTAAATAAAAAATGTAAAAGGGTGATAGTTATTTCATTCTTATGGTATGGGCAATATATTAGGGGACTAATATTTTTAGTAAGTAGGCAGTCTGTTGTAGGGGTATGAAAAATACTGAAAATTTCAGTATAACGCACTTATCGAATCGAAAATACCAAAAATATCGATTTTTTCTGTAAATCGAAATTTTCGGTACGGTATGATACCATATCGTATGTTTTTGGTATGGTAACGGTATGCACATTTAAAATTTTGGTGTTTCGGTATCTACCAAAATTCGAAAAAATGGGTATATTTTGGTATTTTCGGTATCTTGCAATTTCGCATGAAATAATATACTTAAATTTCGATATGGGCGGTATATCTTGTTACCTTTCAAAAATTCGTATACCAAAATTTTGGTACGGTAATAGTATGGAATTTTAAGTACAGAAATTTTCAATACGATATACGGTATGAAAGGGTATTTTTGGTATATCGTACCGAATCACCCCTACCCCTCACCTATTGTGGGACAGAAAATAGTACTAATTAGATATGTATTTCAGTGTTATGGGTAAAAGCAAGCAAACAATCATTAATTGATATTATTTGATTTGATGATATAATGTAGGTCAAACTACAGGACACCGTTACGAGGTTTGTATCTGTGCGGGAGCGGGGCGCATCCGGGGTGGGGTCATGGGTGCCCCAGGGCGTAATGCTGCCCGTGTTGCCATTCAAGATATCAAGGACCATTTCTAACTCTTTTTATCTTAAAAACATGAAGAGGGGGTGGGGTCATGGGTGCCCCAGGGCGTAATGCTACCCGTGTTGCCATTCAAGATATCAAGGACCAATTCTAACTCTTTTTATCTTAAAAACATGAAGAGAATGTATCTCTCATTTGTTGTATTTTGTTTGTGAAAGTAAATAAATAATTGAATATTATTTATTTAAATAATCCACACATGAAAGTGGATATGGATGATAAAAGTTAGTGAAATAACTTCCATATCCTATTTAAAAAAATACATGCGTATTTTTCAGAGGATAAATTAACGAATTAATCTCTAAGATTCTTCTCTCTCCCGAATATATGTTCAATCTTTCTATGTGCACATCACAAATACACAATCTCAAAAGACACTTAAATTGTGAACATTGAAAGCAATTCGTAGAATAACGTGATTGTGTTTCCGACTCGAGGATCACGGTAGATATGTAGAATTCAATCGGTTCGATCTATTCCATTGCATTAAAGGTTAGTGATTCTCGACCACTTAATTCCAACATTGGTATCGAGCCAATGTGTTGGATTCTCGTACGTGAATATGATTCACTATGCATGTTCATATGTTAGATACGTTCGTATGATAATTTCTATATATGTTTTGTATGTAATTGTACGGAAATCATGTGTATCTCGTAAATTTTAAAATTTTGATTTTATGAAACGGTGGAATTAGAGGTTGAAAATTTTACTATACATGCCTTGTATAGTGTAGATTTGATTTGGAAAATTTCGTAATTTTTGGCCTTACCGTTTCTAAGATAAATTACAGAAACTTTGACTGGAAATTACGAATAGTATATCACAAATCGTGATGAGTTCTTGTTACTAAATTGTAGTACGTTGAATGAGAATTCCGTGGATATAAAGTTTGTTAATTTTGGTCAAGTATTGAGTGAGTTATGATTTTTGAAAATTTAAGGTATTTGGGGCAAATCCGAAAGATTTCGGAAAGATTATGGGTTGTGTTTAGAGAATTGGATATTTTCCAAGGACTAGTGTGTAATTTCTGAAAACTTTTGGATAAGACCAAGTCAAAGGCAATTTGACTCGATCCAACCGAACCGAATCGCCCGAACTAATCCAGGCCGAACGCGAACCGGATCGAGCTAACTTGGGCCCGAGACCCAGTGTGGCGGCGCACACACATCACGCGGATGATCGGCGGCGAGCGGTGCGTGTACAACACGCGCTGGAGCAACGGTGGAAACCGGCGATGCGTGAACCTCACGTGCGGAAACGACGGCGAACGGCGGTGGCGCGTGTAGTTCACGCGCGGAACACTCGGTGGTCGGTGACGGCGCGTGTACCTCACGCGCTCAAACTTATTGAGGCGCGTGCGGTGGCTTATTCTGCGCGTGGCGGCGCGTGGTGGAGCGTGGTAGCTCTTGGCGGCGAGTGCGGCTGTTTTCGAGCTGTTTTCCGGTCATTTTGATGCTTTTTTCGGCATTGACGCGCTCATGAAAACTTATTTCAGCTCGTTTGACCTCATTTTAACTCCAATTTTGGTGCCGTAAATTTCTATGTTAATATTTTTCAGTGTAGATTCTTAATATGCATAAATATGAGGTGTTTGAACCATTAATGTTTGAGTACTTATTTATTCATTTGAGATGAGAACCATAGTTTAACTTATTTACTTATGAATTAGCCTATTACACTTGATAATAAATTTTTGCTTGGTGTAATAGTCAGCTTGAAATTCATGTGTTAAAAAGTTTTAAGTATTAATATGATTGAATGGTTGCTCATTTTATGGGTATGACTCGAATAGTAAAGAACATTTATGGTTCTTGAAATTCGCTATAATAAAATTATGTTATGCATTCTTAAGAATTACATGATGAAAAATTATCGTACAATTTTTTTGGAACATTAAGGTTCAAGTGATGAAGATGTATAACTCATTTTTAGTATCTCATAAGTGATTGGAGTGAATTGATGCATGTTTTTAGGGGCTATTTTAGTGCAAAAAGTGAGCCAAAGTGTTAGCTTTTGTGCATAAATGTGTAGAGTATCACTATTTTATCTAAAAATTATTACTTGTGAGATTATTGATGTTTTTCGTCCGTTTTATATGTAAATCGATGGATTTTGGCCAAACCGAGAGTATCGGCATGCTTAGAATGAAGAGATGGACGAGACGGACGAAAATGGGGATCGGAGGCGAGTCCCACCAAAAAATGCCTGGTCTCGACCTCCGGTCGAGGACTAGAGGCCTCGACTCGAGGGATAGGACGAATGAAGAGAATTGCAAGAAATGGAGCTTCCTCGACTCGAGGGCCGAGCCTCGAGTTGAGGGATGGAAAAAAAGGAGAAGCCTCGAGTTGAGGGAGGGGAAAAATACGGCAGCCTCGAGTCGAGGGTTGATTAGGAGTGAATTTGTATAGACTTTTAGTGCATGATTGCATTGATTTGATTGTATTTTGCTTTCTAATGTGCTCTCAAATTGGCTATGTGTGACAAAGTTCATTTATGCAGAAACAATCAACTTTGAGAAGAAATTCAGGTAATCAAATCAATTACTATGAAGAGGTCTCTTAGATCATTGGGTAGAGAGCTGGAAGAGGGTCGCGTAGCAACAAGAATCGGAGAAATCGGAGTTCGCACAAAGAAGATATGAACAAACGAAGAGAGGTGGCATAAAAGCAAAGTGACTCGGGCAAAAGCAAAGTGACTCGCCTCGAGTCACATATTGATGCCCAAGTCATGATGTTTACGTAGCCAAGCGACTCGGCCAAGCCACCCCGACTCGGCCGAGTCACCAAATACGATGCCCGAGTTGGAAGATTCACGTGGCTAGGTGACTCGGGCAAAGCAAAGTGACTCGCCGAGTCACATCCCGCAGCAGCCCGAGTCGGTTATTTTACGGAGAGAAGTGACTCGGCAACCAAAAGTGACTCGACCGAGTCATCGCTCGAGTCACTACGAAGTGTGACATTTTATGCGCGTTTTGCGATTTTATGGACGAAAATTAGGCTTTCTTAAGGGGGTATTTAGCAAAGTAAGATATCCCATTTGTTACCCACTATATATACTCTCTCTTATCAGCATTAAAGGGCATTCCACACCATTAGAACATTGAATTAAGTTAGTCTCGGCAATCCTCTGCACACACAAACACACACCGTTAGGTATTCTTCATATTTTTGTAGATTTTCATTTTCCAAGAGCAATAGCAGCTAGAATTGAATCAAACAAGTTGTATTAAACTCCAACAAGGTGACTTCTACCATTTATTTTCAGTTTTGTTATCTAATTCCAGCTTAATCATGTTTCCTATTTACTTATTGTTCATGGGTTTCTTTCAATTAGCCATGATTGGCTAAATTTCATATGTGCTTGGGTGTAATGATCCCTTGATGAGTTGATTTTGGTGAATTGATGATTGGGTGTTCATTTGTTGAGGTGATTAATTGTCTTAATGATGCTTTGTATGATTTAATTGCTAATGTGAGCTTTGATCTTGTGTTTATTGATTGAATTAATGCAAGAATACTTGGTTGATTGAATTGATGCATAGGTGTTAGGTTTGCTTAAGTGATTGAAGTGGATATTTGGTTAACACAAGGATACTTGGTTGATTAATTAGAACCTCATTAAGGCACATTGATTACTTGTTGTTGCTTGTGATTAGTGAGGGGGTGAGAGTGCCGTCTCTTACATTCCTACGTGCTTCATCGATCATTTAGAACCTAGGCTTATCAAGTACGGTTTTATTTGAATTAATTGTTGGTTATCCCTATGATCCCTCTTTGAATGAACACTTGATTGTTGATGATCCGAATTTGGCGAGTCTTTGGTGATTTGCACCCGAGCACTTCTATCTCATCCTTGGTGCTTGTTGCTTTGTGTTTTGTTTAATTTCTTGTTGGATTTGTGATTGTCATTTTGTTGCTTTAATTTTGCAATCTTGACTAGCCACTATAATTATATGGAAACGTATGTTTTCGAGGCTCCATTGTACTCCTAGTCCCTTGGGTTCGATATTTTATTTGGTCGAAAATACTTGTTGCTAAATACTACGATCAAAATGGCGCCGTTGCCGGGGACTAGTTGAGGACACTTAGGTGGAACTTGAATTCTAGTTGAGTGGAGTTACTAGTGGCATTTATTTTTCTTGTTTGTTATCTTTGTTTTAAGAATTTGATACTTGGTCTCTTTTTGTTAGGTGCTTGTTCGAACTTTAAAAATTGATAACGAAGCTCCACCAAGAAGAAGGAATCGGAGGAGGAATCGTAGGACTTTTGATAGAGAAATGGAAGGGGATCCACCCCACATGGAGAGAGGGTTGCTCATGAAGGAGGAGAAGGGGAGATCAATATTCAAGGCATCCAAGTGGAATTGAGAGGTGCCCAACCTCAAAGAGAAGAGATGGTGCATCAAAATCCACCAAATCCCCAAAATCCTTATCCTTACCCTTACCCCTATCCATATCCATATCCACCACCTCCAATTCAAGGCCAAAATCCATATCCATACCCACCTCCATATCCACCATATCCTCCATACCAAGACCAAAATTACATTGCTCCATACAATCCTCCACCACCACCCTTGCCTAACAATGAAAACCCACAAAATCCCCCACCTCAAAGGGAAGGTAGACCCATTCGTGCTTATTTTGAGCCTCAACTACGGGAGTATTACGATGGGATAGCTAGGCCGAATATCTAAGCTAATAATTTTGAGATTGCACCGACTATGATCAAGCTTCTCATGAAGAATCAATTTGAGGGAAGAGATGGGATAGATGATCCTCACAAACACTTGGATAGGTTTTTGGAGTTGGCGGATACTATGAAGTTCAATGGTGTCACCGAGGACGCTAAGAAGTTGAGAATGTTTGCATTTACTCTCACGGGAAAGGCCAAGCAATGGCTTAGCAAAACCTTACCGCCGGGAGTGTACGTACTTGGGATGAGATAAGTCAAAAATTTTTGCTTAAATTCTATCCTCCTTCTCGAACCGTCCAAGCAAGGAATGAGATTGCGGTTTTAAGCAAAAGCCAAAGGAGAGTATCAAGGATGCATGGGAACGTTTCAACAATTTGTTGATATCGTGTCCCCAACACGGCTTCCCGGAGGAGCAAACAATATGCTTCTTTTATTGTGGAGTGGATGAAGCATCTCAATTACATTTGAATGCATGTGCTAAGGGTGACTTCTTATTCTTGACCTCACAAGAAGCCATTGAGATTTTAGATGGTGTAGCCAACAATGCTTCCCAATGGAACACCAATCAAGGCCCAAATCAAAGAGTAGCCAATGTGGAGCAAGGAGACTTAATGAAGTCTATGATGATGACACTTATTGATAAGGTGAGTTCACTTACCGCCAACCAACAAAGAGATGTCACTCCTCCTCCAATGATGCAAGATGGGCAAGCTCTTAATCAAGTTGGACCATGTGAAGATGTAAATTATATGGGAAGGCAACATCAAGGAGGATATCAACAAGGCTATCAAGGAGGGAAGCAATTTAATCAAGGGCAATTCCGACCCCCTTTTCAACAAGGAGGTCAATCTTCTTTTCAACAAAGAGGCCAATTTGTTCAAGGTAACAACTCCTACAACTCAAATGCACGGAAGAATGAAAACTTTTCATATGCAAATCCTAAGGCAGCCGTACAATTCCCACCCGGATTTGATCCGGGAGCTAAACCGCCTAATGGAGAAGGGAAACCGTCAACGGATGAGTTGTTAGCCTTGTTGATCAAGAAGACGGAAGAGAAAGATGCTAAACTAGAAGCAAGGCTAGATAAAATGGAAAGCTTGTTTGGGAGCCAAATTTCTCAACATGGTCACCAACTCAAGACCCTTGAATTCCAAATGGGTCAATTGGCTAACACCTTGGGAAATTTGCAAAATAAAGGGAAGTTTCCTTCAAATACCGAGGTGAACCCAAAAGAGCAATGTAAGGGAATTCTATTGAGAAGTGGTACTAAGTACGATGGACCATCAATGCCGAGAGAAGGGGAGTTTGAAAGGGAGAATTCTCATGAGAAGAAAGAGATTGAAGAAGAGGGTGGTGAAGAGGAAGAAAATGAGTTTGATAGATTCAATGAAGATGAGGAGGAAAAAGGGATGATGAAGGAATAGGACGAAGCCTTGATGAAGAAGAAGGAAAAGGTGCTCGAAAAAGGGGAGTGTTCAACTCGAATTCCAAAGTGGAAATTGGCCAAGGAGTTGAGAGAAAAAGAGGAGCATGTGCCTTGTGATAGATGGGGAGTACCCAAGACACCAATTCCACCTCCTTTTCCAAAAAGGTTCATGAAGCAAAAGATGGAGGAAAGATTTGCTAAATTCTTAGAAATCTTCAAAAAGATTCACATCAACATACCTTTTGCCGATGCCTTGGAACAAATGCCACACTACATGAAGTTCCTCAAAGATGCAATTTCCAAGAAGAAGAGGCTCCAAGAGCATGAAACGGTGAGTTTGACGGAGGAGTGTAGCGCCTTGCTCCAAAAGAGTGTGCCACAAAAGCTCAAAGATCCGGGAAGTTTCACAATTCTTTGTGAAATTGGGGAAGTGATACAATGTGGGCGTTATGTGATCTTAGAGCAAGCATAAACCTTATGCCCTACTCTATTTACAAAAGGCTTGATCTCGGTGATATTAATGAGGTCTCTATGACACTCTAGTTTGCCGATCTATCAATTAAGAGGCCTAGAGGAATGGTTGAGGACGTGCTTGTGAAAGTAGATCGTTTCATCTTTCCGGCGGACTTTGTGATTTTGGACATGGAGGAAGATCAAGATGTGCCTCTTATTTTGGGAAGACCGTTTCTTGCAACGGGGAGGCTATGATCAATGTGAAAGATGGAGAGCTTAAATTGTGCTTCAACAATGAGGAGATCAAGTTTTCTATCTACAAAACGTTGGAGAAGAATGACCAAGCGGAGAGTGTTAGCTTTGTTAGCTTAATTACGGGGTCATTCAAGATGAATGGGAAGATTTCTCAAACTCATCTTTGTCTCTTGATTCATATTCGTTCTTGAATAGAAATTTGCATACACTACATTTGGGTGAGTCTAATGAATTTTCTTTGCATATTTCTAATGAATGTAGGGGCAAAGTTGAGGAGAAAATGAAGGGATGTGATCAATGGAAAGGGCAACCCAAATTTCTACCCTTAAAGATAGAAGGAGATGAGGTGCCTAAATTGGAGGAAAAGAAGGACAAGCTCAAGCCTCTACCCGATCACCTTCGGTATGCTTATCTAGATGAAGAAATGAGGTACCCCGTGATTGTTTCTTCTACTTTAAGTGCTAATGAACTTGAGAAATTATTGCATGTGCTAGCTAGAAACAAAGGTGCTTTGGGTTGGTGTATTGATGACTTGAAAGGGATTAACCCATCTATTTGTATGCATAAAATAAGGGTAGAAGGGGGTAGTAAGGCTATAGTGCAACCTCAAAGACGGGTTAACCCTTTAATTCAAGAGGTGATTAAGAAAGAGGTGATTAAATTCCTTGATTCCGGTATGATTTTTCCTATTAGTGATAGACCGTGGGTATCTCCTTTACATGTGGTGAGTAAAGGGAGGGATGACGGTGATTACCACCGACTCCAACGAGGTCATTGCTACACGGGTAGCGACCGGGTGGAGAGTGTGCGTAGATTATAGAGAATTGAATAAGGCTACATGCAAAGACCATTTTCCCCTTCCCTTTATGGACCAAATGTTGGATCGTGTGAGTGGACATGCATTTTATTGCTTTCTCGATGGTTATTCGGGGTACAATCAAATCATGATTGCCCCGAAGATCAAGAGAAGACTACTTTTACATGTGCTTATGGAACGTATGCGTGGAAACGTATGCCATTTGGATTGTGTAACGCTCCCGCAACGCTTTCAACGTTGTATGATGTCTATCTTTCATGATATGATTGAAAATGTGATGGAGATATTTATGGATGATTTTTCAGTTTTGGAAGTTCATATGATGTGTGCTTAGCTAATCTTGAGAGTGTTCTTAAGAGGTGCCAAGAAACTAACCTTGTCCTAAATTGGGAAAAATGTCATTTTATGGTAAGGGATGTGATAGTTCTTGGCCATCATGTGTCTCATGCAGGAATTCAAGTGGATAGAGCCAAGGTTGTGGCCATTGAGAAACTCCCTCCACCCACAAACATCAAGGGAATCCGTTCTTTCCTTGGACATGCCGATTTTTATAGGAGATTTATAAGGGATTTTTCCAAACTCTCTAAACCCCTTTCACATTTGCTTGAGAAAGATGTTCCTTTTCGAATTTAATGATGATTGCTTGTTTGCTTTTAGGGCTTTAAAGGAAGCATTGATTTCTACGCCTATCCTTGTGGCACCAAATTGGGAGGAGCCTTTTGTAGTGATGTGTGATGCTAGTGATTGGGCTATGGGTGTGGTGTTGGGACAAGTGAGGGAGAAGAAGTTTCGAGCCATTTATTATGCGTCCAAGACATTCAATTCTACCCAACTCAATTACACTACAACGGAGAAGGAGCTCTTAGCGGTGGTGTATGCGGTGGATAAATTTCGACCCTACCTAGTAGGTGCGAAAACCACCGTTTACACCGACCATGCGGCCATAAGGTATTTGATGACGAAGAAAGACTCTAAGCCAAGACTTATCCGGTGGATTCTACTCTTACAAGAATTTGACTTGGACATCAAGGATAAGAAGGGGAGTGAAAATGTAATCGCCGATCATTTGTCACGGTTGGAGCATGATGAAGGGTATGATGAGGAAGGGGGTGAAGTGAAAGAGGAGTTCCCGGATGAGCATATATTTGCTATCAAAACCAAGGAGGATGGAGAAGAAGGGCCATGGTACGCGGACTTTGCTAATTACCTTGTAGTAGGAAGGTTGCCCTATGACTTGAAACCACATGAGAAGAAGAAATTTTTGAAGGATGTGAAGGATTACTTTTGGGATAATCCCTTCTTGTACAAGAAAGGGGTTGATTCCATTATTAGAAGATGTGTGCCTCAAGAGGAATGGGAGAGTATAATGACTCATTGTCATTCATCACCTTGTGGAGGACATTATGGAGGAAAAGACCACCTTTAAGATTCTTCAATCGGGTTTCTATTGGCCAAAAATGTTCAAGAGTTGCAAAGATTTTGTGATGAGATGTGACAAGTGTCAAAGAAGTGGGAACA
Organism: Paraleonurus japonicus; assembly: GCA_030762865.1. NCBI lineage: Eukaryota > Viridiplantae > Streptophyta > Magnoliopsida > Lamiales > Lamiaceae > Paraleonurus > Paraleonurus japonicus. The sequence goes on along the minus strand of CM061057.1, from coordinate 38,107,140 downwards.
TATCGAAGAGGGATGAGATGCCATTGAACAACATGCTTGAAGTTGAATTTTTGATGTTTGGGGCATGGATTTCATGGGACCTTTTCCTAATTCCTTTGGCAATGAGTACATTTTGCTAGCCGTAGATTACGCCTCTCTAAATGGATTGAAGCGGTTGCAACAAAGAACAATGATGCCAAAACCGTGATCGAGTTTCTAAAGGGGAACATTTTTGCAAGATTTGGCGTGCCAAGAGCGTTGGTGAGTGATGGGGGTAGCCACTTCGTGAACAAATTGTTGGCTAATATTTTAACTAGTTATGGAGTGTCACACAAGGTTTCCACACCTTACCATCCTCAAACAAATGGACTTGCCGAAGTGTCTAATCGCCAAATTAAAAAGATCTTGGAGAGAACGGTGAGCATTTCAAGGAAGGATTGGTCTAAGAAGTTAAATGACGCATTGTGGGCTTACCGCACGGCATTCAAAACTCCTATTGGGATGTCTCCTTATAAATTGGTGTTTGGAAAGGCATGCCATTTACCGGTGGAGTTGGAGCATAAGGCGTATTGGGCTACTCGAAAGGTGAATTTGGATAATGATTTGTGTGGTGAGAAGAGGATTTTGCAACTCCATGAGCTTCAAGAATTTAGGGAGAATGCTTATGAAAATGCCAAATTGCTCAAAGAGATGACGAAAAAATGGCATGACCAAAGGATCAAGAGAAAGGAGTTTAAGGAAGGTGATAAAGTGCTTTTATTCAATTCCCGATTGAAGCTCTTTCCGGGAAAACTAAAGTCTAGATGGAGTGGTCCGTTTGTGGTGGTGCAATCATTTCCTTATGACCACGTTGAATTGATAAATGAGAGAGGTGATAAGTTTGTGGTTAATGGTCATAGAATCAAGCATTATCTTGCACCCTCTCAAATCGGCCTTGTGGATGAGCAATTCTTAGAGGAAAGTTGAGCAACTCACGCTCCGTCCGGCATAGGACGTTAAAACTAGCGCTAGATGGGAGGCAACCCATCCTTTTCTTGTTTTCTTTGTTTCGTGTTCGTTTTCGCTTTCAATAAGTGTGTTTGGTTTGTGTTAGGTGTTGGAGTTGCTAATGACTGTGTGGAAACTTACATGCTTGAGGGGACGAAGTGGTACGTGGTGGAGGCATAGGAGTGTTAGAGGTGCAAATTTGAGTCAATGAGGGTGAATTTTGGTAAACGTACTTGTTTTGTTTACATTGAGCACTTTGATATTGCACAGGCGCACACCCTTGCCGGGTTGTCTTTGATATGAATTGTTGTCTCCTTGTGAATTGTAGTTGTGGGTGTGACTTGATGATACTTGATGAATGGTGGTTCCACGATTTTAGTGCACGCCTCATATGATATACTTTCTTACCAAATTTTTAATTGTGTAGCAATGAAAAAGTTTGGGGGTATTCGTTTTTCATAATCGTGTCGCACTAAAATTGGGTGTTGTGTGTTCTAATGAGTTGATAATTGTGTTGTGTTGTTGTTGGGATTGAACTAACATGATGCGGGAAGAGTGGTGAAAAAAAGGGGAGAAGCGAGTCAAATTCGTAAAAATGAGAAGTGTGACTCGGGCGGTGCACGAAGTGACTCGCCCGAGTCACCTATGCCTAGGCCGAGTCGGGGATTTTACGAAGGGTGGCGACTCGAGCAATCGAAGAGTGACTCGCCCGAGTCACATATGTCTAGCCCGAGTCGGATGATTTACGAAAGGAGGTGACTCGGGCAATGAAATCGACTCGCCCGAGTCGATTTATCCAGGCCGAGTCACAGTTTGCCGAAGAGAAGCGACTGGCAACCAAGAAATGACTTCGCCCGAGTCACGCTGACTCACCCGAGTCGCGTGCGCAGTGCACGCTTTTTTATTTCAAGCGCTTTTGGTCCCCCTATAGTTCATCTATTGTAAAAACACCCCCACTTTAACCCCTTCCCATATATAACACACACAACACACAATTTCACACACCATCCACAAAGAATCGGTCAAAACAAGAGAGAAAGGGGAAGCAGCGCGTTAAATCCATATCACTTGAAATTGTGTGACTCGGGTATAATTGACTCGGGCAACCCTTCTAAGTGATTTTTCCTCTCATTCCTAATCTACTAAGGTAAGCCTTTCTCACTTTTCTCTTCTCTTTTATTGAATTTTTAGAGATTGGCATGAACTTAGGGTTAATTTGATGTTTGTGATTTTGAGTAAAATTTGGATGAAATTGATAAATTTGTGCATGAATTGATAATGGGGAGTGCTAAAATGGCATGGGTTTGTCAATTATTTGTCCAATTTTGTTTTTCAAGTCACATGCTAGTTGAATTGAATTAGGAATGAGAATGAGTTTTTGGTGAATTTGGAATGAATGTTGTGGATGAATGAAATATATGAAAATTCTTTTGAAGTATGGTGCAATATTCTCATGATGTTGGGAATGAATTGATTATGGAGGAGTTTCTCATATTTTGAATGAATGGTTGTGAATCACATAGTGGCCAAGATGAAGTTTTTATTTTGTGGAGATTAATTGATTATGAGTGAATATGAAGTTGTAAAGTCTTGGCATTGAGTTTCCTTGGGTTGTCTTAATGATTTAAGTTGATCATGTTTGTATAGGAAAATGTCCAGTGGGTTCATCTTCAAGAAATCGGGGCCCTTTTAGCATCAAGAGGGTATGAATGCATATTGCTTTGGAAGATGTGGTAAAAGGCCCGAAAATTTCGGGATCACTTTTGGTACCAATAGGGAGGTCTACGCAGAGAATTTTGTTGAAGTTATACGAGACCAATTTCAAGGCAACAAAATTCTTTGATAGAGAGGCGCGGAGGTTTTAGGCTTACAAGAAGAGGTGGAGCGGTTGTTTGCTAACATCGGGTGGAAGGACTTCTTATCATTATCCTCGAGATACCTACTTGAGTCAAGTTGTAGAGATGCTAAGTACTTTAGAGGTTCAAAATGATTCGAATGCAGTCCCTTTCAAGCTCGGATTCCGGCTTATGCAACACCTCGAGAACTCGAGTCGAGAAGAAATGAATGAGATTTTTGCACAAGAAAGAAGGTCTCGGCGTCCTTGAGCCATGAATGAATTTGATCTAGAAAGCATGTGGGATCGCATCTCCAATGACACTCTGGAAGTTCTGCTCTTACAACCCGAAGAGAGCCAAAGCCTCTAACATTCGGAATCCCATTTTTGGCTTGTGCATAGGATCCTATCTAATACCGTGTTTGCCCGATATGAATGTGGAACCGTGAGGAAAGAAGAATTGTATATTCTTCATTGCATGATGAATAGAATTCCTACGAATTTTGGTATTTACTTTATGGGCCAGGTGGGCGGCAATACAAGGTAAAAAGCTGCGCTCTAGGAGGGTGATCACCTTGATAGCGAGCATTATGGATGGGAGCCAAGTGAGGAAGATGAAATAATTCAGGCGAAAACAAGTTAAGCATTCGGGCTTTGGCGAGAATGAATATCATTGAGCAAGTAGGAAGTACTTGGTGTCTCATGATGCATGAAGGTGGAAGGTTCCCACTCACGAACCCGACTCTCTTCACGGTATTTAATGAGAAAAATTGGCGGTTGGGTGCCGAGGCCCATCGAAGATTGTTAAGGGGAATGCTTAGGAAGAGCAAGAAGCAAGAAGGGAGAAAAGACCAAGAAGAGAACGAGGGAGTTCAAGCAGAGCACCGAGCCGAGATGAGGAAGCACAACATCAAGAATAGGATGCACGGACCAGCCACCTCATTCTTATCCGGATACATCTCATGTTTATTTACAAAGAACAGAATCGCAACAACCGACTTGAGTGTACGTACAATGAACAACAACATGAGGAGTCTCACGGAGAGAGTGGCGGCAATGGAGATATCAAGCGGCGAGCAGCTCCGTATGCAGCGTGCTATGTTTGAATGGCATGTTGCACAAGGACATTTTCCGGCTTTCCTCCTTCTTGATGCGAGAGTTTGAAGATTTCTTTCCTTGTCTTTTGTTGATTAATGTTTACTCTTGAACTCTTGGATTGTACTTATATTGTTACACTTCTTTCACTCTTTCTTAGGTGAATTGTTCGTTTTAATCTCATCTTGGTGGCATATTTTGATGTGTTTGGATTATTGTTAGACTTGTGATTGTCGATTGATTTGGGTAGTTGGTGCAACTCAATTGACTAACTATCTTACCAAACTTTTAATTGCTTGGCAATAAAAAGTTTGGGGTGTGTTAGTATACCATTTTCGTTGCACCAACTTGCCTCTCATTGGCATGAGAAAATTTTTGTGATGTTGAGCTTATTTGTGGATTGCATGCCTATTTTTGAGTGCATTTTTTGGGGAGAAGGGAGATGTGTTGGAAATATGTACATGGCATGTATGCTTTGATTGATGGATATATGGGCTTTGAGATGTGATATGAGTTGATGTGTTGCTCAATACTAGCATGAAAATGGGTTTGTGAAGATGAGTGTGATGGATGATGCTTACTCTTTTTGCTAATTGTTAAACCGGTGAGCTTTTGAGCCTATTTGAATCGTGCATGTTAAACGGTTGATTCCTTGTTGAGTGCATCATTTGTGACTTTGCATGCTAGAACTTGCCTCTAGACTAGTTGAAGTTGAATTTTATGTTGATCTATGAAGATGATTAGAGGCCTTGTTTGGTTAAAAAAGCTACTTAGCCAAATTCTACCCCACCATTGACATTAATTTCCCTAGTAAGCCAATTTGAGCCTTAATTCTTTATTCTTTGGCAAGCTTGTGAAATTAAAGCCGTTTTGCCTATCTTTATGAGCTTTTTGTCCATATGATTAGTAGAGCATGATTGTTGGCAATTGGTTGGTGAAGTTAAAAGAAAAAGTGTGGTGGTGTGATTTGATAAGTTTGTTGTGAGAAAGAAGAAAGAAAAGAAAGAAGGTTGAGAGAAAGAAAAATTGAATGGTAAAAAAAAAAAAGGGAAAGAAAAATGAGAAAGAGAAATTCAATTTTGAGCATGAATGAAAAAGAAAGACTCATAGGAGTGTGGTGGTGAATTACATTTGAAAAGAATGAAAAAGAAAAGAAAGAGTATGATTGTTTGAGACTTGTGATGAAGTGTATTGAATTGCTTAATCAACTCTCATTTGCTCTACTAGTTGTGAGTCACTTCTTCCTAAATTCACCCACCTAATCCAAAGAGCTTACACTACAACCTTGGAAAAAGACCTCTTTGATTCATAATTGACACACAAAATTGATGATTGAGATTGAGTCTATTGGCAAGCATATGGTGTGTATTATTGTGAATTGATGATTGAGTGCTTACATTTCCCATATACACTTGAGAGTGAGTGAAACACTCCTTGAGAGGAGCATAGAGTGAGCATTTGAATTTGCATTTGTCAAAACAAGAAGCCTTTGATTGTTAGTGGAGAGTAGCATTGAATGCTTGTGATCATTGATGAGTCTATTATCGTATTTTCATCTTCGTGCCGTGTGACATAATTGCAAAAATTCACCCTTATTCGTGTTTTAGCGTTTCGTTGCTCGGGGACGAGCAACACCTTAAGTTTGGGGGAATTTGATTAGGGTGAATTTGTATAGACTTTTAGTGCATGATTGCATTGATTTGATTGTATTTTGCTTTCTAATGTGCTCTCAAATTGGCTATGTGTGACAAAGTTCATTTATGCAGAAACAGTCAACTTTGAGAAGAAATTCAGGTAATCAAATCAATTACTATGAAGAGGTGTCTTAGATCATTGGGTAGAGAGCTGGAAGAGGGTCGCGTAGCAACAAGAATCGGGAAATCGGAGTTCTCACGAAGAAGATATGAACAAACGAAGCGAGAGGTGGCATAAAGCAAAGTGACTCGGGCAAAAGCAAAGTGACTCGCCCGAGTCACATATTACGATGCCCGAGTCATGATGTTTACGTAGCCAAGCGACTCGGCCAAGCCACCCCGACTCGGCCGAGTCACCAAATACGATGCCCGAGTTGGAAGATTCACATGGCTAGGTGACTCGGGCAAAGCAAAGTAACTCGCCCGAGTCACATCCCAGAGCAGCCGAGTCGGTTATTTTACGGAGAGAGTCACTCTGAAGTGTGACGTTTTATGCGCGTTTTGCGATTTTATGGACGAAAATTAGGCTTTCTTAAGGGGTATTTATCAAAGTAAGATATCCCATTTGTTACCCACTATATATACTCTCTCTTATCGGCATTAAAGGGCATTCCACACCATTAGAACATTGAATTAAGTTAGTCTCGGCAATCCTCTGCACACACAAACACACACTTTGTTAGGTGATCTTCATATTTTTGTAGATTTTCATTTTCCAAGAGCAATAGCAGCTAGAATTGAATCAAACAAGTTGTATTAAACTCCAACAAGGTGACTTCTACCATTTATTTTCAGTTTTGTTATCTAATTCCAGCTTAATCATGTTTCCTATTTACTTATTGTTCATGGGTTTCTTTCAATTAGCCATGATTGGCTAAATTTCATATGTGCTTGGGTGTAATGATCCCTTGATGAGTTGATTTTGGTGAATTGATGATTGGGTGTTCATTTGTTGAGGTGATTAATTGTCTTAATGATGCTTTGTATGATTTAATTGCTAATGTGAGCTTTGATCTTGTGTTTATTGATTGAATTAATGCAAGAATACTTGGTTGATTGAATTGATGCATAGGTGTTAGGTTTGCTTAAGTGATTGAAGTGGATATTTGGTTAACACAAGGATACTTGGTTGATTAATTAGAACCTCATTAAGGCACATTGATTACTTGTTGTTGCTTGTGATTAGTGAGGGGGTGAGAGTGTCGTCTCTTACATTCCTACGTGCTTCATCGATCATTTAGAACCTAGGCTTATCAAGTACGGTTTTATTTGAATTATTTGTTGGTTATCCCTATGATCCCTCTTTGAATGAACACTTGATTGTTGATGATCCGAATTTGGCGAGTCTTTGGTGATTTGCACCCGAGCACTTCTATCTCATCCTTGGTGCTTGTTGCTTTGTGTTTTGTTTGATTTCTTGTTGGATTTGTGATTGTCATTTTGTTTGAGCCTCGACTCGAGGGTGAAGATTTTAAGAATTTCGCCTATTTAAAGAGGGAAGCAGAGCATAAGCGAGACACAATTCTATAGAGCTGATTAGTAGCGGTTTTGGGGCGATTTCTTAGGCCCCATGCCAATTACCCATTGTAGGTAGTGTAGAAGGTAGAATTAGATTTAGATTTCAATTGATGTTGATTAGATTAGCTCTAGTTTAGCATTTGATCCTTGTTGATTCATCAATTTAAGCTTGTATTTCATTTGAAGATTTGTGTTGAAAACTCAAGCCTTCCTCTTGTTGTGGATTCAATTCAATTGGTGATGTTCTTCCTCTCTTCTCTTTTCAATTTCTTATTTGTTGTGATTCGTTTTATGTTTGTGCATTTTATTCTCTTCCCATGGATATTGCTTGTGGCACCATGGGCTAACTCTCTTGTGCTTGGGTTAATTGAAATTAAGGATGATTTGATTGACTATGCTATGATTGTTGATGATTGGAGATCAATTGAGTAGATTGCTTCCTAATTGTGATTCTTAATTGTGCTTCATGCAAAGTTATCTCTTTAGATTAATGATTGATCACCCTAGCAATAGGCGAGAGTTGAGCTAACGTGATTAGGTGTTAATCGGATTATAATTTTGCATGATTGTATGAATTGGAGACTTCTACGTTGAGAGATGGGAATGACTAATGATACTCACATTAGACATTGTGTTATTAATGGAGTGATTAATTTCATGATGGTTTATGTTATCTATCTTAGTTGATCTACAATTTGATACCATTATAGCTTGTTGATAATTGATTCCTTGATGGATGTTAGCCCTAGCACACCAATTCCCCATTTATTGTTATTTTTATATTTGCCTCTTAAGTGTTCGATCATTTGCTTGCTTGTTGTTGATTTGTATTTTTGCAAGTGTTTTGTAGTGTTAGTGCCAATCCGCTTTGCAATAATAGTCATAAAAACTTCGTATTTCTAGGGCCTAACGTGCATACTTTTTCCCTTAGGTTCGATATTTGCGATTGGTCTTAATACCACTTACGGATTACTACTCCAATCAAATGGCGCCGTTGCGGGAGTTAGTTTTGCGCCTATATGTGAGACTTAGGGATTGTTTGACGTGGCTACTTGTTGTTTTTATTTTTGTTTTTTGTTTGTTTGTTTTTGTTGGGAGTTTGATACTTGGATTGGTGGTATTGTAGGTGTATGATAACAAGGTCAAGTGGTATTCCACCCTTGCCACTCAATCCGGAGATAGAAGCTACTTTGAGAAGAAATCGTGGTAGACGAAGAAGGGAAGCTATGGAAGGAGAAGAACTAAGGAATGAGGAGAGAGTGGTTGGTGAACCTCAAGTTGAGAAGTTGCATGGTAATGGAGAAGGAAGAGTAGAAAATGGAGGTCATGGGAACAATTTCAATGCTCAAGTTGGCCCTTTCCCTCAAGGGATGCCACCACAACACTTTTCCTACCAAAATTCATACCCCTACTCTCCCCAAGCTCACCAATACCCATACTATCCACCTCATCCACAACAATACCCACCATACTACCCTCAAATGTCATACAATCAAGAGCCACGATACCATGAGCCACCACACATTCCAAATGTCCAACCACAACCACAACCCATGAATGAGCCACCACCACAAGGGAGGCCATTGAGACAGTTTTGAGCCACAACCTAGAGAGCACTATGATGGGATAGCAAGGCCAAGGATAGAAGCCAACAATTTTGAGATAAGTCCCGCTCTAGTGAGGATGTTTAGGGAGAAGCAATTTGAAGGCAAGGACGAAGATGAGTGCCCACATCAACATATGACACAATTTCTTGAGATTTCCGACACAACCAAGTACAACGGGGTACCCGAAGATGCAAAGAAGTTGAGGCTTTTTGCCTTTACACTCAAGGGGAGAGCTAAAGCATGGCTTAATTCATTACCTCCGGGACCGTACGTACATGGGAGGACCTTTCGAAGAGATTCCTAATGAAGTTCTACCCACCATCCAAAATCGTGCAAGCTAAGGAGCCGATCTCCCACTTTCGCCAAAAGAATGGAGAGACAATATCGGAGGCGTGGGAGAGGTATGGCATGCTACTTGTGAATTGTCCTCAACACGGTTTTCCAGAGGAACAAACCAATATGTACTTTTGGAATGGTTTGACGGATGGGGATATGTCGTTTTGAATGCTTGTGCCAATGGATCTATTTGGTCGAAAATGGTTGGGCAAATGAACGAGATAATGGAGAACATAGCCCAAGATTCATTTCAAGTGTCGGTTAATTGGGGAGCACACTATAGGGTGTCACATGTTGAGGAGATAGAGTCGATGAAGAGCATGATGATGACTATGATGGACCGATTGGGAGCTCTTACCACTTCCCAAAGCCAAGCAAGTGTGAGTTCATCCGTTCCTCATGTTGATATGTGTGCAAGTCCTATTCCGGTGGAAGAAATTAGCTACATGGGTAGGCCTCCATTCCAAGGAGGCTATCAAGGAGGAAATTACCAAGGGAATTTTCAAGGAGGAAGACCTTACCAAAATAGGCTGCAAGGGAGCTATCAACCTCAACCTCAAGCTCAATTCAATAGAAACACTTGGAGGAGACATGAAAACTTTTCTTATGCCAACCCTAGAGCCACCGTGCAATTTCCTCCCGGATTTGATCCGGGTGCTAAGGCACCAAACAATGAAGGAAAGGTCACTACGGAGGAGCTCTTGGGGATGATAGTGAAGAGGTTGGAGGCAAATGATTCAAGGCTTGATGATATAGGAAATCAAATGGATACCCGTTTCAAGACTATAGAGCATCAAGTAGGGCAACTAGCTACTACGGTTGGTAAACTTTCATCCACGGTGGACCACTTGCAAAACAAGGGAAGTATCCATCCACTACCGAGCCTAATCCTAAAGAGTTTTGTAGTGCTATCCAACTTAGAAGTGGTTCTAGCTATGAAGGCCCAAAATGCCTAAGGAAGTGGATCATGAGAAAGAGGTGGTGAAAGAGGAAAAAGCTAGTGAAGAAAGTGAGGTTGTGGACAAGAAGGCAAGTGAAGAAGAGGTGAAAGTAAAGGGAGATTCCAAGAAAGATGCATGGGGAGTTCCTATGAAGGCTAATCCGGTTCCATTTCCTCAAAGACTAGGGAGGAAAAAGCTTGATGAAGAATTTGGTAAGTTTTTAGAAGTTTTCAAGAGCTTGCATGTTGATATTCCCTTATTGGATGCCCTTGAACAAATCCCCCATTACAAGAAGTTCTTGAGAGAGATCATGTCTAAAAAGAGGAGTTGGGATGAAAAGGGTATGCTTAAGTTAGTGGAGGAGTGCAAGGAGATCTTGGAGAGTCACTTACCACAAAAGAGAAAGAATCCAGGGAGCTTCATTATTCCATGTGAGATAGGAGAGAATGTGAACATTCAAGGCTTGTGTGACTTAGGAGCAAGTATAAATGTCATGCCTTTGTCCGTGTTTGAGAAGTTGGAGCTAGGAGAGGTGACTCCTACAAACATCAATCTTCAATTAGCGGATCAATCATATGCTCATCCATTTGGGATCATTGAAGATGTATTGGTAGGGGTTGACAAGCTCATATTCCCAGTTGATTTCATTGTTCTTGACATGAAGGAGGAGCTTGAGGCACCGATCATACTTGGTCGACCTTTCCTTGCCACGGGCTAAACTATGATAAACGTTGAGAAAGGGGAGCTTAAGTTGAGTTCCAATGGAGAGGAAGTGACATTTACAAGAGTTCATGAGGAAGAAGTTGCTCCAAGCAAGGTGGAGAAGAAGACTTGTGGATACATAGAGATTATCGATTTATGTCCTTCTATTGATAGGGAAGTTTCCACACCTTCTATTTCTTCTATTCCTTTAGTTAATGAGCATTTCCTTTCCTCTTGTAAAATAATTACTAACAAGTCTTGTGTTTCTTTGGATGATTCTAGGAAGGAAAAGACAATTATGGAGCCCTTGCTTGACCGGTGAAAAGAAGATAGAGGAATGTGAGAAGAATGTGACCAAACTTGGGCATGGCTCAAGTTTGGGGGTGTTAGTGGAGAAGAGGACACCACTTGAGAAGAAGGAAGTGAGCTATGAAGTAGGAGATCAAGTGGTGTGGAGTCGATAGATTGGAGCCGATTACTTAGAGTTGAAAGACTCGAAAGAAGTGTTAACGGTGAAGGAGTTAAAAGAAGGGGGAAGCTACTCCTAGAGGACAAGTGGGGATGTTGCCTCTTTGCAAAAGATCATTTAGTGAGGCACAAGAATGATCTCCATTTTGTCGATGAAAGGGAAGTGTGAACTCTTTGAGTTCCGTCCAGCAAAGGACGTTAAAAATAGCGCTTGATGGGAGGCAACCCATCCTTTCTTGTTTTTCTTGTTGTTGTTTTGTGTGTTGCTTTGAATAATTGTGTCTTGTGATCCTTTTAGGTTGTAGAATTTTGGCTTGGAACTTGAGGAGCTCTATGCATGCTTGATGGAAGATGGAGTTGAAAGGCTTATTGGTACAACACTTCTTTCCAAACTTAGACTTATCTAAGTTTGGGGGAGCTATTCTTCTTACCTTAGCTTATCTTGTGTGCTCTTACATATTTTTGGGCTAGACTTATCTTGAGCTTAATTGTAGATTTATTGCATATCTTTTAGTATCATTCTTGATGTAGTGAGTGTGTTTGAGATTACGTACATGTGCACTTGTGTTTGATTTGCAAGACTTATTGAATTTAGATTTGATCATGTGTTGATTTGTACCTTGATGCTAGCATTCTTGATTAATTGTGTAAAGATGAATGTGATTGATGATGTTTGATTCATTGCTCAATTTGATTCATACTTAGTCACTCTTATCCAAATACATCCCACCTTTCCAAAGAGCCTACATTACAACCTAGAAGAAAGACCTCTTTGATTCTTGATTGAACACAAAAGATTATGATTGAGATTGAGTCTATTGGCAAGCATATGGTGTGCAAGTGTGTGAATTTGATGATTGAGTGCATTATACCTTTATACACTTGAGAGTAGAGTGAAACACTCCATGGAAGGAGCAATGTGTTAAGTGTTTGATTGAGCATTTATTGGAGCATGATTCATCTTGATTGTTAGTGGATAGCTGCATGGATATTCATGATCATTGATGAGGTCGATTGTCTTCTACTTCGTCTATGGTGCCATGTGACATAATTGCAATCAATTCGCTCCTTTGTGCTAAGTTGCTACGTTGCTCGAGGACGAGCAACACTTCAAGTTTGGGGGTATTATGATTGGAGTGAATTGATGCATGTTTATAGGGGCTATTTTAGTGCAAAAAGTGAGCCAAAGTATTAGTTTTTGTGCATAAATGTGTAGAGTATCACTATTTTGCCTAAAAGTATTGCTTGTGAGATTATTGATGTTTTTTGTCCGTTTTACAAGTAAATTGGTGGATTTTGGCCAAACCGAGAGTACCGACATGCTTAGAATGAAGAGACGGATGAGACGGACGAAAATGGGGGTCGGAGGCGGAGTCGGCCAAAAAAATGCCCTGGTCTCGACCTGCAGTCGAGGACCGAGGCCTCGACTCGAGGGATAGGACGAATGAAGAGAATTGCAAGAAATGGAGGCTGCCTCGACTCGAGGGCTGAGCCTCGAGTCGAGGGATGGAGAAAAAGGAGAGGCCTCGACTTGAGGGCTGAGCCTCGAGTCGAGGAGGGGCAAAATACGGCATCCTCGAGTCGAGGGCTGAGCCTCAACTCGAAGGGGAAGGTTTTCAGAATTTCACCTATTTAAAGGGAGAAGCGAGCATAAGCGAGACACAATTCCATAGAAGCGGTTAGTAGCGGTTTTGGGGCGATTTCTTAGGCCCCAAGCCAATTTCCCATTGTAGGTAGTGTAGAAGGTAGAATTAGATTTAGATTTCAATTGATGTTGATTAGATTAGCTCTAGTTTAGCATTTGATCCTTGTTGATTCATCAATTCAAGCTTGTATTTCATTTGAAGATTTGTATTGAAGACTCAAGCCTTTCTCTTGTTGTGGATTCAATTCAATTGGTGATGTTCTTCCTCTCTTCTCTTTTCATTTTCTTATTTGTTGTGATTTATTTTATGTTTGTGCATTTCTATTCTCTTCCCATGGATATTGCTTGTGGCACCATGGGCTAACTCTCTTGTGCTTGGGTTAATTGAAATTAAGGATGATTTGATTGATAATGCTATGATTGTTGATGATTGGAGATCAATTGAGTAGATTGCTTCCTAATTGTGATTCTTAATTGTGCTTCATGCAAATTTATCTCTTTAGATTAATGGTTGATCACCCTAGCTATAGGCGAGAGTTGAGCTAACGTGATTAGGTGTTAATCGGGTTATAATTTTGCATGATTGTATGAATTGGGGACTTCTACGTTGAGAGATGGGAAGGACTAAGGATACTCACATTAGGCATTGTGTTATTAATGGAGTGATTAATTTCATGATGATTTATGCTTTCTATTTTAGTTGATCTATAATTTGATACCATCATAGCTTGTTGATCATTGATTCCTTGATGGATGTTAGCCCTAGCACACCAATTCCCCATTTATTGTTGTTTTTGTACTTGCCTCTTAAGTGTTCGATCATTTGCTTGCTTGTTTTTTATTTGTATTTTTGCAAGTATTTTGTAGTGTTAATCCCAATCCGCTTTGCAATAATAGTCATCGAAAACTTCGTATTTCTAGGGCCTCACGTGCATACTTTTTCCCTTGGATTCGATATTTGCGATTGGTCTTAATACCACTTACCGGATTACTACTCCAATCAATAAGTTAATTCCAATTTTATAGCTCGAGATTTAATGAGAGTTGAGATTTGAGTTGAGACACTTCCAAGAAAACTTTAAGTTGTTTTTTTTTGTTTTTTTAAAATTAGAATTGGAATCTTATGGAAGCTGTGATACTATGATAAAAATGATTGATAATTGGGTATTGGATACGGTAGACAAGTTGAACAAGCAACATGTTTACATAAGAGAATGATTCGACGATTCGACGGTTTTAACTTGAGAAGTCAAAGTAACGTTCGGATGAAGAATCGTCATGTAGATCCTTTTGTCATAATTTCTCATAATGAATACTAATGAAGTACTCCGAGAGCGCATACATTACATCGTAGATTATCCAAAATTTTAAGGAGTTTACCTACGAGTCTTCGAAACAAATTATTTTTTGAATGACCCTAATAGTTGGTATTTAAGACTTGAAATAGTCTTAAATTACCGTAACTATTTTGGTTGTTTTTATGAGCTACTTATATTTTATTGCATTTGTGTTAATTGAATGTTTTAAAGCATGTTGTTGAGTGGAAGTTTTAGCTATTTATTTGATTAAATGCTAGAACTTTATTTTTTGTTCATGTTTTGAAACTGAATCTATTTAATGAGGATACTTAATGAGATTGATTATTAATGACTTTGAGTCATTTTCGATATTGATTTTTGCATCGAATTATTCGGATGTCGATTAGGTTAACATATAACAAGTTGATACGTAAATAAATAATATTTTTTGAATCACTTCTATTAAAACCAGACAATGGTCTCAAAAGCAATAATCGCTGAGTTGAACATAATAGAAAAACTTCAATAGCGATAATTATGACACATGATGCCATGATTTTGAATGTTCTTGGAGAACATGATGTATTAGATACTATTAAACCATGTTATGGAGGATCACGGAATTATGATGGAGACTCGATTTAAAAGGATCATGAGATTTGAAAAATGAAAAATGTCATAGCACGTGACATATTGATGAGTTCGAGTCATCGATAACATGATCTACCGAGTGTACACATCGCCTTACTACCCATCATATCTGGGAATATCTGAAGGAAAAGTATGGTAACACTATACATTCTCGAGGAACATCAAATTCGGAACCTAATCCGGTCACTTTCGACTAGTGGGAACACTTGAGGGTCGACATGACTCTTGGTGAAAGTATTTTGACTTTCACTCATATAGCTCATGATGTTGAGTTAAAAGATGACAGACTTGGAGCAGCTAAATCTTCATAAAGTGTTCTCATTGTTGAATCCAATTCAATACAAGCTTCAAGCTTAAAACATAAACGAAGCTTGAAGGAAAGTGAAAAAGGCATGCGGCCTCGAATGGATGTACCGATAAATCTTGGTGTCAATCCTAATGCTAAGAAGAATAAGAAAAGAAAATATGCTAGACTAAAAATAGATAAGAGTGAGTGACATGCTTCGGATGTAACAAGTGTGGTCATTTTACTCACGAATGTCCTAAGTCCAAGAAGGACTAGATTGTTCATTCCATTTTTGTTTTGAGCATAATAATCTTTAGTAATGTATTCTTAATTGAGTCTTATCCCAATGGACTAGAGGCTCATAAATGACAAGATCATTGACTAAAGACAAATGAGCAACTTTGAGGCGAGATGCAATTATGTGGGGTTTAAGCTCGAGTTGAGGTCTAGGGACTTGTAAACTTGAGATTGACAATGGTCAATGTTTAATACTACATAGTCTCCTGATTGTTCGAGAGATCACTTAGGATCTCACTTCTATAAATATTCTTCTACGATTGAGATATGATATACTATTTTCGTAATACCTGGTTGAAATTAGTATTTACAATATGTATTATGGTATTTGACTTTCTTTAAATGTTTTATGTGGTTTTGGATTATAAGAGAACTACATTAATTTTTATAAAGTTAGTTCATATTTATTATAAGTATGTTCCTCAAGTATTGCTTATGTAAATGATGATATATGGCATTCTAGTACTGAGTCATGTTATGTTGGTCCGTTTAGTTGAGTAGATTAGACAAAACTTGATCTAGCCTTCTAAGAAAAATCTAGAAGGGGGTTGAATAGATTTTTAGATTTTTACAAATCTTTCAAAATTTATTCAAGACACGAGAATCACACAATGGAAATCAAGATTAAACTCAACTTAATTAAGATCAAAAGCACACTGATATTTTAGTTCTAACTTCAATTTCGAAATTGATCTTTGATTGAAAAGCGAAAATTGAAATAAACAGATAAGTAAAGTAAAGCAATAGAGAACACAACGATTTATAGTGGTTCGGATTATGAATAATCCTATATCCACTCTCCTTCTCCAACTTGAAGAAGAGACTCTACTCACCACTTACTTACTTGCTTTCAATCGATTCTACGACTTACAATATGTGAAGATCTTCAAATCTTCAATCTCCTAAATTCTTCTCTAGAATCTAACTATTACATTGAATATTGAACTTTGAAGATTACAAGTAAAGTGTTCTATAAACACTTAGAAATATTTGAAAACTCTTTTGGAAAACTTGTGAATTAATTGTGAAGATAGAAATCTGAATAGTGAATAGTGTGTAACTCATGTTGTTTCAAAAGTATTTTTAAAAAGTGAAAACCTAGACCTATTTATAAGTGCGAAAAGACAGGTTAGTTTGTTAGTCGGTTCTAACAAAGTGAAAGCTACTCAACAAACTTAATCTTCAAAGCTGCTCTGCCCCTCGGCTGATTTCTCCTACTCGTCTGCGGTGACTTGGTGAAGACTCGCCTATCTTATTCTACTCGGCTTATCTTGACCTCGTCGAGCTCTTCATAATCGTCTCACTGCAGATGACTAGGTTTGAGCTTGTCTCTAGATGACTTGCAACTACTAGTCTTGGTGACTTGCTCATCCTCGACACAGTCTGATCGACTTAGTACCGGACTTTGATCTTAGTTGTTCTTCCTAGTTGTCCGCTCATCTAGGTTGACCTTTTAACTCATCAAAACCTTTCTTGATCTAACAATTTCCCCCTTTTTGATGATGTTAAAACTAAAAAAACATACTCACGGTGATGTTAGTCAAAGTTATTCAAGATACTTAGATAGGCATATCATTACACATTTACACTTCAAATCGATTTATTCAAGTTTAAACACTTAATTCACACTTAGAAAATTTTAAGAAAATATTTTTAAGTCTTAAGAATTTAGACTTTAGTGAAAAGTTATAAGTCTTAAAAAAATTAAAGACTTAGAAAATTTTTAAGACTTAGAAAAATTTTTAGAAAAACTTTAAGTGAGATGAAAATTTTCTCGAGATGATTAATACTTTAAAAAAATAAGTATTTTTAAAAGCAGAAAATGAAGTATTAAAATTAAAACAAGTAATTCGAGATAGGTTCCAATCATCTCATTCGGATAAAGAGCACATTTACTGATTTACATATGGATCAGTTAAAAGATAAAAGATAAGAAAATTTAAGGCTTATCTAATCTGTCCATCTATCCTTTTCTGGGAGTTGCATCGATCGAATATCCTCGTTCTCATTTCGGCCAATCTCCTTTGGATCGATCAACTTCATCCGATTTATCCCATAGTTGATAGTTGATCGATCCGGTCCTTGTTGATTGAGCCATCATCAGCCGACTTGATTGGGATGGATGAGTAGGCTGGAGCTACTAAGTCCACATTATACCATTCGTCTCCTTCATCAAGTAATTTTTGGTATAAGTCTGGATTCTCCTTCTCCATCCAATCGTGCCATGCAATAGTCTCATCCTTGGATGATGCTCCGACTCCCCTACATACATACCGAGAAGAAAGTCCACTTAGCCTCATATTTCATGTATTCGGCTGCCCATGAAGGATGCGCAATCATTCTCGGAGGAGCATCGGTTCTTTCCCGAGGCCTCGACCCAAGCCTTGTCTGCTTCTCCTCCGACTGTCAGACTACCCATCTCTTTTGGGATCTGTCGAAGATCCTGCCCGGCTTCCTTTGCAGATTTGATTTTTCTCTTAGCCTCTCTTCGGCCATAGTAGATCTTCTCGGCTTTTATTCGCCTATCCCTTTCGCCTCAATCATCATCTGCTCGGTGACTTCTCCGGTGGTCTTTTCCCGGTAGCTTTAGACATTAAGCTGCAATACATTTGGAGATGAGATCTGCTCAAGCTCCTTCTCTTTCCCTTTCTCGGCTATAACCAGCTCTTTACCCTTGCCCTGTTCAGCTTTAGCTTTGGCCTTGGCCTCCTCCTTTCTTTCTGATCTTGGCCAAGAATCTCTCCGATTTCAGCTCAGCCTCTTTCTTTCTAGCCTCGCTCATCTGCCCTTATTGCCTCCTCTATCTGCTCGATTCTTATTTTTAGGGCGGTGAGCTCATCTGTTGGCTGGCCGCCGATAGCTTGATCTCGATTGAGCTCGGCTTTGATAATCTCCACATCTTCCCCTTTTTAACATCATCAAGTAGCATAGCAAGCTGCTCCTTGATAACGGTAAAATAGGTGGAAGGCGAGGTTTGATTTCTCAAAATCTCATCGGCCCGGGATTTGGTTGTCAACTTGAGCTTGGCTTTTTAGCTCTCCAACTTCTCTCTTAACCTCGGCCAACTCGTCTTTCACGAGAAAATTTAACGAGAATGCGAAATAGAGGATAATAGGTTTACCTCGGATGCTTTGAGCATTTCTTCCAAAGTAGCAGCGAGAATCCAGGATGTTTGCGGTTTTGATGTAAGCATCCGAGTGAATTTGTCTTCAACCCTTTTCTCTAGCTGGTTGAGGATGGAGGAGAAGGTGGATCTGAGGCTGCTTTGGGAGGCGGCAGTGAGGTTTACGCAACCCAAGGCGACCTCGCAAGTGGTTAAGGAGCTGCTCTTCAAGTAATATGGAGGTTATGGAAGTGACTCGACAGACTCCAGCCTTGCTTTCTCCCGGGAGATGAGGTTTTCCCAGCCAACCTCTTGGCCGAATAAGCTCATCTCCTCTAAGTCTCCTGTTCTCGGTGATGAACTAGCGGACCTCAATAGATTCCTTCATTAGTTCGAGTTGTCTTGAAGTTCAAGAATGAGTTCCATTAACCTCTTACGGGCATCGGATCGGAGGGAAACTTCAAAGATTCCCATCGATCCATCCGGTTTGGGAATGTGTATAGGGCTGATTTGGGGAGATGGAGTGGGATATTTTGTGGAAAGAAAGTCTAAGAAATCAAAAGGTTTAGAGGTGGTGGGAGGAATTTCGGTAGTGGAGATGAGGTAGGAGGTGGAGTGGTTGAGGGTTGAGTTGAGATGGTTTGTATTTGGACTATTTCGGGTGTAGGCTGTTCAAGAGGCTCGGAGGTGCCACTGGGACACCTCTTCATCGCCTAGGTGGGGTGAGGATTTATCGGAAGAGGAGACGTTTGAGGAAGTACTGCTGAGACCTCGCTTTTCGGCGGATCTGTATGTTCGTAGCCGGGCTCCTCCGGCACACATACCGCCTGCTGCTGCTGCTATCTCCAGCGTGGCAGCCTCCTCTCGTAATAAGCTTGAGGGAGCAGCAGATGACTCTCCTCTCATCCTCACATCTGCTTTGCTTTTACCAGCCTTCTTGGGCCTCTCTCGAAGGGGAACATCAGGTCTATCTTCTTCAAGCAAGATGACCTGCAGTACAACATGCTGCTCAGTGCGGCTCCTCGAGCACAGTACTTCAGCCTCGGCTGGTACCTCGGCGGGTACATCGCCTACTTGTACCTCACCGCTGGTCTTTGGGCAATCGCTGCTGCTTCTGGTTCCTCTGGTCCCGGGCCTCGTCGATTCATCATCCGATCTGGCAGCCCACCTAGCTTTTCATTCTTTGTCAATAGTCCTTTCTGTTTAGAGTACTTCTTCCATCCTTCCCTTGTCGCACCCTTTTATTTAGCTCCTTCCATCAAGATCGTGATCTTGTTAAGCAGACTCTGATTGGTAGCGATCCAGATCACCTTCATCCGGATTATACACAGTCTCAATTTTTCTTCCTTCAACCTTCGTAACAATAAATCCACCCAATCTAACTCGACTCCATCATAAATTACCCGCATACAACATAATCGGGACTTGGTCACACCATGGTGAGAACTACGATCTCCTAAGATTGATTTGGTGACAATCGTCATTAGCAATCTATACTTCCTCCTAAGGAGATTCTTCTTGAGATCCCTCCTTGTTCCTCTCGTATGTCACTGCGCAAAAATGTCGAATGACTGCTCCCATTCGTCTTCTTTGTAACTCAGGATTCACTCCATCCGCCATTGTATCAAAAATTCTGGCCACGCTTTCTTTAGTAAACGCTAATCGTGTACCTTCTACGGTGGTATCGAATCCATTTTCGGTGAATTCGCTATTTGCGTAAATTCCGCCCCAATGAAATCCATGGTTTTATTTTCTGCAGATTTCATCGAATGTAATCCACGTAGCCTTGATGCCTCTAGTAACCCTTAATCTCGCCGGATTCTCTATCTCTTGTTGTATCAAAATCTACGTACATCTCCGCCTTGAGTTTGTTTTTCATGACCTCTGTGTTCATCTTGAATTCAATTGAAGGCGCTTATATAAGTGGGGGTTTTGGTGTTGTAGAAGAAGTGGAAGCCATTTGAGTAATTTTTGAGAGAAGGAAAATTTTGCAAGAAATTTTGAACAAGGGAAAATGTGAAAGTGAAATTTTGAAACGAATAAGGTAAGTTTTTAAACCACGAAGAGAGAGAGGGAAAATTGGGAAGTTGATACGTGTCACGATCTTAGAAAATGATTTTTATCCGTTGATTAATGAAAACACGTGTAAAATATCAATGGCTTAGCGATAAAACCGCTTTGACTTCAGCGCGTGGCATAAACGCTGCGTCTTGAATTGTGTAAAAGTAACTGTTTATCCTACGGATTAGACGGCTAATAGGTTTGCTTTATACAGAGGTAATTAGTATACTGACGTAAGCTAAAAGATACCTTTCTTTTCAAATAGGTTTCCTATTTCAGACTAGGTTTTTATCGGACTTGGTCAAAAGTGACCTTGTCTTATATTTTGAAAAATTCCTTCGAGTCCGATTTTGAAAAACACAAAATTTTAATGCTAATAAAGCTGAACACAATATTTTCAATCCAGAAATTTGCATGCAGTTATTTGAAAATAAGCAGACTTGAGATAGTTATTTTGGGAACAACACTTTTCAATAAATGTGTAAAACAAAGGCGAGGTGTTTTTCGATTGAAGAGTTCTAGGATTAAAGCCGGTACACAAGCTTTCTCGCAAACAACTCATCAAAACTATTAGTAGTGAGGTAGATCGGATAGGGTGCAGATAGTCGTTTGTTTTTCAAGAAATCAGTGACTATTGTGCCCTAATCTGATTTATCCGAATGTCGATAAGAATTCATCATGTCGATAAGGTCAATATGACTAATCCTTGATTCTTGATTCCTAAGAAGGAAATCAATGATATCATTACCGATTGTCCTTTGACTCATATCTAGTCCGATAATTCTTTCTAGACATTTATTTAAAGAAAAGAAGGAAAGAAATAAGGAAAACAATTAACAGATGCAAATAATAATGATAAAAATCAGCCAATGATGCATCAAGTAATCCTAATTCTAAACACAATTCTTTAAATCTAGACTCAGCTAATGGTTTTGTAAGAATATATGCTCTTTGTGATTCGGTGGCTATCTTTTCAATTCTAATATCATTCTTTTCCACATGATCTCTAATGAAATGATGTCTCGATGTCTATATGCTTACACCTAGAATGCAATGTGATTGTAAGTCATGGCTATTGCACTATTACTATCACAAGAAATAGGAGCAGATGATGTTTGAATATCATAATCTCTAAGTCATTGACTAATCCAGAGGAGTTGAGAGCAACAACTTCCAGTGCCATGTATTCACTTGATTGTGGAGGTAGCAATGATGTCTGCTTTCTTAGATAACCAAGAAATTAATTTGTTGCCCAAGAATTGACAAGTTCTGAAGTGGATTTCCTATCAATCTTGCAACCCCAAAGTCTCGAGTCCGAATAACTCCGCCACTCAAAGTTGTCATCACTGGGTACCATAACCCAACTTGCGAAGTTCCTTTGAGATATTTAAGGATTTTCTTAGCGGTCTCAGGATGAGTTTTCTTGGGATTAGACTGGAATCTTGCACATACCCCAACCGCAAAAGCTATGTCTCGGCCTACTTGCGGTGAGATAGAGAAGAGATCCAACCAGTCCACGATACTCCGTTGCATCCGTGGGTATCCCCGCTCATCTTAATCCATAGAGAAGTTAGTTGCCATAGGTATTTTAGCCTCTCTACTAGTAGTCATCCCAAATTTCTCAATTAGGTCCTTAGCATATTTAGTCTGATGTATAAACATACCCTTACTCATATGTTTAATCTGTAAGCCTAGAAAATATGTTAATTTACCCATCGTTGACATTTCAAACCTATTTTTCATGAGAACACCGAAATCTTCACATAATTTGATTAGGTGAGCCAAAGATAATATCATCTACATAAATTTGAACTAATAAGATGTTACCATCTACTTCCTTTCTAAATAGAGTCCTATCTATCTTACCTTTCGAAAACCCATTTGATATCAAGAAATCGATAAGGTATCATACCAAGCTGCGGGAGCTTGTTTGATCCATATAGGGCCTTATTGAGTTTATAGACCATGTTATTGATCTTAAACCCAGGAGGTTGCTCCACATAGACTTCCTCAAGCAACACACCATTAAGGAATGTAGACTTAACATCCATTTGAATGACTTTGAAAGATTTATAAGCGAAATGCCAAGAACAACCTTATTGCTTCTAATCGCAACCGGAGCATAGGTTTCATCATAGTCTATCCCTTCGGTGTGAGTAACATTGAGCTACCAATCTTGCCTTATTACGAACAATAATGTTGTTCTCATCTGCTTTTGTTTTTAAACACCCATTTGGTGCCTATAATCTTTCTATGTAAGGGTCTTTCCACTAATTCCCAAACATTACGCCTTTCAAACCGATGCAATTCTTCTGCATGGCCGTAATCCAGCTTGGATCTGATATAGCTTCCTCAATAGACTTAGGTTCGAGAAGTGAGACATAACAGCCTAAACAGACTCTCGAGTCCAAAGCATCATTCGTGTCTGCACACTACTCGATGGGTCTCCAATAATGCAGTCGATGGATGATAACTTTATTCTCTTGCCTATTTGAGTAGAAGGATCCTCATCTTGAGACTCGGCAGTAACTCATCCGACTCTACCTCGAGCCGACGTTCCCCTTCATCCGCTGATCCCCACCGATCACCGATGTCAAGGGTGTCTCCTCGGATGGAGTCCGATCGGAAGTTGTCTTTTGACTATTAGATGGGGATTCTTCTTCATCCGAATTTGAATCAAGACTAGGTAGATAGACTGTTCTATGTTTAGTTTTGGTTAGTTCAATCTTATCTAGACCATTAGAAATTTGATTCACTTTATCTCGAGAAGGAATACAATTCATCAAAACCACATGAGGAGTTTCTTCCATACAAAGAGTTGTCTTGTTGAAAACTCTAAATGCCTTGGAAGTGTTGGAATATCCCAAGAATATTCCATCACCGCCTTAGCATCAAAAGTTCTCGACTTAGACTTCCCATTGTTATGGATGAAACATTTACAACCAAAGCTCTAAAATATGAGATTCTTGGAATCTTACCCTTCCAAATCTCATATAGAGTCTTACCCTGGTCTTTAACAACCAAGCACCTGTTTTGGGTATAACAAAAGTGTATTGATGGCTTCAGCCCGTAACCTGTGAGGGGTTTCATACTGCTAACATGCTCCCGGCCGCTTCCTTCAAGGTTCTATTCCTTCTTTCAACCACCCCATTTTGTTGTGGAGTTCTTGTTGATGATGTCTCATGAATAATTCCACACTCATTGAAAAAGTTAGATAAACAAGAATTTAAAAATTCAGTGCCCTTATCACTCCCGATTTTAATAATATTAACACCCTTCTTATTTTAAATGCATTCAGACAGATCAGGAATCTTGTTTATAGTCTCATTTTTCTTAAAAAGAAATATAACCCAAGTGTATCTAGAAAAATCATCTACCACAACAAGAGTATATTTCCTTCCACCGAAGCCGAGAGGTGAAACGAGTCCAAACAGATCAAGATGAAGTAGTTGTAATACTCTTTCGGATGAGGAGGTGTTAATACTTTTAAATGAGTGTCTAGGCTGTTTACCTTTTTGACAAGCATCACACTTCAGATCAAGAGAGTAAAGTTTCTCGAGGTAATCCCTTAACAAGATTCTTTCAAGCTAGCTTACTAAGGGTCTTGAAGTTCGATGACTAAGTCTTTTGTGCCATAGCCACCGAGGTCATCTCCACCCTTAGCTATCAGACAAGTATCTTTAGGACAACTATTGAAGTTTGCCACATAGACATTACCATGTCTCAAGCCGATTAGAAGTACCTTGTCCGAGGAATTATCTAAGATATCACATTTATCTTTAGAAAGTTTTACAAGAAAACCTTTATCACAAAGTTCGAAAGCAGGAATGTGATTATGTTTTAAACCCTCTACAAAATATACCTCGAGATACAGAATATCCTTGATAATCGTAGTACCTACTCCTTTAGTCAGTCCACAATTGTTGTCTCCAAATAACACTCTAGGACCATCAATGTTTTGGAAATTTGATAGTAGCTTCTTGTTACAAGTCATATGTGAACAACCACAGCCTATGTACCAGATAGAAGCTAAGATCTCCTCCTTGAGTGATGATCCCCGTGAATCTGTAAAACAGATTAGTTATAAGTTACCCTAGTGATCTTGGGTCCTCGAAGGTCAAACATCACTTTGGGTAACCAAACAAATATCTCATTCCCTAATAATAAATCAGACTTAAGTTGCCTACCAAATCTGTCTACAATTATATCACTTGAAGATGACAATTTATTGTATTCAGATTTAGTAATTTTCTTGAACTTAGGAAATGTAGGATAACATCTCGCTTCTCCCATCAAAAGGACTATAATAAGAATTTCTTTTTATCTTAGTTCTTGGAACTCTCTTAGTCTCGATATGGAATTCTCGGTGAAGTTTTGATTTCGCATCGGAGATGCGATCCTTATCGACTAAGTGGTTTCCAAGGACCAATCCTAATCTCTTTTGGGTTTTCGGATGCCTTCACAAATTTCCTAGGTTTCGAACATCCGATTTACTATTTCTATCATAACCAAGACCTGTTTTGTCATGGGATTTTTTAGAAGTATTAAAGATGTGATCTATTGCTGATTGTGAATTATTAAGTTGACTTATTTTGAAGACAAGCTTCTCATTGTCTTTCTTAATTAATTCATTTTCAGCACAGATCATCTCAAATTTGCCTTTTAAAGATTTCAATTCATTTTCTAGTCTTTCAGATAAGCCGATCGATGTACTAGCCTCGGCTGAGTTAAACATTCCCTCTTGAATATTTTCTCAGATTCCGAGTAGTTCACCACCGATTGGAGTGTATAGGGCAAGAGCTTTTAAGACCAATCGCAAAATATCGAACCCAAGGGAGAAAGTATGCAAACGAAATTCAAGGATAAGAGTTCTAAATGGCTAAAGTTGCAACAAGATATAGGACTAAAATCTCTCTAAGAATGCAAGAAATTAAATGGCAAGATTATGCAAACAATATATCAAACACCTAGAATGCAAGATCAAATACACTAAAATCAATGGGGATTTGGGTGCAAGGGATAATCTCCATCAAGGAATCCATGATTAACAAGCTATGATTGTATCCAAGTGCAAATCAATTAAATTAGAAAGCATAAACCATCATGAAATTAATCACTCCATTAATATCACAATGCCTAATGTGAGTATCCTTAGTTCTTCTCATCTCTCAATGTAGAAGTCCCCAATTCATACAATCATGCAAAATTGAAACCCGATTAACACCTAATCACGTTAGCTCAACTCTCGCCTATTGCTAGGGTGATCAACCATTAATCAAAAGAGACAATTTTTCATGAAGCACAATTAAGAATCACAATTAGGAAGCAAGCTAATTCAATTGATCACAATTATCAACAATCATAGCATTAGGCAATCACTTCATCCCTAATTTCAATTATCCCAAGCACAAAGCTATTAGCCCATGGTGCTACAAGCAAAAGCCATGGGTAAAAAATCTAAGAAAGCAATTAACAATCTAATCAATACAAGCAATGAATTAAAGAGAGCAAAGGGTAAGAACATCACCAATTGAACTTCAATAGACAAAAATAGGAATGATTAATCTTCTACAATGCTTGAATTCAACTCCTCTACTCCCAAATCACAGCTGGAATCTTCAATTACAATCAATCAAAATGCTAATCTAGTGGACTAAATGTAGAATCTAATCTAATTCTAACAATCTATGGCAATTACAATGGAAATCAAGCTACAAAGTGTAAAATTCGCCTAAGGAACCTCCTCCTGAAACCGCTCTAAACCGCTAGAATCAAGTTATGCTCTGTTTTGGCTTCAAATGGCTTTAAAACTACAATTTTTGATTTTGGGCACTCCTCGACTCGAGCTTCGTGCCCTCGAGTCGAGGCCTAAGAGTCGCTAACACGTTTCTTCAAAATATCTCGACTCGAGGAATCTGCCATTTTTCCATCCCTCGACTCGAGGCTCCTCCCTCGAGTTGAGATTCCTGCAATTTTGAAATTCTTTCCCTCCACTGACCCTCGAGTCGAGGTCTGTCCTCCCTCGACCCGTGCTCGAGACCAGGGCAATTTTATCGAGAAGGGCTTCGCCCGACCCCCATTTTCATCCCGTATGTTCGTATCTTCATTCTAAGAATAACGGTACTCTCGGTTTTGCAAAATTCCACCGATTTACCCGCAAAACGGACGAAAAACCTCAAAATCTCACAAAGTAATACTTTTTAGGCAAAAGAGTGATACTTTTCACATTTATGCCCAAAAATCACACTTTAGCTCACGTTTTGCACTAAAATAGGCCCTAAAAACATGTATCAATTCACTCTAATCATACCCCCAAACTTAAATTATTGCTCGTCCTCGAGCAACGTAGAAACTAAGAACAAAGGAGTGAATTGATTGCAATTATGTCACATGGCACTATAGACGAAAAATAAGACCATCGAACTCATCAATGAACATAAGTATCAATGCAACTATCCACTAGCCATCAAGATGAATCATGCTCAAACAAATGCTCAATCAAATACTCAACACATTGCTCCTTCCATGGAGTGTTTCACTCTTCACTCAAGTGTATAAAGGTATAAGGCACTCAATCATCAAATTCACAAACTTGCACACCATATGCTTGCCAAAAGACTTAATCTCAATCCAAATCACTTGTGATCAATCAAGAATCAAAGAGGTCTTCCTTCTAGGTTGTAATGTAGGCTCTTTGGAAAGGTGGAATGTTTTTGGATAAGAGTGACTAAGTAGTAGAGACTTGAATGTAAACTAATCAATACAAATGCACAATCTCTTCACTTTTCATCAAGCACACTCTTCCTTTTTACTTCAATGATCAATCCACCATTCACTTGAGCTTCCTCTTTTAAGCTCACAAATTGAATCTTTCTTTACTTCATGTCATTTTTTCACAATTCAATCTTTCTTCTTTTCACAACCTTTCTTCTTTTATGCTTTATCCATCACTTAGCTCATCATCTTCCCACACTTAGCAATCAAATCACCATCATTAGCCAACATTCAAGCTCTACTAAACATAGGACAATAAAGACTCATAAAAATAGGCTAAATGGTTTCAATCTCACTTGGCTTGCCAAAGAATATGGATCATAAGGCTCAACATGGCTCACTAAGGAAATAAAATGTATTTGGTGGGGAAAAATTTGGCAAAGTGACTCATCATTCCAAACATGGCCTCTTATCACTTTCAAGTCATCACACAAAGATCAATATCAACAAGTCTAGTGGCAAGTTCTAGCATACAAATCATGAATGATGCACTCACAAATGAATATCAAATCAACCATATAAGATGTACGGTTATTAAGGCACAAAAGCTCACCGGCTTAAATTGAGCAATGAATTAAGCATCATCAATCACATCCATCTTTACATGATAAATCAAGAATGCTAGCTTCAAGCTACAAATCTACTCATGATCAAATCAAAATCCAATAAGTCTTGCAAATCAAACACAAGTGCTCATGTACATAATTCCAAACATACTCACTACCACATGAATAATACTCAAAGATATATCAATGAATCCACAATTAAGCTCAAATCAAAGAATAAGGGATCATAGGAATAAGGAATCCAAAGGATCATCAAATCACAATCATCAATAGACAATAAGCTCAAAAAGATCAAGAGAATCATAGCATCAATAAAATCATCAACAATCCAAAACATCAAAATCATCAAATCATCAAGTTCACAATCATCACAATAAAGAGTACAATCACCAAAAAGATAAGCATCTAAAAACTAAAGAGAGGGAATGAGGAATAGGGAATAGCCACTAGTAGTCGGACGGCGGTGGAGGAGGGTAGCTCGCCCGAAGTTCCATGAGCTCATCTGCTGTAGGAGGGCATACATGTCATTTTGAGTCTTCGGTGACTCCTCCCGCATCCTCCTAGTCTCTTCATTGAATCTACGAGACTCCTCCATCATCCGGTACATCTCGTCTGGCGGAGTCGGGCTCTCAATATGCATCCTCTCGACTATCCGCCCACATCTCGCTCCGTCAAAACCCATGGTCTCCGAGACGAACTCCCCGCCTCATACTCTCTACTCCTCATCTCGTCTTGCCGGTACATGTTGATCTCTCGGCTGGTAATCCTCATCCATACGGACAGGCGGTTCCTCCTGCTCCGGCTCCTCATCATCCTCGTCCTCGGAATCATCATCTCCTATCTCTATCTGCTCCTCTGCAGCCTCCCTCACCCCGATCATCATTTGAACCCGATTGCTGACCCCATCGTCATCATCATCCTCATCTCGGAGAACATCCCCGTGCTCTCTCGTATAGGCATCTATCGCCTCGGTGGACGCTTTGTGACTACATACGCAGATTGATGGTCACAAAGGCTCGAGAACCGAAAATCGCTGCCAACCTCTTATTAGGAAGAGGGAATCGCCACCATGATGCTGCTGGAGACACCACGCCCTACCGATGCGGTCAAGCGTCCTCATGCGCCGCATGGTATCAAGGGTAAGATCGGGGCCCTCCACCGCTCCGAGGTTGTGCGTAGGGATCCCGAGATGCTCGGCCTATCAAGGTAATCATGCCACCAAAGTTAATCTTCTTGAACTTCGTGCTCGTGGCTCTCTCGAATAGGTAGCAGAGGCACGCAGCCGCGTTGAATCTAACTCCATGGAGAAAGAACCATATGACGTACAACTCCTCGGAAACCACGGCTGCTCCTCCGATCTCGAGAAAATAGTGCTCGCGAGGATCATCTCCAAGTATCGGATGACCGGGTTCCGGATGTGCGTGCTCTTCGACTTCCCCAGAACAAAATCAGGTTGATTCGGAGCCCCAGAATCTGAAATCCTTCTCCAAAACTTTTTAGCATTGTACTCTTTCCTTATGTTCAACAGTGATCGGTGCAGGTCCTGTAGGTGCTCCAATAATTTCGTTGACCTCGCCCAAAGTCAACGAATACTCGTGTCCCATGAGCTCAAAAGTAATACCCTCGGGAATTTGGCCCTCTGGCCTTATCCACTTTGACTATGCAAAGGAACTCCAAAGTAAGTCCAATATATGTCCTAGGCCTCTTCGCCAAGAAGCCCCCATCCCAACTTGCTCAAATAGACGAGGAATATCCTCCTCGATCCCCATGGATATCATGCAATCGTGATCAACGAGTCTGGTCTTGACCACCCGGTTATAGAGCTCGGAGTAGAGATCAATATATGTCCTCCATTGATGATCATCCCACTGAATTCCGAGCTCGGCCGGGCATCCCGTGTGCAAATCGGATGACATCTTCTCTCTCGCGGATCTCCACCTCAGAGAGGTTGTTTCCATCGCCCTCTAAACATTGTTCTGCAAAACATTCCCAAGAGCAAAAATCAATTTCCAAGAATACAATACGAGCTCAAATAGTATCATCTAACCATGAACGAGTCAACAAGCAAGAACATCTCAAATCAACAAAATCCCTAGTGACTAGCAACTAATCCTCAACAATGGGTCAAAGAGTCAATCATGCAAATACAATCCAATAGAAGTGTTTAAATAATCCCCAAAAATATGTATACTTAACTACATGGCCTCAACAATTAATTCGCAAGTAAGCTCAAAAATAATCATGCAATTAATGCTCAATAAAATCCCAAAAGTCATAGGACAATTAGCAAGTAATTCAACACATAGCATCATCAAAATTGCACTACCATCATCAATACTCAACTCACTTTGACCAAATTACCAAAAACAATAACACTAGGAATTCCCAACTTTGCCAAAAATTCATTTTCTAGCCAAATTCCACACATGAACGAGCAAGATATCATATACAACCTAAGCATGCTCCTAAACTCATCAAATAATTCAAACAATCTCCTCAAAGGCTTCAATTCATCACAAATCAATAATGCATAAAAATGCTCAACAAAATGCCCAATTGAGAATTTCAATTCAAAGAATTCTAGCATAAATCTTAGCACCCATGCAAAGAATCACATCCCATACTAAATTGAAAGCCAAAGGAAGATGAGTTACATACCTTGTGTGTGAATTAGACCGAAAACGGATTTGGAAGACACCCAAGTAATCTCAACCAAAAATCCCCAAAATTAATTCCAAAAACCCTCAAAATCCTATCTTTATTCAAATGCAATGATAATGTGGTGCAATGGTGATGATTAATCCGTGAAAATGATGCAAAGTCGACGGAAATAGGGTGGGAGGACGAAGGGGAAACGGCGCTGGTGAGAAACCCTCGAGTTGGGGTTCTCGCAACTGATTCTGCGATATTTAAACAAAAACACCAGCCTCGAGTCAAGGTCGGGCCTCGACTCGAGGGATCCCTAAAATTAACATGCCTCGACTCGAGGTCTCACGCACGACTCGAGGCTCGCGACAAAATGTCCCCCTCGACTTGAGGTACCACCTCGACTCGAGGAAAATGCAAAAATTTGAATTTTGGCTAAGTGCGACTCCTCGACCCGGGGCCATGCAATCTCGACTCGGGTCGAGTCCAGGATTTTGACGATTCCGGCCCGACCCGACCTCCGAAACTCCTAAAAATGACCTTTACTCCCCTAACGAACCCAAATATGCATGAAATTACCATTTTGGTCCCTCGATTTAAGCCCGATCGCTCATTCGATCGAGGAGACCGGGTTCTCTTCCTTTTTGCTCATTTTCACCAACTTTTAAGCTCTCCTTTCCTTCTCGATTCCTCGATTCCCTTGCAATTACGATCCTTTTCACTCCTCGTAGTGAGTATACCTACACACGGCCATAACAAATCATCAAAATAATCATCACTAAGAGATGCATTTCTACCCTAAATGACACACACCCCCAAACTTGAATGAAGACATGCATTCAAGTTTGGCTCAAAATACATGCAACTCATAATGATATCAACAATTAAGCTCAAATCCTAGAACTAGCAATTAAGTAGCAAGCCAAATCCTCCAAAAATCAAACAAAACACTAAACCACCAAAAGAACACAAGAAAAGAAATAAGAAGGATGGGTTGCCTCCCATCAAGCGCTATTTTTATTGTCCTTTGCCGGACTTATTTGTTCACGTCCAACATCCTTCATCGGAATGGCCAAGGGTAGCGATCCTCCTTCCCATTATATCTCGATCGTTGTGCTTCAAAATCTAGGAGGTTCACCGAATAGATAGGACAACCACATATAGATATGCAAAGTGTCCATGGTTGTCCCCTTTTTCTCTTGCCATCCTCCTCTTCCATTCTTTTTCTTCAAGGATGCCCAAGCGTTTCTTTAATTATTCCCTATAGTCAAAATTCACAAGAGGCATAATCAAATCATTAGAAGCATCATTATCAATAAAATCACAAATTGAAGAGTTAGAGGGTATAGAAATGCTCATTTCAATCTTCAATGCCTCCTTAGGTGCTTCTAGATTTTCTTTCTCATTATAGCTCATGTCCATTAATGGACACTCCTCTTCCTCACTTTTGACAAGGAAGTCTTCTACTTTTACCTCTTTGCTTGGACCCTTTTTTACATCATTTCTTTCACTTTCTTCCTCCCCTTCTTCTTCTTGACTCTCCATGATAGTCATGTTTTTTACTTGGCGTAGGAAATCTTTGAGTTGACTCTTGATAAACATCAAATGCACTCCGGTGATCTCCATGTTCCCCTCTATCCATGAATTGATCTTTTCTTTGGTCTCATACATTTCTTCATACAAGGGAAGCATTTGATCACATCTAGCATCATCTTCCTCAAATTTTTCCAACAAAATCCAAGCATCTCTTGCAATATAGCTCTCATATCATGGAGTCCCCATTCTTCAAATTGAGGAGAAGCTTGTGGCATTAAATGATCAAACTCATGGCTTCTCCTATCATCATAGTATTCACCTCTCGATGCTCCTTGACACTCAAATCCAAGACATGGATCAAATATTTGATCACAAGGCTCATACTATGGAAACATCTCTTGAGGTTGGGGAGGAATTTCTTCATATCTCCAATCTTCATAATTGATGGAACTTATTGCAAATGAGAAGTATCTTCATAGTTCCTCCAATTATTGCATCCAAAATCTTCAAAATGTGGAGAATACACCATGCTCTCTTGATAATGATATTGATTCCATGCATATGAGTTGTATCCTTCCATCTAGACAAGATAACAAAGTATCAAATCTCAACAAGAATAACAACACAAACACAAACACAAAGGCAACTAATAGCCACTTCAAACAATTCCTAGGTCTCACTTAAGGCGGAAAAAGTAATTCCCTAAGAATCGCGCCATTTGATTGGAGTGTATAGGGCAAGAGCTTTTAAGACCAATCGCAAAATATCGAACCCAAGGGAGAAAGTATGCAAACGAAATTCAAGGATAAGAGTTCTAAATGGCTAAAGTTGCAACAAGATATAGGACTAAAATCTCTCTAAGAATGCAAGAAATTAAATGGCAAGATTATGCAAACAATATATCAAACACCTAGAATGCAAGATCAAATACACTAAAATCAATGGGGGATTTGGGTGCAAGGGATAATCTCCATCAAGGAATCTATGATTAACAAGCTATGATTGTATCCAAGTGCAAATCAATCATATTAGAAAGCATAAACCATCATGAAATTAATCACTCCATTAATATCACAATGCCTAATGTTAGTATCCTTAGTTCTTCCCATCTCTCAATGTACAAGTCCCCAATTCATACAATCATGCAAAATTGAAACCCGATTAACACCTAATCACGTTAGCTCAACTCTCGCCTATTGCTAGGGTGATCAACCATTAATCAAAAGAGACAATTTTTCATGAAGCACAATTAAGAATCACAATTAGGAAGCAAGCTAATTCAATTGATCACAATTATCAACAATCATAGCATGAGGCAATCACTTCATCCCTAATTTCAATTATCCCAAGCACAAAGCTATTAGCCCATGGTGCTACAAGCAAAAGCCATGGGTAAAAAATCTAAGAAAGCAATTAACAATCTAATCAATACAAGCAATGAATTAAAGAGAGCAAAGGGTAAGAACATCACCAATTGAACTTCAATAGATAAAAATAGGAATGATTAATCTTCTACAATGCTTGAATTCAACTCCTCTACTCCCAAATCACAGCTGGAATCTTCAATTACAATCAATCAAAATGCTAATCTAGTGGACTAAATGTAGAATCTAATCTAATTCTAATAATCTATGGCAATTACAATGGAAATCAAGCTACAAAGTGCAAAATTCGCCTAAGGAACCTCCCCGAAAACCGCTCTAAATTGCTAGAATCAAGTTATGCTCTGTTTTGGCTTCAAATGGCTTTAAAACTGCAATTTTCAATTTTGGGCACTCCTCGACTCGAGCTTCAAGCCCTCGAGTCGAGGCCTAAGAGTCGCTAACACGTTTCTTCAAAATATCTCCGCCTCGAGTCGAGGCTCAGCCTCGACTCGAGGAATCGCCATTTTTCCATTCCTCGACTCGAGGCTCCTCCCTCGAGTCGAGATTCCTGCAATTTTGAAATTCTTTCCTCCGGCTGACCCTCGAGTCGAGGTCTGTGCTCTCTCGACTCCGTGCTCGAGACCAGGCAATTTTATCGAGAAGGGTTTTGGGCCCGACCCCCGTTTTCGTCCCGTATGTTCGTCTCTTCATTCTACGAATAACGGTACTCTCGGTTTGACAACATTCCACCGATTTACCCGCAAAACGGATGAAAACCTTAAAATCTCACAAAGTAATACTTTTAAGGCAAAAGAGTGATACTTTTCACATTTATGCACAAAAATCACACTTTAGCTCACTTTTTGCACTAAAATAGGCCTTAAAAACATGTATCAATTCGCTCCAATCAACCACCGCTTGCCATTGACTAGAATCGATTTTGATCTTTTAAAATGAAATTTTCTGTCTCTACTTGTTTATAAGCAGCCAAGGACATCTTTAAATCTTTTAATAATCCTTGAATAACAGCTTTGATCATTATCTCAAATGCATTTATAAGAGTCATTATCAAGAAGAGTAATAATCTACCTCTTTGGCCATAAGATGCATTTCATCATCTGCTCCAAAATCGATGAGGATGATGAAGATGATGATTTTCTTGATTCCTTTTCTTTGGCCGTAAGAGCCCTTTGATCTCGCAAATCTCCTGTCTATCTTTTTCTTTTGTCTTCCCTTTCCTTAGGAGTCACCGAGGACAATCATAGTCGAAGTGTCCTCGGCTTGTTACAATTGTAGCAAGTGTCACTCCTATCTCGATTTAGGCTAGTAGGATTTCTTTTAGCAGGAGATCTCGAACCTCCTTGTCTCGGCTCCTATTCTTGTCATCATCTGCTGAGTCATCTTCCTTTCTTCTTGACTTGGATCTAGATCTCGTCCTTACTGCAAAACCTCAATTTGTTACGCTTATATTTCATTCTTAATCATTATACCTTTTGGTGAGCAATGCCATATGCTCCTTCAGGAGATAGATCGGCTCCTGATTCAACTGTCATCTTGTCTTCTTTGTTGACAAAGGCAACAGATTTGGATGAAGTGCTTGACTCCATCTCATCTTCCTCATCTTCTATTTGAATGTCATACTCTAAAGCTTTAAGATGATAAAATAAGGTATGATGACTAATAGAAGATAAATTTTGGGTTGCTTTAAGGATATTAGACTTTTCTCTCCATCTCTTGGTCAAAGATCTCGGTATCTTATTATTGATGTCTTTTTCGAATAGCTCTTTCCTAGATCACCGCTTTGTTGAGAAGATTTGTTAATCTCACATCTAGCCGATCCACTGCTTTCATTCTCCTTCATCTTGAAGGTATCAAAGGCATGTAATACAGATCGCAGCCTTATTCTCTTTTACTTGGTCGATCCTTCACAAACATTTGCAAGTGTCGCCACATTTCCTTAGATGATTTGCATCTTTTGACTTTTTCAATCCAGTCTTTACTTAGAGTTTCAATGATTTCACCCTAGCTACCCGATCTAGGTTGTGAATTTTCCTCTCATCACTTGTCAGCTTCCGAGCTCTTTTTCTCTTGTCTCGCCTCTTGATTCAAATTGATTCGGTGCCATTGCCGGTGCCTCCATGATAAAATTTAATAGGTCCTTCTTCAAGAACCTCCTCCATCCTATCATGGATTGCCTTGAGATGATTTTTCATCCTCGAATTTCCAAAGAGTCATATTCTTCAATTGAAAATTCGGGTAGACTCATGGATTTCTTGTTCTTGCTAGATGACATGATGAGATAAGATAACAACAACTTACACGATTGATTAGTAGCAGAGTTAGTGAAATAAAGAAGATTAAGAGAATCAAGAACAAATTTTAGAATCTTGGTTAAGACCTAAAATCAATATCGTAACAGCCTTAACACCGCTCCGATACCACTTGTTGGTCCCGTTTAGTTGAGTAGATTAGACAAAACTTGATCTAGCCTTCTAAGAAAAATCTAGAAGGGGGAGGGGGTTGAATAGATTTTTAGATTTTTACAAATCTTTCAAAATTTATTCAAGACACCGTTAATCACACAAATAAAATCAAGATTAAACTAAACTTAATTAAGATCAAAAGCACACCGATATTTTAGTTCTAACTTCAATTCGAAATTGATCTTTGATTGAAAACCGAAAATTGAAATAAATAGATAAGTAAAGTAAAGCAATAGAGAACACAACGATTTATATTGGTTCGGATTATGAATAATCCTACATCCACTCTCCTTCTCCAACTTGAGGAAGGGACTCTACTCACCACTTACTTACTTGCTTTCAATCCAATTTATACCTTTACAATATGTGAAGATCTTCAAATCTTCAATCTCCTAAATTCTTCTCTAGAATCTAACTATTACAGTTGAATATTGAAATTTGAAGTTTACAAGAAAAGTGTTCTATAAACACTTAGAAATATTTGAAAACTCTTTTGGAAAACTTGTGAATTAATTGTGAAGATAGAAATCAATAGTGAATAGTGTGTAAATCATGTTGTTTCAAAAGTATTTTTAAAAAGTGAAAACCTAGACCTATTTATAAGTCTGAAAAGACAGCTTAGTTTGTTAGTCGGTTCTAACAAACTGAAAACTGTTTCAACAAACTTAATCTTCAAAACCGCTCTACTCCTCACCTGATTTCTCCTACTCGTCCGCAATCGACTTGGTGAAGACTCGCCTTTCTTAATTTACTCAGCTTATCTTGACCTCGTGCGAGCTCTTCATAATCGTCTCCTACAGATGACTAGGTTTGAGCTTGTCTCTAGATGACTTGCAACTACTAGTCTTCACTGACTTGCTCACTCCTCGACTCCGGTCCGATCACCTTAGTACCAGACTTTGATCTTAGCCGTTCTTCATAGTTGTCTCCGCTTCATCTAGGTTGACCTTTTAACTCATCAAAACCTTTCTTGATCTAACATGTTATGCAAGATTAAGTGAACTAACTTGTGAAAGAAGAACTTTGAGGTTCATTTTAAAAGGTCGAGTTATCAAAAGAGAATGTTATCTTGCTTATAAATGACTTAAAAACCATATAATAAAATCGTTATAGTTGTTTTTTCATTGCAATTATTTTATTTTGATAAATGTGATTCTATGTTAAATAACATAGATGGAACTTATTCTTTTCATTACCCACTTTGATGATTTTTCACACTTTAGAGATGTTTGTTTTATTTCACACAAGTCTAAGACATTGGATTGTTTTAGACATTACCTAAAAGGTTTTATGAATAAAAAGACACAACTTTGAAGGTTATAAGAACCTTTAGGGTAGTGAATTTTTGTCTAAATAGTTCAATTAACGTGGTGTAATGAAAAAGACATAATCCAACGATTATTAAAAACTTTGCACATCATTGAACAATGGTGGAGCTAACTAGAGTTTTGAACGTTGGTTGGATGTGACGAGATCCATGTAGACATAAGTTAATTTAACCATCTCTATTGGGGAGAGATGGGTAGTTATTAGTTGTTGATGGTTGTTTTGTAATGACTATTCATAGTTGATTACTTTAATCATATTTTTATCTACAAGATAGGTGAAATACCTAATCGCATCCTTAGAACTAAGGATCAGCGGCTCACATACATGATTCTACGAGTCAAGATGAAAAATTAGGTCCAAGTGATTAATTGTACCTTCATTAGGTATGTTGTTAAACCTAAGGGATACATGTTGATCGTTGATCAAATGAGTTGAAGTGTACTTGAGATAGAAACACATAAAATCTAAATCATATTTTTGAGATTGGAGTAATCACTCTCATCGATCCAAGTGGGAGTGATTTATCGATAAATTATTCTCTCGATAGATTTTTACCCTCTAAAGATCAGATGGATGTTGATGAGAGTAATTGTCTAGAGAATATATGCTTGAGTGACATTATGCTATCCGTAAAAATATGATAAGTCTTTAGTGAATGAGGAAGAACCTACAAACGCTCGATAGGTTCCATCTCAGTCACAAGAGACCAATGAAAGAAAGCAATGTAAGACAAACTTGAGTCGTTGAAGTCAAACAAGTTTGGAAACTTGTAGACTGTTAGACCAAGAAGAGTTTTGATGAGTTAAAAGGAACAATTCGTAAGAGTAGACAACGTTGATAAACACTTAAGACCGAAGTTGATGCTAAGTCGATCGGACTAGGTCGAGATCCGATTAAGTTAGCCGGAGATCGAGTTTACAGGTCATCTGGAGACAAGCTCAAATCTAACCATCTGCAGAGACGATCATGAAGAGCTCAGACAAGGTCAAGACAAGCTGAGTAGAATAAGAAAGGCAAGTCTTCACCAAGTCACCGCAGACGAGTAGGAAGAATCACCGAGGTCAAGAGTAGTTTTCAAGAATAGGTTTGTTATAGCTTTCTAGTTTGTTAGAACCGACTAACAAACTAAGCTGCCTTTTCAGACTTATAAATAGGTCTAAGTTTTATTTTTCTAGGGACTTATGCAAATTTAATTTTTCACACTACTCACTATTGATTTTACAAAGTATTTATCAAGGAAGTTTTCAATTATTTTCTAAGTGTTTATAGAACACTTCATTTTTCACATCTTCAAAAACACATCTTATTTCTAGAGTTAGATTTCGGAGAGTTGATTAGATTGATTGAAGAGTTGAAGATCGAGTTGTAATCAGAAAGATTGTACAATAAGTAAGTAAGCACTAGTGATGACCTCTTCTTCAAAGTTTGGAGAAGAAGAGTGGATGTAGGATTGTTAAAATCCAACCACTATAAATCCCGTGTTATTTCTTGCTTTCTTTAATTTCTGTTCAAATTACAATATTGTTAATTCAAGATTAAAGTTCGAATCTTAACTAAAATCTGAATATCAGCCTTACTTTTGATCTTGTTAAAAGTTGAGTTCTCAATTATATTCCGCGTGTTTAATCTAATATTTTGAATTGATTTTGAGAGATTCAAAATCTACAAAATCTATTCAAACCCCCTTTCTAGATTTTGTTCTAGAAAGCTAACTCAAGGTTTTATTCAACTCAACATTCCGGGACTAATAAGTGGTATCGGAGCAGTGTTAAGTCGTTACGATATTGATTTTTAGGTC
Source organism: Paraleonurus japonicus (assembly GCA_030762865.1). Taxonomy (NCBI): domain Eukaryota; kingdom Viridiplantae; phylum Streptophyta; class Magnoliopsida; order Lamiales; family Lamiaceae; genus Paraleonurus; species Paraleonurus japonicus. The sequence goes on along the minus strand of CM061057.1, from coordinate 38,068,142 downwards.
TTGAACAAGATTCTGAAATTATCTTGATTTTCTTCATTTTTCTTCTTTTACTAACAGTGCTACTAATTAGCTTGTGGAGTATTTTGTTTCTTTGATTCATCATGTCATCGGGGAACAACAAAAAGTCTAGGAACCTTCCCGAATTCTCTATTGAAGATTATGATTACCGGAAATTTAGGATGGAGAATCACCTAAAAGCCATTCATGATAGGATGAAAGAGGTTCTAGAAGAGGGACCTATAAAATTCTATCATGGAGGAACCAAAGATCGGAGTTGAGTCTTTGAATCCGAGTGACTGCATAAGAAAAGAAGAGCTCGAGTTAACAAATGATGAAAGAAAGGTCCATAATCTTGATCAAGTAGCTCGAACCGAGATCATTGAGACTCTAAGTAAGGATTGGATTGAAAAGGTTAAAAGATGCAAGACTGCCAAAGAAATGTGGGAGACTCTTGCTGGAATTTGTGAAGGATTCGAACGTGTCAAAGAAAACAAGCTTCATCTGTTTCTACATGCTTTTGACACATTCAAAATGAAGGATGGTGAGATCGTAGATCAACTGGATGTGAGATTGACTAATCTTGTAAACAAAGCGGCCGATTTGGGTAAGACTTACACCGAGAAAGAAATTAACAACAAGATACTCAGATCTTTGAGCAAAAGATGGAGAGAGAAAGCCAATATTCTCAAGGCAACACAAAATTTGTCATCAATATCACATCACACTCTCTTCTCTCATCTTAAAGCACTGGAGTATGACATTCACATTGAAGATGAAGAAGATGAGGCAGAGTCATCTACATCCGGAAAAATCAGTAGCATTTGTTCATCGTGATGAATCAAAAGATTTCTAAAGCATCCGATTTGTCTCAGAAAGAAGAAATGACTCTTTTGTTGAAATGGTATGAAAGATCAAGATGAAGTACGTAAGAAACAAAAGAGACAGATTAGATCGAAGGAACTATAGATCGACAGGATGAAAAGAATTCGTATAATGATAAAAAGAAGGATCGGTCAAGAAGTCATAGGTCACCTATCGACGAGGAGATAGTAGCCCAAAACAGACAGAGGAGATATATGCTATACTTGCAGCAAACCTGGTCACTACGGCTATGATTGTCCTCAACTTACTCCCAGAGAGAGAGAAGAAAAGAGGAAGAAAAGAGATAGAAGGTATGCCGACCAGAGAGCTCTACTAGCCGAGAAAGAAGAAGCTCGTGAGTCATCATCATCCTCATCTTCATCTGATTTTGGGTCGATGATGACATATGTCTAATGGCTAAAGAGGTACATTACTATTCATCATCGGATAATGACTGTGACATCTTATCTCAAACGATCCTAGTCTTATTGATAAAGTTGAAAGATTTGGAGATTGCTCTATCTCGCTTATAAACAGATAGAGACCTGAAAATCTTAATTTAAAGGATCAAATTTCCGATCTAACTAAGGTTAATCAGACTAAGGAAAGTGAGTAGAATAAGAAAGGCAAGTCTTCACCAAGTCACCGCAGCATTTGAGTAGGAAGAATCACTGAGGTCAAGAGTAGTTTTCAAGAATAGGTTTGTTAAGCGGTTTCTAGTTTGTTAGAACCGACTAACAAACTAACCTGTCTTTTTCAGACTTATAAATAGGTCTAAGTTTTATTTTTCTAGGGACTTATGCAAATTTGATTTTTCACACTACTCACTATTGATTTTACAAAGTATTTGTCAATGAAGTTTTCAAATATTTTCTAAGTGTTTATAGAACACTTCATTTTTCACATCTTCAAAAACACATCTTATTTCTAGAGTTAGATTTCAGATAGTTGATTAGATTGATTGAAGAGTTGAAGATCGAGTTGTAATTTGTAAAGATTGTACGGTAAGTAAGTAAGCAGCTAGTGAAGACCATTCTTCAAAGTTTGGAGAAGGAGAGTGGATGTAGGATTGTTAAAATCCGAACCACTATAAATCCCGTGTTATTTCTTGCTTTCTTTAATTTCTCGTTCAAATTACAATATTGTTAATTCAAGATTAAAGTTCAGAATCTTAACTAAAATCAATATCACCTTGCTTTTGATCTTGTTAAAAGTTGAGTTCTCAATTATATTTATTTGTGTTTAATCGATATTTTGAATTGATTTTGAGTGATTCAAAATCTACAAAATCTATTCAAACCCCCTTTCTAGATTTTGTTCTAGAAAGCTAACTCAAGGTTTTATTCAACTCAACATTCCGGGACCAACATAGACTTTTCAGCTAATGAATTCTCAAGATTAAATTGAGACCGATGACTCTATTGTGAGGTACGTAATAAGGTTCACGTGATGAAAAATGTATACTCTATTTGTAATATTTACCTCAATTTATTCTAGTTAATATATCAAGTTTAAATTTAGAATTACTTCAAATTGGATGTTGAAAACTAGTTTTTCCAATGGGGAATTGAAAGAAGAAATCTACATGTAACATGTTGGATTCAATCTTCTACGAGGATAATGTTTGTAAATTGAAAATTTGATTTGCGAACTTAAATAATCCTCAAGACAATGTAACTTGAGATTTCATTTAATGACTATCTCATATAACTTTGTTGTGACAGACAAAGATCATTGAACTTAGTAAACAATCCAATACAGCTTTTGTAATTCTAATATTGTTTTGTTGTTATATTATTAATGGAATAATAGCAATGAGTATGTTTTTATGGAAAAATTCATAAAGATTGTTTGAAGAAGTTACTTGGGGTAGTCTCAAGAGGCTTACGCAAAGAGACTTATTAAACAATTGAGAATAGGTGTATGAAAACCTATTGATACTCATGTTGTGAAAGACGAGTCATTGTACTATGATGAATGTCTGAAAACTCAAAGATGGGATGTCGATAATATCATATAAAAATGCAATTGGAAGTCTAATATATGCTAAGTTGTGCACACATTGAGACAATATTTGAGCTATTAGTTTTTGTTAGCGTATATCAATTAATTCGAGAAAAACACTAAAAGAAAGTGTTTGAGATTTTGAGATATTTGAGTGGTATTGCGATTATTATCTCAAGGAGATAATTTAAAATTTAAATGTTAAAATTATACAGATCCAATCTGGAATAGTGATTTAGATTAATGTAAATCAAATTCCAGCTTATGTCATCTTGCTTGAAAATTGAGGCAATCTAATGACATAGTATGAGGCAGATCTCGTATAGCACTGTTCATATAGAAGTAAAACTTGTGGCATGTGCATCTCAGTCCAAGAAGTAGTTTGGTTTAGAGATTTCTTGAAACTTTTGGGAATAGTAAGCTCTTTAAATGAAGTTGTAGTGATTTATTTTGGAATCAAACACTCCAGTGGGAGCTATAGTGATTCATTGTGGAATCAAATACTCTAGTGGGTCTTGTAGCGATTCATTATGAAATCAAATACTCCAGTGAGAGATGTTATGCTACAATTCATTGTGGAATAAAACACTTTAGTGGGAGTTGCTACTATTTAGCGATAGTCAAAGCAATCAAGCTTACACTAGATATTCCAAGTATCAAGAAAACCAAATACTCTAAAAGTTCTTTGTAGAGATATTACAAAGAAGGAAAATGTAATTCTTAAAATACATTTTACTAATTAATGTTAGCAAATCATCTCACAAACTTATTCCTATAGATGTTTTGGACATCTAAGATTAAAGTTTATATGAATTTGGACATGGTATAAGTATATGTTAATGTTGCTTATAATTTATGTGATGTTTCACATAATAATGTGTCAACAAGTAAAGATTGGCTCTCTCATACGAGCGATCACATCCGACATCGCAGTATGTGTAGAGATGAGATTATTTTGAAATAATCGCAATAGATTTTAACACAAATTTATTTGACTTGTTCAAAAGCTAAATCAATTGATTCCCTAGACAATAGTGGGAGGAAATCCAAGTTAAGTGTCGAGAATACACTTAAACTATGATTTATACGATGTCGGATGAGAGAATGACTCAAAAACACATGCTTCCATTCGGGAAGTTCAAAACATCGTAACATGTGTTTCATACCACATGTGCTAAGTTGACCATAAGGAAATGAGAAAGATATCTCTATTTTCTCATTGTATGAGGCCTTGAGGTTTAAATGAACCTCTTAGAGTACCCTTAAGACTTTCTCGCTATATTTCTAAGTCTCCACTTTAGTGTTGCTACTTTAGCATGTTACCAATAGCTAAAATAATTCGGCAATGCGGTACATGTCCAGAAAGCAGATATAGTGGGAGTCTGTAGATATTTTTGTGAAAGGAAGGATATCTTTATTAACACAATCTATTGTGATTCATTGACCGGTCAATCGAGTTGAGAACTTGATTATGAATACATAGATTTGAAAAAAATGTTGAATATGCTCTAATAATTTCAAGGGATTGAAAGAGATATGTCAACTTGTGTTAATTGAAAGAATTCGGGGTATAACGAGTTTTGAATTCTTCATATAAAACTGGTTGAGTTGTTATATATCCTTAACAAGTGTATAGCACAAAAACTCATATTCTCGAGGGTCACACGATTTATTTGCCCATATGAAAAATTTATTTTGTGATTGTATAAAGAAGTGAAGTATATGAGTATAAGACTCAAACTTCATGTGTGAGTGGGAGATGAAAATAAATAAATAATTGAATATTATTTATTTAAATAATCCACACATGAAAGTGGATATGGATGATCGAAGTTAGTGAAATAACTTCCATATCCTATTTAAGAAAAATACATGCGTATTTTTCAGGACAGACAATGCACTAATCTCCGAGATTCTTCTCTCTCCCCGAATATATGTTCAATCCTTCTATGTACGCAACACAAATACACAATCTCAAAAGACACTTAAATTGTGAATATTGAAAGCAATTCATAGAAATAACGTGATTACGTTTCCGACTCGAGGATCACAGTAGGTACGCGAGAATTCAACCGGCTCGATCTATTCCGCCGCATTAAAGGTTAGTGAATACGACCACTTAATTCCAACAGTTTGGCAAAGTCTTGTGTAAATTAGTTTTACAGGTACAATATCCGTGAAATGGATCCAATTGACCCAATTAAAAATTCGGGGATCTTGTTTAATAAGGTATATATGAAAAAGCGATTAATTCTAGTTGTAATTGATGCCTTAACCCGAAATTTTCTATGATATTCTACACTAGTATATTGGATCATACCAGCGACAATTGATGTCTTGGCTCAAATTTAGCGTTTGAAGCATACTCGGTGCGATCATACTCGCACTAGTACATTGGGTCTTATCAATTTTGAAACTAAATGTGTTGGCCGAGAGTAGTACTAAGATAGGTATTCATTGGGAAGTCCTCGTGTTTTCTCTTCATTTTCTTAACTAGATGATTTGACCATAATGACATAACATATATTGTACTTAAAATTTGGTATATCGTACGAACCGAATTTTTGGTATATATCGAAATTTACCGAAATATTGTATACTATTTACAACCCGAAATACCGTATACCATTTTCATACCAAAAATATATGTATGTAATTTGTTTTTATCAAATATGAATAACTGTCTATCTAACACAACAAAATACAAACCAAATAAAAACATTGTATCTTAAAAGTTATACAATCTAAAGCACAAACTAAGGATATTGAACATTATACAATCCAGTACAACTCCAATATCATTTACCTTAATAACTCTCAACAAATACTAAAATTCAAAGATAAAAATACAACTCATTTCGAACTACAACATTTTAAAAACCTACACAAGATAAAAAACCTACACAATTAAAAAACCTATATAATCTTACTTTTTAAGTTGAGGATTGAATGAGATCAGTTTGAGAAAAATCTTGAATGACATTTGTAGTTGTAAAAATGATACATTTCATATTAGATTAACAAATAAAAATAATTTAAACTTAAATTAATTAAACATAAAAAAATTTGTACCCTTTTCAATTTCTTTAATTTCCTTGTATCACGGGCATCATCGGTTGGATCATTATAAAAGCTCATTTCTTACGCTTTTAGCCATCATTTGTGCGCACTCAATGCTTCTACCAGTTTAGAACTCAAACTACTCCTAAAAAAATCCACAACTTTTTTGCTCAAACTAAAAGTGGACTCGCTAGGAACAGTTGAACTTGTAAGTGCAAAAATATCTTTGACAATAATTGAAAGAATTAAGTACCTAGTTTCACTTCCCTTCCACCATTTCAAAAGATTGAAAGATTGATTAGATAGTTTTTCAATGTCATCGGCTAGATACTAATCAACTTTATTAGATATCTCTTGAAGTTCTCGCTTCATTTTGTGCTTCCACATCATCAAACAATTCATCACAAAGACCACCAACACAACCGCTACTACCATCTCAAATATCACACTCCATTTGCATAGTTTGTTTCTCAACAATCAAGATATTATTTATTCCCTTATACTTGGTCCACAAAGTTACCAAGTTTTTTTCTTTTTTCGATGTCTTGAATCTTTCAAGAAGTACCTCCCAATTTTTTTATGCTAACTTTGATAATCTGAAGCTTGTTTCTAAGGTCCAAAACATTGACAATAAAAATCAAAGGATTCCCTCAATACTTATCAAATTTAAGCTTCATTACACTTGCAATCTTTTTAAGAGTTGAATCGAATCATCATTGTATTTTTTCTCAATCTCAATTTGTAATGCAACCATTAATTGATAAATCAATTGAGAAGTAGTGATGCACTTAGCTCTAAGGTGGCACATCATAGAACTTCTTCAAAAAGTGTTCAAAGATTTGCATTCTCCCAATCCTCATCGCTTGGAGGCCCTACCCTTTTCATTTCTTTCACGAAAATAATTCATAAAGGGCAAGCATTCTTCAGACCTCCTATCAAACACTTTCCTATACTTCAATGCAACTTCAAATAATTTATAAATTACAATTCACCTAATCTTGACAACCATAGGCACAGTTGATGTGCTAGCAAGCTTGGCTAGCACAACAAACTCCCTAAATTTATTCAATCTTGAATGAAAGAATGAATAAAATTTATTGTATTCCTTATGGATTTAATCAATGTATCAAGTTCTTTCAAACCATTGTTAAGTATATGACATGTTGCACATCTCAAATGCATGTATTTCCCTTCAAACAACAATATATTTTCACTTCTCATTCTCTTTTTCAAGTAATCAATAGTAGTATCACTAGAAGAAACATTATCTATTATTATTGAAAAACTTTTTCTATCTCGCACTCTCTCAAACAAAAATCAACCATCTTGTCAACTTCTTCCCCAACATGACTAGTGATGTTTGTGAAGTTAATGATCTTTTATGCAATTTTCAATCATGATTGCGGTAATCGGACAAGCGATTTTAAGACAATCAAGTATATCGAACCCAAGGGAAAAAGTATGCAATGAGGCCCTAGGAATACAAGTTCTCTATGACTATTGTTGCAATGCGGTTTTGGCTCTAAAACTACAATACAAATGCAAAAATTAAAATCTAACAACTAGGCAAGCAATTTATCAAACACCTTGAATGCTAGAACAAGTAACTAAAATCAATGGGGATTGGGGTGCTAGGGATAATATCCATCAAGGAATCAATGATCAACAAGCTATGATTGAATCAAATTGCAAATCAACTAAGATAGAAAGCATAAAACCATCATGCAATTAAGCTTCCATTAATCACACAATGCCTAATGTGAGTATCCTTAGTGCAACTAATCTCTCAATTAAGAAGCACCCAATTCATACATTCATACACAATTATAACCCGATTAATCCCGGATCACGTTAGCTCAACTCTCGCCTATTGCTAGTGTTAGGATGTATACTATAAGCCTAGCTTTTGTATGAACATCTTTTGAGTATGGATATCCTTTTAATATGAGATTCATTATGATCAAAATACTTATTGTTTATGATTGTTATATATATCATTATTTTTTCCAGATTAATCTATCTTGTAGATAACATGGTGTGTGGTGTCACACAGAAGATCATGCTATCAGTTCCTTATAGATTATAAATAATAGCTCACAACCAAGATGGATTTGGACAAACCATTAGAACGGTTGTAGTGTAATTTGGTATTAGTCTATCTTGACTATAAAGTTACACTAGTATATTTTGTATGTATTCAGGCAGGACCATATGAGGTTGTTCAATTTGTACTGACTATATAAAAGAACAAGACCTCTATTGTTATGGATGTACGTCTTCTTAATCCCTATATAATAATGGGCACGTGTACTCGGTGTATGTTTCTTTGATTTGCCAATGGGTGAGATTTATTAAATCAATAGGCTTGGTTGTTGGTCCCTGAATGTTGAGTGATTAAAAACTTGAGATAGCCTTCTAGAACAAAATCTAGAAAGGGGGTTTGAATAGATTTTGTAGATTTTTTTAAATCTTTTCAAAAACAATTCAAAGTATCGATTAAGCACGGACAACAATTTTAAACTCAACTTTTAACAAGATCAAAAGCAATGCCGATATTCGATTTTAGCTAAGATTCTGAAATTTAATCTTGAATAACAAATTGTAACTTGAATGTAAATTAAAAGAAAGCAAAAAGAACACCGGTTTTATAGTGGTTCGGATTATAACAATCCTACATCCACTCTCCTTCTCCAAACTTGAAGAAGGGTCTCCACTAGCCGCTTACTAACTTACAATCTTTACAACTTACAACTTGATCTTCAATTCTTCAAGAATACTAACTAAACTTCTAAAATCTAAATCTAAGAATGAGATGCATTTTTGAAGATATGAAGTGAAGTGTTGATTGGAGTGTATAGGGTAAGAGTTATTAAGACCAATCAACAAAAATATCGAACCCAAGGGAGAAAGTATGCAAACGAAATTCAAGGATAAGAGTTCTAAATGGCTAAAGTTGCAACAAGCTCTTGAACTAAATCACTACAAATTACAAGAAATTAAATGGCAAGATTATGCAAACAATTAATCAAACACTTAGAATGCAAGATCAAATAGACTAAAATCAATGAGGGAATTGGGTGCAAGGGATAATCTCCATCAAGGAATCCATGATTAACAAGCTATGATTGTATCCAAGTGCAAATCAATCAAATTAGAAGGCATAAACCATCATGAAATTAATCACTCCATTAATATCACAATGCCTAATGTGAGTATCCTTAGTTCTTCCCATCTCTCAATGTAGAAGTCCCCAATTCATACAATCATGCAAAATTGAAACCCGATTAACACCTAATCACGTTAGCTCAACTCTCGCCTATTGCTAGGGTGATCAACCATTAATCAAAAGAGACAATTTTTCATGAAGCACAATTAAGAATCACAATTAGGAAGCAATCTAATTCAATTGATCACAATTATCAACAATCATAGCATGAGGCAATCACTTCATCCCTAATTTCAATTATCCCAAGCACAAAGCTATTAGCCCATGGTGCTACAAGCAAAAACCATGGCTAGAAAATCTAAGAAAGCAATTGAAAATCTAATCTCTACAAGCAATGAATTAAAGAGATCAAAGGGAAAGAACATCACCAATTAAGCTTCAATAGGCAAAAATAAGAATGATTAATCTTGTACAATGCTTCAATTCAACTTCACTTCTTCTCAATTCTCAGCTGCAAACTTCAATTACAATCCACCAATCTACTAATCTAATGAACTAAATGTGGAATCTATCTCAATTCTAACAATCTAGTGCAATTACAAGTAAATTCAAGCTACAAAATGTAAAATTCGCTCAAAGAAACTCCTAGAAACCGCTCTGAACCGCTAGAATCAACTCCTCCTCTGTTTTGGCTTCCAATGACTTAAAAACTGAAATTTTCAGTTTTGGGCACTCCTCGAGTCGAGCTTCGTGCCCTCGAGTCGAGGCCTAAAAGTCGCTAACACGTTTCTTCAAAAATCTCTCCTGCCTCGAGTCGAGGCCTAGCCCTCGAGTCGAGCTCGCTGCAATTTTCATCTCCTCGACTCGAGGCTCCTCCCTCGAGTCGAGCTCGCTGACCTTTTGAAATGGTTTCCTCCGGCATGAACCTCGAGTCGAGGTCAGGCACCCTCGACTCGAACTCGAGATCGGGGAATTTTTATCGAGAAGGGCTCCGGTCCCGACCCCCATTTTCATCCCGTATGTTCGTCTTTTCATTCTAAGAATACCGGTACTCTCGGTTTGGCAAAATTCCACCGATTTACCTGCAAAACGGGCGAAATACATCAAAACCTCTCAAAGTAATACTTTTTAGGCAAAAGAGTGATACTTTTCACATTTAGGCACAAAAATCATACTTTAGCTCACTTTTGCACTAGAAATAGCCCTAAAAACATGTATCAATTCACTCCAATCATACCCCCAAACTTGAATTGTTGCTCGTCCTCGAGCAACGTAGAAACTAAGAACAAAGGAGTGAATTGATTGCAATTATGTCACATGGCACCATAGACGAAAAATAAGACAATCGAACTCATCAATGATCACTTGTATCAATGCAACTATCCACTAGCAATCAAGACAAATCATGCTCAAACAAATGCTCAATCAAATACTCAACACATTGCTCCTTCCATGGAGTGTTTCACTCTTCACTCAAGTGTATCAAGGTTTAAAGCACTCAATCATCAATTCACAAATAAGTACACCATATGCTTGCCACAAGACTTAATCTCAATCAAAATCATTTGTGATCAATCAAGAATCAAAGAGGTCTTTCTTCTAGGTTGTAATGTAGGCTCTTTGGAAAGGTGGGATATTTATGGATAAGAGTGACTAATTAGTAGAGACTTGAATGTAAACTAATCCATACAAATGCACAATCTCTTCACTTTTCATCAAGCAACACTCTTCCTTTTGAACTTCAATAATCAATCCACCATTCACTTGAGCTTCCTCTTTTAAAGCTCAAAAATTGAATCATTTCATTTCATGCACTTTTCTTAACAATTCAATCTTTTCACAACCTTTCTTTTCTTTTATGCTTTGTTCATTACTTTGCTCATCATCTTCCCACACTTAGCAATCAAATCACCATCATAGCCAACATTCAAGCTCAACTAAACATGGGACAAGAAAGGCTCATACAATAGGCTAAATGATTTCAATTTCACTTGGCTTGCCAAAGAATATGGATCATAGGCTCAACATGGCTCACTAAGGAAATCAAATGTATTTGGTAGGAAAGTATTTGGCAAAGTAACCTATCATTCCAAACATGGCCTCTTATCATTTTCAAAACATCACACAAAGATCAATATCCACAAGTCTAGTGACAAGTTCTAGCATACAAATCATGAATGATGCACTCACAAAGGAATCAAATCATCCGTATAAGATGTACGATTATTAGGCACAAAAGCTCACGGGCTTAAATTGAGCAATGAATTAAGAATTTTCAATCACATTCATCTTCACATAATTAATCAAGCAACTAGCATCAAGCTACACATCTACTAATGATCATATCAAAATCCAACTAGTCTTACAACTCAAGCACAAATGCTCATGTACATAACCTCAAGCATACTCACTATATCAAGATGATACTCAAAAATATGTCAATTAATCCACTATTAAGCTCAAGATAAATACATCTAAAATATACAAGGAAACCAAGACACAATTATAGCATCATCATCATTAAGCAATAAGCTCATCCAACCCCAAAATCATAGAAGATCACAAAAGAATTAGAGAAGGGAAGAGAAACACCTCCCCCAAACTTAGACAAATCTAAGTTTGAAAGGAAGTGTGGTACCAATAAGCCTTTAAACTCCATTTTTCTTCAAGCATGCATAGAGCTCCTCAAGTTCCAAGCGAATCTCACAACCTACAAGGATCAAAAGACCCAATTATTCAAAGCAACAAAATAAAACAAACAAACGAAAGCAAGAAAGGATGGGTTGCCTCCCATCAAGCGCTATTTTTATTGTCCTTTGCCGGACGGAACTCTAAGAGTTTACACTTCCCTCTCATCTACAAGAATGTTAGGCACTTCTTTTGGGGTAGAAGGGTCCTTGTGCCTAACCAAAATCTCCTTTGTCAATAGACAACATCCCATTTCGTCTTCCACTAGGAGTTCCTTCTTCTTTGATCTCCTTCACTTTCAACACCTCTTTGAGTCTTTTTACTCCTAGTAGTCTCATCCAATTCGACTCCTCCATACTACTTGGTCTCCAACCACAAAGGTTTCAACCTTCTTCTCAAACGGTTGCTTCCTTTCTTCTAACACCCCCAAACTTGAGCATTGCTCAAGTTTGGTCACTTCCTTCTCACCTTCTTTTTCAAGCTTCATATCACCGAGGTCAAGCAAAGTATCAATTAAGGCTTCCTCCTTCCTAAAATCATCCAAAGAAACACAAGACTTGTTAGCCATCACATTACAAGAAGGAATAAAATGCTCCTTAATTAAAAAATTAGAAGAAAGAGAAGGTAAAGAATCATCCCTATCAATGGAAGGGCATGAATTAATGATCTCTATATAGCCACATTTCTTCTTCTCCATCTTGCTTTGGGCAACTTCTTCCAATGGAGCTCTCGAAAATGTCACCTCTTTTCCATTGTAGCTCAACGTGAGCTCCCTCTCTCAACATCGATAATCGCTTTCCCGTAGCAAGGAAAGGTCGACCAAGTATGATCGGTGCCTCAAGCTCCTCCTTCATGTCAAGAACAATGAAATCAACCGGAAATAGGAACTTGCCAACCCCTACCAATACATCTTCAATGATCCCAAATGGACGAGCAAATGATTGATCCGCCAATTGAAGGTTGATGTTAGTAGGAATCACCTCTCCTAGCTTCAATTTCTCAAAAATTGCCAAAGGCATGACATTTATACTTGCTCCCAAGTCACACAAACCTTGGATGTTCACATTCTCACCTATCTCGCATGGTATGATGAAGCTCCCCGGATCCTTTCTCTTTTTGTGGTAAGTATCTCTCCGAGATCTCCTTGCACTCCTCCACTAGCTTAAGTATACCCTTTTCATCCCAACTCCTCCTCTTAGACATGATATCTCTCAAAAACTTATTATAGTGGGGTATTTGTTCAAGGGCATCCATTAGTGGAATTTCAACATGCAAGCTCTTTAAGACTTTCAAAAACTTACCAAACTCCTCCTCTAGCTTTTTCTTCACTAATCTTTGAGGATAGGGAACCGGCTTAGCTTTCATAGGCACTCCCCATGCATCTTTCTTGGACTTCTCTTCTTCTTTCTTGGACTCTCTTCTTACTTGCTCTTCACTTGACTCCTCTCTCTCCACAACCACATTTTCTTCAATAACTTCTTCCTCTTGCACCACTTCTTCTTCAACATCCCCATCTCTAAGCCTCTTTGGACCTTCATAGCTAGTACCACTCCTTAGCTTGATGGCACTACAAAATTCTTTAGGATTAGGCTCGGTAGTAGATGGATACTTTCCTTTGTTTTGAAGATGGTCCACCGTAGACGAGAGCTTCCCAACCGTAGTAGCAAGTTGCCCTACTTGATGCTCGATCGTCTTGAAACGAGTGTCCATTTGCTTCCCTATATCATCAAGCCTTGAATCATTTGCTTCCAACTTCTTCACAATCAACCCCAAGATCTCCTCCGTAGTAGCCTTTCCTTCATTGTTTGGAGCCTTTGCACCCGGATCAAATCCGGGAGGAAATTGAACTGCGGCTCTCGGATTAGCATATGAAAAATTTTCATGTCTCCTCCATGTATTCCCATTGAATGGAGCTTGCGGTTGAGGTTGATAGCTTCCTTGTGGCCTATTTTGGTAAGGCATTTGATAAGGCCTTCCTCCTTAATAATTCCCTTGATAGTTTCCTCCTTGATAACCTCCTTGGAATGGAGGCCTACCCATATAACTCACTTCTTCCACCGGCAATGAACTTGGCCCAACATCAATATGATGAACGGATGGACTAACACTTGCTTGGCTTTGTGAAGTCGTAAGAGCTCCCAATCGGTCCATCATAGTCATCATCATACTCTTCATACTCTCTAGCTCATCAACTTGTGACACTCTATGATGTGCTCCTCTATTAACCGACACTTGGAATGAGTCTTGAGCTATGTTCTCCATAATTTCATTCATTTGCCCCACGGTTTTCGACCAAATCGATCCATTAGCACAAGCATTCAAAATGACCTATCCCCATCCGTCAAACCATTGCAAAAGTACATAATAGTTTGCTCCTCCGGGAAACCGTGTTGAGGGCAATTAATAAGTAACATGCCATACCTCTCCCACGCCTCCGGTATCGTCTCCCCATTCTTTTGTCGGAAATGGGAAATAGCCTCCTTTGCTTGCACGGTCTTTGATGGTGGGTAAAATTTCATCAAGAATTTCTTTGACAACTCCTCCCATGTCCGTACGGTCCCGGACAAGTAATGAATTAAGCCATGCTTTTGCTCTTCCTTTCAATGTAAAAGAAAATAGCCTCAACTTCTTGGCATCTTCGGCACCCCATGGTATTTTGTAGTCGGCTATCTCAAGAAATTGTGCCATATGTTGATGTGGGCACTCATTTTCATCTCTACCCTCAAATTGCTTCTCCCTAAGCATTCTAACCAAAGCGGGACTTATCTCGAAGTTATTAGCATCTATCCTCGGCCTTGCTATCCCATCATAATACTCTCTAAGTTGTGGTTCAAAGAACTCTCTCAAAGGCCTTCCTTGAGGTGGTGGCTCATTTACATGTTGTGGTTGTGGTTGTGGTGGCTCATGGTATCGTGGCTCTTGATTATACGGCATATTGGGATAATATGGTGGAAATTGTTGTGGATGAGGTGGATAGTAGGGATATTGATGAGCTTGAGGTGGATAAGGGTAGGGATTTTGGTAGGGATAATTTTGTGGTGGCATCCCTTGAGGAAAGGGGCCAACTTGAGCATGGAAGTGATTCCCATTACCTCCATTCTCTCCTCCTCCTACTCCTTGTCCATGTACCTCCTCTTCTTGAGGATCACCCACTAATCTCTCCTCATGCCTTTGCTCTTCTCCTTCCATAGCTTCCTTCTTCTTCTCACACGATTTCTTCTCAATGTAGCCTCAATTTCCGGATTTAGTGGCAAGGGTGGAACACCACTTGATCTTGTTAGCATACACCTACAATGCCACAAATCCAAGTATCAAATTCTCACCAATAAAAACACCAAAAAGAAAAATAAAAACAACAAATAGCCACTTCAAACAATCCTCGAATCTCACTTATTGGCGCAAAACTAACTCCCCGGCAACGGCGCCATTTGATTGGAGTGTATAGGGTAAGAGTTATTAAGACCAATCAACAAAAATATCGAACCCAAGGGAGAAAGTATGCAAACGAAATTCAAGGATAAGAGTTCTAAATGGCTAAAGTTGCAACAAGCTCTTGAACTAAATCACTACAAATTACAAGAAATTAAATGGCAAGATTATGCAAACAATTAATCAAACACTTAGAATGCAAGATCAAATAGACTAAAATCAATGAGGGAATTGGGTGCAAGGAATAATCTCCATCAAGGAATCCATGATTAACAAGCTATGATTGTATCCAAGTGCAAATCAATCAAATTAGAAGGCATAAACCATCATGAAATTAATCACTCCATTAATATCACAATGCCTAATGTGAGTATCCTTAGTTCTTCCCATCTCTCAATGTAGAAGTCCCCAATTCATACAATCATGCAAAATTGAAACCCGATTAACACCTAATCACGTTAGCTCAACTCTCGCCTATTGCTAGGGTGATCAACCATTAATTAAAAGAGACAATTTTTCATGAAGCACAATTAAGAATCACAATTAGAAAGCAATCTAATTCAATTGATCACAATTATCAACAATCATAGCATGAGGCAATCACTTCATCCCTAATTTCAATTATCCCAAGCACAAAGTTATTAGCCCATGGTGCTACAAGCAAAAACCATGGCTAGAAAATCTAAGAAAGCAATTGAAAATCTAATCTCTACAAGCAATGAATTAAAGAGATCAAAGGGAAAGAACATCACCAATTAAGCTTCAATAGGCAAAAATAAGAATGATTAATCTTGTACAATGCTTCAATTCAACTTCACTTCTTCTCAATTCTCAGCTGCAAACTTCAATTACAATCCACCAATCTACTAATCTAATGAACTAAATGTGGAATCTATCTCAATTCTAACAATCTAGTGCAATTACAAGTAAATTCAAGCTACAAAATGTAAAATTCGCTCAAAGAAACTCCTAGAAACCGCTCTGAACTGCTAGAATCAACTCCTCCTCTGTTTTGGCTTCCAATGACTTAAAAACTGAAATTTTCGGTTTTGGGCACTCCTCGAGTCGAGCTTCAGGCCCTCGAGTCGAGGCCTAAAAGTCGCTAACACGTTTCTTTAAAAATCTCTCTGCCTCGAGTCGAGGCCTAGCCCTCGAGTCGAGCTCGCTGCAATTTTCATCTCCCTCGACTCGAGGCTCCTCCCTCAAGTCGAGCTCGCTGACTTTTTGAAATAGTTTCCCTCCAAAGCATGAACCTCGAGTCGAGTGCATGCACCCTCGACTCGAACTCGAGATCGTGGAATTTTTATCGAGAAGGGCTCCGGTCCCGACCCCGTTTTCATCCCGTATGTTCGTCTTTTCATTCTAAGAATACCGGTACTCTCGGTTTGGCAAAATTCCACCGATTTACCTGCAAAACGGGCGAAATACATCAAAACCTCTCAAAGTAATACTTTTTAGGAAAAAGAGTGATACTTTTCACATTTAGGCACAAAAATCATACTTTAGCTCACTTTTTGCACTAGAAATAGCCCTAAAAACATGTATCAATTCACTCCAATCAAGTGTTCTACAAACACTTAGAAAACTCTTTTGAAAATTCTTTGTGAATTGAATAGTGAATGGTGTGAAAAATCAGATTGGCATCAGTGTATTGAAAAATAAAATCTAGACCTATTTATAAGTCTAAAAAGACAGTTAGTTTGTTAGTCGGTTCTAACAAACCGGAAACCGCTCAACAAACTTAATCTTGAAAAGCTGCTCTTGACCTCGGCTGATTTTTCCTATTCGTGCATGTAGCTGACTTGGTGAAGACTTGCCTTTCTTATTCTACTCGGCTTGTCTTGACCTCGTCCGAGCTCTTCATGATCGTCTCCTGCAGATGACTAGATTTGAGCTTGTCTCCGGATGATTTGTAACTTTAGATCTCCAGATCACCTAATCGGCTCTAGACCCGGTCGATCAGGCTTAGTACCCGAACTTTGACTGAGCTGTTCATTGACGTTGTCTCGCTTAACTAGATTGATCTTTTAACTCATCAAAACTCTACTTGGTCTAACATCGGTGAATTGGGAGATATCATTGTTTATATGGTGTGCTATTGATTATAGAAGGAATCGTGTCCTAATTATTTAGGATGATGATGTCCCCTTGAGGAGCTCATAAAGATTATTATGTAAACCCTGAAGGTGGATTTAATCCGACATAATAATAAAGATGAGTGGTACTACTCTTGGAATTAGATATAAATTAATTAAGTTGTCAAGTAATTTAATTAATTTATGGACATTCGATATCTTAAACACGGGAAATAAACGTACACATAATAAAGGAGTCCATATTATAATATGGGATTAGGGTAATTCAATTATAACTCTTTAGTGGATCGAGTTATAATTGATGGGCTTAAGTAAAGTGTTCGGACTGAACACGGGATATTTAGGCCCATCGGGAGGCCCAACCCTAATTCCTCCTTAGGGTCCCCGTTGTAGCCTATAAATAAAACCCTAACATCGAGCCTCCAGATGTGTGAAAAAACGTGAGATAAGAGAGAGGCGGATTCGATTCCTTGGAGGATCGTCGACCACTTGACGCCCAAGGGAAAGGGATCGGAATACGGCGTAAGATCGTGAGGTTCGAGGCTCATCCTTCGATTGCAGTTCGACCTTAGAACTGGTTCGTCTTCACCTTTTACGGTGAATAAAGATACAATCCTATCCGCTGCGTTTTTGTGACTATAATTCGAATCGATAATTTCATAGAGTCGGCGATCGGTGGTTCCAACAGCTAGGGTGATCAAACATTAATCTAAAGAGATAAAAATGCATGAAGCACAATTAGAATCACAATTAGGAAACAAACTATCTCAATTGATCAACAATTATCAACAATCATAGCATAAGGCAATCAAATCATCCTCAATTTTAATTATCCCAAGCACATGAGTATTAGCCCATGGTGCAAAGAGCATGACCCATGGGTAGAAAATATAATTGCACAAACACAAATCTAATCACAACAATTAACGAATTTAAAGGAATAAAGTTGAAGAACATCACCAATTGGATTAAAATGATCAAAAATAGGAATGCTTCAATCTTCAATATATCTTCAAATGTGCTCTTCTCTTCAATTGAATTACAACTTGGAATGAAAAACTAATGGATCAAAAGCTAATCTAAGGTACAAATGATGGAAATCTATCTATAAATCTAACAATCTAATCAAGATACAATGAGAATTAAGCTATGAAATTGGAAATTCGTCCTAAAACTGTAAAATAACCGCTCTAATGAAGGTTATGGAGATTATGCTCTACTTTCCGCTCAAATGGGCTTAAATCCAAAATTTTCAAATTTCGGCATCCCTCAACTCGAGGTTGGGGCCCTCAAGTCGAGGCTCCTTAAGTCACGAATGCGCTTCTTCAATTTATCTCCAGCCTCGAGCTTCCAGCCTTTGCTCGATCCTCAACTCGAGGCTCGGCCCTCGAGTCAAGCTTGCTCTAAAATTTTGAATTTCAACTTCCTGCCGGCACCCTCGGATCGAGGTCCCCGGCCTCGACTAGAGGTCGAGTCCAGTGGAATTTTCTCGACCCGAACTCCGCTTCGACCCCCATTTTCGCCCGTCTCGATTGTCTCTTCACCTTATGAATGTCGGTACTCTCGATTTGACCAACTTCCACCGATTTACCTGAAAATGGGACGAAAAATATCAAATATCTCACAAGTAATACTTTTAGGTAAAGTAGTGATACTCTACACATTTAGGCACAAAATCTAACATTTTTATCACTTTTTGCACGAAAATACACCCTAAAATCATGCATCAATTCACTCCAATCAAATCACTATCTAAAATGTGAGTTGTGATCACCATGTAATTTTTATTTTGAATGGATGTTCAAGTATCGGTGGTGATACTCACTCTTTGGCCACTAATTGTAGTTTGTATTCTAGTTTTATCAAGTAAGAATAAATCATACACCATACATGCAACTTTCTTGTGATTGGGGATTTTGAATCTTAATTGTAATTTGTGCACAAGACTCACGAACCTGAACTCCTTCCCTTCAATAGCTCGGAAGGACACTTCATCACTAATCACAAATTCTACAACCTTCGATCATATCGTCTTTGATTAAAAGTGTGAGGAATTAAAACACTTCCTTGCCCCATAGACTCATTTGTCAATATAGGTTGACTTTTCTCACTCCTCGCTCGTATAATGGACTTGACTTGCACCTCTTCACTAAGTGGTTTTAATCCACTAGTACTTCCATAAGCAGTGGGATCTCAGTGTTACAATATTTACATATCCCTATTTGTTGTAGGCTTCCATCACCAATGTTCGAGTCCCCTTTTCACAATCTGTCCAATATTGACTTCTCTGTTTAGGAAATCTTTGGAGGCTTTGTCGGATCTTTTTTTGCTTGTTTCTCGACTTGAACACTCATCATCTATTTCAAAAATCTAATGTGTTTGGTGTTTTAGATGGACTTGATAACGAATGAGAAGATTCAGATTCCATTACTCAAAAATAAAAAATGAAACACATGAGTATTGTTGATGTTTGTGACAGTGTTACTCACGAATGTGTCAATGATTGATGTATATTCGTGCAAGTATTTTTAAGACCCAATCAAGTATTGAACCCAAGAGATGTGAGATGCAATGAGTCCCTAAGATGCAAGCCAATTATGACTATTGATGCGAAATCCGGTTTTGAACTAAGCAAAGTCCTAAAACACAAGAATGAAATACACAAAACAATTAAGCTATGAATATAGCTAAGAACAAGTAACAAGCTAAGCAAACTTTCAACGAATTACAAGTGGAGAATGGGTGCTTAGGATAATCTAAACTAAGGAGTCATTGATCACCACTATAATTGCCTCAAATTGAAGTTCAATCAAGATAGTAAGTAATGAATATCATGCAACAACATCTTTATTAATCACATAATGCCTAATTGGGAACATTCTCAATGCAACAAATTTCTCAATTACGAAGCATCTAACACATACGATCATACACGTCTATCACCCGATTAATCCCTAATCATGTTAGCTCAACTCTCGTTTGTTGCTAGGATGATCAAACAGCAATAAAAGAGATAAACATGTATGAAGCACAATAAGCATCATCAATTAGGGTACAAACTATCTCAATTAAACAACAACCATAAAAATTATAGCTAGAGCAATCAAATCATCCATATTTTCAATTACTCCAAGCACATAGGATTTAGCCCATGGTGCAAAGAGCAAATCACATTGGTAAGCAAATAGACAACATGATCAACATGATTAACAAAACAATTAAGAAATAGAAATAGAGAGATTGAAAGAACATCACCAAATTTGCCAATGAAATAAGAATTGGATGCTTGAATCTTCAACAATGGAAACTTTTCTTCAATGGAAATATAACCTTCAAATCACTAATCTAATGAAGAAATCACTAATCTAAGCAACAATTTAATGAACTCTATCTAAAAACTTGAATCTAAGTATCTAGGAAGTAAGAATTGGCTTGAAACTATGAAAATCGCCCTAAAAGCGAGTGGAAACTGCTCTAAACTAACTTATTCTCTATTTTTCGTCAAATGATGATTAAATGGATGAAAATTTGATTTTGGGATGCCTCGAGTCGAGCTTGGAGTGTTTTAAAAAATTGGAAAAATTTGCATTAGCAAGGTTCGAACCCAAGTCGGCATGCGTGATAGGCGAGCTCCTTGCCGTCTCGGCTGGCCACACTTTTGGTAATAAACGCGCTTTTTGTAGTATATATTCAATTTGAGCGTGCCCAAATATTCAACACTTCTTCCCTTAGCTACAAGCTCGACCCGAGGCGCCCGAGCTCGACCAATAGTCGAGTCCAAGGAATTTTGGACTCCCGACTTTCGCTTCGACCCCCATTTTCACCCAGCTCATTTGTCTCGTTCCTCGTGTACATGTCTATATGCTCGGTTTAGTCAAATTCTTGAAAACCCTAAAAATGAGACGAAACATCTTGCAAAATCATTAATCTCCATACAAACACTAATAATGAGTGATACTCAATACCTTTATGCACAAACACTAATAATTTTCATCAATTTTTGCAATTAATCACCTAAAAATCAAGCAATCATTCACTCTCATCACACCCCCAAACTTAAGATGTTGCTCGTCCTTGAGCAACGAAACAAATAAGCACATAAGAGTGAATTGATTGCAATTATGTATCATGGCACCATAGAAGAAGATAGGACAATCAAACATATCGATGAACTCAAGTCTCAATGCAAACTTTCAACTAGCAATCATAATATACATCATGCTCAAACAAATGCAATATCCAATGCCCACATCATTGCTCCTTCCATGGAGTGTTTCTCTCATCTCTCAAGTGTATAAGGTAAAATGACACTTAATCATCAATTTCACAAACTGATTGGAGTAGTAATCCGGTAAGTGGTATTAAGACCAATCGCAAATATCGAACCTAAGGGAAAAAGTATGCACATGAGGCCCTAGAAATACGAGTTCTCGATGACTATTGTTGAAAATTGGGTTTGGAATTAAAAACACAACAAAGCACTTGCAAAAATACAAATCAACAACAAGCAAGCAAATGATCGAACACTTAAGATGCGAGAATAAAAACAACAATAAATGGGAATTGGGGTGCTAGGGCTAACATCCATCGAGGAATCAATGATCAACAAGCTACAATGGCATCAAATTACAAGTCAACTAATGTAGAAAGCATAAACCATCATGAAATTAATCATTCCATTAATAACACAATGCCTAATGTGAATATCCTTAGTCATTCCCATCTCTCAATGTAGAAGCACCCAATCCACACATTCATACATAATTATAACCCGATTAATCCCGAATCACGTTAGCTCAACTCTCGCCTATTACTAGGGTGATCAAACATTAATCTAAAGAGATAATTATGCATGAAGCACAATCGAGAATCACAATTAGGAAGCAATCTACTCAATTGATCTCCAATCATCAACAATCATAGCATAGTCAATCAAATCATCCTCAATTTCAATTAACCCAAGCACAAGAGAGTTAGCCCACAGTGCCACAAGCAATATCCATGGGAAGAAGATAGAATTGAACAAACACAAAACAAATCACAACAATTAAGAAATTGAAAACAAGAGAGGAAGAACATCACCAATTGAATTAAATCCACAACATGAGGAACGCTTGAGTCTTCAATACAAATCTCCAATGCAAATACAAGCTTGAATTGATGAACAACAAGGATCAAATGCTAAACTAGAGCTAATCTAATCAATAAAAATTGAAATCTAAATCTAAATCTACACTCTACTCTACCTACAATGGGAAATTGGCTTGGGGCCTAAGAAATCGCCCCAAAATCGCTACTATTGGCTCTATCTCATTGTCTCCTAATTTGCTCTGCTTCCAACCCTTTAAATAACGAATTTCTGAAAATAACCTCCCCTCGAGTCGAGGTTCAGCCCTTGACTCGAGGCTTCCACATTTTGCGCCTCCTCGACTCGAGGCTTCCCTGCTTTGCACATTCCTCGACTCGAGGCTCAGCCCTCGAGTCCGAGGCAGCTCCAAATTTTGACTTTTCAATATTTTGTCTTATCCTCGAGTCGAGGCCTGCGGCCCTCAACTAGAGGTCGAGACCAGGGCATTTTTCTAGCTGGGACTCCGCCTCCGACCCCGTTTTCATACGTCTCGTCCGTCTCTTCATCCTAGGAATGCCGGTGCTCTCGGTTTGGCCAAAATCCACCGATTTACCTGTAAAACGGACGAAAAACATCAATAATCTCACAAGTAATACTTTTTAGGCAAAAAGTGATATTCTACACATTTAGGTACAAAAATCTAACAATTTGGATTATTTTTGCACTAAAATAAGCCCCAAAATCATGCATCAATTCACTACAATCATAATACCCCCAAACTTGAAGCGTTGCTCGTCCTCGCAACGCGTAGAAACTAAGCACAAAGGAGTGAATTGATTGCAATTATGTCACATGGCACCATAGAAGAAATAGAAGACAATCGAACTCATCAATGATCATAAGTATCAATGCAACTATCCACTAGCAATCAAGATAGATCATGCTCAAATAAATGATCAATCAAACACTTAACACATTGCTCCTTCCAAGGAGTGTTTCACTCTTCTCTCAAGTGTATAAGGTATAAGGCACTCAATCATCAAATTCACAAACTTGCACTCCATATGCTTGCCAAAAGACTCAATCTCAAACAAAATCATTTGTAATCAATCAAGAATCAAAGAGGTCTTTCTTCTAGGTTGTAATGTAGGCTCTTTGGAAAGGTGGGATGTATTTGGATAAGAGTGACTAAGTAGTATAGACTTGAATGAAAGCTAATCAACACAATTCACATCTCTTCAATCATCATCAAGTAACACTCTTCCTTTTGAACTTCAAAGATCAATCACCACCATTCACTTGAGCTTTCTCTTTCACTTAAGCTCACAAATTGAATTTTTCATCTTTTCATGATCACAACTTTATTCTCAATTCAATTTTTCTTTACAACCTTTCTTTTCATCATCACTTAGCACTTCATTTTCCACCACACTTCACAATCAAATCATCATCTATAGCCAACAATCAAGCTCTACTAAACATAGGACAATAAGGCTCAAAAATTGGCAAAATGGTTTCAATTTCACTTGGCTTGCCAAAGAATAAGGAAATAAGGCTCAACATGGCTCACTAAGGAAATCAAATGTGTTTGGTGGGAAAAATTTGGCAAAGTGACTAATCATATCAAAACATGGCCTCTTATCACTTTCATTCAATCACACAAAGATCAATTTCAACAAGTCTAGTGGCAAGTTTTAGCATACAAATCCATGAATGATGCACTCACAATGAAATCAAATCAACCGTATAAGATGTACGATTATAAAGGCACAAAAGATCAATTTCAACCTCTTATTTGGAAGAGGGAATCGACCACCGTGGTGCTGCTAGAAGCACCATGTCCTACCGATATGGTCGAGAGTCCTCATGCGCCGCATGGTGTCGGTCGTGAGATCGGGGCCCTCTAGTGCTCTCGGGTTGTGAGTAGGATTGCCGAGATGCTCGGCAATCAAAGTGATCATGCCCTGAAGTGAATCTTCTTGAATTTTGTGCTCGTAACCCGCTCTAAAAGGTAGCAGAGGTAGGCAGCGGCATTAAACCGGATCCCGTGCAAGAAACACCAAAGAACATACAACTCCTCCGAAACCACAGCTCCACCCTCCGATCTCGCGAATATGGTGCTCGCGAGGATCTTCTCCAAGTATCTAACCACTGGTTCCGAATACGGGTGCTCTTCGATTTTCCCGGAATAAACCGATCCTAATCCGATGCCCGAGTCTGATATTCTTCTCCAAAACTTCTTTGCACCGTACTCCTTCCCGATGTTGAGGAGTGATCTATCTCGGTCAGTGGGTGCTCCTAGGATCTCGTTGACCTCGCCCAAGGTCAATGTATACTCTCGTCCCATAAGCTCGAATGTGATACCTCGGGAAATTTAGCCCTCTTGGCCTTATCAAACCCTGACGGTGCAGAGGAACTCCAATGTGAGTCCCAGATACGTCCTCGGCCTCTTCATCAAGAAGCCTCCCATACCGATCTGCTCGAAGAGACGAGGAATGTCCTCCTCGATCCCCATGGAGGTCATACAATCATGTTCAACAAGGCGGGTCTTGACCACCTTGTTATATATCTCTGCGTAGATGATATACTTCCCTCCATTTGAAGTCGTCCTATGGAATACCGAGGTTTAAAGGCATCTTATGAGCAAATCGATAGCCTCCTCTCTATTACGGATCTCCTCATCCGAGAAGTTATGTCCGTCAACTCCCTAAACATTTTTTCTGCAAAAATTCCCCAAGGCAAACAATAATCTCCACAAATAGAAATACGAGCAAAGAATAATGTCAATCTAACCATGAACGAGTCAATAGGTACCAAAATCTCCAATCAATAACAACCCCTAGTGACTAAACAATAAACCTCAACAAATGGTCATATAGTCAACTAAGCAAATACGATCAATAGAAGTGTTCAAATAATCCTCAAAACATGCATACTTAACTAGAATGGCTTCAACAATTAACAACACTAATAAGCTCACTAAAATTATGCCAATTAAGCTCAATATCATATCCAATAATAACAAACCATCTAGCAAGTAATTTAGACTAATAGCCACTACCAAGAATGCACTTCTATCAATAATCAACTATCAACAATTGACCAATTAATCCACATATTATCACTAGGAATTTTTACAGATTAAGCACAAATTCAATTCCCAAGTCCAAATTCACAAACATATGGGCAATTCATCATAATCCTTCCTAGGCATGCTTCTAATCTCATCACAAAATTCAAATCAATCCTCCAAAAGGCTCAAAATCGTCCATAACAACAATGCATATAAGGTGTTCGATACAATGCCCAAAAGAGAATTCAATTCAATTAACAAATTACATAATTCATAACACCCATGCAAAAATCCATCACAAAGACGAAATTGAAGACCAAAGAAGTAAGAATAACATACCTTGTGTGTTAATTACGGCCTAAGAACGATTTTGGAATACACCCACACTTTATGCAAGAAATCCCCCAAATTGGAACCACAAAAACCCTCAAGATGTGATTTTGATGCAATGTGTATGGTAATGTTGTGAAAAGATGGTATTTGATCGCGAAATTGAGCAATTGGCCGGAAATGATGCGTGGAGGGCAAAGGGGATCGAAAGTCTGAAATACCTCGAGTCGTGGTTGCCGCTCTGCCTAATTCGCGATATTTAAACGCCAGCCCTCGACTCCGAGGGATCCCGAATTTTAAAAAGCCTCGACTGAGGTCTACCCCCTCGACTCGAGGGCGTGCAGATTTTAAAAATTTTACTAAGTGTTGACCCCTCGACTGGGGATGGATCACCTCGACCCGGGGTCGAGACCAGGAATTTTTACGGATTCCCGGGCC
Source organism: Paraleonurus japonicus (assembly GCA_030762865.1). NCBI lineage: Eukaryota > Viridiplantae > Streptophyta > Magnoliopsida > Lamiales > Lamiaceae > Paraleonurus > Paraleonurus japonicus. The sequence continues at coordinate 38,041,929 of CM061057.1, read as the reverse complement.
CGACCCGACCCCGAAACTCCTAAAAATGACCTCTACGCCCCAACGATCCCAAATATGCAAGAATTTACTGTTTTGGTCCCTCGATTTAAGTCCGATCGTTCATTCGATCGAGGGGACCGGGTCTCTTCCTTTTTGCTCATTTTTCACCAACTTTTATGCTTTTCATCCTTTTCGAACTTGAATTCCCTTGCAATTTCGATCTCTTTTCCCAACAAAGTAGTGAGTATACCTACAATCGGGCAAAACAATCATCAAATAATCATCACTAAGAGATGCATTTCTACCATAAACGATCAACACCCCCAAACTTAAATGATGACATGAATTCAAAGTTTGGAATGAGAGTGTTACAAATGCATGCAACTCTAAATGATATCAACAATAAGCTCAATATACCATACATATCCAAAAGCATGATAACATAACTTCCAAAGCATGAGCAATTAAGTATCGAGCCAAATCTCCCAAAAATGAAATAAAAACACTAAACTACCAAAAAGCACACAAAAGAAATAAAAAGGATGGGTTGCCTCCATCAAGCGCTATTTTTATTGTCCTATGCCGGACTTATTTCTTCACTTCCTTCATCGGAATGGCCAAGGATAGCGAACCTCCTTCCCTTTATATCTCAATCTTTGTGCTTCAAATCTAGGAGGTTCACGACATAGATAGGACAACCACATATCGATATGCTTAGTGTCCATGGTTGTCCCCTTTTCTCTCTTGCCATTCTTCTTCTCCATTCTTTCCTTTCAAGGATGCTCAAGCGCTTCATCAATTCCTTCTTATAGTCAAAATTCACAAGAGGTAAAATTAAATCATTAGAAGCATCAATTTCAATTAAAGTACACGTTGAAGAGTTTGAAGGTATAGAAATGCTCATTTCGATCTTCAAGGCTTCATTCGATGCTTTTGATTTTCTTCCTCATTACTCATGTCCATCAATGGACATTCCTCTTCCTCACTTTTGACAAGGAAACTTTCCACTTTCACCTCCTTGCTTGGACCCTCTACTACATCTTCTTCACTTTCATTTTGTTCCTCCCCTTCTTCTTCTTGATTCTCCATGATGGTTAGGTTCTTCACTTGGAGTAGAAAATATTTGAGTTGACTTTTTATCACCATGAATTGAGCTTCGGTGATTTCCATGTTCCCTATCAATGCATTAACCATTGCTTTGGTCTCATAGATGTTCTCATACAAAGGAAACATTTTCTCACATCTAGGGTCATTTTCCTCAATTCTCTTTAGCAACACTCCAAGCACCTCTTGCAAGATAGCTCTCACATCATGGAGTCCCCATTCTTCAAATTGAGGAGAAGTTTGTGGCATTGGATAATCAAACTCATAGCTTCTCCAATCATCATAGTAAGCCCCTTCCGATGTTCCTTGATACTCAAGTCCACAATATGGCTCAAATTGATCATAATGCTTATAGTATGGGAACATCTCTTGAGGTGGGGGAGGAACTTCTTCAAATCTCCAAGCTTCATAATTGGATGGAACTTGTTGCAATTGAGAATTATCTTCATAGTTCCTCCAATCATTGTAGCTAAATCCGTCAAAGTGTGGAGAATACACCCTACTATCTTGATAATAATCTTGATTCCACAAGTATGAGTTGTATCCCTCCATCTAGACAAGATATCAAAGTATCAAATTCAAACAAAAATAATAAAACAAACACAAACACAAAGGCAACAAGTAGCCACTTCAAACAATTCCTAAGTCTCACTATAGGCGCAAAAACTAATTCCCGGCAACGGCGCCATTTGATTGGAGTAGTAATCCGGTAAGTGGTATTTAGACCAATCGCAAATATCGAACCCAAGGGAAAAAGTATGCACGTGAGGCCCTAGAAATACGAGTTCTCGATGACTATTGTTACAAAACAGGTTTGGAATTAAAAATACAACAAAGCACTTGCAAAAATACAAATCAACAACAAGCAAGCAAATAATCGAACACTTAAGATGCGAGAACAAAAACAACAATAAATGGGGGAATTGGGGTGCTAGGGCTAACATCTATCAAGGAATCAATGATCAACAAGCTACAATTGTATCAAATTACAAATCAACTAAGGTAGAAAGCATAAATCATTATGAAATTAATCACTCCATTAATAACACAATGCCTAATGTGAGTATCCTTAGTCTTTCCCATCTCTCAATGTAGAAGCACCCAATCCACACATTCATACATAATTATAACCCGATTAATCCCGGATCACGTTAGCTCAACTCGCCTATTGCTAGGGTGATCAAACATTAATCTAAAGAGAAAACTATGCATGAAGCACAATTGAGAATCACAATTAGGAAGCAATCTACTCAATTGATCTCCAATCATCAACAATCATAGCATAGTCAATCAAATCATCCTCAATTTCAATTAACCCAAGCACAAGAGAGTTAGCCCATGCTGCCACAAGCAATATCCATGGGAAGAAGATAGAATTGAACAAACACAAAACAAATCACAACAATTAAGAAATTGAAAAGAGAAGAGAGGAAGAACATCACCAATTGAATTAAATCCACAACAAGAGGAATGTTTGAGTCTTCAATACAAATCTCCAATGCAAATACAAGCTTGAATTGATGAACAACAAGGATCAAAAGCCAAACTAGAGCTAATCTAATCAACAACAATTGAAATCTAAATCTAAATCTACACTCTACTCTACCTACAATGGGAAATTGGCTTGGGGCCTAAGAAATCGCCCCAAAGCTGCTACTAAGCTGCTCTATTTCATTGTCTCCCTGATTGGCTCTGCTTCCAGCCCTTTAAATAACGAATACTAAGAATAACCTCCCCCTCGAGTCGAGGTTCAGCCCTCAACTTGAGGCTTCCACATTTTGTGCCTCCCTCGAGTCGAGGCTTCCTTGTTTTGCACATCCCTCGACTCGAGGCTCAGCCCTCAGTCGAGGCAGCTCCAAATTTTGACTTTTCAATGTTTGTTCTTATCCCTCGAGTAGAGGCCTCGGCCCTCGACTGAGGTCGAGATCGGGGGCATTTTCCGGCCGGGACTCCACCTCCGACCCCGTTTTCGTCCGTCTCGTCCGTCTCTTCATCCTAGGAGTGTCGGTACTCTCGGTTTGGCCAAAATCCACCGATTTACCTGTAAAGCGGATGAAAAACATCAATAATCTCACAAGTAATACTTTTAGGCAAAAGAGTCATACTCTACACATTTAGACACAAAATCTAACACTTTGGATCACTTTTTGCACTAAAATAAGCCCCAAAATCATGCATCAATTCACTCCAATCACAAACATGCATCCCATAAACTTGCCAAAGGACTCAATCTCCAGTATTTTCTTTTGTGTTTCCATCATGAATCAAAGAGGACTTTTATCAAGGTTGTAATGATAGCTCTTTGGAATGGGTAGATGAATTTAGGCAAAGAGTGACTCACATTAGTAGAGAACATGAAAATTGACTAAGCACATCAATACACTTCTCTTCCAATTCTTTAACCATCACACTCTTTCTTCTTCATGCTTTTCAAAAGTTCAAACACCACCCTTCTTTTGAGTTTTCTTTCATATAAGCTCACAACTTGAATTTTTCTTCTTTTCTCTTTCACATTTTCTCCTCAATTCAATTTTTTCACCTTTCAACCTTTTTTTTCCTTCTTTTTCTCAAAAATCAACTTATCACATCATCTTTCCACCACACTTTTTCTTTCAATACTCCATTCATTTAGCCAACAATCAAGCTCTACTAAATATTGGACAATAAGGCTCATAAAAATAGGCAAAATGGCTTCAATTTCACTTGGCTTGCCAAAGAATAAGGACACTAGGCTCAAAATGGCTTACTAAGGAAATCAATTATCTTTGGTGGGGAAAAATTTGGCTAAGTGACTACTTATATCAAACATGACCTCTTATCATATTCATGAAATCACACAAAGATCAATTTCAACAAGTCCAAGGGTAAATTCTAGCGTACAAATCCATGAATGATGCACTCACAAAGAAATTCAAAGTATAAGATGTACGATTTTTAAGGAACCAAAGCTCACGGGCTTAAATTGAGCAATGAATCAAGAATTTTCAATCACATTCATCATCACATAATTATCAATCAGGCTAGCTTCAAGCCACATATCAACTCATGATCACATCAAAGTTCAATTCATCCTTCAATCAAGCACAAGTGCACATGTACATAATCTCAAGCATACTTAATCTCAATAAATATCACTCAAATCACAAATAAAGCTTAATATCCATCACACCAAAAATATTATACAAGTGCACAAAAAGATAGGCAAGGAAAGAGGAACACGATAGCTTAAAAATGGCACTCACCCTTGTAAAGGGATCGTGTAGTTAGTAAGTACCCGGTTAAATTATCGATCCATGAGAATCAAGAAGGGGATATTCCTAGAACTACTCGTCAACTAATGATTGTAATATGAGTCATACGATGAGAATGAGGCAAAGCAAACAAATAAGCAAGCAATAGCAATAACAAACTAAAATAAAAATGGGTTTCAAACAATATAAAATAATGTGCTCAGTGCTTATCAACAAATGGGGAATGAATATGCAATGAATTCAAATTAACTTTCTCATGTTCATTAATCAATAAGAGCAATCTTTTAAGCAAATATAATCCCGTACTTGGTAAGCCTAGGAATTACGCTACAAATAAAGCACGATAGGGCGAAGTACCCTTTTCTCCCGGTGATAACACGAGTCAATAGTTTTCCCTAGCGTGCCCCCTTCGATACTAAGATTTCTTGCCTTTTGTCTCTTCATTAATTACCCTATTGTTAGTCTAAGCAACTAGTGTGATAATTAAGCAACTAAGCATGAAATTAGAAAATAATTAAGCAAATTGATCATTCAAACCTCATCAATCCAATTAATTAATCAACAATCAAAAGTACCCATAAGAATTCATCACAATATTCAATCACCCATAAGCATCAAAACACCCAAACACAAAGAAAATAGCCAAACATATTAAGAAACAAAAATCCAAGAAATGGGGAAGAAGAGAGATGATCAACATTGAAAATTAACCAACAAAAACTTAAAATAAAGGAGAAATATCACCTAGAGATGTTCTTACAACTTGAATGATCCAAAGTAACTTCTACTTTGCAAAAGAAATTAAAGAACAAGCAAACTAGGTGAATGTGTGTAGTTTTCTATCTAATTGTGTGTATACCTTTGAAAATCTGAATATGAGGGTATATTGTTGGTCCCTAGATTGAGTGGTTTTTAAGAGTTTGAATGTCCTTCTAGAGATAATCTAGAAGGGGGGTTGAATAGATTATCTAAACTTTTTCAAAGTCAAATTATCAATCAACTTGCAAACCCACAAATCAAAGTATTCAGCAGAAACAAATTTATACTCAATCTTTAAAGGATCTAAAGCTATCTGAAATATTGTTTGATCAAATTGTAAGTAATAACGAAATTGAAAATGGAAAGAAAGAACACCAAATTTATAGTGGTTCGGATCGAAAGATCCTACGTCCACTCTCCTCCTTCAACTTGAAGAAGGGCCTCGACTCACTTACTTTCTTCCTTTCTTACTTATTTACAGATTACGGTGACTACCTTCAGCCTTACAGGTTTCCTTCTTGAATTACGGAAAATTAGGCTCGAAGATATGAATGATAGTGTTCTACAAACACTATGGAAAACTATGAACGTCAAGTGCGTTCTTGTGTGTATGTGAAACTGTTTTGAGTGCTTTGAATGTGTTACAAAATTGCTTGTGTTTCTAGGAAGTGCAAAAGTTATTCTAATCTAATTACTCGATCTATTTATAGAGAACTATTGTTGGTAGTTGTAACTTCCTTGCCGATACTTCTCTTGTTAGTTATAACCAACTAAGCAATCTTGTAACTTCTTCTTGGTTAGTTGTAGCTGTTCTTGAAATCGCTTGATTTTTCTAACACTTGTTCCTCGTCTTCTTTACTTATCTTCCGACACGATCCACCTCATCTCGATCCTCTTTATGTTATTTTGTTTTGTCGATTTTGGTGTCCAGGTTATCTCGCTACCTTGTCTTTGGTCTTGACCTCGTCTTCGTCTGTCTTTGTGTATTCATCTTCATCCGACTTCTTGTACTTGTCTTCGTCGATCTCTTGTACTTCTCTTCATCTAACTTCTTGTACTTAGTCTATTACACGTTTTTACTACATCGGTGGCTATACAAAGGTTTCACTGGTCATCCTATTTTACATTTAACTCATCAAAACTAACTACATTTTTCTTCCTAACATATATATCTATAGTGAGGAATTAGGGCAAAAATGTTAAAGCGAAGATTGGGGATTCAAAATTGATAAAATTGCATTTTTGGCCCCAAATCGGGGTTGACTCGGTCAAACTTGGTCGAGTTGACCGAGTCAACTCGCCCGAGTTACAAATTTGGGTAATGGTACGCCGCCGAACCGAGTAGAAATGAAGGATGGTCGAGTTGATTAAGGCATGAATCAAGGTGGGTGACACCATGCTCTTGGATGTGCACCTCGACTCGACGAAGATGTGGCTCGGGTCAAGTCGCCGGCATTCTGGGTCGAGTTAATGCAGAGGCTGTGGAGAGGCTGCAATGGAGATGGAGGGCGACGCCGTGATGGGAATCACAATGTGACGACACTTGGGTGTCACAACAGAATGGTTCTTTGGCGGCGGCGATGGAGGCCTAGTCGTGACGGTGGCGGAGTGGAGAGAGTTGCGGTGGTGGTGGCTATGCAGCGAAGCTTCGCGATGGCTACGGCGGTGAGTGGAGTTGCAACGATGACGACGACTCGCGATGGCAACCGGTGGCGGCGCAGCTCGCGACGTCTTGTGCGTGCGCGATTCACGGCGCCGCAGGCTTCAAGCAATGGGCGGCGGCTCTGTGGTGATGGTTGGGTGGTTATCTGTGTCGCGATCTGGTACGGATCTCGTGAAAGAGAAGAAGTGGGTGCACTCATCTGTTTGGTGGGTGCACTCGATTCGAGTGGTATTTCCACTCGCCGTCTCAACTTCGTTGGACCGTATCTCCTTCATACGACGTCTGATTGACCTGATTCTTTTTGAGTTACGACCGTCTCTCAGTCCTCTTTCCAGCCATACAAGTTCTCACGTGATTTGGCAATTTTATCAGCGACCAATTTGTCCTCAAAGTTCGTCTCAAACCTACAATTTCACACTCAAAACAATAATTTTCTAATCAAATGCAATTGACCAATTAAATGTGAATTAACATGAAAATTATAATAAAATGAGATGATTAAGCATACAATAATCATGAAATTTTTACGCTAATTAACTCCCCAAACTTAAAGATTTGATTGTCCTCAAGCAAAGAAATAAAAGAACAAGGGGGAAAATTGCATAGGATCACCTAATACATGGACTTATCAACACAATCATGCAATCAAGCAATCTTCCTCAAATGGATCATCAAGTTAAAGAGCAACTAATCACCTTCATATGAGTTGTGCTTCAAAAATAGCAAATTCGAACAAGTTGTACACTCAAATGTGTATAGGACAAATATGCACTCAAGTAGTCAATCCACATAATCATAATACTATATGCTTGCCAAAAGTCTCAATCCTCTACGTTTTACTAAGCTTTATTCATTGAATCAAAGTGGTCTTTTAAGGGTTGTAGTGTAGGTTTTTGGACATGGTGGAGAAATTTGGAAGTAGTGACTCAAGATTAGTAGAGCAATGAGTGTTGATCATACAATTCAATGCAAACTTTCACTTCAATTTCAACAATCATTCTCTTTTGCTTTTTCTTTCTTTCAAAGCACTTCACCACACCACATCTTTTATTCACCATTTGCAACTTTCAAGCACATAATTGAATTTTTCTCTTTCACTTTCATTTTTTTCATTCTTTTCACAATTCAATTTTTCTTCTCAACCCTTTTTTCTTTTCTTTTTCTCATCCTTCTTAGCAAATCACACCACCACACTTATTACTTTCTTTCACCATTTCTTGTCAACAATTCATGTTCCACTAATCATAGGGACAAAAGCTCATTAAGATAGACAAAATGGTTTGAAATTCACATGGCTAGCCAAAGAATATTGGATTCAAGGCTCAAGTGGGCTAACTAAGGAATTCATTAATTTTGGTGGGGATGAAATTTTGGCTAAGTAACTTTAGAACACAAAGAATGCCTCTTATCATTTTCAACAAATTAGACCTAATCAAGCTTCAAATAAGACCAAGAGCAAGTTCTAGATCATGACCACATAGATGACAACACACAAGAACAAAATTGGGTTAAACGTACACCCTTTTATGGCTCAAATCTCACCAGTTTGTTAAGGTAGATAAACTTGCTCTCCTAAGCAATGTTTTCACACAAACACACATTACAATGACTAAATCACCCTCTAACTCAACTCATCATCCAATTCAAATCACAAGATCACCAATTAAGCATACAACAAGTCCACAATCAAGATCACCATACTCAATATCCCATCATAAAATAACCATCCACAATGATAACTCAATGATATGCAATAAATCCACTCATAAGCGCAAAATTTTCTCAAAATTTTCAAAATTTCCTCATGCTAATGAGAGGCAAGTTGGTGCAACGAAAATTGCATGCAAGTACCCACTATGAAATCCAAAACAACACTAACAAGTATGCATATAAACAAGTAAGTTCATCCCAAAATTCATTTACAAGTAAAGTATAGCATGTAAGCCTAAAATAAGGTGCACCGGTGCAAATGGAAAAGCATGAAAAGAGGCACATCTCCCCAAACATAGACGAGTCTAAGTCTAGAGAAGGTATGGTACCGTAAGGTTTTCAAAATTCCTCTCGTCTTCAAGCCTGTAACTCATCAAGCCTCACTTGCACACCTCGACCTCCTACAAGGGTCACAAAAAGAAAACACACACTTATTGAAAGCAACAAACAAAACAAAAGGAAAAAAAAACAAGAAAACGATGGGTTGCCTCCCATCTAGCACTAATTTTAACGTCCTATGCCGGGCGGAGCTTGAGTCGCTCAACTCTTTGCAATCCATTGCATCTTCACTCCTCCACTCGACCCACTTCCTTGGAGGATGAAGCATAATGATGTTTTCTTCCTTTGTTTCCTCTCTTCTTCTTATCAAACCAATCCTTCTCCTTCTTCCCTTTCTTACCTAGCACACAAGGAGAGTTATCATTAGCAACATGCAACTTTCTTGAACAATGAGAATCATTAACAAAATGAGAGATAGAGAGTATAGAATGAATTGAGCTTGTTTTTGGAGGATCTTTCATGTTCATGGAATATGAAATTTCTTCATCATCCACTTTGAGTTTGATCTTCCCCTCCTTCACATCGATAGTAGCTCCTCCCGGTAGCCAAGAACGGTCTCCCAAGGATTAAAGGAATATTTGGGTCCTCCTCCATCTCCATCTTGACGTTCACGTTCTTGAAGATTTGTAGGAAATTTGAGAATTTGGTGGTGGGACATAGGTCTTAGGTACCCCCATGCATCATATTCAACGTTGGCACCTTCAAGTTCTCTCTTCTCTTTCTCTCTTCTCAACTCTCTTGCTTTCTTGCACTTGGGAATTCTTTCTTCTTTCTTCTTTCTTCTTTCTTCTCTTCTTTCAATTCTTCTTTCTCTTTCAAATCTTCATTTGCTTTCACACTTTTTCTTCCTTCATCTTCCTCTTCATCACTCATATCTTTTCCACTTCTTTTTCATCTTCAACACCAAATTCTTTCTCAACTTCCTCCTCATCTTTCTCCACCGGCATGCTTGACCCTTCATATTGAGTACCATTCCAGAGTTTAATTTCCATGCAATGTTCCCTAGGATTCACTTCCGTAGTGGAGGAAAGTTTCCCATTTTGATTGCCTCCACTTGAAGAAGCAACTTGACCAATTTAAAATTCTAAGTTCTTCACTTGAGTGGCCAAAGAACTCACAATATTCTCCATCTTCTCCATCTTTTGAGTTTAACTCCCCACGAAGTTTGTGAGTAAGTCCTCAAGACTTGGGTTCCCTTCATTGTATGGTGCACGGGCACCCGGATCAAATCCCGGAGGCAATGTCATGACGGCCTTTTGATTGGCATATGAAAAGTTCTCATGCTTTCGAAAGTTGGGATTATATGTGGGGTTCTTAGAGGGATATGAAGATGGTTGAGATGCTTAATTTTGGAAATTAGGTGGAGGATTGCTGGGATAACGATTTTGATAATTTTGAGGAGGTTTTTTCCAGAAAAATCGTCTATTTAAAGGGGGAAACAGAGCATAACTTACACAACATTCCATAGAGCAGTTAATAGCGGTTTTGGGGCGATTTCTTAGGTCCCAAGCCAATTTCTCCTTGTAGGTAGAGTAGATGGTAGATTTAGATTTAGATTTCAATTGTTGTTGATTAGATTAGCATTAGATCATAGTTGTTTACTCAATTCAAGCTTGTATTTCATTTGGAGAAGTGTATTGAAGACTCAAGCATTCCTATTTTTGTTGATTCAATCCAATTGGTGATGTTCTTCCTCTCTTGTCATTTCAATTTCTTATTTGTTGTGATTTGTATTTTAATTGTGCAATTAGATTTTCTTCCCATGGATTTTGCTCTTGGCACCTTGGGCTAACTCTCTTGTGCTTGGGTTAATTGAAATTGAGGATGATTTGATTGTATATGCTATGATTGTTGATGATTGGAGGTCAATTGAGCTAGATTGCTTCCTAATTGTGATTCTAAATTGTGCTTCATGCAAAATTTTCTTCTTTAGAGTAATGTTTGATCACCCTAGCAATAGGCGAGAGTTGAGCTAACTCGATCCGGATTAATCGGGTTATAATTGTGTATAAATATATGGATTGGGTGCTTCAAAATTGAGATTAGTTGCACTAAGGATACTCACATTAGGCATTGTGTTGATAATGGAGTGATTAATTTCATGATGTTTATGCTTTCTAACTTAGTTGATTTGCAATTTGATTCAATCATAGCTTGTTGATCAATGATTCCTTGATGGATGTTAGCCCCTAGCACACCTATACCCCATTTATTGTTGTTGTTTGTTATTGCCTTCTAAGTGTTCGATCATTTGCCTCTTTGTAGTGTTTCAGTTTATTTCTTGCATTTTGTTGTGTTTTTATTTCCAAACCCACTTTGCATCAATAGTCATCGAGAACTCGTATTTCTAGGGCCTCACGTGCATACTTTTTCCCTTAGGTTTGATATTTTTGATTGGTCTTAATACCGCTTGCCGGAATACTACAAATCAAATGGCGCCGTTGGGGACTTAGTTTTTACGCCTATAGTGAGACTTAGGAATTGTTTGGAAGTGGCTACTTGTTGCCTTTGTGTTTGTGGTTGTTTTGTTATTTTTGTGTGAATTTGATACTTGCTATCTTGTCTAGATGGAGGGATACAACTCATATGCATGGAATCAAGAGTTTTATCAAGAGAGTATGGTGTATCCTCCACACTTTGAAGAATGTGGATACAATAATTGGAGGAGCTTTGATGTTAATTCTCAATTGCAACAAGTTCCTTCCAATTATGAAGATTGGACATGTGATGAAATTCCTCCTCACCTCAAGAGATGTTCCCATACTATGAGCATTGTGATCATTTCGATCCATGTTGTGGATATGAATTTAAAGGAGCATCGGAAGGGGATTACTATGATGATGGGAGAAGCTATGAATATGACTATCAAATGCCACAAGCTTCTTTTGATTATGAAGAATAGGGACTCCATGATGTGAGAACGATCTTAAAGGAGATGCTTGGAGTGTTGTTGGAAAAATTTGAGGAAGATGAAACGAGATGTGAAGAAATGCTTCCCTTGTATGAAAACATTTTTGAGACCAAAGCAATGGTTGAGTCAATGATAGAGGGAAACATGGAGATCACCGAAGCTCAATTCATGGTGTTAAAAAGTCAACTCAAATATTTTCTACTCCAAGTGAAGAACATAGCCATCATGGAGACTCAAGAAGAAGAAGGGGAGGAAGAAAATAAAAGTGAAGAAGATTTAGTAGAGGGTCCAAGCAAGGAGGATGAAGTGGAAAATGTCCTTGTCGAAAAGTGAGGAAAAGGAATGTACATTGATGGACATTAGCTATAATGAGCAAGAAAATCAAGAAGCATCGAATGAAGCCTTGAAGATTGTCATGAGCATTTCTATACCTTCAAACTCTTCAAATTGTACTTTTATTGATATTGATGCTTCTAATGATTTAATTTTACCTCTTGTGAACTTTGACTATAGGAAGGAATTGATGAAGCGCTTGGGCATCCTTGAAAGAAAGGAATGGAGAAGAAGGATGGAGAGAGAGAGAGCAAGGGGGACAACTATGGACACTATGCATATCAATATGTGGTTGCCCTATCAATTATGTGAACCTCCTAGACTTTGAAGCTAAAAGGATGAGATATAATGGGAAGGAGGACCGCTATCCTTGGCCATTCCGATGAAAGAAGTGGAAGTGAACGAATAAATCCGGCAAAGGACAATAAAAATAGCGCTTGATGGGAGGCAACCCATCCTTTTATTGCTTTTGTGTGCTTTTTGTTTGCTTTGTGTTTTTGTTTCGTTTGGGAGAATTGGCTAGGTACTTAATTGCTCATGCTTAGGAGATTATGCTATCATGCTTTGGGAATCATTTGGTTAATTGAGCTTATTGTTGATATCATTAGGAGTTGCATATAGTTGTATCACTCTCATTCCAAACTTTGAATTCATGTTATCATCCATGTTTGGGGGTGTTGATCGTTTATGGTTGAAATGCATCTCTTGATGGTAATTAGTTGATGATTGTTATGCCCGATTGTAGGTACACTCACTACAATGATTGAAAAAGAGATAAAAAATGCAAGGGAATTCAAGATCGAAAAGGAGGAAAGCTTAAAAGTTGGTGAAAAATGAGTAAAAGGAAGAGACCCGATCTCCTCGATCGAATGAGCGACCGGGCTTAAATCGAGGGACCAAAATGGTTAGTTTTTGCATATTTGGGTTCGTTGGGGTCATAGAGGTTATTTTTAGGAGTTTTGGGGGTCGGGCCGGGTCCGAGAATCCGTAAAAATTCCTGGACTCGACCACAGGTCGAGGTGACCCATCCCGGGTCGAGGGGTCAACACTTAGTCAAAATTCGCAAAATAGCATATCCCTCGAGTCGAGGTGGAACCTCAGTCGAGGAGGTCAAATTTTCTAATCTCTTGAGTCGGGGTCTGGCCCTCGAGTCGAGGCATTGTTTTTTCGGGTCCCTCGAGTCGAGGCTTGAGCCACGAGTCGAGGTTGGCGGCAATTTTAAATAACGCGATTCAACAATGTAATTCACATCGCACGACTCGAGGAGTGCCCTATTTCCCGATCCCCTTTCTTCCCCAACATATTTCCGGCCACCTTACTTGTTTTCACCGATATTTCACCATCTATTCACATCACAATCATACTACATTGCATCAAAATCATATTTTGAGGGTTTTTGAGAAGTCACATTGCACGACTCGAGGAGTACCCTATTTCCCGATCCCCTTTCTTCCCCAACATATTTCCGACCACCTTGCTTGTTTTCACCGATATTTCACCATCTATTCACATCACAATCATACTACATTGCATCAAAATCATATTTTGAGAAGTCAATTTGGGGATTTCTTTGGTATAGCGTGGGTGTTCACCAAGTTTTGTTCTTAGGCCGTAATTTTCACACAATGTATGTAATTCTTACTCAATTGACTATCAATTTCGTTCTTGTGTATTGATTATTGCATGGGTGTTTTGGATTATGCAAATTTTATATTAAATTTGAATTTCTTTTGGGCATTTCTTCAAACACCTTATATACATGATTATTGTGAGCGATTTTTGGAATATTTGTGAGATTTTTGGCTTGTGTTATGAATTCAAAGGTATGTATTGGATTGATTATGTTGTCTTGATTTTGCCTTAGTGAAATTTTAGGCCTAGGAATGAATTGTGCTTACTTGTTCTTGAGAATTCCTAGTGAAAATAGGTATGAAAATTGGTCAAGGTTGAGTTGATTGATGATGGAAGTTCATTTTTTGGTGATTACTATTTGTCGAATTACTTGATGAGATGACATTTTATTATTGGATATTTTATTGAGCTTAATTGACATAATTTTGGTGAGCTTACTTGTTGTTGTTCATTGTCATGGTCATTCTTGTTGAAGTATGCATTTTTGGGGATTTATTGAGCACTTCTATTGGTTTAATTTGCATAGTTGACTATTTGACAATTTGTTGAGGGTTATTTCTTAGTCACTAGGAATTGTTGATACTTGGTGATTGGAAATTTTGGTGACTATTGACTCGTTCATGTTCTTATTTGATCTATTTGGCTCATATTGCTATTTTTGGTGATTGATTGTTACCTTGAGGAATTTTGCAGGAAAGATGTTCGGAGGAGTAGATGTACACAACTTCTCCGATGAGGAGTTTCGTAAGAGAGATGAGGTTATTAGATTTGCTCACAAGATGCCCATCGAGCTAGGGATACGGTGGGATGACTTCAAGTGGCGGAATCATATCATTCTTTATGTTGAGATTTACAACAAGGTGGTTAAGACCCGCTTGGTCGAGCCACAACCGCATGGTGTCCATGGGCATCGAGGAGGATATTCCTCGATTATTTGAGCAAATTGGGATGGGCGGCTTCTTAGCTAAGAGGCCGAGGACTTATTTGGGACTCACTCTCTAGTTCCTCTGTACAATCCAAGTTCAACAAGGCCGGAAAGACAAAATTTCCCGGGCCATTACTTTCGAGTTGATGGGACGAGAGTATACATTGGCGTGAGCGAGGTCAATGAGATCATTGGAGCACCCACAGACCCCGATGGCTCCCTACTTAACATCGAAAGGAGTACAATGCCAAAAAGTTACGGAGGAGGATTTGGACTCGGGAGCACTGATCGGCCTCGGTTCATTCCCGGGAAGTCGAAGAGCACGAGGATCCGGAACCCGGTCATGAGGTATCTTGAGAAGATCCTCTCGAGTACAATATTTGCTAGATCGGAGGGGGTGTCATGGTTTTCGAGGAGTTATACGTGCTCTGGTGCTTCTTACATGGTGTCGATTTAATATCGCTGCCTACCTCATTACTTATTCGAAGCGGGTGACGAGCACGAAGTTTAAGAAGATACACTTCGGAGGGATGATCACACTCATTGCCGAGCATCTCGGCATACCTACACATAACTTGAGAGCACTCGAGGGGCTAGATTTTACTACGGACACCATGCGGTGCATAAGGACTCTTTACCGCATTGGTAGGACTTGGTGCTTCCAGCACATTCATGGTGGCGATTCCTTCTTCCCAACAAGAGGTTAACGACTGTTTTGGGGCTCTAGCTTTTGTGACCATCAACCTCCGTATGTGGTCACGAGATACCACCGAGGCGATTGACGCCTACACCCGTAAGCATGGAGATGTCCTCCGGGATGATGATGATGAGGAGGGAGGACGAGGCGGGTCGGTCGAGTCGGATCGAGGACCAAGGCGAGGGAGTAGATGCGGGAGATGGAGATGATGAGGAAGGCGATGAGGAGGAGCAGCGAGCCAGTATAGATGGGTGAGGAATACTTGCCGAGAGATCAACATGTGCGGCGGGACGAGATGCGGAGCCGGGAATTCGAGGTCGGTAGCTCATCACAGAGGTAGTGGACTCAGCGGAAGAGATGTGGGGTGGCAGTCATAGGATGCGGCTCGAGTGCTTAACTCGGCGGGATGAGTGCTACCGCATGATGGAGGAGTCCCGACGGATGCGAGGAGGAGTCTCTTAAGACTCGGTAGGACATGTACGCACTCCTCCACGGTTTAGCTCGTGGAATTTTGGGCCGGGCCACTACCCTCCTCCATCGCCAGCTGTCCGATTATTAGGGCTACTCCCCTACTTCCTCATCCCTCTCCTTTATCTATTTAGTTTCTTATTTCCTCTTGAGTGATTTGTATGGATTGATGTTGATTGGTTGGATTGTACTCAATGTATGGATTTTATTTGATGATGCTTTGAGTTTTATGATGATTTGTATGGATGATGATTATGATGATTTTGATCTTATTGAGCTTATTGTCTTTGTGATGATTATGTTCTATTGATCTCTTGGATTCCTTACATATTTTTGGGCTAGTATTGTCTTGAGCTTAATTGTGAACTTATTGCATATCATTTAGTATCATTCTTAACATAGTGAGTGTGCTTGAGATTATGTACATTGCATTTGTGCTTAATTTGCAAGACCTATTGAATTTTAATTTGATCATGAGTTGATATGTGGCTTGAAGCTAGCATGCTTGATGATTGTGTAAAGATGAATGTGATTGAAAATACTTGATTCATTGCTCAATTTAAGCCCGTGAGCTTTTGTGCCTTTATAATCGTACATCTTATACGGTTGATATGATTTCTTTGTGAGTGCATCATTCATAGATTTGTATGCTAGAAATTGCCACTAGATTTGTTGATATTGATCTTTGTGTGATTTCATGAAAGTGATAAGAGGCCATGTTTGCTATGATAAGTCACTAGCCAAATTTTTCCCCACCAAATACATTTGATTTCCTTAGTGAGCCATGTTGAGCCTTATGTCCTTATTCTTCGGCAAGCCAAGTGAAATTGAAACCATTTGCCTATTTTTATGAGCCTTCTTGTCTTATGTTTAGTAGAGCTTGATTGTTGGCTATAGATGGTGATTTGATTGTGAAGTGTGGTGAAAAATGATGAGCTAAGTGATGATTGAGAAGAAAGAAAGAAAGATTGTGAAAAAAAAATTGAATTGTAAAAGAAAGATGTGAAAGTGAAAAAGAAGAAAAATTCAATTTGAGAGCTAAGAAGAAAGAAAGCTCAAGTGAATGGTGGTGATTGAACTTTGAAGTGCAAAAGAAAGAGTGATGCTTGATGATGATTGAAGTGATGAGTATTGTATTGATTAGCTATCATTCAAGTCTCTACTATGTTAGTCACTCTTACCTAAACGTCCCATCTTTTCCAAAGAGCCTACATTACAACCTTGATGAAAGACCTCCTTGATTCTTGATTGAACACAAATGATTTTGATTGAGATTGAGTCCATTGGCAAGCATATGGTGTGCATATTTATGAATTTGATGATTGAGTGCATTATACCTTTATACACTTGAGAGAAGAGTGAAACACTCCATGGAAGGAGCAATGTGTTAAGTATTTGATTGAGCATTTGTTTGAGATGATCTATCTTGATTGCTAGTGGATAGTTGCATTGATATTCATGACCATTGATGAGTTCGATGGTCTTATTTATCTTCTATGGTGCCATGTGACATAATTACAATCAATTCACTCATTTGTGCTTAGTTTCTACGTTGCTCAAGGACGAGCAACACTTCAAGTTTTGGGGTATTATGATTGGAGTGAATTGATGCATGATTTTGAGGTGTATTTTAGTGCAAAAAGTGATCAAAAGTATTAGATTTTGTGCATAAATGTGTAGAGTATCACTTCTTTGCCTAAAAGTATTACTTGTGAGTGTTGGAACCACCGATCGCCAACTCTATGAAATTATCGATTCGGGATCGCTTGATCACATAAACGCAGCGGATAGAATTGTACCTTTATTCACCGTAATAGGTGAAGACAAACCAGTTCTAAGGTCGAAGCTGCGATCGAAGGATGAGCCTCGAACCTCACGGTCTTACGCCGTATTCCTATCCCATTCCCTTGACGTCGAGTGGTCGACGATCCTCCAAGGAATCGAGAATCTGCCTCTCTCACGATCTCACGTTTTTCACACACGGAGGCTCGATGTTAGGAGTTTATTTATAGGCTACAACAGGGACCCTAAGGAGGAATTAGGGTTGGGCCTCCCGATGGGCCTAAATATCCTCGTGTTCGGTCCGAACACTTTACTTAAGCCCATCAATTATAACTCAGTCCACTAAAGAGTTATAATTGAATTACCATCCTAATCCCATATTATAATATGGGCTCCTTTATTATGTGTACGTTTATTTCCCGTGTTTAAGATATCGAATGTCTAAAAATTAATTAAATTACTGACAACTTAATTAATTTATATCTAATTCCAAGAGTAGTACCACTAATCTTTATTATTATGTCGGATTAAATCCACTGCAGGGTTTACATAATAATCTTCATGAGCTCCTCAAGGGGACATCATCATCCTAAATAATTAGGACACAGATTCCTTCTATAATCAACAACACACCATATAAACAATGCTATCTCCTAATTCACCGAGCCTATTGATTTAATAAATCTCACCCATTGGCAAATCAAAGAAACATACACCGAGTACACGTGCCCGTTATTATATAGGGATTAAGAAGACGTACATCCATAACAACGAGAGGTCTTGTTCTTTTATATATAGTCGTACAAATTGAACAACCTCATCTGGTCTGCTCAATACATACAAAAAGTACTAGTGTAACTTTATAGTCAAGATAGACTAATACCAAATTACACTACAACCGTTCCAATGGTTTGTCCAAATCCATCTTGGTTGTGAACTATTATTTATAATCTATAAGGAACTGATAGCATGATCTTCTCGTGTGACACCACACTCCATGTTATCTACGGTATAGATTACTGACAAAATAATGATATATATAACAATCATAAACAATAAGTATTTTGATCATAATGAATCTCATATTAAAAGGATGTTCATACTCAAAAAGATGTTCATACAAAAGCTAGGCTTATAGTATACATCCTAACGGTGAGATTATTGATATTTTTCGTCCGTTTTACAGGTAAATCGGTGGAATTTGGCCAAACCGAGAGTACCAGCATTCTTAGGATGAAGAGACGATCGAGACGGACGAAAAACGGGGTCGGAGGCGGAGCCCGGGTTGAGAAAATTCCCTGGACTCGACCTCTGGTCGAGGTCCAGGGGCCTCACTCGGGGTGAAGGAAAAAGGATGGAATTTAAAAAAATGGAAGAGGCCTCGACTCGAATGGGTGAAAATCGGCAGCCTCGACTCGAGGGGGAGGTTTTTTCAGAAAAATCATCTATTTAAAGGGGAAAGCAGAGCATAACTTACACAACATTCCATAGAGCGGTTAATAGCGGTTTTGGGGCGATTTCTTAGGCCCCAAGCCAATTTCTCCTTGTAGGTAGAGTAGATGGTTGATTTAGATTTAGATTTCAATTGTTGTTGATTAGATTAGCATTAGATCATAGTTGTTTACTCAATTCAAGCTTGTATTTCATTTGGAGAAGTGTATTGAAGACTCAAGCATTCCTATTTTTGTTGATTCAATCCAATTGGTGATGTTCTTCCTCTCTTGTCATTTCAATTTCTTATTTGTTGTGATTTGCATTTTAATTGTGCACTTAGATTTTCTTCGCATGGATTTTGCTCTTGGCACCATGGGCTAACTCTCTTGTGCTTGGATTAATTGAAATTGAGGATGATTTGATTGTCTATGCTATGATTGTTGATGATTGGAGATCAATTGAGCTAGATTATTTCCTAATTGTAATTCTAAATTTTTGCTTTATGCAAAATTATCTTC
Organism: Paraleonurus japonicus; assembly: GCA_030762865.1. NCBI lineage: Eukaryota > Viridiplantae > Streptophyta > Magnoliopsida > Lamiales > Lamiaceae > Paraleonurus > Paraleonurus japonicus. The sequence continues at coordinate 38,022,424 of CM061057.1, read as the reverse complement.
TTTAGATTAATGTTTGATCACCCTAGCAATAGGCGAGAGTTGAGCTAACGTGATCCGGGATTAATCGGGTTATAATTGTGTATAAATATATGGATTGGGTGCTTCGGAATCGAGAGATTAGTTGCACTAAGGATACTCACATTAGGTATTGTGTTATTAATGGAGTAATTAATTTTATGATATTTATGTTTTCTAACTTAGTTGATTTGCAATTTGATTCAATCATAGCTTGTTGATCATTGATTCCTTGATGGATGTTAGCCCTAGCACACCTATCCCCCATTTGTTGTTGTTGTTTGTTTTTGCCTTCTAAGTGTTCAATCATTTGCCTCTTTGTAGTGTTTGAGTTTATTTCTTGCATTTTGTTGTGTTTTTATTTCCAAACCCGCTTTGCATTAATAGTCATCGAGAACTTCGTATTTCTAGGTCCTCACGTGCTTACTTTTTCCCTTGGGTTCTTTATTTTTATTGGTCTTAATCTGCTTGCCGGAATACTACAAATCGGTAGAGCACACACAATACTTGTATTTGTGTTTTTAATCTGTGAAAATTATTAGTTATGTACACTCGTCGTACTTTCAGATTTTCTCTATCTTCTCAAGGTAACCTGAGTAATGCCACGATATTGTTCGGTTCTCCCTAAACCAAGCAATGATACTAGCAAATACAAATGAGACAATCATGCAACATCACTCGGTCTACGTTCTATTATCAATTCAACAATCTATATATATTTATCATATACATACTTCTTGTTATGTACATGGCCATCTCTCTCGATCTTTATATCTCGTACAAAATAATGTTGAATTCATTACGGTATTCCATAATCCATCCATTTTAATTGAATAGACATATTACCACCACACACCAAACACGAGACACACGTCTTTATTAGTCGACTTGAACAGCTCGCCTCCAAAGGTAAATATTTTGGACGGCACATCGAAAGTAAAGAACACGGTTTAATATTCTTCTCGTACTTTTGCCACATAATCTTATACGTGTCCGCATTCAAAATAGCATTGAAAAGCATCCAAAATGACGTCTTCTTAATCTCTTATTTTTGAATATCCGTAAATTGAATGCTCTATAACTCTTTCATAGTGTGAGAAGATTGCTACGGTAATACGTTGTTCTCTCTTTGATATGTATGCCTCTTGTTGCAACATAAGTTGATTACATATAACATCATAATAGATATTTAATAAGCTTAATTTCAGGATCGTACTTTATGAACTAAATGAAATACACCTTTAAAACTAAATTACTAACCAAAATGGTTCTCGGATCGCTTTCACCACCACTCTCTTCCGATGTTGATGCTTCTAACAAGTCAAATATTAACCTTTTACTATTGTTAAAAAATTGTTATGATCATATTAAAAGATCTCATCAGCCTACAACATTTATAAAATTATAATATCAATTGATAGGAAATGAGATATAGATCGGATGCATCATAAAGATTAACCTTGACTATGATTCTTATATTTCATTCCTTTGTTTCCTCTAGCATGCACATCATGTCTCTCATCTAATAGGTCTGTTCAAAAAGTACATAATCAACAATCCATAAAGGTAAATGTCTATGAATTTTTCTTTTACCCATACTTTTTCCTCTTCTACGTATCATTTGTCTATCTTCAAAATCATTTGTTCAATAACAATTTCAATTTCAACTAACATAAATTTAATATTATAGTTTCATAGCTATTTATTTGACCTTGAGAAGATGACCATGTCGTGCGAATTTTACATCTGTCTCTTTTGTTTCTTGAATCACGACCAAATTTTAGTCCCTCCGATTACGATGTAAATATAACGGTTTTTATCTATTCTAGTGCATATAACGTGTAATGCATAATATATTTGATGTTCGTCGGGTATATTTGATGTTCAAACAAAATGGTACATTGTATGTTTGATTATATTTTTGTATTTGTTATAATATACACAATAACTTTAGCAATTAGTACGAATTATTAACAAACTACAATATTTCCCCAATAAATTCACACATGATTAGTGACATGGTTGATTGTTTTGTATTGAACAATTTATGCACATATGCAAATTTAAGCGTAACTATTGTATTACCTCTAACGATTTGTCTCTTTGATGACAATCGACGACGACTTTTCGAATGCTTACCTTCAAAAATAAATTTAACGTAAAAACACATTATAACGTATTCTATTTTGTTGAATGAATATGTCAAATCCAGTACTATACATTACAATTAGAATTTTCCAATGTTGCTCGATCTCTTCAAAAATAAAACCCGTGTATGCCAGTGCGACACGAGATATGGATGTGGGATACGTAGCTTGGATTCTTGATTTTTTCACGAGACTCTCGGCGGTTTCAGTGCGCTAATATTTTAGTGGCACGATGCTTATTTTTTTGTGGCGCGGCGTGATACGAACCAGATATTCCCGTGAAGGCGATGAAAGAGGAATTAAGCGATGAAAAAAGAAGTGACTAAGTGAGGTTACTTTATTCTTAATCTAATCAAAATTAATTAAATTGATTTCAAATTCAACTTACCTTTCAACCTCCCCAAAAATATGGAAGTGATATAATGACATAAGAATATTAATGGTTCTTAAGACTATTTAAGACACAGTCTTGAAGGTCTATGCAAAAGTTATCTTTTAATTTAATGCGAAATAGTTTTACATGAACGTATCCCCGCACCCGTGTCCTAATTTTGAATACTTTTTTGTTGTGTCCACGTATCCTGATTGGAAAGTTTTAGTGTCAAATACGTATCCTCGCTTTGAGTTCGAGCAATATAGGAATTTTCATTAAAGAAATGATACTCAAAATCTGATGTTAGTTGAATTACATCGCATGTTGCAAAGACTACCATTTCGGGAAGGGCAAAAACTTATGTGAGATTCTCACGGATCTCATTTTGTGAGACGGTTGTAAAATCATTATCACTTTTTATTAAGTTAGTTTCACTTATAATGTGAAGTGTATCACTTTTTGTTTTTATTTTTATCTTAAATTGTTACATTTTACATACAATTTTTATAAAATTATATTCCCTACGTCCCATACTCGTTGTGACATTTATTGTTTGACACAAGTTTTAATGTAAGAGTTTTTAATAATATAAGTTACTTTTTGATGGGGGTAGGTGATTGGAGTAGTTTTCGGGTAAGTGTTATTAAGACCAATCAACAAAATATCGAACCCATGGGAAAAAGTATGCACATGAGGCCCTAAAAATACGAGTTTTTAGTGACTAGAGTTGCAACAAGGGTTGACACTAACACTACCAAACACTTGCAAAATACAAACAAAAACAAGCAAACAAATGATTACACACCTAGAATGCAATAACAAAAACAACAATAAATGGTGAGATAGAGGTGCTAGGATTAACATCCATCAATGAATCATCAATCAACAAGCTTCAATTGAATCAAATTGCAAACCAACTAAGGTAGAAAGCATGAAACCATCATGAAATTAATCACTCCATTAAAATCACAATGCCTAATGTGAGTATTTTTAGTCTTTCCCATTTCTCAATGTAGAAATCCCCAATTCATACAATCATGCAAAATTGAAACTCGATCAACACCTAATCACGTTAGCTCAACTCTTGCCTATTGCTAGGGTGATCAACCATTAATCAAAAGAGACAATTTTACATGAAGCACAATGAAGAATCACAATTAGGAAACAAACTAATGTGAGTATCCTTAGTGCAACTAATCTCTCGATTCCGAAGCACCCAATCCATACATTCATACACAATTATCACCCGATTAATCCTGGATCACGTTAGCGCAACTCTCGTCTATAGCTAGGGTGATCAAACACTAATCTAAAGAGATAATTGAAGGTGTGCGTAAGTGTTTATGCGAGAATGTTGCTACGAATGTTGGCACAATCGAGAACAACATAGACTAAAATAAAAGAACGAGAAATACACGGAAGTCTTAAACACTTTGCAAGATGGATATCAAAATTTTCGTATAGACTATAAATAAGCCTATACTACCAATCGGCGTATTATCACTAATAATTGTTAAGTGATACAATCGGTGAAAACATAAGTCACACCGTGAAATGGATCTACGTATATAGTGACTAGACAATATTCAATCTAACCTATCACTAATACATATAAAGACCCGATGTTGAGTGAAATGTTGGAATATTCACCAACGGAAGTATCGAGTATGAAACTACAATAAATTCTATAATCTATGCAAATAGACTATGCTAGATTGTGTTTCCCTCAACTTCAAGTTTTAATCTTCATAGCAGCCGTGTATTTATAGATAAATCTGGACTCTTAAAGCTTGAAGATAACTTCCACATCTCCCTTGAAAATAGGTAACTTCCATGTAACATCCCCATGATCTTTATAACTTCTCTTTGCTTGCCTTTTCAAACGCATGACTTGGTAATCGCCGTAAGTCTTCATTACGAAAGAAAACAAGACATTGACCAAGACAAAACATGGGTTAAGGGTTAGTGGAAGTGGAAGGACGAATCGATGTTGTGACCAGAATGTAGGCACATTACGAGTAACACTCGTTACTAACATCAACAATCTCCCCCAATTCGGTCTTTCTCTTTGGAACACACACGATGTTGTACCATTGTACGAGAATGTGTACACAATAGAGATAAGTAAATAAAACATCAAGTAAATGACATCTCATTACTTAGCCAAAAACAAATAACGCTTAAACATAAAACATCACTAATCATAAATTACGAACATAACAAAGACTTAACACTTAATAAAATCAAAATCGTAGCTAACACAAAATAATAACACTTAAACGAACTAACATAAATCAGAGCTTAATATATAAAAGAAACTACCATAAACAAAAAAACGAGCAATAAAATATAATAACCTAACATAATAAATCGAGCTTAATAAAATAAAAACATATAAGACACTTAACAAAAAAAAACATAATAAATACTAGACATAAAAAAATAGAGCATAGTATCACGAACTTAACTAAATACCAAAGCACTATTAAGTTCATCAATATACCTAACACATAATATAAGTTCGAAAAGACATAAACATAAAAACATGAAATAAATTGAGTCTTTACAAAAATAGATAAAGCTTATAAATGAAGGTTTATGAGAGGATTGGGTCATGTGAATAGCAAATGCATCTTCATAAGTCTGCACGAACTCCCCTATCTTCAAGCTTCTCTATCTTTGAAAGCTCCCCCTTGCTTAATGTCCCCAATCATCCAAATCATCATACGGTTACAATGAGATCTTCATCATCCCACCCATCTGCATCTATCTTTTGCATCTCACGTCTATGTTCGAGCCTTGGGTCCATCATTGTTATGCTGGATTTGTGGGCACATTCTCCACGCAGATTCTCGGGGTTTCTGCTTGGCCTCAAGTACCGGAGACGCACTTGTTCCAGCTCCAGTATATATCAAAGATCTCGGTCCTCCTTCGGTTCCATCACCATTAGCATTTCCACCTTCACTGCTCAAGCGGCAACATCAAGAACATCCGCACTGGAGCATCAACTTGAGCGGCAACATCGTGTCCTACTCCCCCTGTGACGGTAGAAAGTAGAGCTTCCTGCACTTTTGTGCATTTCAAGGTTGCTCAACAGGACATTTGGCATTAGTGATTGAATTTTGATTATAGCAATCTGATCTCGGATGAATTGCGGCTGTAATTGCGGAGTGTTGGCAGCGTGTGTGCCAACATTTCTCGGCACATCGGCTGGTTGATCAAGAGGGAACTTCGAGTTCAGGTGCATTAGGATCTCCGTAGGCGGATCAATCACACGTGGTCCAGTCCTCGGTAAATGTGAGATCCCTAAACTCGAGCAAACGAACTTATTATCTACTGAATTCTCCCTTTGAAAACCAAGAGTGAAATCATCATAAAAATCGAGTGGGATACGGCGGCAGGTCCTTTACTTGACACCCTTCAGGAATATGTCATCATATTGTCGAAAATTGTCTTCCCAAGATTAAATCTTTGCAAGTGGCCAATTTTGTACATAAGTACTGACTTGTTCGAAGTAAGGGTAGTGGTGTTGGGCGAGGGCAGCCAATTGTACACAATCAACTTGTGCAGGGACACTATATAAACTTGTTAAAACCGAGGAATTCATTTTATACCTCCAAGCGGTAATCCTTCCCCGGTGATAACACTAATCACTTCATCAAGGTTATCAATAGGAGGATCTTCATCATCTCTAGTCCTAAGAAAATTGTTAATCTTAGCGGGAGTAACCTCAATCACCTTTCCCCTAAATTTGACCTTTCCATAATTCTTGGAATCGACCCTAGAAATACTGCCCTTCAAGTTTGCATAAAATTCATATATCCATTCAATCGGATAAGGAGTGACAAATTGAAGTGCAAACAAAGAAAGACCTTTCTTCCGGATACCCAATCAAATTCATAGAAATAAAGTCATTCATCTTAATTATCCTCTCTCCAACAATCAGTCTAGTTCTTAAAGTCCTAAACTTATCACTATCCACACCATTATAACTATCATCGAGAATCGGATGAAGTCATATTCGAGAGGAATCGGTATGTACCTCATCGATTTAGCTTTACTTGCTTGAGATGAAGAAGACTCAGAGTCGAGGACGATGTGTCCATTGGTGTGCCAACATCCTCTGGCACATCCTACGGATCATTTCGCTTTTGCTTCTTTTCTCCAAACGAGCAGCCATTTCAGCCAATGTTTGATTCATTTACGAATCCTCAGTACTCCCCCTCGGTGACAGTGAGCACGGAGCAGGAGGCTTGGCCGCTTGTCTCTTTCTGCGGGCTTGCTTCTCGCATTTCCTCTTGGAAGATTGAGAATCGAACACTGAATCGGCTTTGAAGCAACACCATCATCATGCTTGTTTTTTCCTTTTTCGGAGTAATCCACCCTTTTGCCCATGGTTTGGTAAGAATGCCTTTTCCGACCGCGTCCCTAGAGCTTGTTGCCTTTTGTCGAGCGGTTTCAAAGCGGCGGTGAGTTCACGGTGTCGGTCGAGTCGATCGGCTGGTCTTCTACTAGAGCATCTTGCGGTGAATGTGGCGGTGTAAACACTAAGTGTTTGTCTTTGCTTTGGAAATCAACCTCCACGTCGCCTACCTTGACAACAGGGTAAATTGTTTGCTTAGTGAGAGTTTTGAACGCATAGACGATCTGATCGAAGTGGCTCCTTCAGCTAGTTCAACCGTCATTGGGTAAGTCTCGAGAGTGGGGCTTCGCTAGCTTCGCCGCTAACCGATTTTGTGGCGTTCCGCCCAAAATCGGAATTTCCGATGGTTGTTCGATGGGAATCTCGGCATGTGTTGGCGATATTGGCACATCCAACGATCCAACCCTAATTGATGTGGGTGATGTTGGGACCGGTGCGCCAACACTGTCGGGAGACATTTACGAGGCCATTGTTGCAAGAAGTCGAAGGTTTCGAGAAGAAGATGAAGTTGCGGGAGAGGTTGAGTGTTGTGAAGGTGAAGAGCCCTTTCCATCAGCCATGATAATTAATATTCTGCAAACACTATTCAAATTATATTAATTAAATAATCAATTTGAATATTAATAGGCTGAGTAATACTAAGTAATATAATCAATAATACCTTTGAACTCTTGTGCTTAAAATTGAAACTTAGATATAATGTAAAGAGCACACTTGAGTATTACGGATCTTAAATAGGGAATAGAAAGATTGCGAAGTTGTGAACACATCGAAGTTAAAAGATAAGATTTAATCACATCCCTAAAAATTAGGGCATTATCAAATGTTGGAAGTTTATTTCAATGACATGCTAAAAACACGCACTTTGAAAATAGATAAAATAAGCGCACAATTAATTAAATTAGACAATATAATATTGCTAGGAACAATTTAAAATAAATAGATCTTCATAAAATAATATTCGGAAATTTTCAAACTCGTAGAGGTAAATATACATATGAGAACCGAATGTTATTCACTTGAATGTCGGCACACACACTTCTCAACACGCTTTTTACATGAAATAAATTCATTTGTGTTGCACTATATTTTGCTTTACCCACTTATTCACATTGATCCATTTTTCCGTAAGAGATCATCGTAGTTGTCGACTCCGTGTCCCATAATTACTCAATGGATTGTGAATATATTGATGCATTCAAGTCACCTTTTGAAAAGAGAACATCGTAGTAGTCAACTCCGTGTCCCATAGTTACTCAATGACATAGCATCTAATTGTGAGTTTATTTTATTGCATTTGAGAGAAGTGTGTCCAGGACAATATATTTTTATCACGAGTTCTAATACTATTTACACAAGAGAGTTCAAAAAAACTAAATATTACAGTACTTAGAAAAATTTAAATAAATTGTTCTAGTGTTGCTACAAATGTTGGCACATTTATCACAGCACATAGCAAATATAGGTCTAATTAGTGCATAAACCTAGAGATTTTCTAAGAGAAGAAAACCTCTCATTATCAAGGGCTTTAGTAAAAATGTCTGCAATTTGTTTTTCAAGAGAAATGTATTCCAACTTTACAACTTCTTTTTCTACAAGATCCCTAATAAAGTGGTGTCTAATACTTATATGCTTAGTTAACGAATGTTGCACAGGGTTCTTAGATATATTAATTGCACTTGTATTATCACAATAAACGGTAAGAGTATTGCTCTCCGCAGGCCGTAATCATCGAACATCTTCTTAAGCCAAAGAAGTTGTGTACAACAATTCCCGTGGCTATGTATTCGGATTCAGCCGTAGATAGGGAAACACAATTTTGTTTTCAGCTATGCCAAGAAACAAGATTGTTACCCATGTAGAAATATCCACCACTTGTACTCTTCCTATCATCACTATCACCCGCCCAATCTGCATCACTATAGCCAATCAAAGAACAATTGAGTGTCCTTGCTATACCATATTCCATAATCACATGTGCTGCAACATATCTAATTATCCTTTTAACCGAATTCATGTGAGATTCTTTAGGATCAGCTTGATAACGAGCACATAAACAAACACTAAACATGATGTCCGGCCTACTAGAAGTCGATACAAAAGACTACCAATCATCGACCTATACAATGTTGGGTCAACATTTGTGCCAACACTGTCTTTACACAATTTTTGTGTCGATCCCATAGGTGTCTTCATGTGTTTAGCATTGTCTAAACCAAACCTTTTCACAAGATTTTTGGCATATTTGCTTTGACAAAAGAAAATACCATCCTTGCATTGTTTAATTTGAAGACCTAAAAAGTAATTCAAGTCTCCAACCATCGACATTTCAAAGGTAGTGGTCATTTCATGTACAAATAATTCAAGCATTTTCCCACATGTAGAACCAAACACAATGTCATCAACATATATTTGAGCAATCATAATATCATATCCAGAATGCTTTATGAGCAAGGTCCTATTAGCTTCACCTCTATAAAAACCGAATTCAACAAGAAAATCGGTTAATCTACCATACCATGCCCTAGGTGCTTGCTTCAAATTGTATAAAGCTTTCTTAAGTTTATAAACATGATCAGGAAATTCATGATTCTCAAACCCCTTAGGTTGTTCTACATATGCTTCTTCCATAAGAATTCCATTAAGAAATGCGAGCCTTAACATCCATTAGATGCGATTTTATATCAATGTAGCATGCAATAGCAAGTACTGTGATCTTATGGACTCAATTCTAGCAACAGGAGCAAAAGTCTCATCAAAATCAATTCCTTCTACTTGTGTATAGCCTTGAGCTACTAATCTAGCTTTGTTTCTTACAACATTACAGATTCATCGGTTTGTTTTTGAAGATCCATTTCGTACCGATTACATTCACATTATCGTGCCTAGGCACAAGTATCCAAACATCATTCCTTTCAAATTGATTTAACTTCTCATGCATTGCATTAATCCGATTTTCATCTTTCATAGCTTCATCAATATTTTTAGGTTCATTGAAAGAATGAAAACATTCAAAGTTCACCTTATTACACATAGATGTCATACAAATCGATCTTACCACATGTCTTGCATCAAAACTCAATTTTCTCCTTGTTTGTACACACGATTGTGGTTTTACCTATGATCACGTTGTTGTGGATGATTTTTGAGAATCTGGAAGATGGTCTTTGTAGCGAGGATATGGCATAGTTCTATTAATTTCTGGATGTTGAGGTGATGTTGCTTCAGATGTGGGCACATTTGTAGCAACATTCTCAATCGATTGAGAAATTCGAACTTTGCATCCGCTCAATAAGATCGATTACATCTTCATCAATGACATTATCTGCAAGACTTGCATTATCATCAAAAACAACATTCATAGACTCTTGAGCGATCGGTTCTAAGATTATAGATCCTAAAAGCTCTCTGTTTCTAGCATAACCAAGAAAGAAACCCTTGTCACTTTTTGAATCAAATTTATGTAGCTGGTCTCTATCATTCGTAACGTAGCAAACACATCCAAAGACATGAAAGTATTTGATTAGGCTTTTTGTTATTCAAAAACTCATAAGGTGTTTTAGTGGAATTAGGTCTTAAATAAACTCTATTGGATATATGACAAAGCAAGTATTCAAAGCTTCAAATTTAAAAACTTTTGAAAGTTTCTTGGATAAAAGCATTACTCTAGCCATCTCTTGTAGAGTTCTATTTTTCCTTTCGGCTACACCATTTTGTTGAGGTGTTTTAGGAGAAGAAAACTCTTGAATTATGCCTTTGTTTTCACAAAAATTAGTGAATAAGCTGTTCTCAAACTCCTACCATGATCGGACCTTATTCTTTTAACCTTAGTGTCAAAAACATTTTTAAAGCGTTTGTAAAGAATTTTGAAAACTTCAAAAGCATCTGATTTTTCCTTAAGAAATTCGATCCATGTAAACCTTGAATAATCATCTACTATGACAAAAGAATATCTCTTACCATCAATGCTTTGGTCTCCATTGGTCGCATTAAATCCATATGCAAAAGTTCAAAGCAATGTTTTGTAGTACAATGTGTCAACATTTCATGTGACATTTTGACTTGTTTACCACTTTGGCGGGATCCACACACATTTGACCTACGAATTTGTAACTTAGGTAGACCTTTAACAAAGATCAAATTTCAATAATTTGACGATATTTCTATAATGAGCATGTCCAAGTTTTTGATGCCAAAGAGTACTCTCACAGTTTGAACATTAAAGCATGCTTGATTCGAATCAACTAGATAACAATTATCGATGATCTATTACCAAACATGAGACAATTATCATCATTGTTTAACACATAGCATGAACTTTTATCAAACTTTACATGCAAGTCATCATCACATAATTGACTAATACTAATCAAATTTGCAAGTAAACCTTTAACATGTAAGACTTTTGTCAAGTTTGGAAAACCAGAACATTCAATGTACCTATACCAATAATTTTACCTTTTGAACTTCCTCCATATGTAACATTTCCACCATCATATGCCTTATAGTCGGTGAGATATCTTTCCTCACCGGTCATGTGTCTAGAACATCCACTATCAAAATACCATAGTCCGGGAACACATGCTTTTAAAGATGTATAGACAACATTACATATGATTCGACTTTTTGAAAAGATTTTTGAGCATGATTTGTTTTGAATGTTGAGCGAGAATGTGACAACATTTTCAAAGACATTTTAGAAAACTTTTTATCTGCCTCATTCTAAAGCAGTTTGGTCGTTTGTGACCTCTTAAGTAAAATAATAATGACAAACATCCTTCTTTTGATTCATTTTTCAACTTTTGGAGTTCAACGGAAGGTTTTGTAAACACAACAGGTTTATTATTGTTTAAAAGCGAGTGATATTACCATTATAACCAAGACCATGTCTACTGTACTTCGATTGGCGCCTCATCAAGTTTGGTGAACTTTACGAATATCTTTTGAAATTCAGTGTTATGCCTTTGATTTGCTCTTTGAGGTTGCATAACTCCGGATCTTTCCTTGTTAGTATGACCTCAAGCTTTATCACCAAATCCTTTTGATATGACTCTTCAATAGTCATGTCCCTTAAGGCTTTCTCGAGTGGATTCTAACTCTTTTTCAAGCTTCGATAACCTGGACTTACAATCTTCGCAAACATTGTTAGAAGTACCTACTTTATCTACACATGAACTTGAGAAACAATTAAATTACGAACCTCCAATGTTTCCTCAAATGTTGGCACATTTGACTCAACATCGAATCACCAAGAAATCATCAAGCGTATCATCATACAAAATTCTTGCGAGAAAAAGCAAACTCCTCATTTTTATCAGAATCTTCTTCACAATCAGACTCATCACTTAAGGTAGCATTGAAATTTACCCTTTTTCTCAAAAGAGTGTTGGCACATTCATTTGCATAATGACCAAAACCAGAACATGCATCACATTTAACATTTTTCCTATATTGGATCATATTTGATCTTGTTACCTCTATCAAATTGCCTAGGTTGATTAACATTCCTATTTTTATCGTGCAATTGAAGTGAACTACGAATACGATCTCTATCTTGATTCTTAATTTACAAATTATTTCTAAGCCTATTTGCTCTCTTTTTCAAAAATGCATTAAACCGCTTAGTTAAGAAAGCAATGTTATCGGCATTATCGGCAAAATCATCAATAACATCTTCGCCGTAATCTATTTCAAGAATAAGCGGTTGTTTATCAATACTAGAAGATGTTTCTCCTTTGAAAACATAAATTTTCTTTTCAGATTTCTCATTATCTCTTTGAGAAAAATTCATTTCATACGTTTTCAAAATACTCACCAACTCATTTTGAGTAATAGCATCAGATATCTTTAGCTTCCTCAATAGCACATATCTTAGCATCAAAATGTTTAGGAACGAGTTCTTAAGATTTTATGTACTAACCTTGTATTGGATATAGCTTCACCAAGTGCTTGAGATTCATTGGAAATCTCAGTGATTCGTTCATTGTAGGAGGATATGGTCTCATCTTCCTTCATCCTTAAATTTTCGAACTTGGTTCCAAGCATCCGCAACTTTGTTCTTCTCACACTCTCGGATCCTTCACAATGTTCTTGTAATCTCTCCCATGCATCTTTTGCGGATACAGTTAGAAATTATTTTGAACATGGAAACATCCGTGGAAGTGAATAAGGCATTAAGTGCCTTTGAAATTGAAGGCGGCCGTGGTCACCTCATCATTTGTCCATTCTAACTCCCTCTTGATTTGAGCTTCACTATTGTCGGTGGCTAGAATCGTTGGTGGAGTCCAACGATCAAAATACTCCTCCATGCACGTTCATCAATGGACTTGATGTACATGCGCATCTTAGGCTTCCAAATTGCATAATTTGTACCATCGAGAACCGGTGGCCTAATTGGAGCTGTCATAGGATAATCCGTCGTAATAAATCACACCAAACACAGGATCTAAACTCGGGATAAAGAGTTCAACGGCTCTGGTGCCAATTGAAGGTGTGCATAAGTGTTTATGCGAGAATGTTGCTACGAATGTTGGCACAATCGAGAACAACACGTACTAAAATAAAAGAACGAGAAATACACAATGAAAGTCTTAAACACTTTGCAAGATGGATATCAAAATTTTCGTATAGACTATAAATAAGTCTATACCGCCAATCGGAATATTATCACTAATAATTGTTAAGTGATACAATCGGTGAAAACATAAGTCACACCGTGAATGGATCTATGTATATAGTGACTAGACAATATTCAATCTAACCTATCACTAATACATATAAAGACCCAATGTTGAGTGAAATGTTGGAACATTCACCAACGGAAGTATCAGTATGAAACTACAATAAATTCTATAATCTATGCCAATAGACTATGCTAGATTGTGTTTCCCTCAACTTCAAGTTTTAATCTTCATAGCAGCCGTGTATTTATAGATAAATCACGGACTCTTAATGCTTGAAGATAACTTCCACATCTCCCTTGAAAATAGGTAACTTCCATGTAACATCCCCATGATCTTTATAACAACTCTTTACTTGTCTTTTCAAACGCATGACTTCGTAATCTGCCGTAAGTCTTCATTACGAAAAGAAAACAAGACATTGACCAAGACAAAACGTGGGTTAAGGGTTAGTGGAAGTGGAAGGACGAATTCGATGTTGTGACCGGAATGTTGGCACATTCGAGTAACACTCGTTACTAACATCAACAATAATTATGCATGAAGCACAAATGAGAATCACAATTAGTAAGCAATCTACTCAATTGATCTCCAATCATCAACAATCATAGCATAGTCAATCAATTCATCATCAATTTCAATTAACCCAAGCACAAGAGAGTTAGCCCATGGTACCACAAACAATACCCATGGGAAAAAGATAGAATTGATCAAACACAAAGCAAATCACAACAATTACAAAATTAAAGAGACAAAAGAGGAAAAACATCACCAAATGATCTTCAATCAACAACAATAGGAATGCTTGAGTCTTCAACACCAATCTCCAATTGAATTACAAGCTTGAATTGAAAGAATTACAATGATCAAATGCTAATCTATGGCTAATCTACCAACAATCAATTGAAATCTAAGTGTAAATCTACCAATCTACTCTACCTAAGGAAGGAATTGGCTTGGGGCCTGAGAAATCGCCCCAAAACCGCTACTAATTGCTATTATGAAAGATCTAAGTTTTGCTCTGCTTCTCCCCTTTAAATACGAAAGTGGGAAAACCGCCCTCGAGTCGAGGGTCAGGCCTCGACTCGAGGCTTCGCTTTTGTCCCATCCCTCGACTCGAGGGTCATGCCTCAGTCGAGGCTGCTGCCATTTTTCGAATTTGATCCTTTTACGCACATCCCTCGACTCAAGGCTCATGGTCCTCGACTGCAGCTCGTGTCGAGGCATTTTTCTCGCGTGGGGCTTCGGCCCCAACCCCGTTTTCATCCGATATGATCGTCTCTTCATTCTAAGCCTAATGGTACTCTCGGTTTGGCAAAATTCCACCGAATTACCCGCAACATGGACGAAAAACATTAAAATCTCACAAATAGTACTTTTTAAGCAAAAGAGTGATACTTCTCACATTTAAGCACAAAAATCAACACCTTAGCTCACTTTTTGCACTAAAATAGACCCTAAAAACATGTATCAATTCACTCCAATCAGTAGGCTAGCCTTTTCAACTTTAATAAGAGAGTTGTTTAATAGTATTAAATTGTGTTAGTGTGAAAAAAGTAGTGGCATATGGTGTAATATTGTATTGTTTGGAGGGGATTGTTAGATCGAAGAGGTTTTGATGAGTTAAAAGATCAATTCGGATGATCGGATGACTTTGAAGAACAGTGAGGTCAAGTTCGATCTTATGCCGATTGACTAGGAAGACTGGAAAAGTCACCAAGTTTGGAAAGTCGAAGTCATCGGAGACAAGCTCGGAGGTCAAGTAATCTGCAGGAGATGATTATGAAGAGTTCAGACGAGTCAAGATAAGGTGAGTAGAATAAGAAAGACAAGTCTTCACCAAGTCATTGCAGGCGACTAGGGAAAAATTAGTCAAGATGAGAGCAAGTTATCAAGATTATGTTTGTTAAGCAGCTTTTAGTTTGTTAGAACTCGACTAACAAACTAAGCGTCTTTACAGCTTATAAATAGGTCTAGGTTTTCACTTTATACACACGGATATATCACATTAACACAACACATTATTCACAACACTCAGATTTCTACTCTCACATTAGTTCACAAAGTTTTTCAAAGAAAGTTTTCGAAAGTTCTAAGTGTTTGTAGAACATTTTACCGTACATTTTCAAAGCTCACCTATCACCGTAAAAGTTAAACTTTAGAGAAGAGTCTAGGAGTTTGAAGATTTGAAAATCTTTGTAAGTTGAAAACTGTAAGTTGGACAAAGTGAGTAAGTAAGTGGTAAGAAGAGACCCTTCTTCAAGTTGAAGAAGGAGATGTGGCGAACACTTGCAAATGTGTGTGAAGGTTCACCAAGTGAAAGAGAATAAACTACGACTGCGTGTTGCATTCTTTTGATACTTTCAAGATGAAGGAGAATGAAAGCAGTTTATCAATTTGGATGTGAGACTAACAAATCTTCTCAACAAAGCGGTGATTTAGGGAAGATCTATTGAGAGAAGGAGATTAATAATAAGATACTAAGATATTTGACCAAGAGATGGAGAGAAAAGTCTAATATTCTTAAAGCAACCCAAAACTTATCATCTATTACTCATCATACTTTATTTTCTCATCTTAAAGCTTTAGAGTATGATATTCAGATAGAAGATGAGGAAGATGAGATGGAATCAAGCACCTCATCCAAGTCTGTTGCTTTTGTCAACAAGGAAGACAAGGCAAAGAAATTGAATCGGTAGGAGTTGACTTATCTCTTAAAGAGCAGATGGCTTTGCTCACCAAAATTTATGACAAATTAAGAATGAAATATAAGCGTAATAAGCCGAGGTTTTGCAGGAAAGGATAGATCCAGATCAAAGTCAAGAAGAAAGGAAGATGATTCTACAGATGATGATAAGAGTAGGAGCAAGACAAGGAGGTTCGGATCACCTGCAAAAAAAAATCCTACCAGCCCTAAATTAGATAAGAGTGATACTTGTTACACTTGTAACAAGCCAGGACATTTCAGCTATGATTGTCCTCGGTGACTCCTAAGGAACGAGAAGAGAAAAGAAAGAAGAGAGATAGGAGATTTGCATATCAAAGAGCTTTTACGGCTGATGAAAAAGAATCAAGAAAATCATTATCATCTTCATCATCCTCATCCGATTTTGGATCAGACGGCGAAATTTGTCTTATGGCCAAAGAGGTAGTCTATTATTCTTCTTCTCGATAATGATTCATACAAACTGTTTTGAGATAATGATCAAGCTGTTATTCAAGGATTATTGAAAGACTTAAAGATGTCTTTGGCTGCTTATAAACAGACTAGAGGCAGAAAATTTGACTTTAAAAGACCCGATTGATTCTAACTAAAGGCAAGCAGGTTATAACCGCTCTGAGTCCGAGGAAACATTCGAGGGGGAATGTTTACCCCTGCACCGAGGCTAGTACATCGGCCACCTTGTCCGAAAGATTAGAAAATGAATTGAAATCTTTAAAAGACAAATTTGAGATGATCTGTCTTGAGAATGAGTTAATTAAGAAAGACAATGAGAAGCTTGTCTTCAAAATAAGTCAACTTAATAACTCACAATCGGTAATAGATCACATCTTTAGTACTTCACAAAAATCTCATGATAAGACAGTCTTGGTTATGACAAAAATAATAAATCGGATGTTCAAAACCTAGGAAATTTGTGAAGGCATCTGAATCCTCAAAAGAGATTAAAATTGGTCCTTGGAAACCACTTAGTCGGATAAGGACCGCATCTTCTAATACGAAAACTAAAATTCAGTGAAGACTCCATATCGGACTAAGAAAGTTCCAAGAACTAAGATAAGAAGAAATTCTTACTATAGTTCTTTTGATGGGAGAAGTAGATGCTATCCCATTTTTCCTAAGTTAAAGAGAGTCACTAAATCGAATACAATAAATTATCATTTAAAAGTGATATAATTGTAGATGATTTGGTAGACAGATCAAGTCTCGATTTATTATTAAATAATGAGATATTTGTTTGGTTACCCAAAGTGATTTTTGACCTTCAAGGACCCAAGATCACTAGGGTACCTCATATCTAATCTGCTTTTACAGGATTTACAAGGGCTATCACTCAAGGAAGAGATTCTAGCCTCAATATGGTACATAGACGGTGGTTGCTCATGACATATGACTTGTAACAAGAAGCTACTATCAAACTTCCAAAATATTGATGGTCCTAGAGTACTATTTGGAGACAACAATTGTGGGCCAGGACTAAAGGAGTAGGTACCTTCATTATCAAGGATGTTCGGAGTATACGAGGTATATTTTGTAGAGGGTTTAAAACATAATCATTATCTGTTTCTCAACTTTGTGATAAAGGTTTTCTTGTAAAATTCTCTAAAGATAAATGTGATATCTTAGATAGCTCCTCGAGATAAGATACTTCTAGCGGCTTCAGACATGGTAATGTCTATGTGGCCAACTTTAATAGTTGTCCCAAAGATACTTGTCTGATAGGCGAGGGTGGAGATGACCTCGGTGGTTATGGCACAAGAGGCTTAGTCATCTGAACTTCAAGACCCTTAATAAGCTAGCTAGAAAGAACCTTGTTAAAGGGTTACACGAGAAATTATGTTCTACTAATCTGAAATGTGATGCATGTCAAAAAGGTAAACAGCCCAGGACACTCATTTAAAAGTATTAACACCTCCCCATTTGAAAGAGTTTTACAACTTCTTCATCTTGATCTGTTTGGACTGTTTCACCTCTCGGCTTTAGTGGAAGGAAATATACTCTTGTTGTAGTAGATGACTTTTCCAGATACACTTGGGTTATATTTCTTTTCAAGAAAAATGAGACTATGAACAAGATCCCACGATCTGCATTGCATGCATTCAAAATGAGAAAGGTGTTAATATTGTTAAAATAAGAAGTGATAAGGGCACTGAATTTTTAAATTCTTGTTTATCTAACTTTTTAAATGAGTGTGGAATTATTCATGAGACATCATCAGCAAGAACTCCACAACAAGTGGAGTAGTTGAAAGAAGGAATAGAACTTTGAAAGAAGCGGCCGGGAGCATGTTAGCCTAGTATGGAACCCCTCACAGGTTCGGGGTGAAGCCATCAATACCGCTGCTATACCTGCAGTGCTTGCCGCTTAAAGACAAGGGTAAGACTCCATATGAGATCTAGAAGGGTAAGATTCCAAGAATCTCATATTTTCGGGCCTTTGGTTGTAAATGCTTCATCCATAACAATGGGAAGTCTAAGCCGAGGACCTTTGATGCTAAGGTAGCCGATGGAATATTCTTGGGATATTCCAACACTTCCAAGGCATTGTAGTCTTCAACAAGACAACTCTTTGTGTGGAAGAAACTCCTCAAGTGGTTTTGATGAAATTCATTCTTTCTCGAGATAAAGTGAATCGATTACAAATTATCTAGATAAAATTGAACTAACCAAAACTAAACATAGAAGCTGTTTATCCGCCTAGTCTTGATTGATTCGGATGAAGAAGAATTCCCATTTGAAAATCAGCAAACAACCCCTCACTGACTCCATCCGAGGAGACACCCTTGACATCACCGATCACCAGGTCAGCAGATGAAGGAGAAAGTCGGCTCGAGGTAGAGTTAGATTAGTTGTCTGCCGAGTCTCAAGATGAGGATCCTTCTACTCAAATAGGCAAGAGGATGAGAAGTTATCATCCAACCGACTGCATAATTGAGAACCCATCCAAGAGTGAGCGGAGACCACGAACTATGGTTGATTCTCAAAGTCCTGCTCATGCTATGTATCACTTCTCGAGCCTAAGTCTATTGAGGAGGCTTTATCGATCCAAATGGATAAGCTGTCATGCAGGAAGAATCTGCATCGCTTTGAAAGGCAAAATGTTTAGGAATTAGTGGAAAGACCCTTACATAGAAAGATTATAGGCACCAAATGGGTGTTCAAAAATAAAACAGATGAGAAGAACGTTATTATTCGTAATAAGGCAAGATTGGTAGCTCAAGGCTACTCACAATCTGAAGGGATAGACTATGATGAAACCTATGCTCCAGTTGCGATTAGAAGCAATAAGGTTGTTCTTGGCATTCACGCTTATAAATCTTTCAAAGTCTTTCAGATGGATGTCAAGTCTACATTCCTAAATGGTGTGTTACTTGAGGAAGTCTATGTGGAGCAGCCTCCCGGGTTTAAGATCAACAACAAGGTCTATAAACTCAACAAGGCCCTATATGGGCTGAAACAAGCTCTCGTGGCTTGGTATGGTACCTTATACCGAATTTCGAGTTCAAATGGTTTTTCAAAAGGTAAGATAGATAGGACTTTGTTTAGAAAGGAAATAGATGGTAACATCTTGTTGGTTCAAATTTATGTAGATGACATTATTTTTGGTTCACCTAATCGAATTTATGTGAAGAATTCGGTGTTCTCATGAAAAATAGGTTTGAAATGTCAATGATGGGTGAATTAACATATTTTCAAGGCTTGCAGATTAAGAAGATGAGTAAGGGTATTTTCATACATCGACTAAATATGCTAAGGACCTTATAGAGGAATTTGGGATGACTACTAGTAGGGAAGTTAAAATACCTATGGCAACTAACTTCTCTATGGATTCGGATGAGCGAGGGGATACCCACGGATGCAACGGAGTATCGTGGACTGATTGGATCTCTTCTCTATTTCACCGCAAGTAGGCCGGATATAGCCTTTGCGGTTGGGGTATGTGCAAGATTCCAATCTAATCCCAAGAAAACTCATCTCGAGATGCTAAGAAAATCCTCAAATATCTCAAAGGGACTTTGCAAGTTGGGTTGTGGTACCCGGTGATGACAACTTTGGTGACAGGATATTGGACTCGATTTTGGAGGATGTAAGATTGATAGGAAATCCACTTCTAGGACTTGTCAATTCTTAGGCAACAAATTAATTTCTTGGTTATCTAAGAAACAGACATCTGTTGCCACCTCCACAATCGAGGTGAATACATGGCACTGGAAGTTGTTGCTCTCAACTTCTCTGGATTAGTCGGTAGCTTAGGGATTACAACATTCAAACATCATCTATTCCTATTTACTGTGATAGTAATAGTGCAATAGCTACGACATACAATCTGTTTTGCATTCTAGGTGTAAGCATATAGACATCGACATCATTTCATTAGAGATCATGTAGAAAAGAATGACATTAGAATAGAAAAGATAGACACGTAATCACAAAAGCGGATATTCTTACAAAACCATTAGCTGAATCTAGATTTAAAGAATTTTGTTTAGAATTAGGATTACTTGATGCATCATTGGTGATTTTTAATTACTTTTTCTTGCATCTGTTTTGTGTTTCCTTCTTTCTTTCCTTTCTTTAAATAAATGTCTAGAAAGAATTGTCAGACTAGATATGAGTCAAAGGACAATCAGGTAGCTGATATCAATGATTTCCCTTTAGGAGTCAAGAATCAAGGATTAGTCATATTGACCTTATCCGACTTGATGATTACTTATTCGACATTAGGTAAATCAGACAAGGACACAATAGTCGGTTGATTTCCATAAAATCGGATGACCATTGTATTCTTTCTAACTTACCTGGTTACTAATGGTTTCTTTAAGGTTGTGTCTTTGCAGGAATAGATCACAGATCGATTGTTAGATCGATAAATTCAATTCATCTCGTTATAAACCTCCTCATCCGAACACCTCTATTTTTTAGTGTCTCCATAAATTGTGTTTTTCAAAAATAAACTCTCAAAATATTTTCATTAAAATTAGTTGGAAAAACTGATCTTGGAAAATCTAATCTGAGTCTGTTTGTTTGAAATAAAAATTGGTTTTTAACTTGTCTCAAAACTTATTAAAAGTAAGATAAAACTAGGTCTGTTTTAAAACCTGACGAGGTCTTTTATCGACGACTTCATAACCTTGTCTGCATTTTAGAAAACCTTTGTGCAAAGTAAGGTAACCCTAGGCCGACGTCAGGTATATTTACTTCTCTGCATAAAGTAACCCTACTTCGGTCAAATCAACAGTCTACAAAGTTACTTTTACGCATTTCAAAGTCAAGTTATCCACACGCTGAATCCCAATCGTTTATCCGAAGTTTTAATCGTTGATTCAAGCAAGAAATCATTTCAAATAAACGGCTTAAATTAAAACCCGCTTAAAATAGTTTCTCTTTCCAATTTTCCCTCCTATAAATACATCTTCTTCTTCATTTAAACGGTTTCACTTTGAGAAAAACTTCTTAACCTTTGCAAAATTTCATACTTCTCAAAACCCTTTGTAAGCCTTTATGAGCCATACACGAGAAAACAATCGGAATGACTTCTACAATGGTGGAGATCAACACCGAAACCTTCAACAAGAAAATGAAGTCGAAATGTATGTTGATTTTGAAACAACCAATGATGAAGAATCCAGACAAGTCCTTCGATTATTAGAGAGGTCGGGCTTGAAAACCTTCGCTCGAGGAAGTCCGAATCAAATAAAACACTTCATATGCGAGGAGTGGAATTCTATGTTAATGGGACATATGAAAATGGTGTATTTAGAACCAGAGTCTGCGGGGAGGATTTAGTGGTGACGACGGGCGGAGGTGGCTCGGATTTTTGAAGTAAGTGACGAGGGTGTCAATCCTCACATACAAGTCGAGGACTGGGTAGAATCATTTGAGATGATTGCCCGAACATCGATGAAAGACCGCGATCGGAGCTGAAAAAGAATATGCTCCAACGGAAATATCGTCTTTTAATGACAATATTAAAGAGGCAATTCTTGGGGAGCGGAACTCCCACGACGGTCCGACTCGACCCTACTGTGTTGTATGAGAGCCATCTTGGATGGGGTCCAAGTCAATCAAGGCCGAGTTGCCGAAAGCATTCGATACGGAGAGGAAGCGACTGGAGATGAAAGATGGTAAATGGACAGCCAAGTCCATCACCAGCCTCTTCAACAAGATCACCATCATTCGAGACCACTGACCACCCAGATAAACTGGAAAGATGGTGTGCGAGCCTCGCACAAAATAAAAGGGGCTCCTCACCAAAGATGAGGTGATCACGGGCCGTGTGATTCGGATGTTGAGGCGGTGAGGTCGTGGTACAAGACCCCTTAGCCGAGGAGGAAGAGTGAGTAGAGGAGCCGACGGTGAGCTCAGCCGAGGCTTCGCAGCCAATGAAGTGAAGGAGAAGGCAAGGAAGAGGAGGAGGTTGGTGAAAACCTCTGAGAAGGGAGCATCCTCTACCGATCGGTGATTGGAGTGAATTGATGCATGATTTTAGGGCTTATTTGAGTGCAAAAAGTGATCAAAGTGTTGATTTTTGTGCATAAATGTGTAGAGTATCACTTATTTGCCTAAAAGTATTACTTAGTGAGTTTTTATGTTTTTCATCCATTTTGCAGGTAGTTCGGTGGAATTTAGCCAATGAGAGTACCAAAGTGTGCTTAGAATGAAGAGATGAACATGTCGGACGAAAATGGGGGTCGGGGCCGAACCCCCGCTCGAAAAAGGAGCCACTGGTCTCTAATTGGAGTGTATAGGGTAAGAGTTATTAAGATCAATTAACAAAATATCGAACCCAAGGGAGAAAGTATGCAAACGAAATTCAAGGATAAGAGTTCTAAATGGCTAAAGTTGCAACAAGTTTTAGTACTAAAATCTCTACAAAATGCAAGAAATTAAATGGCAAGATTATGCAAACAATCTATCAAATACCTAGAATGCAAGATCAAATATACTATAATCAATGGGGATTTGGGTGCAAGGGATAATCTCCATCAAGGAATCCATGATTAACAAGCTATGATTGTATCCAAATGCAAATCAATCAAATTAGAAAGCATGAACCATCATGAAATTAATCACTCCATTAATATCACAATGCCTAATGTGAGTATCCTTAGTTCTTCCCATCTCTCAATGTAGAAGTCCCGATTCATACAATCATGCAAAATTGAAACCCGATTAACACCTAATCACGTTAGCTCAACTCTCACCTATTGCTAGGGTGATCAACCATTAATCAAAAGAGACAATTTTTCATGAAGCACAATTAAGAATCACAATTAGGAAGCAAGCTAATTCAATTGATCACAATTATCAACAATCATAGCATGAGACAATCACTTCATCCCTAATTTCAATTATCCCAAGCACAAAGCTATTAGCCCATGGTGCTACAAGCAAAAGCCATGGGTAGAAAATCTAATAAAGCAATTAACAATCTAATCAATACAAGCAATGAATTAAAGAGAACAAAGGGTAAGAACATCACCAATTGAACTTCAATAGACAAAAATAGGAATGATTAATCTTCTACAATGCTTCAATTCCACTCCTTTACTTCCAAATCACGGTTGAAATCTTCAATTACAATCAATCAAACTACTAATCTAATGGACTAAATGTAGAATCTAATCTAATTCTAACAATCTAAGGCAATTACAATGGAAATCAAGCTACAAAGTGCAAAATTCGCCTAAGGAACCTCCTGAAACCGCTCTAAACCGCTAGAATCAAGTTATGCTCGCTTTTGGCTTCAAATGGCTTAAAAACTTAATTTTTCGGTTTTGGGCACTCCTCGAGTCGAGCTTCGTGCCCTCGAGTCGAGGCACGAGAGTCGCTAACACGCTTCTTCAAAATATCGCTGCCTCGAGTCGAGGCTCAGCCTCGACTCGAGGATCTTGCCAATTTCCCATCCCTCGACTCGAGGCTCCTCCCTCGAGTCGAGATTCCCGCTTTTTGAAAATATTTCCCTCCGGCCTGAACCTCGAGTCGAGGTCTGTGTACCATCGACTCGTGCTCAAGACCAGGGAATTTTTATCGAGAAGGGCTTGGGCCCGACCCCGTTTTCGTCTCGTATGTTCGTCTCTTCATTCTAAGAATAACGGTACTCTCGGTTGGCAAAATTCCACCGATTTACCTGTAAAACGAACGAAAAATATCAAAATCTCACAAAGTAATACTTTTGGCAAAAGAGTGATACCTTCCACATTTATGCACAAAAATCACACTTTAGCTCACTTTTTGCACTAAAATAGGCCCTAAAAACATGTATCAATTCACTCCAATCATACCCCAAACTTGAATTGTTGCTCGTCCTCGAGCAACGTAGAAACTAAGAACAAAGGAGTGAATTGATTGCAATTATGTCACATGGCACCATAGACGAAAAAATAAGACCATCAAACTCATCAATGAACATAAGTATCAATGCAACTATCCACTAGCCATCAAGATGAACTATGCTCAAACAAATGCTCAATCAAATACTCAACACATTGTTCCTTCCATGGAGTGTTTCACTCTTCACTCAAGTGTATCAAGGTATAAAGCACTTAATCATCAAATTCACAAACTTGCACACCATATGCTT
Organism: Paraleonurus japonicus; assembly: GCA_030762865.1. Taxonomy (NCBI): domain Eukaryota; kingdom Viridiplantae; phylum Streptophyta; class Magnoliopsida; order Lamiales; family Lamiaceae; genus Paraleonurus; species Paraleonurus japonicus. The sequence continues at coordinate 37,997,481 of CM061057.1, read as the reverse complement.
TCCAAAAGACTTAATCTCAATCAAAATCAATTGTGATCAATCAAGAATCAAAGAGGTCTTCTCTTAGGTTGTAATGTAGGCTCTTTGGAAAGGTGAGATATATATGGATAAGAGTGACTAAATAGTAGAGACTTGAATGTAAGCTAATCAATACAAAACACATCTCTTCACTTTTCATCAAGCACACTATTCCTTTTAACTTTAATGATCAATCCACCATTCACTTGAGCTTTCTCTTTTTAAGCTCACAAATTGAATTTTTCTTTCATTCACTTCACGTTCACATTTTCACAATTCAATCTTTCACAACCTTTCTTTTCTTTTATGCTTCATTCACTTTGCTCATCATCTTTCCACACTTAGCAATCAAATCACCATCATTAGCCAACATTCAAGCTCAACTAAATATAGGACAAGAAAGGCTCATAAAAATAGGCTAAAATGGTTTCAATCTCACTTGGCTTGCCAAAGAATAAGGATCATAAGGCTCAACATGGCTCACTAAGGAAATCAAATGTATTTGGTGGGGAAAATATTTGGCAAAGTGACTTAACATATCAAACATGGCCTCTTATCACTTTCAAGACATCACACAAAGATCAATATCAACAAGTCTAGTGGCAAGTTCTAGCATACAAATCATGAATGATGCACTCACAAAGAAATCATATTAACCGTATAAGATGTACGATCATTAAGGCACAAAAGCTCACGGGCTTAAATTGAGCAATGAATTAAGCATCGTCAATCACATCCATCCTCACATAATTAATCAAGAAACTAGCTTCAAGCTACACATCAACTCATGATCATATCAAAATCCAATAAGTCTTGCAAATCAAACTCAAATGCTCATGTACATAAGTCCAAGCATACTCACTACCACATGAATGATACTCAAAGATATAACATAAATCCACAATTAAGCTCAAGATAAAAGAATATGGAATCATAGGGATAAGGAATCCAAAGGATCATCAAATCACAATCATCAATAACCAATAAGCTCAAAAAGATAAAGAGAATCATAGCATCCATAAAATCATCAATCAATCCAAAACATCAAAATCATCAAGTCATCAAATCAATCAAGAGTACAATCACCAAAATAAAGAGTACAATTCACCAAGAGATAAGCATCTAAAAGCGAGAGAGAATGAGGGATAGGGGATAGCCCTAGTAGTCGGACGGCGGCGGTGGAGGAGGGTAGCTCGGCCCGAAGTTCCACGAGCTCATCTGCTGTAGGAGGGCATACATGTCGTTTTGAGTCTTCATTGATTCCTCCTGCATCCTCCTAGTCTCTTCATTGAATATACGAGACTCCTCCATCATCCGGTACATCTCATCACGACGGTCGGACTCTCTCAATGTGCATCCTCTCGACTATCAGCCCACATCTGCTCCGTCAAAACCCACGGTCTCGAGATGAACTCCCGCCTCATACTCTCTACTCCTCATCTCGTCCTGCCGGTACATGTTAATCTCGGCTGATAATCCTCCTCCATCCGGACAGGCGGCTCTTCTTGCTCCGGTTCCTCGTCATCCTCGTCCTCGGACTCAACCTCCTCCTCAACCTCTGCTCTCACCGCATCCCCTCATCATTAGAAGAATCGAATCGAACATCGCTGGCCTGCATTATCATCATCATCCCCCTAATCTCGAAGCACATCCCCATGCTCCTCGTGTAAGCATCTATGGCATCCGTGTGGCGCTGCGACCACATGCGCAGTTGATGGTCACAAAAGCGGTGGATCCAAAACCGTCGTCAACCTCTTATTAGGAAGAGGGAATCGGCCACCATGGTGCTGCTTTGGAGACACCACGTCCTACCGATGCGATCCAATGTCCTCATGCGTCTCATCGTATACGTAGTAAGATCTGGACCATCTAATGCCGCGAGGTTATGAGTAGGAATCCCGAGATGCTCAGCTATCAAGGTAATCATTCCGCCAAAGTTGATCTTCTTGAACTTCGTGCTCGTGGCTCTCTCAAACAAATAGCAGAGGTATCTGCCGCATTAAATCTCACTCCGTGTAAGAAGCACCACAAGACATATAACTCTTGAAACCACGGCTCCTCCTTCCGATCTCGTGAAGATGGTACTGCATGAGGATCTTCTCTAAGTATCGAGACCACCGGGTTCGAATGTGCGTGCTCTTAGACTTCCCGTGCACAAACTTCAGGTTGGCTCGGAGCCCCGAATCAGAAATACGCCTCCAGAACTTTTTGGCGTTGTACTCCTCCCTAATGTTAAGCAATGATCTATCCGGGTCGATGGCGCACCAAGGATCTCGTTTACCTCGTCCAAAGTCAATTCATATTCATTCCCCATAAGCTCAAAAGTGATTTTTCTTGCAAACTTGTTCCTCCTAGCTTTGTGGACCTTAAGCTGTGCAGAGAAACTCGAGAGTGAGTCCAAGATGGGTCCGAGGCCTCTTAGCTAGAAAGCCTCCCATGCCTACTTGCTCGAGCAGTCGAGGGATATCATCCTCAATCCCCATAGATAGCATGCAATTATGATCAACTAGACGAGTTTTGACCACCTTCTTGTACAACTCGGCATACAAGATGATATGCTTTCTCCATTTATAATCATCCCACTGAATTCCCAATTCGGCGGGCATCCGGTGTGCAAAACGTATCGCCTCCTCTCTCTCTCGAGATCTCAGCATCCGAATAATTGTGGCCATCCACTCCCTAAACATTGTTCCTGCACAAATAATCCCAAAAGCACAAATTAGTCCCACAATTAAAATGCAAGCTCAAAGTACCACTCTACCATGGACGAGTCAACAATAATATATCCAAGCTTAACAAAATTCCTAGTGACTAGACAATAAATCCTCATCAAATGGACAATGAGTCAATCAAAGCAAATATAGTCAATAGAAGTGCTCAACTAATCCTCAAAATATACATACTTAACTAGATGGCTTCAACAAGAAACACCAAAGAATTAAGCTCCTCAACTATCATGCAATGAAGCTCCAAACATTATATCTATAAAACATGAACCAACTAGCAAGCATTTAGGAAACTAAGCATTAACACCAACACACTTCTATCATCACAAAACCTCAAATTGACCAATTATACCAACAAATGCACTAGGAAATCCTATCATGCTAAAAATCACAATTCAAGCCAAATTCACACATAAACGAGCAACACAACATATACAATCCTAAACATGCTCCTACAATCCTCAATTAACTCAAATATTCTCAACAAAGGCTTCAATTTTTCACAATCCATCATGCATACCAAGTGTTTGACAAAATGCCCAAATGAAATTCCAATTCAAATAAATTCATGCAATTTTATCAACACCCAATCAATAATCATACACCAATCATGAAATTGAAAGCCAAAAGAGAAGAAATTACATACCTTATTGAGGAAATTCGACTTGAAATGGAAAATATTGGACACCCACGCACTACTCACAAAAACCCCAAAATTGATGCACAAACCCTCAAAATCCAATCTTTGATGCACTAAGATAATAATGTGATGCAATTATGATGAATGAACGATGAAAATGGTATGAATGTGTCGAAAATAGGGTAGAGATGAAAAGGATCGTGAAAGATGAGAAAACCCTCGAGTCGTGCCTTACGAAAACAGAACTGCATTTTTATATCGGACACCGGCCTCGAGTCGAGGGTCGTGCCTCGACTCGAGAAATCCCAATTTTTCAACCTAGTGGTCGAGACCAGGGAATTTTTTACGATTCCCAGGCCCGACCCGACCCCCGAAACTCCTAAAAATAACCTCTACGCCCCTAACGAACCCAAATATGCAAGATATTACCGTTTTGGTCCTCGATTTAAGCCGGTCGCTCATTCGATCGAGGAGACCGGGTTCTCTTCCTTTATGCTCATTTTCACCAACTTTTAAGCTCTCCTTTCCTTCTCGATTCCTTGACTCCTTTTTCAATTCCCTCGTTTTCAATCCACGTCGTGAGTATACCTACAAATGGCCATAACAAATCATCAAAATAATCATCACTAAGGGATACATTTCTACCCTAAATGACACACACCCCCAAACTTGAATGAAGATATGCACTCAAAATTAAGTATGTGAATGGTACAATTATGCAACCCTTAGATGATATAAACAATTAAGCTCAATATCCAAATGCACTTTCCATCAATTAACATCTTCTCCTAAGCATGAGCAATTCTCAAGAATCCAAAGCAAAAATATTCCACAAAAGTGACAAAACACAAAAACACAAAACAAACACGTAAGCATTAAAGCGATGGGTTGCCTCCCACCTAGTGCTAGGTTTAACGTCCTTTACCGGACGGAACTCAAAGAGTTTACACTTCCCTTTCTTTGTCAATGTAGAGATCGGCCTTGTGCTCCACTAGATGTTCCTTTGCAAAAAGGCAACACCCCCACTTATCCTCTAGGAGTAGCTTTCCTCCTTCTTTGATTTCTTTCACCGTAAGCACCTCTTTGGGTCTTTCGACTCCAAGTAGCCAACTCCAATTTGATTCACACCACACCACTTGATCTCCTACTTCGAACTTTTCCTCCCTTTTCTCATGTGGTGCCTTTTTCTCAATCAATACCCCCAAACTTGAGTCATGCTCCAGTTTGGTCAACTCTTTCTCACCTTCTTCCTTCTCTTGTTCACCGGTCAAGCAAAGGGTCCTTTATCGCTTTCTCCTTCCTACAATCATCAAGGGAAACACAAGACTTGTTAGAAATGATCTTACAAGAGGGAAGGAAATGCTCATTAACTAAAGGATGAGTAGAAGTAATATGTGTAGAAACTTCCCTTTCAATGGAAGGGCATTCATCAACAATCTCTATGTATCCACACGTTTTCTTCTCTACCTTGCTTTGAGCAACCTCTTCCCTCACGAACTCTTGTAAACGTAACTTCATCACCATTTGAGCTCAACTTAAGCTCTCCTTTCTCCACATTAATCATAGCCTTGCCCGTTGCAAGAAAAGGTCGACCAAGGATGATCGGTGCCTCAAGTTCCTCCTTCATGTCTAGTACAATTAAATCCACCGGGAATATGAGTTTACCAACCCCTACTAACACATCTTCAATGATCCCAAATGGTTGAGCATATGATTGATCCGCTAATTGAAGATTGATGTTTGTAGGAATCACCTCCCCTAAATCCAATTGCTTGAACACGGACAATGGCATCACATTAATACTTGCTCCTAGATCACACAAGCCTTGAATATTTTACCTTCTCTCCAATCTCACATGGGATAATGAAGCTTCCGGGATCCTTTTTCTTTTGTGGCAAGTGTTTCTCCAAGATGTCTTTGCATTCTTCCACTAGCTTGAGCATCCCCTTCTCATCCCAACTCCTTTTCTTGGACATAATTTCTCTCAAGAACTTCTTATAGTGTAGAACTTGTTCAAGGGCCTCCAAAAGTGGGATATCGACATGCAAATTCTTCAAAATCTCCAAAAACTTACCAAACTCTTCATCAAGCTTCTTCCTCTCTAGCCTCTTTGAAAACGGAACCGGATTAGCCTTCATTGGAACTCCCCATTCATTCTTCGATTTCTCTTCCTTCTTTGCATTTCCCTCACTTTCACCTCTTCTTCACTTTTCTTCTCTTCCACAACCACTTTTTCTTGTCTCTCTTCCTCATTCACCACCTCTTCTTTAAACTCCCCTTCTTTGGACATTTTTGGACCTTCATAGCTAGTGCCACTCCTTAGCTTGATTGCACTACAAAACTCTTTAGGGTTTGGCTCGGTAGTGGATGGATATTTTCCTTTGTTTTGTAGATGGTCCACCGTAGACGAGAGCTTCCCAACCGTAGTAGCAAGTTGCCCTACTTGATGCTCGATCGTCTTGAAACGAGTGTCCATTTGCTTCCCTATGTCATCAAGCCTTGAGTCATTAGCTTCCAATTTCTTCACAATCAACCCCAAAATCTCCTCCGTGGTAGCCTTTCCTTCATTGTTAGGAGCCTTTGCACCGGATCAAATCCGGGAGGAAATTGAACGGCGGCTCTCGGATTGGCATATGAAAAATTTTCGTGTCTCCTCCATGTATTCCCATTAAATTGAGCTTGCGGTTGAGGTTGGTAGCTTCCTTGTGGCCTATTTTGGTAAGACATTTGGTAAGGCCTTCCTCCTTGATAATTCCCTTGAAAGTTTCCTCCTTGGAATGGAGGCCTACCCATATAACTCACTTCTTCAACCGGCAATGGACTTGGACAAACATCAACATGAGGAACGGATGGACTCACACTTGCTTGGCCTTGTGAAGTAGTAAGAGCTCCCAATCGGTCCATTATAGTCATCATCATACTCTTCATACTCTCGATTTTATCTACTTGTGACACCCTATGGTGTGCTCCCGATTAACCGACACTTGGAATGAATCTTGAGCTATGTTCTCCATTATTTCATTCATTTGCCCCACGGTTTTAGACCAAATTGATCCATTAGCACAAGCATTCAAAACGACCTATCCCCATCCGTCAAACCATTGCAAAAGTACATAAAGGTTTGCTCCTCCGGAAAACCGTGTTGAGGACAATTGATAAGTAACATGACATACCTCTCCCACGCCTCCGGTATCGTCTCCCCATTCTTTTGTCGGAAGTGAGAAATAGCCTCCTTAGCTTGCACGGTCTTTGACGGTGGGTAGAACTTCATCAAAAATTTCTTCGACAACTCTTCCCATGTACGTACGGTCCCGGGCGGTAATGAATTAAGCCATGCTTTTGCTCTTCCTTTCAATGTAAAGGCAAAGAGCCTCAACTTCTTCGCATCTTCGGGTACCCCATGGTATTTTGTAGCGTCGTCAATCTCAAGAAATTATGCCATATGTTGATGTGGGCACTCATTTTCATCTCTTCCTCCAAATTGTTTCTCCCTAAGCATTCTCACTAAAGCGGGACTTATCTCAAAGTTATTAGCATCTATCCTCGGCCTTGCTATCCCATCATAGTGCTCTCTAAGTTGTGGTTCAAAGAATTCTCTCAACGGCCTTCCTTGAGGTGGTGGCTCATTTACGGGTTGTGGTTGGGCATTTGGTATGTGAGGTAGCTCATGATATCGTGGCTCTTGATTATACGGCATATGGGGATAGTATGGTGGAAATTGTTGTGGATGAGGTGGATAGTAGGGATATTGATGAGCTTGTGGAGGATAAGGATATGGATTGTGGTAGGGGTAATTTTGTGGTGGCATCCCTTGAGGGAAAGGGCCAACTTGAGCATGGAAATGATTCCCATTACCTCCATGTTCTACTCCTCCTTCTCCTTGTCCATGTACCTCCTCTACTTGAGGTTCACCCACTAATCTCTCCTCATGCCTTTGATCTTCACCTTCCATAGCTTCCCTTCTTCTTCTCACACGATTTCTTCTCAACGTAGCCTCAATTTCCGGATTAAGTGGCAAGGGTGGAACACCACTCAATCTTGTTAGCATACACCTACAATGCCACAAATCCAATTATCAACTTCAAACCAACAAAATCAACAAAAACAAAAACAAAAGCAACAAATAGCCACTTCAAACAATCCTCAAATCTCACTTATAGGCGTAAAAACTAAGTCCCGGCAACGGCGCCATTTGATTGGAGTGTATAGGGTAAGAGTTATTAAGACCAATCAACAAAATATCGAACCCAAGGGAGAAAGTATGCAAACAAAATTCAAGGATAAGAGTTCTAAATGGCTAAAGTTGCAACAAGTTTTAGTACTAAAATCTCTACAAAATGCAAGAAATTAAATGGCAAGATTATGCAAACAATCTATCAAACACCTAGAATGCAAGATCAAATATACTATAATCAATGGGGATTTGGGTGCAAGGGATAATCTCCATCAAGGAATCCATGATTAACAAGTTATGATTGTATCCAAATGCAAATCAATCAAATTAGAAAGCATGAACCATCATGAAATTAATCACTCCATTAATATCACAATGCCTAATGTGAGTATCCTTAGTTCTTCCCATCTCTCAATGTAGAAGTCCCCAATTCATACAATCATGCAAAATTGAAACCCGATTAACACCTAATCACGTTAGCTCAACTCTCGCCTATTGCTAGGGTGATCAACCATTAATCAAAAGAGACAATTTTTCATGAAGCACAATTAAGAATCACAATTAGGAAGCAAGCTAATTCAATTGATCACAATTATCAACAATCATAGCATGAGGCAATCACTTCATCCCTAATTTCAATTATCCCAAGCACAAAGCTATTAGCCCATGGTGCTACAAGCAAAAGTCATGGGTAGAAAATCTAAGAAAGCAATTAGCAATCTAATCAATACAAGCAATGAATTAAAGAGAACAAAGGGTAAGAACATCACCAATTGAACTTCAATAGACAAAAATAGGAATGATTAATCTTCTACAATGCTTCAATTCCACTCATTTACTTCCAAATCACAGCTGAAATCTTCAATTACAATCAATCAAACTACTAATCTAATGGACTAAATGTAGAATCTAATCTAATTCTAACAATCTATGGCAATTACAATGGAAATCAAGCTACAAAGTGCAAAATTCGCCTAAGGAACCTCCTGAAAGCGCTCTAAAGCTGCTAGAATCAAGTTATGCTCTGTTTTGGCTTCAAATGGCTTAAAAACTGAATTTTTCCTCCTCGAGTCGAGCTTCAGGCCCTCGAGTCGAGGCACGAGAGTCGCTAACACGCTTCTTCAAAATATCGCTTTGCCTCGAGTCGAGGCTCGGCCCTCGACTCGAGGATCTTGCCAATTTCCCATCCCTCGACTCGAGGCTCCTCCCTCGAGTCGAGATTCCTGCTTTTGAAAATATTTCCCTCGGCTGAACCTCGAGTCCGAGGTCTGTGCAACCTCGACTGTTCTCGAGATCGGGTAATTTTTATCGAGGAGGGCTTCGGGCCCGACCCGTTTCGTCCCGTATGTTCGTCTCTTCATTCTAAGAATAACGGTACTCTCGGTTTGGCAAAAATTCCACCGATTTACCAGCAAAACGGACGAAAAACATAAAAATCTCACAAAGTAATACTTTTTAGGCAAAAGAGTGATACCTTCCACATTTATGCACAAAAATCACACTTTAGCTCACTTTTTGCACTAAAATATGCCCTAAAAACATGTATCGATTCACTCCAATCAGTCTCGAGCCGTGGTCGAGGAGGCATGGACCTCGAGTCGAGGATGGTGCTGGAGGGAAGATAATTTTGAAAAAGCGGTTGTCTCGACTGAGGGAGGAACCTCGAGTCGAGGGATGGAGAAAAGGCAAGATCCTCGAGTCGAGGCTGAGCCTCGACTCTGGCAGTGAAAAATTGAGAAAGCGTGTTAGCGACTCTCAGACCTCGACTCGAGGGCCTCAAGCTCGAGTCGAGGGACCCCAAAATCGGAAAATTCAGTTTTAAGCCATTTGAAGCCAAAACAGAGCATACTTTGATCCTAGCAATTTAGAGCAGTTTCCTGTGGTTTCTTAGGCGAATTTCTTAGTTTGTAGCTTGATTTCCATTGTAATTGCCTTAGTTTGTTAGAATTAGCATAGATTCAAGTTTGTAATCCATAGATTAACATTGTGATCATTTGAAATTGAAGATTCAAGTTGTAATTGAGAGTGGAGAAGGATAATCCAAGTATTGTAGAAGACTCAAGAAATCCTATTTTTGTATATTGAAGAGCAATTGGTGATGTTCTTACCTTTTTCTCTTTACTTCATTGTTTGTATTGATTATGATTTAATTGCTTTCTTAGATTTTCCACCCATGGCTTTTGCTTGTAGCACCATGGGCTAATAGCTTTGTGCTTGGGATAATTGAAATTAGGGATGAAGTGATTGCCTCATGCTATAATTGTTGATAAATGTGATCAATTGAATTTGCTTGCTTCCTAATTGTGATTCTTAATTGTGCTTCATGGAAAATTGTCTCTTTTGATTAATGGTTGATCACCCTAGCAATAAAGTAGAGTTGAGCTAACGTGATTAGGTGTTAATTGGGTTGCAATTTTGTATGATTGTATGAATTGGGGATTTCTACATTGAGAAATGGGAAAGACTAAGAATGCTCACATTAGGCATTGTGATTTTAATGGAGTGATTAATTTCATGATGGGTTATGCTTTCTAATTTGATTGATTTGCATTTTGATATGATTATAGCTTGTTAATCATGGATTCCTTGATGGAGATTATCCCTTGCACCCCATTCTCCCATTGATTTTAGCTTGTTTGACATTGGATATTAAGTGTTAGATATATTGCTTGCATAGTTCATCTTTTAAATTCTTGCTAATCTTGTATTGATTTTAGTCCTAAACCTTGTTGCAACTCTAGTCACCTAGAACTCATATCCTTAGGGCCTCGTTTGCATACTTTCTCCCTTGGGTTCGATATTTTGTGATTGCTCTTAAAAGCTCTTGCCCAATACACTCCAATCAAATGGCGCCGTTGCCGGGAGTTAGTTTTTGCGCCTATAAGTGAGACTTAAGGATTGTTTGAAGTGGCTATTTGTTGCTTTTGTTTTTGTTTTTGTTGATTTTATTTTGTTTGAAGTTGATACTTGGATTTGTGGCATTGTAGGTGCATGCTAACAAGGTCAAGTGGTATTCCACCCTTGCCACTAAGTCCGGAGATTGAGGCTACTTTGAGAAGAAATCGTGTGAGAAGAAGAAGGGAAGCTATGGAAGGAGAAGATCAAAGAAATGAGGAGAGGATAGTGGGTGAACCTCAAGTTGAGAAGGTACATGGACAAGGAGAAGGAGGAGTAGAACATGGAGGTAATGGGAACCATTTTCATGCTCAAGTTGGCCCTTTCCCTCAAGGATGCCACCACAAAATTATCCCTACCAAAATCCATATCCTTACCCGCCACACGCTCATCAATATCCCTACTATCCACCACATCCACAACAATTTCCACCATACTATCCCCATATGCGGTATAACCAAGAACTACGATATCATGAGCCGCCTCACATACCAAATGCCCGACCACAACCCTTGAATGAGCCACCACCTCAAGGGAGGCCTTTGCGAGAATTTTTGAGCCGCAACTTAGAGAGCATTATGACGGGATAGTAAGGCCGAGGATAGATGCTAATAACTTTGAGATAAGTCCCGCTCTAGTGAGAATGCTTAGGGAGAAGCAATTTGAAGGAAAGGATGAAAATGAGTGCCCACATCAACATATGGCACAATTTCTTGAGATTGCCGACACTACGAAGTACAACGGGGGTACCGAAGATGCGAAGAAGTTGAGGCTCTTTGCCTTTATATTGAAAGGGAGAGCGAAAGCATGACTTAATTCATTACCGCCCGGGACCGTCCGTACATGGGAAGATTTGTCAAAGAGGTTCTTAATGAAGTTCTACCCACCGTCTAAGACCGTTCAAGCTAAGGAGGCAATCTCCCATTTTCGCCAAAAGAATGGGGAGACCATACCGGAGGCGTGGGAGAGGTATGGCATGTTACTTATAAATTATCCTCAACACGGTTTTCCGGAGGAACAAACCATTATGTACTTTTGCAATGGTTTGACGGATGAGGATAGGTCGTTCTTGAATGCTTGTGCGAATGGATCGATTTGGTCTAAAACCGTTGGGCAAATGAATGAAATAAAGGAGAACATAGCCCAAGACTCATTTCAAGTGTCGGTGAATCGGGAGCACACCATAGGGTGTCACAAGTTGATGAGATCGAGTCTATGAAGAGCATGATGATGACTATGATGGACCGTTTGGGAGCTCTTACTACTTCACAAGGCCAAGCAAGTGTTAGTCCATCCGTTTCTCATGTTGATATGAGTGTTATTCTTATGCCGGTGGAAGAAGTTAGCTACATGGGTAGGCCTCCATTCCAAGGAGGCTATCAAGGAGGAAATTTTCAAGGAAGTTATCAAGGAGGAAGACCTTACCAAATGCCTTACCAAAATAGGCCACAAGGAAGCTACCAACCTCAACCACAAGCTCAATTTAATGGTAATACATGGAGGAGACACGAAAATTTTTCATATGCCAATCCTAGAGCCGCCGTTCAATTCCCTCCCGGATTTGATCCGGGTGCAAAACTCCTAACAATGAAGGAAAGGCTACCACGGATGAGATTTTGGGGTTGATAGTGAAGAAGTTGGAAGCTAATGACTCAAGGTTTGATGATATAGGGAAGCAAATGGACACTCGTTTCAAGGCGATCGAGCACCAAGTGGGGCAACTTGCTACTACGGTTGGGAAGCTCTCGTCTACGGTGGACCATTTACAAAATAAAGGCAAATACCCATCCACTACCGAGCCAAACCCTAAAGAGTTTTGTAGTGCAATAAAGTTAAGGAGTGTCACTAGCTATGAAGGCCGAAAATGCCCAAAGAAAGGGAGCTTGAAGAAGAGGTGGTGAAAGGGGAAGAAGTGAGTCAAGAAAGAGTGGTTGTGGAAGAGAAGAAAAGAGATGAAGAGGTGAAAGCAAAGGGAGATGCAAACAAGGAAGAAAAGTCAACGAGAATGAATGGGGAGTTCCAATGAAGGCAAATCCGGTTGTTTCCTAAGAGATTAGAGAGGAAGAAACTTGATGAAGAGTTTGGTAAGTTTCTAGAAATTTTCAAGAATTTGCATGTCGATATCCCACTCTTGGAGGCCCTTGAACAAGTTCCACACTATAAGAAGTTCTTGAGAGAGATTATGTCCAAGAAAAGGAGTTGGGATGAGAAGGGGATGCTCAAGCTAGTGGAAGAGTGCAAAGAAATCTTGGAGAGACACTTACCACAAAAGAAAAAGGATCCCGGAAGTTTCATTATCCCATGCGAGATTGGAGAAAAAGTGAACATTCAAGGTTTGTGTGACCTAGGAGCAAGTATTAATGTGATGCCATTGTCCGTGTTCAAGAAATTTGATCTAGGGAAGGTGATTCCTACAAACATCAATCTTCAACTAGCGGATCAATCATATGCTCATCCATTTGGTATCGTTGAAGATGTGTTGGTAGGGGTTGGCAAGCTCATATTCCCGGTGGATTTCATTGTATTAGACATGAAGGAGGAGCTTGAGGCACCGATCATACTTGGTCGACCTTTCCTTGCCACGGGCAAAGCAATGATTAATGTGGAGAAAGGAGAGCTTAAGTTAAGCTTACATGGAGAGGAAGTGACATTTACAAGAGTTCATGAGGAAGAGGTTGCTAAAAGCAAAGTTGAGAAGAGGACTTGTGGATATATAGAGATAGTTAATGTATGCTCTTCCGTTGAAAGGGAAGTTTCTACGCCTATTCCTTCTTCTATTCCTTCTTCTATTCCTTTAGTTAATGATCATTTTCTTTCCTCTTGTAAAATCATTTCTAACAAGTCTTGTGTTCCCTTTGATGATTCTATGGAGCCTTTGCTTGACCCGGTGAAAAGAGAATGAAGAATGTGAGAAAGATTCAACCAAACTTGAACATGGTTCAAGTTTGGGGGTGTTAATGGAGAAGAGGACACCACTTGTGAAAAAGGAAGAAAGTTTTGAAGTAGGAGATCAAGTGGTATGGAGCGAATCAAATTGGAGTCGGCTACTTGGAGTCGAAAGGTTCAAGGAAGTGCTTACGGTAAAAGAAATCAAAGAAGGAGGAAAGCTACTTCTAGAGGATAAGTGGGGATGTTGCCTTTTTGCAAAAGAACATTTAGTGAGGCATAAGGATTATCTCCACATTGACAAAGAAAGGGAAGTATGAACTCTTAGAGTTCCGTCCGGCAAAGGACGTTAAACCTAGCGCTAGATGGGAGGCAACCCATCCTCTTTTTGCTTTGGTGTGTTTGCTTGTTGTTTTCGTTTTTGGGTTCTTTTTGTGGATTTTGCTATGGATTTGGAAATTGCTCATGCTTTGGGAAATGATGCTAGTTGATAGGGATGAATTGTATAGTGAGCTTAATGTTGATATCATTATGAGTTGCATATTAGTCTCACTCTCATTCTAAACTTTGAATTCATATCTTCATTCACGTTTGGGGGAGGTGTTTGTTTTTTATTGTACTCTTGATGATGTTTGCACTTCTTTTGGTGAACTTGATGATGTGATGATTTGGAACATTTGATGATTTTGATGATGATTATTATTTTCTTGATCTTATATCTTGTTGATTCTTTTGGATTCCTTATTCATTGATTTTGAGCTTCATTGTGGATTTATTGTCATATCTTTGAGTATCATTCTTGATGTGGTGAGTATGCTTGGATTTATGTACATGAGCACTTGTGTTTGATTTGCAAGATTTATTGGATTTTGATTTGATCATGAGTTGATTTGTATCTTGAAGCTAGCTTGCTTGATGATTGTATGAAGATGAATGTGATTGATAATGCTTGATTCATTGCTCAATTTAAGCCCGTGAGCTTTTGTGCCTTAATAATCGTACATCTTATACGGTTGATATGATTTCTTTGTGAGTGCATCATTCATGAGTTGTATGCTAGAACTTGCCACTAGACTTGTTGATATTGATCTTTGTGTGATGTCATGAAAGTGATAAGAGGCCATGTTTGCTATGTATAGTCACTTTGTCAAATTCTTCCCACCAAATACATTTGATTTTCTTAGTGAGCCATGTTGAGCCTAATTTCCTTATTCTTTGGCAAGCCAAGTGAAATTGGAACCATTTGCCTATTCTTATGAGCCTTTTTGTCCTATGCTTAGTAGAGCTTGATTATTGGTTAATGATGGTGAATTGCATGCTAAGAATGGTGGAAAGTGATGATGCTTGAAAAAAAAGAAAAAAAGAAGAAAGGTTGTGAAAAAATTGAATTGTGAAGAAAAAAATATGAAGTGAATGAATAAGATGAAAAATTCAATTTTGAGCTTATGAAGAGAAAGCTCAAGTGAATTGTGAGATTGAACTTTGAAGTGCAAAAGGAGAGTGTACTTGATGAAAAGAGAAGAGATGTGATTTGTATTGATTAGCTTTCATTCAAGTCTCTACTACTTAGTCACTCTTATCCATAAGACATCCCACCTTTCCAAAGAGCCTACATTACAACCTAAGAGAAAGACCTCTTTGATTCTTGATTGATCACAAGCGATTTTGATTGAGATTAAGTCTTTTAGCAAGCATATGGTGTACTTATTTGTGAATTTGATGATTGAGTGCTTTCTACCTTTATACACTTGAGTGAAGAGTGCAATACTCCATGGAAGGAGCAATGTGTTAAGTGTTTGATTGAGCATTTGTTTGAGCATGATTCATCTTGATTGTTAGTGGATAGTTGCATTGATACAAATGTTCATTGATGAGTTCGATTGTCTTATATTTCGCCTATGGTGCCATGTGACATAATTGCAATCAATTCACTCCTTTGTTCTTAGTTTCTACGTTGCTCGAGGACGAGCAACACTTCAAGTTTGGGGGTATGATTGGAGTGAATTGATGCATGTTTTTAAGGCTTATTTGAATGCAAAAAGTTATCAAAATGTTGATTTTTGTGCATAAATGTGTAGAGTATCACTTATTTGCCTAAATGTATTACTTAGTGAGTTTTTGATGTTTTTCGTCCATTTTGCAGGTAGTTCGGTGGAATTTTGCCAATCCGAGAGTACCGGTGTGCTTAGAATGAAGAGACGAACATGTTGGACAAAACGGGGTCGGGCCGAAGCCCCGCTCGAAAAAGGAGCCACTGGTCTCGAGCCGTGGTCGAGGAGGCATGGACCTCGAGTCGAGGATGGTCTTTGGAGGGAAGATAATTTTGAAAAAGCGGCTGTCTCGACTCGAGGGAGGAACCTTGAGTCGAGGGATGGAGAAAAGGCAAGATCCTCGAGTCGAGCTGAGCCTCGTCTCGAGGCAGTGAAAAATTGAGAAAGCGTGTCGGCGACTCTCGGACCTCGACTCGAGGGCCTCAAGCTCGAGTCGAGGGACCCCAAAAATTGAAAAATTCAGTTTTTAAGCCATTTGAAGCCAAAAGCAGAGCATACTTTGATCCTAGCAGTTTAGAGCAATTTCCGTGGTTCCTTAGGCGAATTTCTTAGTTTGTAGCTTGATTTCCATTGTAATTGCCCTAGATTGTTAGAATTAGCATAGATTCATGAACAGGCAAAGTCACCCGCGGGGATTGATGGCGCCAATTGTGGTCTCGGGAAAATCAGTTTGTAATCCATAGATTAGCATTGTGATCATTTGAAATTGAATATTCAAGTTGTAATTGAGAGTGGAGAAGGATAATCCAAGTATTGTAGAAGAATCAAGCATTCCTATTTTTGTATATTGAAGATCAATTGGTGATGTTCTTACCTTTTTCTCTCTTTAATTCATTGTTTGTATTGATTTGTGATTTAATTGCTTTCTTAGATTTTCCACCCATGGCTTTTGCTTGTAGCACCATGGGCTAATAGCTTTGTGCTTGGGATAATTGAAATTAGGGATGAAGTGATTGCCTCATGCTATAATTGTTGATAAATGTGATCAATTGAATTATCTTGCTTCCTAATTGTAATTCTTAATTGTGCTTCATGGAAAATTGTCTCTTTTGATTAATGGTTGATCACCCTAGCAATAGGCGAGAGTTGAGCCAACGTGATTAGGTGTTAATTGGGTTGCAATTTTGCGTGATTGTACGAATTGGGGATTTCTACATTGAGAAATGGGAAAGATTAAGAATGCTCACATTAGGCATTGTGATTTTAATGGAGTGATTAATTTCATGATGGGTTATGCTTTCTAATTTGATTGATTTGCATTTTGATACGATTATAGCTTGTTAATCATGGATTCCTTGATTGAGATTATCCCTTGCACCCCATTCTCCCATTGATTTTAGCTTGTTTGACATTGCATATTAAGTGTTTGATATATTGCTTGCATAGTTCATCTTTTAAATTCTTGCTAATCTTGTATTGATTTTAGTCATAAACCTTGTTGCAACTCTAGTCACCTAGAACTCATATCCTTAGGGCCTCGTTTGCATACTTTCTCCCTTGGGTTCGATATTTTGCGGTTGGTCTTAAAAGCTCTTGCCCTATACACTCCAATCAATCAGCCTAGCCTCGCTGGCTGAAGAAGCACTAACTGCGAAGATAGCAGCAGAGGTAGCGAGACAGAGGAGGTGCAGGAGATAAGCTCGGAGAGGACTCCTCCCCTCTCCCAAAAAGGTACAATTCTTTGGTACCTCGGCCTAGCCTCTCCCCCTCTCCCTCTCCAACCCACTGCAATGAAGAGGTGACCCAGGTGGCACCTCGGAGCCTCTTAAACAGTCTACTCCCACTATAGTCCAAGCCGGAACCTCATCATCTTCTCTCCCACAAGCCCAAATCTCATCTCCACCCCAATCTCCATCTGACTTCCTATCATTTCTAGCCGGACCCGTCTACTCACCCACCCCAACATCTACCATCTCCCCAGCCTTTACTACCCTCAATCCCGACCCCACCTCAACCCACAGCCCAAACCACACCATCTTCCCCTCAACCTACCACTTCACAACCCTCTCCACCACCCACCTCATCTCGATATTCCACCCTCCAACATCTCCACCACGAAATCCCTCCACCCCCACCATCGACTTACCCACCTCTTCACAACCCTCCCTCCAGCCCAAGCCCGGGATATCTCTCAAAAAATCTTTGGAGATATCCAAATAGGCTCCCACCCAACTACTCCCACCCCCTCCTCCTCATCCGAGCCGCCCGAGGAGGAAACCACCCAATTTACGCCATCTCCTCTCGCCTTCGAGCACCTTCACAGAAGATCATACAAAAGGTGGATAAGATGATGAAAAAGAAGACTCAAGAAGTAGTCCGGCCGTCATCAAACGATGCTCACCAATATGAGGATAGTTGAGGTGAACATCAACCGTAAGCTCTCGACAAACTCGGTTCCAATATTGGTGGCCGTCTAAGCCGACTAGAGGAGGACATGAGTCGATTAAAAGAGAAGGTGGCCGCAGACAACGAAGTCCTTGTTGATGCTCTAACTTGAGACAAATCGAGACTTAGGGTTCGTTGTCCTGCTCACGGAAGATCAACTCCAAACCCTTAAGAATGAAGTTAAAAAGGGGAAGGGGCCGAGGAAGATTGGACACCCTCACAGTGGAGTCATGGCTATCACAGGACAAGCTCTAATCCAAAGCAAGACAAATTGAGTTGGAAGCAGCCAAGGGCGAAATCAAAGTTAAATCGCATTTAATGGCCGCTTTGCAGAACCGAGGGTGACCCAGATTGAGGAGGCCATCCGAGAGGATGAGGAGAAGAAGAGGAAGGAGGATGAGGAGAAAACAGAGAAACTGCTAGCCCGCTTGAAAGAAGCCGAGAAGCCCGAGGCCAAGGGCAAGGGTAAAGGGAAAGCAGTGGCAAGCGAGAGAAGGAGGCATCGGTTGAGCGGTGACCATCGCCAAGCCAGCCGATCGCAAAAGAAAAGAGTCGACTTCTCCAACCTCTCACCGAGCAAATCGAGAAGGATTCATGATGAAAAGGAGATGTACGAGAAGAAGGAGAAGAAAAGGTTAAATAAGCTGGGCAAGGAACGGAGGTGAAGTGGAACAGGGAATCTCGGAAATGGGTATCCAAGGCCGCAGATGAAGCCGACTTCCGACTGTCCACCGCACCTCGGCTCCTCCAAAGATGGTAGCCGGCAAATATACAGAGGAGTATAAAAAGAAAGCCATGGATGCCAAGTGGATGTACCACCGGTATATCTGAAAAACTCTCAAACCGGGCAATCGATGAAGACCTCTAGTGGCATACTTGGATGGAAAATGAAGACGCTAATGTATGGAAGGTCACTGGATGAAGCAAGCCAAGTATTCAATCGCGATCTCATTGCTCCATCTTTTGAACATGCCAAGCCGAAGATGAACGAGGATGGGACTCTGACTTAGCTTGGGTCAGACAATCATTGCAAAAGCCGAGGCGGAGTCCAAGCTCACGAGATGAAGAGGATTTCAAGAAGCTCGAGATCGGGTCTTCACCGTGGAAGTCCCCGAATCAAGCAGATGGGGAATCGATAGATCGGGATTTTTCTTTTCCTTATCTTATCTTTCTATCATTTCTCTATATTTGTAATTTGTATATGTGTGAATGAATATACTCATTCTTATCCGATTTACTTGTCTTATTTTTTAAAAGCTTTCTTTCTTGTTTTAAGAAAACTTAAAAAATTTCTAAGTGTTAATCATCCGAGAAAACTCTCATCTCGGACTTAAAATTTTCTAAAAATTTTCTAAATCTTTAAAAAAAAAAACTTCTAAGTCCTAAGACTTAAATTTTTTTAAGTTTGAATATATTGAAAAAGTCTTAAGACTTAAGAATTTTTACTTCAAATTTTTAAATGTGAATTAAGTGCTCTAACTTGAATAAATCTTAATTAAAGTGCGAATGTGTTACGATATGCCTATCTCGATTATCTTGATTAACTTTGACAAACATCGGCTGTGAGTGTATCTCTTTCTTGTAGTTTTAACTTCATCAAAAAGAGGGAAATTGTTAGATCGTAAGAGGTTTTGATGAGTTAAAAAGATCAATTCAAATGATCGGATGACTTTGAAGAACAGTGAGGTCAAGTTCCAGTACTAAGCCGATCAGGACTAGGAAGACTGGAAAAGTCGGTGAAGTTTGGAAAGTCGAAGTCATCCGGAGACAAGCTCAGGTCAAGTCATCTGCAGGAGACGATTATGAAGAGCTCGACGAGGTCAAGATAAGCTGAGTAGAATAATAAAGACAAGTCTTCACCAAGTCATTTGTAGACGACTAGGGAAAAATCAGGTGAAGATGAGAGCAGATTATCAAGATTAAGTTTGTTAAGCAGCTTTTAGTTTGTTAGAACCGACTAACAAACTAACTGTCTTCTGAGGCTTATAAATAGGTCTAGGTTTTCACTTTATACACACGGTTATATCACATTGACACAACACATTATTCACAACACTCGATTTCTACTCTCACATTAGTTCACATAGTTTTTCAAAGAAAGTTTGAGAAAGTTCTAAGTGTTTGTAGAACACTTTCTTGTACATCTTCAAAGCTCACCTATCACTGTAAAAGTTAGACTTTAGAGAAGAGTCTAGGAGTTTGAAGATTTGAAGATCTTTATAAGTTGTAAACCGTAAGTTGGATAGTGAGTAAGTAAGTGGTAAGAAGAGACCCTTCTTCAAGTTGAAGAAGGAGAGTGGATGTAGGATCGGTTAGATCCGAACCACTATAAATCGCCTTGTTCTTTATTGCTTTTCATTTACTTATCGGTTCATATCAATTTCAGTTTATAATCGAGTTCAATTTCAGAATTAAAGGTAGACAAATTGTCGGTGTGCTTTTGATCCGAATCAAGTTGAGTTTAAAATAAATTCTCATGTGTAACTTTGGTGTTTTGAATAAGTTTTCAAAGATTTGTAAAATCGAAAAATCTATTCAACCCCCTTCTAGATTTTTCTAGAAGGTTGATTCAAGTTTTCTTTAATATACTCAACTAAGTGGGACCAACAGGGATAGATAAAAGTGAAAAAGTTGTTTATTACCATATAAGGAAATGATGTAACGAGTACGAGATGGACCTTTTTGGCAAATGTTGCAACGAGTATGAGACGGAGGGAGTACAATTTATTTAATACAAAGTACATCACTTTTAAATTTTTAACTTAAATATACATTTTACATGTATTTTTAAAAGATGATACAATTTAGTATAAACGTGATAAAATTTTATTAAAAATTGGGATCCGTATCACGAAGTGAGATCCGTGAGACGGTCTCACATAAGACTTACTCTTCAAGAAGTAAAACTTATATCAATGCAATACATAACCTTAAATATACCATACCTATATCATTTTTGTTCCCAACCCATGAACATCACTAGGCCGGTGGGCTGGATCGACCGGGCCGAGCGGCCCAATTTGCCAACTCTACTCGCCCGATGAGCTTTCGGTTAAACCTTCATCATCATTGCTCGTAGTTTCCTCCTATTTAATGTGTATCTGGTTTATAATGAAACACTAAACGCGTGTTTAATGTTAATTGACATTTCCGATTTGCCCTACCCATATATTGTTGTAATCTACGCAACAAATACCGAAATGTCAATTAACATTAAACACGCGTTTAATGTTTCATTATAAACCAGATACACATTAAATTCACTTAATATATTTTTTTTTAAAAGCTTAAATTCACTTAATATAGAATCTGGTTCTATGCGATTAAAACAAACCCTAAATTATCTCGAGTATATAAATCATTTGTTGAAAATCTATTTAACGGACAAAAATAAATGTATTTCATGGTAAATTAGTAGAAAGTATACAAATAATGAATAATGCATAATCACACGAGATGAAGCTTCTATTTGTGAACCGAGATTGCAATATTTTTCAAGGGTCAATTACTACTAGATACAATTTTGTATATCTTATTACTATTAGATACAATCTAAATCCTAATTAGTAATAGGTACGAATTTTTAAGGGAGAATGCCAAGTATACCCCTCATTGTCCCTTTGTCTCAAAGAGTCATCTTTTTCATGCTTGGCACGATTCCCAATGTGTTATTTGATTCAATTTCTTTCCAAGTTACAATCCAAATAATTCATTTTTTTAAAATTTCCTTCATAATTCGTATATGATGTTGTAGGAAATAACTATTGATTTTTTTAGAGAATGTGCGATTCAATAATCGATTATCGATTAAGAAATTTCATAATTCAACGTTGTGCAACAACAAAAATAGTTCATATGTGCAGTCTAAACAATGTCTAAATACTTCAATTCCTTTTCCAAGTTATAGAAAGCGTTTAAAAAAATAGTTGTTGCACCATGTGCGGCTTTATAGCACATGTGCGTAATAAAATAAATCTCCACATTATTGCCACTAGTGTATACAGACAACTTTCGTAAAGAAAATTAAGAAAAATAAGTATCAAGAAATCAAACTTAGTGAGTCACACAAACTGAAAATCAAACTCAATAAATTACACAAACTGGAATCAAACTCAATTAAAAAAAAATGTTGCACATGTGCGTAAGAAAAAATCACATATTCAATGTAGAATAACATCGGTCCATTTTAGAAACCCATCAATCAAATGTAGAAAATCACAGATCTTTGATAGATTCAAATTCACTCATTGCGCCCATTCAGATTGTCGTCGTCATCTTCTTCTTTGTCGTATTCGTCTTCTTCTTTGGCGGATTCGCTGGATCTTTGAGGCGGCGGAGCTTTGTCGGCGGTGGAGCGAGAAGGCATGATTCTTCTCCAACGGCGGCGAGGGAGCTCTTTTGGTGGTACCCTCTGTAATATCTCTCTCTCCCTCTCGATCTAGAAATCATTTTTAGTGTCTGTCGCGCTTGGTGAGCTCCTCCGCCGTCGCTCGTTAGGAGCCTCCGCCGTCGCTCGAGAGAAGCCTCCGCCATCGTAACTAACGGTGCACCGAAATTGCGCGGCCACGTCCAACTAGGGTGTCTAGATTTGCAACGAAAAGGGTGTTGTTTTCGCGTATAAATTGAGCGATTTGAAGGGTCATCGTTCTTTGGATTCATAAACGTTGGCATTTAGGGGGATGGTGGCTTTGATTTTTGTCATTGTAGGTGGGCGGCGGCAAGTTAAGAGAGAGAAGGGTACTAGGGTTTTATATTCGGTGAAGGGGAGAAATGAGAGAGAGAGAGAGAGAGAGAGAGAGAGAGAGAGAGAGAGAGAGAGAGAGAGAGGTAACAGACGGGAATGATTGGAGAGGGAGAGAGAAGAGGGTTTTGAATGGCAACATATATTTTTAGTGAATTGAGGGGCATTTTGGATAACTATTGTAGCTGGTAGTAATTAATATTAAATGTTGTACCTAGTAGTAATTTTGGCTCATATATTGTATCTAATAGTAATTAATCTATTTTTCAAATGCTTGACCTTTTGCCATAACAATTTGAAATTTGGGATTCATGAATAGTTAATTTCTTTGTCTTAGGAGGATATTTTGATTATCAAATTTCACCATATGGGCCTTGGGTAATAATCATATGAGATGAAGATACTTTGATTTTGAAAGCTGTTCTCACGAAATCCTTGTAATGATCTGCCTTTTTCATCGATAATTTAAAATTTTGGAGTAATGGATACCTTGAGTTCTGTCCCTCCTGCATTAAAAATATTTTGACTATCAAATTGAATTTTTTTTTTTTTTTTTGATATTGTATCAGTTTACAAGCAATTTTTTTGCATACTCTATTATAAATTGAGCTTAGTAAATGTACCTCCTATTAAGGGCCCTAATTTCATTTGAGAGTTTGTGTAATTGGAATTACATTACCAGCTTAAAGGAAAGTGCAGTTTATTATAAGAGTGGTCTTATGTGTTCCACTTACACGATAAAATTATCGTGCATCACTTTTCAATTTTGGGTAATTTTTGTTACTCTTGGACAAATACATGACACTCTTCATTAAATACTCGATATTTTCACTTACAAGGTAAGACCACCAAATTTAAAAAATTTAAATTATTAAATATTTGATCAAAAGTATTAAGAATCTCATCATAAATATAAAAAATTAGAATTCGGTGATATCATATTATTTTTAGGAATATCAAGAAAAATTAATATTTTTACTATTTAAATTATTAATATTTAATATAAAAATACATCATTATAATATTTAAGTTTAAAAACCCTTGAAAACTTCTCATTTTGTCATTTTGGTCGGCCCACCGAAATTTATTATTTTCTTAAATGGCAAAACAATGTCCCAACATCCCTCTCTTTCCACCTTTATTTCTCTCTATCTCCCCATTTATTATTTTCATCATATCCCAACACATATTATACTAATAGGTGTGTATTGCATTATAATTTTAAATGATTTTTAGTGAAAAAAGTTCTACGAATTTTAAAAGACTTTGTAGAATTTTTATGACTTTTAAGATTATGTAGGATTCTACAAGACTTTTTAATGACATATTTTGTTAGATTTTGTAGGATTTTGTAGACCTTGCAGAATTTCATAGATTTGTTACATAAAATAAAAGTTCAAGATTTTTTTCATAGATTCGAATTTAAAAAGAGTCAAAGACAAAAAAAAAAAAATGATGACTGGATAAATAATAATTATAATTCTCTATAATATAATGTGTTCCTAAATAACATTCATCCACATATCCATAGTCATACTAAACCTTCAAGCATTAGATATATTTTTTAATTAAATTTAATTTATAAATTATATATAATTTACTTACATCAACAAATATATCATTATACATATTTTATCTAAAATTATAGGGATTAGATACAATTTGGACCTTCAACTAGTGTTTCATATACAAATTGGAGCCTAAATTATTTTATTGTACAAATTGGACCCCAAATTAATTTTTTTAACAAATAAATATTTTTATTTTTAAAATTGAATAAATAAGCCTTTCTACTAATAAAATAATATATGTAGACCCTTTCATTAAATAAATTGGCATAAAATATTAATATATTAGTTGAAAAATTGACAAAAAAATTAAAAATATTATGATAAATTTTAAAAATGAGTGAAACATCAACAACATTTTTTTAAATAATAGACTCATAATTTTTTAATATACAATATAATGTTAAATTATAATAAAAAGAAGATAACTAATTATATTTATATAAGGAATTGAAAATAAAATTAAACTTAAAAAAATAATAATATTAAAATTCGTAAAAATAATAAAGAAATTATTTTTAAAAATATGTGACTATTACGTTTATAATTTTTATATGTACTTTTATTGTTTTAAAACTATAATTAAAGAGACATTCATGTTCATTTTATTAGTTGAAGAACATATGTGTTGATGTTAATAAGCGTGTTACTCGTAATCCGCCAACATTCAAAGTTACAACATTAGAATTCGTCCTTCCACTTCCACTAACCCCGATCCACGAAATGCCTTCTCAATGTCTTGATTTTACAGGATGAAGACTTATAACGGTTTCTTATAAGTCGGGCGATTGAAAAACAAGTGTAAGGAGTTGAGAAAAACATTGAGAAGTTACTAGAGATTGCCTATAAATAAGGGAGATGTGGAAGTTGTCTTTGAGCGATTTTGTGTCGAATTTCTATATTATGTGGTCGCTATGAAGACATAACTAGAGGTTTGAGAGAGACACAATCTAGCATAGTCTATTGGCATTGATTATAGAGTTTATTGTTCATTTCCTACTCAATTTTTCCCGTTGGTGAATGTCACAACATTTCACTCAACATTTGGAGTGCTGTAATTGTATTGAGTGATAGATTAGTTGGTTAAATTCTATTAATCGTACATGTAGATCATTTACAATGCGGCTTATGCTTTCGATTGTATCACTTAATGATTATAAGTGATATTTTGCCGAAACACATTATAGACTTATTTATAGTCTATACAAATTTTGATATCCATTTTGCAAGGTGTTAAAGTCTTCCATCGTGTATACGTGTTGTTCTTCGAATGTACCAACATTCTTGACAATATTTTATCAAAAGCACCACGCACACCTTCAATATGTATTTAATTTTAAAAGTTAAAGTATTTATGTGTATAAAAAAATAGTTCAGATTTCAATTTGTACTCAAAATACTAGTTCAATGTTCAATTTGTACAAAAAAATAGTTCGGGGTCCAATTTGTATACGAGACACTAGTTGAAGGTCCAATACGTATTCAATATACTAGTTCAAGTTTAAATTTGTACAAAAAAATAGTTAAGGGTCTCATTTGTACCGGTATATTAGTTGATTATCCCAATATTATATTAATATTTGGTAGCATTTTAAGATTAAAAAAATAAAATTAAAGTTTAAATTATTAGATTTATTATTAATAAAAGTTATTGTGTTGATTTTAGGGTTTTTCTTTTACGGGGATTTTAGTGTATTTATTAATTTATTAAAATAGTTTTATCTTTTTAAAAAAAAATTAAAAATTTCACCTCATCACAATAGTCAATACTATTTTGCCACACAATATAATTTATTATGCATATAAATATACACTTAATGAGAACATGACACGTCATCTAGAATAAATGAAAAAATAACACATCATCATGAATGTGTGAGGAGACGAGACCTAAACTGAGCAAACTCCTTATTAGTATAATAGGGAATATGTTGCTCAAAATTGATGATTACTTACCTCTTTCCTTATGTGATTGAATGTATTAAAAATAAGTTTTGCTGTTTTACTTTGTTGTTGATAGAGTTTCTATTTATAGATACCACTAAAATCCTTCAAAATCCCATGAGTTTGGATGAGATTGTTGGTATTTATAAATACACTAAAAATTCATTCAAAATTCATATAACACAACAATCCTTTAAAATTCTTATATTTTTTTAATACCAATGGATTATTTTTAAGTAGTAAAAAGTCTTGAATGAATACCAATAGATTTTAATTGACTTTTTAAAAAACTTAAAAGTCCAAATTGAATATCAATAGATTATTTTTAAGTGACATAATCACGATTGAATACCGGATTTTTTAAAAAAAAAAAAATCTTTTAAAATCCATTAAATTTTTAAACCAATACACTTCTAAAATATTATTTTTTTCTTAAATAGAATACAATTCTCAAATGAAAATTTTTCGAATAAATGAAAGAAATATTTAACAAAGAACATAAAAAAATTTGATGAAACTAAAAGTGTTACACAATCCAAGGAGTTGGTTCTTGGCGAGAATTGGATTAAACAGGATTTTTAATTGGATTGAGAATCCAAGGAATTGTTTGGTGTTGTAATTAACTTGCTGCTCTCTGCTCTTTTTTTCTGTACCTTTGTTCCTTTGTATTCTTTAGAGGTATTCCTTATACCTCATTGGAATAAAATCATTTTACCGACCAAAAAAAAAAAAAAAAAGTGTTACACAATCATTTTAGAAGTGGAATGCAAAAGAGTGTCTTGTTAGTTGTTATAAAGGAGTGGGTAAGAAGTGAGAATAAAGGAGAGAGAAAGAGAAAAACGGGGAAAGATGACTCTGGGTCTGATCAACGCTAACCCTGTCGTCCATGCTAAAAAGGAAAGGTTGCCCCTCCGCCTAGATCACGACGACGCCGTCGATCCTCTCGAAATCTACGATATCCTTCGTTTTTTACATTTTACTCTTCTCAGTTCAATTTTGTGTATGAATTTTCCTTGACTGGTAATGGCTCTCTACAGTATGTGAGAGATATAAGAGATCCTGAGCACCCTTATTCTCTGGAGCAGCTCAGCGTGCTTTCCGAGGAGTCTATTACTGTTGATGACAAGCTCGGCCGCATTTTGTTAGTTCTTTTTTGATTCTCTATTTTTCTAACAAAATCACAAAAGGGGGTCGATCAATTAAATTTTAGCTGAACTGAATTTCGTTATAGATAGGTTTTTTTTTTTTTGATGAATTTAAGTGCAAGTTTTGATCCTGTAATTAGTAATTTATTCCCTGGGATTAATTTTTGGCAGGATAACTTTTACCCCAACCATCCAGCATTGCACCATGGCGACAGTAATTGGTCTGTGCTTAAGGGAGAAGTTGAAAGATCATTTTCCTCCACATTTCAAGGTTACTGCATATATGCACATATTGGCTCTTGTTGACTAATTTGATCGCTTTATGGATCTCTAAATTGCTACTTTCTTGAATTTTGACTTAATTGGATTTGAGTAATTCCTTCATCAACCATTTGAAACTTGTAAAAGGCGTAGAATTATTTGATCTCAAGTACTTTTATTTTTTACAGAATTTGATCTCAAGTACTTGATTTCATAGGGATGGTTTTTCTTTTCTTTTTAATCTAAATATAGTACTCCCACTGTCCCAGAAATTAAGAAAGGGGTTTTTTTGCTTTGTTATAATGATAATTTAAGATCATTTCGGTCAAATCTACGTTTTGATAGTAGTGTCAGTTAATTATGTTAGAAAAAACAGAGGCATTTACATACAAGGTAAATAAGTGTATATTGTAAGGGTAAGGGTTGTGAATAAATTTTCCATTTTGGGTGTGAAAATTAATCGGGGACGGAGGGAGTAATTCATTTCACTTTCCTTTTCCTATAAACTAATGAAATTAACATTTCTCGACGCGTGAATGGTATCTGAAGACACTACTCAAGTCGTTTCCCTGTGTGCTGAAGGAATTTTTCAGAGCTAGTTTTGAGATTATTTGGAATGTAGAGTAGTATTATACTGTGAGCAAACTGTCAATGAATCTACCGATGGGTATTAGGAACTTATAATCATATACATGAGCTTACTATCATAATTGGGTATATAATGGAGAATGCCTGAATAAAGCAAAACAGCTTGATTAAAGTGACTTTGGCATCCATAACCCTGCAAATCATCAGCCTTGATTTGTTTTCTTCTTCCAAATATGGGTTATTACGTAAATCATGAAAGCTAGGAAAAAGCCTGCCGTCCATACTTCTTTTATTGTATCCAACACTCTAAGTATAAGCAGATCAGAGCTTAATATTTAGATACTGTCCTCTTATGCTCTTCTTGATTAGTATAGAAATTGAAATACTCAAATCTCTCTCTTTGGTCCTTTTCCATCTTCGTTTCAGGCAACAGCTGTTCCAAAGTATGCAAAGTTCGAAATAGTTTGTTGATTGGAAATATAATGCGGATTTTTAATTTGGATTTAGTTGTATCTGAAATAGCTTATCCATTTAATAAATTTGATTTTACAGGTAGACATAAAAGTGGCTCCTGGATCACATGCAAATGAGGAATCAGGTGAATGTCTTTAAGAATTACCTTGTGTATCAGTGATGCTCATTTTGTGAAGTATATAGTATCCTCCACAAACCATGACTAGTAACATTTTTGTAAAAAAATCCACCCCCACCATCCTAACTGCACACGTACACTTGCATATGCACGTATAATATCCCCTAAAGTTAAAAGTAGAGAAGAATTTGAGAAATGATTGAGAAATAATTGTTGACCTGCTAATGAGCTTGAAAAAATTTGTAACTTTGTATGTGATGATAATTGGCTTGATTTTTGTCTAATTCACTGTAAAACTATGCATTAATGCATATGTGTCGGGATGTTGATAACTGTGTTTCTATGCACATGTTCTTAGGTGCATGTCTGTCAACTGGAATAAAGTATGTGCACTGGTTTCATTAGTTTGTTTTCTTTATTATACCTTGAACATGATTATATATGCTCAGATATATAATCTCTTTGTTGCCCTGCGTAAGTAACCTAATGTTACTAGTTAAGCTGCTTTTTGTAGCATATCATTAGTATATTACCTGTTAATTTTTCCTTTTTGTTTTCTCTTTTAATAAAAATACCCTTATATTACCTATATCTCCGCATTTATAAATTGGAGAGTGTCTAGAGGAGCATTTGTTAAGTGTTTCTCTTTTTGTCTGTGTTCACATGTGCATTTGCGCATTGAGACACTAGTTGACTATATCTGGTTTATCTAAAGCAAGAGAGGGCCAATGGTGGGGAAGATATAGTGTCCATAAAACTCTCCTCTTAGCGCTTTCATCATGATGTGAAATTGCTGTCAAGAAATGTTATCTAGGGCTTGGTCTCATATGCACTCACTCCATACACACACTCAGATCTGTTATAAAAAGTGTTAGCTATTATAACTGAAAAGTGTTAGATATTAGCATCATTGAAATGTTCCAGCAAAATTAATTGAAATGTGTTATAACAAAACCTGAGTTCATGCATGCACTCACCTCACAATAGACCAACTTATTATCTAGAGAGGACATTGCTAATTTGACAAAATACCCTAATATTATAAACATCCTTGAGCTCGGGATAATGTCATTTTACACATGATTGCTACTTGCGTTGGAAATATTTGTTGTTGTAGCTTTCCTTTTTCCTTTTTGTTATGCCTGCAGAATAAGTTATCTTTGGTTTCTAGTGGTGTGTCCTTTGTTTTACAGTTGTGTATTGATTCTGGCTTCTAATACAATTATGAGAACATTTATTGCTGTGTGTTGCAGTTAACAAGCAGTTAAATGATAAAGAAAGAGTGGCTGCGGCTCTGGAGAATCCCAACCTTCGCCAACTTGTCGAAGAATGCCTGTATTCTAGTGAACTTTGAGAGTGAGTGGTTGTTTGCTTCTTCATCTCTGTAACTGGACTTAGTAGTTGTATATGATGTGTTGCTAAGTTATTAATCATAAATGGTAACTCCTAGTGAGATTGTTCACTTGACTCACGAACACCTCTCGTGTACTACTAGATGCACCGTGCATTGATCATGATTACGTTAATTTTGTTGGGACTTCATGAGTAAAGAGAGACTAATGGGGTGTTTGCAAAGGGAGCCATAAGTGCTTTTCCTCTTCTTTTATAGGGGTTTTGCAATCAATTAAGGTTGGTATTTGTAATTGGGACGAGAACTCCAAAATCACTTATTCTCGACTGTTTAGTTGTGTTTCAAAAAGGCCCTAAAAACAGTGAGAACTGCTATTAGTTGTTTTACTAAAGAGGTATTAACCATTTTACTATAAGATATTAGCTTTGAATGATATTAATTATTTTATTAAAGGGTATTAGTTTGTTTTACTAAAAGGTATTAGTAGTAAATCAATTTTTTCATGCAATAAACTCTGACTATTTTTGAGGTTGTTCATGCTATAAAACTCATAATTTTGGGAGGCAATTTGATACGTTTGCGCCTAATTGTACATGTTGCACATGAAAAAGGAAAATGTAAGTTTTAGGTGGTTGTACTTTTGAATTAGGTACTTGTGCCTTTATTTGCAAATATCGGGTTTATCTATTTTCCTGTTTGTTTGAATTGGGTCCCTCTATTCCAGTTTTGATCTCAATTTCGTTTTAAATTGGTCACTGACTAACCTTTACAAATAAGAGCACCTTCAATACCGTCCATTGGACAAGCTTGAGCTGGAGGATGATATCCATGGAGGAGAGAGAAATGTTCAACATTTTAGATGCTATGGACGTGAGAGAGATTCTGCGCAATGGAAGAGATTGGGCGGCACATTCACCGCTGAAATAGCGGGTGCTGTGCACGTGCCGAAAAATGCGTGGAAAGGGAAAATGTCGTTGCACATTTTATCAATTCAATTAATTTTTTATTTTTTTCTCTTTCCTTTGTATAATAACTGTTTGACCCTTTAATTATATAATCCAAAATAAATTAAAAAGTTTTACTATATTACAACCGTTTGACATTTAATTTACATATAAAATTTTACTATGTTTAATTTTTTTAATAATTTTATAAATAATTACTTTATTTAATTTATTATTATTTGATAAATTAAAATAAAAATTGTTAAAAATAATATATAGATATAGTATTATTTAATTTTAACTTTACTATATTTAATTTAGTATTATTTGATAAATAATTACTTTATTTTTAGAAAAATCTTTTGGAAACCAATATTTTCCAAAATTTAAATTAGTTTTTTCGTATACATAAATATAGTTAAATGCCAACATAATTGTCCACTTAAATGCATCGATTGACATAGAAGTGAGCATTTAAGTGGACAATTATATGTGCATTTTTTCATCAAATACATAACTTGCATTCTTATATTTGTCTTTATTTAAATATGTTTATAATATTTGTTAATGTTGTATTCTTTATTTTTAATGCATTCTTGTATTTTCCTTTATTTTATTATTTTTATAATTTTTGTGTATTTTTATAATTTTTAGTTTCCAAAAATTTAAAATTTATATATATATATATATATATATATATATATATATATATATTATATTTAATTTTTGTTAATGATTTTATAAATAATTATTTTATTTAATTTAGTATCATTTGATAAATTAAAATAAACATTGTTAAAAATAATTTAGACTATTTATTAATATATAAGAAATGAATAAAGTTTAGATGACTTGATGGTTGGATGAATGAACCATCGAGAATGTATTTTTAATAATATTTAATGGTTGGATGGATGAACCATTGGAGATGATGTGGAAGAGAGAAGGTGGTTGAATAGATAAAATTCATCTAACCATTGGAGATGCCCTAAGAGTTGGCTCATTGTACTTCAAATTTACTTTTAAGGCTATGCGTAATACTTGTGTAAAGCTGGGTGTATACGATGGAATTTTATTTTACTATCATTTGTCATCTTTGTTATAAATAAATATGACAATGATGCATGTGCATGAAGTGATGATAAATGTGCATGACAAAGAATAGTAAAAATAGTGTTTATCATATGCACCTAACTCACACAATTTTTTATCATGCTTGATTGGTCACTAACCTTTTACAAATAAAAGTTGGCTCACTGTAATTTTAATTTACTTTAAGCTATGTTGATTGGGGATATTATTTTATGAGTCGGTGTCCAGTGAAAGTTGTTCATTGCGAAACTGCATTTATTTAGTAAAAATATGGATTCAGACTTGATCATGCAGTTTTTACGAGTAATACACTTTTGTCGTATAAAAGATACCCTTTAATTATCACGAGTAATATATTTTGTAATATAAGTCATACACTTCAATATCACAATTAATACTCTTTTATAATATAAGTCATACATTTTAGTTGTCATGATTCATATTCTTTTATAATTTTAGTTATACTCTTCAATTATCATGACTAACATCTTTTGCAATATAAATTATATCATTCAATTACCACGACTAATATTATTTTATACTCCCTCCGTCCACGAAAAGTAGGGCTGTCAAGCGGGCCGGGCCGGGCCGACACCGGGCCACTCACAATTTTCGGGCCGGGCCTCTATTTTCTAGGCCCGGCACAGTACTAGGCGGAGCTACCGGGCCACAGGGCCATTTTGGCCCGATTTTTTTAATAAATAAATTATTTTATTTGATGTTGGAAATCATTTTATTCAAAACCGATTGAAATTGTAAATTTGATATCTATATTAACAAATGTAATATATTAGCTTTAAATATTATTTATATTTGTATTAAATATTTACACAAATAAAAGTGATTTTAGGTAGAATAGTTGTAGTTTTCTTTTTTTTTTATCACACTATTCATGATATATATTTTCCTCTTTCTCTTCATATATATATATATATATATATATATATGTTAGTTAAAATTATTTTGAATTTTGAAAGTCAATAAGCAAGTGAATCTTGCTTTTCATTAATGCTCAAGAATAGGAGGGAGAAAAACTAAGTCAGTTTTGTCTAATTTCTCATAATCCATTCATTAATAAGAATTTTTTATATTTTTTATGATAAATTGTAAGAATATTTTACTATTTTTGTTCTCTTTGTTGCAATTAAGTTTGCATGTTTGGGGAACAAAATATTTGTCGATCTATGTTGTTTGACCTACTCATTTTTTTATATTTTTAATTTATTTCTTTTGTGAATATACATCATGAACTTATAATCACTATTTTAGTTAAAAATTAAAAAAAAACGGGCAGTGAAAGTTCCGGCCCGGCCAGGCCAAGCCCGGTCGGCCCACCGGGCATATCGGGCCGTGTTAGATCAGGTTTTAGTTTTGATGAATTAAAAATAGATTAGATAAGCTCATGTAAGGTAGGGTGACCAATTTGAAATTGTATAGATCAAATTGATGTAGTTCATTTCACTATTGAGTGATAAGACTAGGTGAGATGGGACAAATCGGTTGAGGTAAAGAAGTTTGAATGTCATCGAAGATAGTTTTGAAGAAGTCATCTGGTTGAGAGGATAATGAAGAGCTCAAGACGAGATCATGTTAGCCGAGTAGAATAAGAAGAATGGAGACTTTCACCAAGTTAGAGTCAGACGACTAACTTAAGATCACCAAGTCAAGAAAGATTTCAAGATAAGGTTGTTAAGCGGTTTTAAGTTTGTTACAACAAACTAACCGCCTTACAACCTTATAAATAGAACTAAGCACGATCTGTAGAAGGACTTATAACATTTACATTCGAAAAACACATTTAAAAAAGTGCACTCTCAATTTTAGATCGAAAATTTTGTGATATTTTTCTAAGTGTTTAAAGAATACTTTCACTTGTAATTTCTTCATTATTTTGCACTGTATTCTAGTTTGATAGATACACCGATAGATAGAAGAAGATTCGAAGACGAAGAACGTCTCATTTTGTAAACTGTAAGCAAGAAAGAAGGAAAGTAAGTAAGCTAGTGAATACCCTTTCACAAAGGTTGTGAAAGGAGAGTGGATGTAGGATTTGTTACAAATCCAAACCACTATAAACCGTATGTTCTTTATTTTTCTCGCACTTCTTTAATCTGTTCATTCTATTTCATTTGATAAAACATTCATTCAAAAAATTATCAATCCGATCAAATATAAAATAATACTTTTATTGTTTAAATCGATACTTAGAGAATCAATTTATTTGAATTTTCTGGGTTCGAGTTTGAAAGGAAAAATTGAATTGGGTTGAAAGGTACAATAAATGTAGGACTATGGTATCCAATCGATGATAATTTCGGGTTGTCGGGATACTCGAGATTCAGATTTTGGTGGGTGTAAGATAGATAGAAAATCTACATCTGGAACTTGCCAATTTCTTGGAAAGTAAGCCGATTTCATGGTTGTCTAAGAAACAAACCTCTGTAGCTACTTCTACTACTGAAGCCGAGTATATGGCGGTGGGAGTTGTTGTTCACCGGTGATCTGGATCGGTCAAGCTAAAGGATTATAATATTATCACAAGAAATGTACCAATTTTTGTGATAATAATAGTGCCATAGCTATTACCGAGAATCCAGTTTTACATACTAAATGCAAACATGTTGATATAAGGCATCACTTTATTCGTGATCATGCGTAAAAATGTAATATTTGATTAGAGAAGATTTTAATGACTATCAAAGAGCTGATATTCTTACAAAATCACTAGCTGAAACCAGATTTAAAGAGTTGTTTGTTGAGTTAGGATTGTTAGATTCATCTTTAGTTAATCTTTGATCTATGCATTTCAATTCTTGTCCCTCGGCTTCTTTTATTATGTCTAGAAAGAAATATCGGCATTGATATGTGTTAAAGGGCAATCATAGAGCTGATATCATTGATCTCCTTCCTAAGGAATCAAAAATCAAGGATTAGTCATATTGATCTTATCTAACTTCATATTTTCTTATCTAACATCAAGTAAATTAGACAAGGACACGATAATCGGTGATTTTCTCAAAAAGTCAAATGAGTATGTGCATCTTGTCCGATCTACTCTAGATACTAATGGTTTCACAAGTTTGTGTATTTGGCAGGAACATATTCGGACAACATTGTTAGATCAGTTTAAATCTTCCTTATCGATCTTAACCAAAAATGCTTATTCTCAAAATTGTTTTGAAATATTCTCACAACTCATCAATTTCAAAATATTTCGATGAGTTGTCTTTTTGAAAACGTCAAGCATGTCACATGTCTTTATGTACTAGTTATATAAAGATATAAGACTTAGCTAATTTTAAAATAATGGCTTAAAATTAACTGGACTTAAAATATTTTGTTTTAAAAACAAGCAGACTAGGAAGTATTTTCAAAACCTCGACAAGGTCATTTTCAAACCAAGTCATTCAAAACCTAGTCTAATTTGGGAAAACCCTTATGCAAAGAAAGATATATTTCGGCCTACGTTAGGTATACTTACTTCTCTCGCATAAAGTGTCCCCTAAAAGCTGTCTAATCAGTGGGCGGGCGGTTACTTTTACACATTTCAAAGCCGAGTTAATGCCACGCGCTGTATACCAAACGGCTAAATTTAATTAGCCATTGATCTGAAAGCAGTGTGACATTTAAAATTAAGGGTCAGATTCAAAGTACTTATCCGATTTTCCCTCCTTTAAACGCTCATCTTCCTTATTTTACCATGTTACTTATGAAAAACCCTTGTTTTTACTCTCTGTAACTTCCTATTCTCAAAATTTCCTAGCCCTCACTTAAATGACCAGAAAACCTACTCATATTACCGCAACAATGGTTAATTTCAACAAAGAAGCATACAACAAGAAAATCAAGTCGAAATGTACGTGGACTTCGACACCACACAGATTGTGAGAATTGTTGGAGATTCTCCGATTCTTGAAGCGATCAAGGCTCGAGTATTTTATTCGAAGAAATTCTAGAAGAACAAAACTCTAGATATGAGGGGAATCGAGTTTTACATTAATGGAAACTATGAAGATGGTGTATTTAAGTCGACGGTGGATGAAGAGAGCATCTCTGTTTCGAGGTCAAGATAATTGTAAGAGTCTTTGAGACGAACGAAGAAGGAGTAGATCCTTATACCTATAAGGATGATGATTAGGTCGAATCATTTGAGATGATGGCCCGATCTTCTTGCAAAGATCGTCGGAAAGAGTTGAAAAAGAATATCTTTGAGAAGAAAGTATCGTCTTCTAATGACGATACTTACAAAATCTATCCTTGGTGAGTAGAACTCTCACGATGGGTATCAAGGCCAAGATTGAATTGTTTGAGGGCCATTTTAGATGGAGTGCAAGTTAATTGAGCGGAAATGTTGATGGGAAGAATTAAGGATGAGAAGAAAAGGCTAGTGTGCAAAAATGAAGAATGAACAGCAAAGACGATCACTAGCCTATTCAACAAAATTACTATTTTGCTTGATGATCTGTTGCCTAGTGAAATCAAGCTGGACGGATGGAGTCGAAGCTACACTAAGCGAAAGGGCTTCGACCAAAAATGAACAAATTGGGGGCCTCCGGACTCGATGACGAATCGAGACGAGGCAAGGCAGGCAAGGAGGTGAGCCGGCGGCCGAAGAAGCTCAACCTTACGTACCTACAACGAGCTCGGCCGAGGCTTCACAGCCAAGGAAGCTAAAGGTGAAGGACAAAGCTCATAAGAGGAGGCGGCTGGTGAAAGGCTGCGACAAAGAAGGCCATAGGAAATCGTCTGCTGCTCCTTCTAGTCTGCGCTCGAGGAGTCAATTGCTTTACAAATAGCAGTGCAGCAGTGAAGAAGCGGGGGCATTAGAGGACCCTAGTTCTAAGAGGACTGCCTCGGTAGAGAGGATCTGTCTCGAGAACAAGAAGGTACATCATCTAGCCTTTCTATATCTGATGAATCTTCCCCTACCTACTCTGGGCAATGAAGAGGTAGCCTTGGTGATACCTCGAGCCTGCGAGTCGACCACCCTCCCAAACTTGTCCAACCTATATCATTTTGAAACACCCTCCACCACTATTCCCTCCACATCCAGATCGAGCCAACTCACATTAATACTATCATTCCTATCTTATCTCTACCCTCATCTAAACCCATGCACCCAAATTGAATCACCAAATATTCCCACCGAACCCTCACCCCAACCTACTTCTCAAACCTTTGATTTTCTTGATTTCCTCTCCACCGATTACCAACCCCATTCTCCACAAATTAGCCCTGTCCACACCCTCATGCCTGATGGCTCTATGGGTCAGTTTGAGTTATCACTCGGAGCGAGATGGGAGGAGGAGATTGAGTGAGCTGATTCTGAACTTCGGTTGAATCCGAGAAGTAATGAAGGAATCAATAGAACATTGGTTGGTACACCATTTGAGGTCGGGAGACCTGGAGGAGCTGAGCCTTCTTTTAGGCGAGGTCGGTGGGAGAATCAGTGAACTAGGAGAAGGTGGTCCTAGAGTTTGTTGGATTGTCATCAATTTCATCAATTCTATCGGAAGAAGCGGCTCTTGGGCCACATCAAAAGTCATCTGGGACTTCCATCCACACCAAATGTTGTACATCCTAGCAGTCCAGTGCTCTGCATTCACAACCATCTTAAGCCAATGGGAGCAGAAGATGGAGGATAAATTCACTCGGATGCTTCAACTTAAAACTCGACATCATGGACTCAATGAGTATCACAATGGAGGATATGCTCAAAGCATCTAAGATAAATTTCTTATCTAAAATATTCGATTCTGTTAACATATTTGTGGAAGAGAAGGTTGGTGGAGTAAGAAGAGAGTTGGAAGGGCTACGAGCTCAAGTGGCGGCGAGATAACCGATTAAGCCTGATGAGATATTGAGAGACCAGACCACGGCTTCCACCTATTTTAATGTTGCCAAGGAGCAACTTAAGACGCTTCTTGATGATGTTAAAGGGAGAAGATCTGGTGAAAGTCGAGCTGAACTTGATCGATTAAACTCACAACCAGCAATCGACAGAGCGAGCTCACCGCCTTGAGGATTTGCATTGAGCGATTGAAGAGGCAATCAAGGCAGATGAGCGAGGCCGGGAAGAAAGAGGCAGAGATTAAGTCGAAAAAATTCATGGCCAAGATAAGGGGAAGAAAGGAAGAGACCGAGAAAGCAAGGGCTAAGGCATCCGAGAAGGAGAAGGAAGCCGAGAAGGGAAAGGGACTCGAACCAGTCTTGTCTTCGGTCGACAGAGTTTATTGTCAAAGGCAGCTGGTAAGAGACCTTTGGAGAAATCAGCGGAGCAGATAAGGATTGAGGAAGAAAGGGATAAGAGGATCAAGGCCGAAAAGATCTTTTATGGTCGAAGGGAGGCGAGGAGAAAGATTAAGTCAACAAAGAAGGCTGGAAGGATCTTTGATAGAGCTTCGAAGAGATGGGTGATACCGGCATCAGGTGGAGGACCTCTTGAAGAAGTAGACAAGGCGTTTATCGGGCCACAAAGATAGGACATATGTGATTAGAGTAGCAATCGGGTAAGTGGTATTAAGATCAATCGCAAATATCGAACCCAAAGGAGTAAGTATGCAAGCGAGGCCCTAAGGATACAAGTTCTAAATGACTATTGTTGCAACCATGGGTTTAGGACTAAATTCTACAAAATATGGCAAGAATTAAATTCTAGAACTAATGCAAGCAATTGATCAAACACTTTAAAAGCAATAACAAACAAGCTAAATCAAATGAGGGAATGGGGTGCAAGGGATAATCTCCATCAAGGAATCCATGATTAACAAGCTATAATTGTATCCAAATGTGAATCAATCAAATTAGAAAGCATAAACCATCATGAAATTAATCACTCCATTAAAATCACAATGCCTAATGTGAGTATTCTTAGTATTTCCCATCTCTCAATGTAGAAGTCCTCAATTCATACAATCATGCAAAATTCTAACCCGATTAACACCTAATCACGTTAGCTCAACTCTCGCCTATTGCTAGGGTGATCAACCATTAATCTAAAGAGACAATTTTACATGAAGCGCACGATTAAGAATCACAATTAGGAAGCAATCTAATTAAATTGATCACCATCATCAACAATTATAGCATGAGGCAATCACATCATCCCCAATTTCAATTATCCCAAGCACAAAGCTATTAGCCCATGGTGCTAAGTGCAAAAGCCATGGGTGAAAAATCTTGGAAAGCAATTAATAAGTTAATCACTACAAACAATGAATTAAAGAGAGAAAAGTATAAGAACATCACCAATTTATCTTCAATTAACCCAAATAAGAATGCTTCAATCCTTCACAATACTTGGAAATTAATTCTCTACTCTTCAATTACAACTTGAATATTCAAATCTAATGGATCAAAATGCTAATCTAATGATTACAAGCTTCAATCTAATCTAAATCTATCATTCTAGTGCAATTACAAGTAGAATTCAGCTAGGAAGTGAGAAATTCGCCTAAGAAACCATCTAGAAACCGCTCTAAACTGATATGGATGAGTTATGCTCTATTTTAGCTTCAAATGGCTTAAAATCTGAAAAATTCGATTTTGGGGGTCCTCGACTCGAGCTTGGGGCCCTCGAGTCGAGGCCCAAGAGTCGCTAACACGTT
Source organism: Paraleonurus japonicus (assembly GCA_030762865.1). Classification (NCBI taxonomy): domain Eukaryota; kingdom Viridiplantae; phylum Streptophyta; class Magnoliopsida; order Lamiales; family Lamiaceae; genus Paraleonurus; species Paraleonurus japonicus. The sequence goes on along the minus strand of CM061057.1, from coordinate 37,957,873 downwards.
TTCTCCAAAAATCCTCTGCCTCGAGTCGAGGCTCAGCCCTCGACTCGAGGGATGTCCACTTTCTCGATCCCTCGACTCGAGGCTCCTCCCATTGAGTCGAGGCGGTTGCCATTTTTGAAATTTCTTCCCTCCATCAAATCCCTCGACTCGAGGCCCTCGGCCTCGACCGGAGGTCGAGTCCATTCATTTTTTCGGGCGGGACTCCGCCTCCGACCCCCATTTTCGCCCGTCTTGTCTTGTCTCTTCATTCTAAGCATGTCGGTACTCTCGGTTTGGCAAAATTCCACCGATTTACCTGAAAATGGATGAAAAACGTCAAATACTCATCAAGTAATACTTTTTAGGCAAATAAGTGATACTCTACACATTTAAGCACAAAATCTAACACTTTTGATCACTTTTTGCACTCAAATAAGCCCTAAAAACATGCATCAATTCACTCCAATCATAATACCCCCAAACTTGAAGTGTTGCTCGTCCTTGAGCAACGTAGAAACTAAGCACAAATGAGTGAATTGATTGCAATTATGTCACATGGCACCATAGGCGATAATTAAGATAATTGAACTCATCAATGATCAATAATATCAATGTAACTATCCACTAGCAATCAAGATGAATCATACTCCAACAAATGCTCAATCAAACACTTAACACATTGCTCCTTCCATGCGGTGTTTCACTCTTCACTCAAGTGTATAAAGGTATGATGCACTCAATCATCAAATTCACAAACTTGCACACCATATGCTTGCCAAAAGACTTAATCTCAATCAAAATCATTTGTGTTCAATCAAGAATCAAAGAGGTCTTTCTCTTAGGTTGTAATGTAGGCTCTTTGGAAAGGTGGGATGTTTTAGGATAAGAGTGACTAAGTAGTAGAGACTTGAATGAAAGCTAATCAATACACAACTCATCTCTTCACACTTTTCATCAACTCTCCTTCAAGCAATTAGAGTTCAATCACCACAATTCACTTGAGCTTTCTTTCACTAAGCTCACAAATTGAATCTTTCTTCATTCTTTTCATGATTACAACTTTCTTTTCACCATTCAATTTTCTCAACCTTTCTTCTTTTCATCACTTAGCACTTTATTTTCACCACTCTTTGCAATCAAATTACCATCTATAGCCAACAATCAAGCTCTACTAAGCATAGGACAAGAAGGCTTGTAAGAATCGGCAAATAGTTTCAATTTCACTTGGCTTGCCAAAGAATAAGGAAAAATAGGCTCAACATGCCTCACTAAGGAAATCAAATGTATTTGGTAGGGAAAATTTTGGTTAAGTGACTCATCATTCAATCATGGTCTCTTATCACTTTCATGACATCACACAAAGATCATTATCAACAAGTCCAAAGGCAAGTTCTAGCATACAAATCATGAATGATGCACTCACAAAGAAATCATTCAACCGTATAAGATGTACGATTATTAAGGCACAAAAGCTCACGGGCTAAAATTGAGCAATGAATCAAGCATTATCAATCACATTCATCTTTACACAATTAATCAAGAATGTTAGCTTCAAGCTACAAATCTACTCATGGTCATATCAAAATTCAATTAAGTCTTGCAAATCAAGCATAAGTGCACATGTACATAAGTCCAAGCATACTCACTACATCAAGAATGATACAAAAAGATATGCAATAAGTCCACAATTAAGCTCATGATAAGACTAGCCCAAAATGAAAGGAATCCAAGAGATCAACATAATACAATCATCAAGAGACAAGAAAGCTCAATAAATCAAAACCATCAAAATCACAATCATCATCCCAATCATCATAAAATCTCAAAACATCATCACATCAAATGCATACATCAAGTACAATCACCAATCATCATCAAAAGTACAAATCACTAGGAGAATTAAGACTAAGAACTAGGGGAGAGGGATAAGGAAATAGGGGTAGCCCTAATAATCGACGGGCGGTGGTAGAGGAGGATAGTGGCCTGGCCCCGAAGTTCCACGAGCTCATCTGCTAAAGGAGTGCATACATTTCATGCTTTGGGTCTTGAGAGACTCTTACTGCATCCTCCTCGTCTCCTCATTGAACCTACGAGACTCCTCCATCATCCGATAACACTCATTCTCGCGAGGCAGCACTCTATCTGCATACGCCGGCTATCGGTCCACATCTCCTCTATCAAAGTCCATGGCCTCCGTGATGAGCTCCTAGCCTCGTACTCTCGACTCCTCATCTCATCCTCGCCAATACATGTTAATCTCGGGCTGATAGTCCTCATCCATCTGTACCGCAACTCGTCCCGAGCCTCATCCTCATCATCATCTCCTACATCTCGCCTCGGCACCTTCATCGTCCTCGAGACCTGCATCGCTGACCATTGTCATCATCATCATCGCCCTGTAGCACATCCCCATGCTCGCGGGCATAGGCATCGATCGCCTCTCAGGTGACGCCGTGACCACATGCGGAGATTAATGGTCACAAATGATGGAGCACTAAAAATAGTAGTCAACCTCTTGTTGGGAAGAGGGAATCGGCCACCCAAGTGCTATCGGAAGCACCACGTCCTACCAATACGGTCGAGTGTCCTCATATGCCGCATGGTGTCTGTGGTGAGATCGGGGCCCTCCACCGCTCCGAGGTTATGAGTGGGAATGCCTAGGTGCTCGGTAATAAGAGTAATCATGCCTCCAAAGTGATTTTTCTTAAATTTCGTGCTCGTGACCCGCTCAAACAAGTAGCATAGGTAGGCGCGGCGTTGAATCTAACCCCGTGTAGGAATCACCGGATCACATAAAGCTCCTCTCGAAACCACGGCTCCACCTTCCGATCTCGCGAAGAGAGTGCTAGCTAAGATCTTCTCCAAGTAACGAACTACCGGGTTACGGATGTGGGTGCTCTTTGATTTATCCGGAATAAATCGGGGCTGATTCGGTGCCCCGGAGTTTGAAATCCTTCTCCAAAACTTCTTTGCATCGTACTCTTCTCGGTTGTTGAGGAGTGATCGATCGGGAGTCGGTGGGTGCTCCGATAATCTGGTTACCTCGTCCATGGTCAACGTGTACTCATTACCCATGAGCTCGAAGGTGATGGCCCAAGGGAATTTGACCTTCATGGCCTTATCAAATCTGATGGTGCAGAGAAACTCCAAAGTAAGTCCAGGATAAGTCCTCGCCTCGCATCAAGAAGCCCCCATGCCAATCTGCTCAAATAGGCGAGGGATGTCCTCCTCTATCCCCATGGATGTCATGCAGTCCATATCAACAAGGCGGGTCTTAACCACCTTGTTATAGAGCTCAGCGTATGCTTCCTCCACTTCACATCATCCCATGGAATCCCAAAATCCGAAGGCATCTTGTGAGCAAACCGAATATCCCTCTCTCGTCTTTGAATCTCCTCATCCGAATAATTCCGCCATCAACTCCCTAAACATTTTTCCTACAAAAATTCCCAAAGACATCCATTAATCACCACAATTAAAAAAAGCGAGCAAAGATGAATATCCAACTAGCCATGAACGCGACAACCATCATCAAAATCTTCAATCAACAACAATCCCTAGTGACTAAGCAATAATCCTCATCAAATGGTCAAATGGTCAAATAGCCAACTTAAGCAATGAAATCAATAGAAGTGCTCCAATAAATCTCAACCATATGCATACTTAACTAGCATGGCCTCAACAATTAACTAAGACAAATATGCTCACCAAAGATCATGCAAATAAGCTTAAAAATTATATTTAAAAACCATGAGCCAACTAGCAAGTATTTTGACAAATTCTCAACACCAATAATACACTTCTATCATCACCAAAACTCGACTTGACCAACTAATCACAAATAATATCACTAGGAATTTCTCAAATGTGCCAAAAATCAATCTCAAAGCCCAAAATCCACAAATAAATGAGCAATATATCACATTCATTCCTAGGCATGCTCCTACACTCGTCAATCAATCCAAACAATCTCACAAAAGGCTCCAATTCGTATATACCAACAATGCATATAAGGTGTTCGATAAAATGCCCAAAAGAGAATTCAATTTGAACAACAATTCACATAATTCATAACACTCATGCAATAATCATCCACAATAATGAAATTAAGAGCCAATTGAAGAGAGATTACATACCTTGTGTGGTGGAATCGGCCTAGAAACAAACAATGACAAACATCCAAGCAATACCCAAAAATTCCCCAAATTTCACTCACCAAAACCCTCAAATTCCTAACTTGATTTGATCGGTGATTTAAGAGCAAGAATGTCGGAAAACATGGTTTGGGCGAAAAGGGATCGAAACACGCCGAGAACCCTCGAGTCGGGGTGTTTGAAACTGGTTCCGCAATATTTAAGAAAAGACGCCACCTCGAGTCGGGGCTCACCCTCAACTCGAGGGATTCCAAAATTATGTCCGCCTCGACTCGAGGTCTATCCCTCGACTGGGGATGAGAAAATTCGGCCTCTTCGACTCGAGGTCTCACCTCGACTCGAGGGATGTGCGATTTTTTTGAATTTTTACCAAGTGTTGACCCCTCGACCCGAGGGATGAGCAACCTCGACCACAGGGTCGAGACCAGTGGAAATTTTGGCGATTCCGGGCCCAACCCCGAAACTCCTAAAAATGACCTCTATGCCCCTAACGAACCGAAATATGCAAGAATTTACCATTTTGGTCCCTCGATTTAAGCCCGGTCGCTCATTCGATCGAGGAGACCGGATTCTCTTCCGTTTTGCTCATTTTCACCAACTTTTAAGCTCTCCATCCTTCTCGATTCTTGAATTCCTTTGCAATTTCGATCTCTTTTCCAATCAACGTAGTGAGTATACCTACAAACGGGCAAATAAATCATCAAAATAATCACCACTAAGAGATGCATTTATATCATATAATATATACACCCCCAAACTTGAATGATCATATGAATTCAAAGTTTGGAATGAGAGTGATACAAATATACAACTCCACATGATATCACAAATAAGCTCAACACATTAAACTATTCTCCAAAGCAAAGAGCATAATTTTCTAAGCATGAGAAATACCAATCCATAGCAAAATTCCAAGAATTGACCAAAAACAAAAACACAAAAACAAACACACCAAAGCAATAAAAGGATGGGTTGCCTCCCATCTAGCGCTAGGTTTAACATCCTTTGCCGGACGGAACTCAAAGAGTTCATACTTCCCTTTCATCGACAAAATGGAGATCATCCTTGTGCCTCACTAGATGGTCTTTTGCAAAGAGGCAACATCCCCACTTATCTTCTAGGAGTAGCTTTCCTCCTTCCTTGATTTCCTTCACGGTTAACACTTCCTTAAGACTTTCAACACCAAGAAGACGGCTCCAATCGGACTCACTCCACACCACTTGATCTCCTACTTCAAAACTTGCTTCCTTCTTCTCAAGTGGTGTCCTTTCCTCAACTAACACCCCCAAACTTGAGTCATGCTCATGTTTGGTCACATTCTTCTCAACTTCTTCCTTCTCTTTATCACCGGGGTCAAGCAAAGGCTCCAAAATTGCTTTCTTCCTAGAAGCATCCAAACAAACACAAGACTTGTTAGAAATGATTTTACAAGAGGGAAGGAAATGCTCATTAACTAAAGGAATAAAAGAAATAGGTGTGAAAACTTCCCTTTCAATTGAAGGGCATAAGTCAATAATCTTTATGTATCCACAAGTCTTCTTCTCCACTTTGCTTTGAGCAACCTCTTCCTCATGAACTCTTGTAAATGTCACTTTATCTCCATTTGAACTCAACTTAAGCTCCCCTTTCTCAACATTGATCATAGCTTTGCCCGTGGCAAGAAAAGATCGACCAAGTATGATCGGTGCCTCAAGCTCCTCCTTCATATCAAGAACAATGAAATCAACCGGAAATATGAGCTTGCCAACCCCTACCAATACATCTTCAATGATCCCATAAGGATGAACATATGATTGATCCGCTAATTAAAGATTGATGTTTGTAGGAATCACCTCTCCTAGCTCCAATTTCTCAAACACGGACAAAGGCATGACATTTATACTTGCTCCTAAGTCACACAAGCCTTGAATGTTCACATTCTCTCCTATCTCACATGGGATAATGAAGCTCCTGGATCCTTTCTCTTTTATGGTAAGTGTCTCTCCAAGATCTCCTTGCACTCCTCCACTAGCTTAAGCATAACCTTTTCATCCCAACTCCTCTTCTTAGACATGATCTCTCTCAAGAACTTCTTGTAGTGGTGAATTTGTTCAAGGGCATCTAATAATGGGATATCAACATGCAAGCTCTTGAAAACTTCTAAAAACTTACCAAATACTTCATCAAGCTTTTTCCTCCCAAGTCTTTGAGGAAATGGAACCGGATTAGCCTTCATAGGAACTCCCCATGCATCTTTCTAAGACTCTTCTTCTTCTTTCTTAGAACCTCCCTTTGCTTTCACCTCTTCACTTTCTTTCTTTTCCACATCCACACTCTCTCCACTAGCTTCTTCCTCTTTCACAACCTCTTTCTCATGATCCACTTCCTTAGGCATCTTTGGGACATCATAGCGTGTACCACTTCTAAGTTGGATAGCACTACAAAACTCTTTAGGATTAGGCTCGGTAGTGGATGGATACTTCCCCTTGTTTTGCAAGTGATCTACCGTAGAGGAAAGTTTACCAACCGTAGTGGCTAGTTGCCCCACTTGATGCTCTATAGTCTTGAAACGGGTGTCCATTTGCTTGCCTATATCATCAATCCTTGAATCACTAGCCTCTAACTTCTTCACTATCAACCCCAAGAGCTCCTTCGTAGTGACCTTTCCATCATTGTTAGGCGCTTTGGCACCCGGATTGAATCCGGGTGGAAATTGGGCGGCGGCTCTAGGGTTGGCATATGAAAATTCTCATGTCTCCTCCATGTTTGCCATTGAATTGAGCTTGTGGTTGAGGTTGATAGCTTCCTTGTGGCCTATTTTGGTAGGGCATTTGGTAGGGCCTTCCTCCTTGATAATTCCCTTGGTTGTTTCCTCCTTGATAGCCTCCTTGGAATGGAGGCCTACCCATGTAGCTAACTTCTTCCACCGGCATAGGACTTGCACACATATCAACATGAGGAACGGATGGACTCACACTTGCTTGGCTTTGTGAAGTAGTAAGAGCTCCCAATTGGTTCATCATAGTCATCATCATGCTCTTCATAGACTCTATCTCCTCAACATGTGACACCCTATTGTGTGCTCCCGATTGACCGACACTTGAAACGAATCTTGGGCTATTTTTTCCATTATCTCATTCATTTTCTCAACCATCTTCGACCAAATAGATCCATTAGCACAAGCATTCAAAAATGACCTATCCCCATCCGTCAAACCATTGCAAAAGTACATAATGGTTTGTTCCTCCGAAAAACCGTGTTGAGGACAATTCACAAGTAGCATACCATACCTCTCCCAAGCCTCCGGTATTGTTTCTCCATTCTTTTGTCGGAAGTGGGAGATAGCCTCCTTAGCTTGCACGATTTTGGACGGTCGGTAAAACTTCATTAGAAATCTCTTGGACAAATCCTCCCATGTACGCACGGTCCCGGGAGGTAATGAATTAAGCCATGCTTTAGCTCTCCCTTTGAGTGTAAAGGTAAAAAACCTCAACTTCTTTGCATCTTCGGGTACCCGTTGTACTTGGTCGTGTCGGAAATCTCAAGAAATTGTGTCATATGTTGATGTGGGCACTCATCTTCATCCTTGCCTTCAAATTGCTTCTCCCTAAGCATTCTCACTAGAGCGGGACTTATCTCAAAATTGTTGGCTTCTATCCTCGGTCTTGCTATCCCGTCATAGTGCTCTCTAAGTTGTGGCTCAAAAATTCTCTCAATGGCCTCCCTTGTGGTGGTGACTCATTCATGGGTTGTGGTTGAGGATTTGGAATGTGTGGTGGCTCATGGTATCGTGGCTCTTGATTGTATGGCATTTGAGGGTAGTATTGTGGGTATTGTTGTGGATGAGGTGGATAGTATGGGAATTGGTGAGCTTGTGGAGGATAGGGGTATGGATTTTGGTAGGGAAAGTGTTGTGGTGGCATCCCTTGAGGGAAAGGGCCAACTTGAGCATTGAAATTAATCCCTTGACCTCCGTTTTCTACTCTTCCCTCTCCATTACCATGCAACTCCTCAAATTGTGGTTCGCCAACAACTCTCTCCTCATTCCTTGTATCTTCTCCTTCCATAGCTTCCCTTCTTCGTCTACCATGATTTCTTCTCAAAGTTGCTTCTATTTCCGGATTGAGTGGCAAGGGTGGTATACCACTTGACCTTGTTATCATGCACCTACAATACCACCAATCCAAGTATCAAATTCCAACAAAAACAAGCACACAAAAACAAAAATAAAAACAACAAGTAGCCACGTCAAACAATCTCTAAGTCTCACTTATAGGCGCAAAAACTAACTCCCGGCAACGGCGCCATTTGATTGGAGTAGCAACCGGGTAAGTGGTATTAACCCAAAAGAATAAGTATGCAAGCGAGGCCTTAAGGATACAAGTTCTAAATGACTATTGTTGCAAGCATGGGTTTAGGACTAAATTCTACAAAATGTGGCAAGAATTAAATTCTAGAACTAATGCAAGCAATTGATCAAACACTTTAAAGGCAATAACAAACAAGCTAAATCAAATGAGGGAATGGGGTGCAAGGGATAATCTCCATCAAGGAATCCATGATTAACAAGCTATAATTGTATCCAAATATGAATCAATCAAATTAGAAAGCATAAACCATCATGAAATTAATCACTCCATTAAAATCACAATGCCTAATGTGAGTATTCTTAGTCCTTCCCATCTCTCAATGTAGAAGTCCCCAATTCATACAATCTTGCAAAATTCTAACCCGATTAACACCTAATCACGTTAGCTCAACTCTCGCCTATTGCTAGGGTGATCAATCATTAATCTAAAGAGACAATTTTACATGAAGCACGATTAAGAATCACAATTAGGAAGCAATCTAATTCAATTGATCACCATCATCAACAATTATAGCATGAGGCAATCACATCATCCCCAATTTCAATTATCTCAAGCACAAAGCTATTAGCCCATGGTGCTAAGTGCAAAAGCCATGGGTGAAAAATCTAGGAAAGCAATTAACAAGCTAATCACTACAAACAATGAATTAAAGAGAGAAAAATATAAGAACATCACCAATTTGTCTTCAATTAACCCAAATAAGAATGTTTCAATCCTTCACAATGCTTGGAAATCAATTCTCTACTCTTCAATTACAACTTGAATATTCAAATCTAATGGATCAAAATGCTAATCTAATGATTACAAGCTTCAATCTAATCTAAATCTATCAATCTAGTGCAATTACAAGTAGAATTAAGCTAGGAAGTGAGAAATTCGCCTAAGAAACCACCTAGAAAGCTGCTCTAAACCGATATGGATGAGTTATGCTCTGTTTTAATTTCAAATGGCTTAAAATCTGAAAAATTCGGTTTTGGGGGTCCTCGACTCGAGCTTGGGGCCCTCGAGTCGAGGCCCAAGAGTCGCTAACACGTTTTCTCCGAAAATCCTCCTGCCTCGAGTCGAGGCTCAGCCCTCGACTCGAGGGATGCCCAATTTCTCGATCCTCGACTTGAGGCTCCTCCCTCGAGTCGAGGCAGCTGCCATTTTTAAATTTCTTCCCTCCATCAAATCCCTCGACCGGAGGTCGAGTCCAGTGGCATTTTTTTGGGCGGGACTCCGCCTCCAACCCCGTTTTCGCCCGTCTTGTCCGTCTCTTCATTCTAAGCATGGCGGTACTCTCGGTTTGGAAAAATTCCACCGATTTACCCAAAAACGGACGAAAACATCAAATACTCATCAAGTAATACTTTTTAGGCAAATAAGTGATACTTTACACATTTAAGCACAAAATCTAACACTTTTGATAACTTTTTGCACTCAAATAAGCCCTAAAAACATGCATCAATTCACTCCAATCAATATGCACCTCCGAAGATGATCATGCATCCATCTTGTGCCAGCGAGTACATGAAATATGAGGCCAAGTGGACATTTATCTGGTATATATGCAAGGGTGTTGGTGCCACATCTGAAGATGAAACAATTGCATGGCACGATTGGATGGAGAAGGAGAACCCGGAGCTATATCAAGCCGATCACCGAAGGGGATGAGTAGTAACGTTGATCTTGTAGCTCCGGCCTACTCAACCATCCCAATCAAAGTTATAGAAGACAACTCAATTGACAAAGACTGGATTAGATCAACTATCATTATGGGTCAAAACATAATGAAGTTATGCGATCCAAAGGACATTGATGAGTGAGGAATAGGATCTTTGATTGGATGCAACTTCCAGAGAAGGATCGATGGGCCAGGACTAGATAAGTTTTATTTTTCCTTATTTTTTTATCTTGTCTGGTCTATCTGTAAATGTAACTTTGCTTTGTACATGAATGAAATGTTTGAACCTTATCTCAATTACATTGTCTTATATTTTTTAAGCTCAAAACTTTTATTATTCATAAATGTTGAAACGACTTCTTAAGAAATTCTTCTAAGTGTTGGTCATCTGGTAAAATTTTATGCCTTAGAAATATTTTCTTAAAATTTGTTAAGTAAATTTTTTTAAGTATGGGAATTTACTTAAGTATAAGTAGTTGCTCTTATATGAACCGATCTTATTGAAAGGTGCTTATATTCTTTATATGTTTATTTGTTTATCTTGAATAATCTTGACTAACACTAGCTATGAGTTCATCTCTTTCTTGTAGTTTTAACATCATAAAAACGGGAAATTGTTAGATCGGGTTTTAGTTTTGATGAGTTAAAAATAGACTAGATAAGCTCATGTAAGGTAGGGTGACCAGTGAAATTGTATAGATCGGTGATGTAGTTCATTTCACAAGTGAGCTGATAAGACAAGGTGAGATGGGACAAGTCAGTGAGGTAAAGAAATTTGAAGGTCATCGAAGACAGTCTTGAAGAAGTCATCTGATTGAGAGGATAATGAAGAGCTCAAAACGAGGTCAAGTCAGCTAAGTAGAATAAAAAAGCCAGACTTTCACCAAGTTAGAGTCAGACGACTAACTCAAGATCACCAAGTCAAGAAAGATTTCAAGATAAGGTTGTTAAGCGGTTTTAAGTTTGTTACAACAAACTAACCGTCTTCTGACCTTATAAATAGAACTAAGCACATCTGTAGAAGGACTTTTAGCATTCACATTCGAAAAACACATTTTAAAAAGAGCACTCTCAATTTTAGATCGAAAATTTTGTGATTTTTCTAAGTGCTTAAAGAAAACTTTCACTTGTAATTTCTTCATTATTACGCATTGTATTCTAGTTTGATAGATACACCGATAGATAGAAGAAGATTCGAAGATGAAGAGCGTCTCATTTTGTAAACTGTAAGCAAGGAAGAAGGAAAGTAAGTAAGCTAGGGAAGACCCTTTCACAAAGGTTGTGAAAGGAGAATGTATGTAGGATTTGTTACAAATCCGAACCACTATAAACCGTGTGCTCTTTACTTTTCAAAGCACTTCTTTAATCTATTCTTCGATTTGCATTCTATTTCATATGATAAAACATTCATTTAAGAATTATCAATCCTATCAAGTATAAAATAATACTTCCGCTATTTAAATCTAATACTTAGAGAATTTGAATTGATTTGGATTTTCTGGTTTTAGTTTGAAAGGAAAAATTGAATTGGGTTGAAAATCTATTCAATCCCCCTCTTTCTAGATTTTCCGATTGTATATCACTTGATCGACCGAGACCAACAGCCGGGCCAAATTGACTCGGTTCTTTTCGGGCCTATATTTTTAGGCCCAACCCGTCCTAAAACACGGGCCAATCAGGCCGATCCATCGGGTCGGGCTCATTTTGACAAGCCTAACGAAAATTATGCTCGTTTGGTTTTGACATATTTTAAAAAATATGGATAAAATAGATAAAATAAGGGTATTTCGGGATATTGTATGGTATATTTATGAGTTAAATAATTGTTTATGAGTGTAAAGTCAATAGCATGTAAAGAAATTATGTGATGGTTGCATGGTGAAGCAAAGAGAATTGTTGAAAAAAACAGTGTGAGCATACTTTTAGTGTCGACAGAGTAATATAAAACATGTTATCACAACTACACCCTTTTTATAATATAAGTCATACCTTTCAATTATCACGAGTCACGAATTATACCTAAATTATTATGACTAATACTCTTTAATAATATAAGTTATACTTTTCAATTATAATGACTATACGTTATTTGTAATATAAGTTAAACTTTTCACTTATTACGGCTAATATCACTTTGTAATATAAGTTATACCTTTTAATTATATATGACCCATTTAGAATCTGCATATCTAATTTTACGGATCCTCTCGTGTGAAACTTGATAATTGTATATTTTTCCCTATTTTATATGGAAAAATGAGATAATATAGTAAAGATTATTTAATATAGGTGAATGTGAAATATATATTATGCATGTGTGTTTGATAGTATTCAATTAAAATAGTACTCCCTTCTATTCATAATATATGTCGTTTTGACTTTTCGTATTATTTGCAATTTAAATGTAGTTTTAGCACTTTTCATTGTGAATTAATTATAGTTTTTTCCAATTTACCCTTAGTTTTTTTAATAAATTACATTGATAATAATAATCTTTAAAGTCATGTGGAAAATTTCAAAGTTATTAATTAAGGGTATAGAAGGAAGTAAATAATTTTCTTAAAATGTGTGCATAAGCTTAGGATGACATATATTTTGAATAGGAGGGAGTACTTCTTTCATCCCACAATTGACAATCCATTTAACTATGACACAAGTTTTAATGTGGGAGTTGTTTATTAATATTTAAAGTATAAAATGGCTTTGAATAACACTTGTATGAACCGGGTGCATACGATGAAATCTATTTTTACTATAAATGTTATTTACATTTGAAGGTGAGCGTGAGTGTTTGTGAGAATGTTGTCAAGAATGTTGGCACATTCGAAGAACAATACAAACACATATATAAAAACAAATACACATCGGAAGTCTTAAACACATTGCGAGATGGATATCAAAATTTTGTATAGACTATTAATAAGTCTATATTATCATTCGACGAAATATCACTAATAATTGTTAAGTGATACAATCGGTGAAAGCATGAGCTACACCGTAAATAGGCCCACATATAAGTGAATAGATGTTACACAACTAACCTATCATTCATTACAATTACAAACCCAAATGTTGAGTGAAATGTTGAAACATTCACCAACGGAACACCGAATACAAAACGTACCATAAACTCAAATAATCTATGTCAATAGACTATACTAGATTGTGTTTCTCTCGAGTCTTCAAGTTTTATCTTCATAGCAGCCGTGTATTTATAGAAATTCTGGACACCGAAAGTGCTTGAAGATAACTTTCACATTTCCCTTAAAAGTAGGTAACCTCTTATAACTTCCCCATGCTTTCCTCAACTTCCCACTCTTAATTTTCAACCGTCGACCTATAGAAAGCTGCTATAAGTCTTCAACCCGTAATATCGGGACATTGAACAAGACATTTTGTGGGTTAGGGTTATGGAAATAGAAGGACGAATTACGATATTGTGACTTGATTGTTGTCACATTCAGAGTAATACTTATCACTAACATCAACAATCTCCCCCATTCGGCCTTTCTACCGTAACGCACCCGATGTTGTATCAAGATCAGAATGTATACACAATAGAGATAAGTAACTTAACATCAAATTAATGACATCTCATTACTTAGCCAAATTTAACCGAAATAAAAAAAAATAGTAAAACAAACAGACAACAAAACAAAACACTAAGGAAAAAAACACATGCTAAAACCAGAGTATACGAACATAAACACAAACCATATGCTAGACTTATAAACAAAACAGAACTACAATAAGTTCTTAATACAAGAACTTAAAAACAGAAAATATATACCTAACATACTAAAAGTTTATAACAGAATTCACAAGCACAAAATAAAAACAGAATATTAAATGAGTCTTTACAAGAATTAGACAGAGCTATAAATGAAAACAAGGAGAGGATTGGGCGGTTAAACATAACAAATTTGTATCTTCATAGATCGCACGAACTCCCCTGTGTTCCAGCTCCTCCATTCTTCAAAGCTCCCCCATACTCTTATCATCGAGTTTCCCCAATCACCTGAACATCGTATAAAATGTTGAGATCTTCATCTTCCCAATCAACCGCATCGGTGTTGTCGGCATCCATGTTCGAGCTCTTGGGTCCAGCACCGGTGTTATCAAGATTGTTGGGGACATTGTTAGTAATATCCTGAGTTCCAGCATCATCATCTGTTGGAACCACCGATCGCCAACTCTATGATATTATCGATTCGGGATCGCGATCACATAAACGCAGCGGATATAATTGTACTTTTATTCACCGTAATAGGTGAAGACGAACCAGATTCTAAGGTCGGAAGCTGCGATCGAAGGATGAGCCTCGAACCTCACGGTCTTCCGCCGTATTCCTATCCCTTTCCCTTGGACGTCGAGTGGTCGACGATCCTCCAAGGAATCAAAATCTGCCTCTCTCGATCTCACGTTTTTTTCACACATCTGGAGGCTCGATGTTAGGGTTTATTTATAGGCTACAACAGGGACCCTAAGGAGGAATTAGGGTTGGGCCTAAATATCCTGTGTTCGGTCCGAACACTTTACAAAAGTGTTATAATTGAATTCTTGTCCTAATCCCATATTATAATATGGGCTTCTTTATTATGTGTACGTTTATTTCCCCGTGCTTAAGATATCGAATGTTCATAAATTAATTAAATTACTGACAACTTAATTAATTTATATCTAATTCTAAGAGTAGTATCACTCATCTTTATTATTATGTCGGATTAAATCCACTGCGGGGTTTACATAATAATCTTTATGAGCTCCTCAAGGGGACATCATCATCCTAAATAATTAGGACACAGATTCCTTCTATAATCAACATCACACCATATAAACAATGCTATCTCCCAATTCACCGAGCCTATTGATTTAATAAATCTCTCCCATTGGCAAATCAAAGAAACATACACCGAGTACACGTGCCCGTTATTATATAGGGATTAAGAAGACGTACATCCATAACAACAGAGGTCTTGTTCTTTTATATAGTTAGTACAAATTGAACAACCGCATATGGTCACCTTTCAATACATACAAAATGTACTAGTGTAATTTTATAGTCAAGATAGACTAATACCAAATTACATTACAACCGTTCGAATGGTTTGTCCAAATCCATCTTGGTTGTGAGCTATTATTTATAATCTATAAGGAACTCGATAGCATGATCTTCTCGTGTGACACCACACACCATGTTGTCCACATCTGGTCCACCATCGAAGTACCAACACCGGCGGCGGCAACATCAAAATCAAAATTAGTACAAAGAACATCGTGGCATACTCCCTATTACGGTGGAAATGAGCTTTTGCTAGATCATTTTCTACATATCTAGATTTGAGAAGACATTTTAGATTAGAAATAGAATTATCAATAATAGCAATCTGATATGAGATAAATTGTGGTTGCAAATCGTGGAATGTTGGTAGCGTGTGTGCCAACATTTGGCGGAACATAGGTTGAAGGAGCGATTCTGCGGTCGGAGTTGGTCATTAGGATTTCGATATGGTAGATCAATCACCTTAGGACCACTTCTCGAACATGAGAGATTCCCATACTTAAGGCGAACGAACTAATAATTTCAGAATTAGCCCTTTGAAAACCTTGTGCGGTAATCAACTTGTATATCAAACTTGGGTACGACAACAACCCTTTGCTGGAAATCCTACTAGAGTAGGTCATCATATTATCAAAGATTGTTTTACCCAAGTTGAATCTCCTTAAGTGACCAATCTTGTACATTAAAGCTGCTTGTTCGAAAGTCGAGTAGTGGTGTTTGATGAAGGCAACCAATTGTAAATAATCAACTTATGCGAGAACACCGTATAAGCTTGTCAAAACCGAAGAATTCATCCTATATTTTCAAAAAGTCTGCCTACCACTAGTAATCACATTGATAACCTCATCTAGATTATCAACACGGGGTCCTCATCATCTCTAGTTTGCAAAAATGTATTAATGATAGCTGGAGTCACTTCAATGATTTTTCTCCCGAACTTGACTTTTCCATAGTTCATAGAATTTATCCTAGAGATACTAACTTTCAAGTTTGCAAAAACTCATATATCCAATCAATTAAATATGGAGTAACAAAGCTGTAAGGCATACATCAAAGAACTTTCATTCGGATAATCAACAAGGTTCATTGCCACAAAGTCATCCATTTTAATTATCCTTTCACTCACAATAATCACTATAAGAAATTTGAGAAATCACGAAAAAATTTGTCATGAAAATATCATTTTTCGTCACAATAAATGTTTGGTGACGAATTTTTCGTTGCATAGTTCATCGTTGTATGTGCGTCGTATTATGTAAATGTGACGCTATTATAATTTGTCACTAAAAGTTATCATTTGGTGACGATAAAGGTCATCGTCACTATATCTATTTATCTATAGTGACATATAAATTGTCACGTTAGGCATCACAATTTCGTCACATAATATAGTGTGTCGTCACTAAAAATTCAATTTTACACGATTTACTTGAATTATTGTTACTAAAAATTAACTTTTGTGACGATTACCCATATATTACTTGAGTCGTCAAATTTTATTGACGTTGTTTTTGTCATAATTAGTTTAACTATTTCGTCATCTTTTGTAAAATTCGTCACCTAATAATTGTTATTTTGATAATGAAAATGTTGATCGTTGTTATATATGTACATATATAACGACGGCAATGTTTGTCACCAATAAGTGTGATTTGATGACAAATTTTTTTATCGTTGTTATATATGTACATATAAAATGGCGACATAATTTGTCACCAATGAGTGTGACTTGGTGACAAATTTATATCGTTGTTATAATTGTACATATATAATGACGACCTAACTTGTCACCAATGAGTGTGATTTGGTGACAAATTTTATATCATTGTTATAATTGTACATATATAATGACGACATATTTTGTCACCAATGAGTGTGAGTTAGTGACAATATTTTTTATTATCACTAAATAATTTGAAAATGGTGACGAAAATATTAATCATCACTAAAAGTTTAAATACAATGACAACATATATTCTGTTATATTTTAAATTTTTTTGTCATGAAAAAATTATACTAAAGTGACCAAAGTGTTATCGTCATTATATATATAATGATATAACAATGACACATTTTGTCACCAAAAAATTACTTTGCATTGTTAAAAGATGTAAAAATACAATGACAAAATATTATTTCATCATAATTTTTAAGGTTTTATAAGGATTTTTCAATTAAAAATGATTGAAAATATAAAAAATTTATTTTATGAATGTTTATATATATATATATATATATATATATATATATATATATATTATAAATATGCGAAAATAGAATTTTCTTTAATTTTCTATTAATTTTAATGAATTTTCAACACATAAACATCCACCAATCGATTATTCCAAAAGGAATCTCGCTTAAAATAAATAAAAATGAAAAATAAGTGTCACATCAGCGATGACCGAATGAGTTACCTGGAGTAGAAGGTCATAGGACCAAAATATCAATTTTTGGCAAGTCACATAACCATTTTAATAAATTCGAACTTAGAAGGACGAAAAACATAAACAAAAAAAAATTAAAGGACAAAAATATATTTTCACTAATAAATAAGTGCAGCAAAATCAACCTCAAAGGTATATTTATCGAATTGAATACAAACCCACATCAAGCATAACCAATCATATGAAAGATAGAAGTTTCCGTAAAGTGACTTAAAAAAGAAATACAGATCTTCATAAAAAATAATAACTTTAATATACATACTCTTCATTTGCTAAATAACAACATTAACAAGAAAATTGTCAAAACATTTTTGACAAAAGTTGATTAATTCTTTTACTCCAAAGAAAGATCAAATATCATACTCATTTTACGATGAGGGGTTCCAAGCCGGATATAGATTCTGGAGATTCTCGACCATAACTAAGCCCTTTGCATATAGCGCACAAAATTCAGCCTAAATAAAAATCGAAAATCAACAACTAAAACTAAGAACAAATAAGGTAGAATGAATACCATCAAAGTGTCCGGGTTGTCACAATCCTACAAACTATATTCAATTATAGGAAAGAAACACTTGAGAGATATCAAGGAAGGTAGCATAACAACATTAACCGATAATGCTTTAAAAGTAAAGCGGTGATGAATAATTGGAAACTACCTAGAAAGCTTTAGTGAAGTGATAAACGGTAGAGTGATTGTGCTCGGTGGCATGCAAACCGGTGTAGGGGGTACTCCTTTAAATGCAAGCAACTCTAAAAATGTGGAGTTAGAATTGGAAAGTTGGGATGTTAAGTGGCATTTCAAAGTATATCGGATGTGTTAGAAGCATGGCAGCTTGTAAGTCCTGATATTAGGTATACAATCAAATTTAAAAATTTAGGATTTAAAAACTCAATAGGAAAATGTTTGGTTTTGAGATTTATTATTGATCCCGAGAACATTTCAAAGCCTGGAATGTAGAATGCGGAATTTGGGAAGAGCAAATTTATACATGTTCCAAATAATCACAATGCTAATTATTTATTTCTCCCGATTTCACAAGGTGAACAATTTATGTCATATTTTTTGAAAGGTACATGCAAAATATGAAAAAGAAAAAAATCAATTAAGCTTCACCGATAAGAGGTGCTAGCCGATTTCTGCATGACACACATGGATTTTCTTCTAAGCCGCTCATTATAGTCTCTCTTCTTCACGGCATCGAAAGAATCTATCAATAATGGCAACATGAGTCATCATTGGGATCCGTACGCACAATAATGTTGGTTGATTCCATTATTCAAGTTGACATGAATCGGTAGTCTAAGATAAAATAAATTTACACATCTTTTTATTCCTTGCTCTATAAGTATTCATATTCGATATGTGCAATATCCACCGTCTAGAGGAAAAGTAAACTACTTCCAGCTCAAACTAAATACGAAATACTCATAAAAAATCATTCCTAAGATGCTGACCTTGAAAAGAAAAAATATATTCAAACAAAAATCATAAAAATCGCTACGAGGTGGGAATAACAACATGAACTACACTAAGTTGAGCATCACTAAAATGGAAGCAATTGTCAATGTGTCCATGTCATTCAAACCATAAGAGTTATCATTTATTCTCATTATATCAGTCTATCTAATAGGAGTAATCAAGATTGCATTCCTCTCCATATGAAAAAGGAAGCTTGTACCTAATGGTACAACACCAACATACCAGTAAAGATAGGCAAAGCAAGAGATCTTGCATTTACAAATAATAAAATGTACTAAATCACAAACTCTTTGATCCCTACTTAATAAATCACGCCAATCTAAATAAAAAGTTGGAGCATTACAAGCTTCCAAGCACTGATCATGTCTTGTTGTTATAAGTCGGATAAATGAGACATGAAAATACTATGTTCCACACCTAAACCAAAAAAACTCAACATCTATCAACTATTTTCCATGTAACAATGAGGTGCACCTCAATATTTCATGACAACTCACAAGGAAACAATACTTATTTAAAGGCAAGAAATAAGTAACAAAACACCTTTAAAATATATGAAAGAATACCAATGTCGAAGTTCTTTTCTAAAGTAATTACGAACCAATTAAACAAAAATATTAAAATACGAACCAATTACGACCTCTGTAGAGACTTATTTTTTCGCATGTTATACTTGTTTCAAAGTTTAAACTTTTACTCTTCTTTACACATAAATCACACATTCGTCTCGAGTCACTTCGCGTTTCGTTGTTCAAATATATTTTTACGTTCCACATCACAAATCGTTGTTGGATCAAGAGGTTTTGATGAGTTAAAGAGCAGATCGAGACTAATCGGCCAAAGGCGAAGAACAGTGAGGATGTAAGCCGATCGAGACGGGGTCATGCATTAAGCTAGTCGGTGAGGTTTGATAACATGCTAGTCATCGGAGACAAGCTCAAGTCTAGTCATCTGCAGGAGACAATTATGAAGAGCTCGGACGAGGTCAAGATAAGCCGAGTAGAATAAGAAAGGCGAAGTTTTCACCAAGTCGGTGCGAGATGAGTATGAAGAATCAGTGAGGTCTAGGCGATTAAGTTTGTTAAGCGGTTTCAAGTTTGTTAGAACTAACTAACAAACTAAGCTGTCTTCTCGAACTTATATATAGGTCTAGGTTTTTCATTCTTTAGTAATCAACACTTATGCATATTAGATTTACACAATTCACTACTCAGATTTCATAATCTTTTCACAAGAGTTTCTAGAGAAATTTCAAAAAGTTCTAAGTGTTTTTAGAACACTTTTCTGTAATCTTCAAAATCCAATATACACTGTAATGTAGCTTAGGTTTCTAGAAGAAGAGTCTAGGAGATTGAAGATTTGAAGAATTGTACAAGTTGTAAGTTGTAAGTGGAAGTGAGAAAGTAAGCGATAGCGAGTCCCTTCTTCAAATTGAAGAAGGAGAGTGGATGTAGGATTTTAAAATCCGAACCACTATAAATCCACAGTGTTATTTCTTGCTTTCTTTAATTTTACATTTATTTTACAATTGTGTTACATCAAGAGTTAAATTCAGAATCTTAACTAAAATCGTATTTCAACCTTGCTTTTGATCTTTTAAGAAGTTGAGAATTTAATCATTATCCATTGTACTTAATCGATACTTTGAATTGGTTTTGAAAGTTTTGAAAAATTAACAAAATCTATTCAAACCCCCTTTCTAGATTTTGTTCTAGAAAGCTTACTCAAGGTTTTAATCATCTCAACTCTCCGGGACCAACAAGTGGTATCGGAGCGGTGTTAAGGCTGTTACGATATTGATTTTAGGTCTTGAACAAGATTCTGAAATAATCTTGATTTTCTTCATTTTCTTTCATTTCTAACAGTGCTACTAATAAGCTTTTGTGGAGTATTTTGTCTTTGTTTCATCATGTCATCGGGAAAAAGTAATAAGACCAGAATCTGCACTGAATTTTCAATTGAAGAGTATGATTATTGGAAATTTGGGATGGAAAATCATCTAAAGGCCATTCATGATAGAATGGAAGAGGTTCTTGAGGAAGGTCCTATAAAGTTTTTCCATGGAGGCACCGGCCTGGAGCAGAGGCGGTGAATCAAGAACTAGGCAAGAGAAGAAGAGTTCGAATTGACTAATGATGAAAGGAAGGTCCACAATCTTGACCAAGTAGCTAGAACAGAAATCATAGAGACTTTGAGTAAAGATTGGATAGAGAAGGTTAAAAGATGTAAAACGACCAAAGAAATGTGGCAAACCTTAGCTAATGTTTGTGAAGGATCGACCAAGTTAAGGAGAACAAGCTACGGTCGATGTGCATACATTTGAAACATTCAAGATGAAAGAAAATGAGTGTAGATCAGTTTGATATGAGGTTGACCAATCTTCTAAACAAAGCGGTGACCTTGGAAAGAATTATTCGTAAAAGGAGATTAACAACAAGATTACGAGATCATTAACCAAGAGATGGAGGGAAAAATCCAATATCCTTAAAGCAACTCAAGATTTATCCTCTATTACTCACCATACTTTATTTTCTCATCTTAAAGCTTTAGAATATGACATCCAGATAGAAGATGAGGAAGATTAGATGGAGTCAAGCACCTCATCCAAATCTGTTGCCTTTGTCGGTAAAGAAGACAAGGTGTCAACGAGAGGCTGTAGGAGCTGATCTATCCTTGAAAGAGCAGATGGCTTTACTTACAAAAAGGTATGATAAATTGAGAATGAAGTATAAGAGAAATAAATTGAGATTTGCGGTAGAGATAGACAAAGATCCAGATCGAGATAGGAAGGTAGACAAATCTTGAGATGATGACAAAAACAAGAGCCGAGACAAGAAGATACAGATCACTGTTAGAAGAAATACTTCGATCCCAGATCGAGATAGGAGTGACGTTTGCTATACTTGCAACAAGCCAGGACATTTCAGCTATATCTTGTCCTCAATCGACTCCTAAAGAAAGGGAAGAGAAGAGGAAGAAAAGAGACAGAGATTTGCGAGATCAAAGAGCTTTGTTGGTGAAGAAAAAGAGCCAAAGAAATCATCATCATCTTCATCATCCTCATCGATTTTGGATCGAGATGATGAGATCTGTCTCATGGCTAATGAGGTAATCTACTATTCATCTTGAGATAATGATTCTTGTCGATCTGCATCGATCATGACCAAAGCGTTATACATGAATTATTGAGAGATTTAAAAACATCTTTATTTGCTTATAAGCAGTGGAGACAGAGAATTTAATTTTAAAGGATCGATTCAAATTCTAAATAAAGGCAAGCGGGTGATGAACATCTTTGAGGCCGAGGAAACATTCAAGGGGAATGTTTTCATCGGTCAAGCTTGATACATCGGCCGACTTACTGAAAGGTTAGAAAATGAACCGAAAACTTTAAAAGATAAATTTGAAATGTCTGTCTTGAAAATGAATTAATTAAGAAAGACAATGAGAAGCTTGTCTTCAAAATTAGTCGACTTAATAATTCACAATCAGGTAATAGATCATATTTTTAATACTTCCCGAAATCTCATGATAAGACGGGACTTGGTTATGATAGGAACAATAAATCGGATGTTCAAAACCTAGGGAATTTGTGAAAGCATCTGTTCAATCAAAGGATATTAAAATTGGTCCATGGAAACCAACTAGTCGAGATAAGGACTACGGCTTCGATCAAACCAAGAATTGGTGAAGAATCCCTATCGAGACTAGAAGGAATTCAAGAACCAGAATAAGAAGTTGTTCTTATTATAATTCTTTTGATGGAAGGAGCAAATGCTATCCTACATTTCCTAAGTTTAGGAAAATTACCCAATCTGAATACAACAAGTTGTCATTCAAAAATGATATTATTGTAGACAGATTTGGTAGAAAATCCGAGTCGACTTATTGTCTGCGGATGAGATGTTTGTTTGGATTCCTAAAGTGATTCTTGACCCAAAAGGACCCAAGATCACTAGGGTACCTCAAAACTAACTGTTTTACAGGATTCACGGGGATCATCACTTAAGGAAGAGATCTTAGCTTCAATATGGTACATTGACGGTGGTACATTCACAACATATGACCCATAACAAGAAGTCATTATCAAAATTTCAAAGTATTGATGGTCCAAGAGTTGTGTTTGGTGATAATAATTGTGGTCGACTAAAGGTGTAGGTACTTTGATTATCAAGGATATTCAGGTATCGAGGTATATTTTGTTGAAGGTTTGAAACATAATCATTATCTGTTTCTCGACTTTGTGATAAAGGTTTTCTTGTAAAATTTTCAAGGGATAAATGTGATATTTTGGATAATTCCTCGAGATAAGGTACTATTAGCGGCTTGAGACAGGGTAATGTCTATGTGGCCAACTTTAATAGTTGTTCCCAAGATACTTGTCCGATGGCTAAGGGTGGAGAAAATGTCGGTGGCTATGGCATAAAAGGCTTAGTCATCGAATTTCAAGACCCTTAGTAAGTGGCTAAGAAGAACCTTGTTAAGGGATTACCTGAAAAACTTTTATCAACTAATCTTAAATGTGATGCTTGTCAAAAAGGTAAACAGCCTAGACACTCATTTAAGAGTATTAACTCCTCCTCATCCGAAAGAGTGTTGCAACTCCTTCATCCTGGATTTGTTTGGACTGTTACACCTCTCGGCTTCGGTGGAAGGAAATATACTCTTGTTGTAGTAGATGACTTCTCTAGATACACTTGGGTTATATTTCTTTTCAAGAAAAATGAAACTATGAACAAGATTCCCGATCTGTTGAGACAAATTGAGAATGAGAAGGGAGTTAATATTATTAAAATCGAAGTGATAAAGGTGCAGAATTTTTGAATTCTTGTTTATCTAACTTCTTCAATGAGTTTGGAATTATACATGAGACATCTTCAGCAAGAACTCCTCAACAAAATGGAGTGGTTGAAAGAAGGAATAGAACTTTGAAGGAAGCGGCCGAAGTATGTTGGTGAGTATAATACCCCTCATAGGTTACGGGAATTTGAAGCTATCAACACGGCTTGCTATACTCGTAACAGGTGCTTAGTCGTCAAAGATAAGGGTAAGACTCCTTATGAGATTTGGAAGGGTAAGATTCCAAGGATCTCATACTTCAAAGCTTTTGGTTGTAAGTGTTTCATTCATAACAATGGGAAATCTAAGTTAAGAACTTTTGATGCTAAAGCGGTGATGGAATATTCTTAGGATATTCTAATACTTCAAAGGCATTTAGAGTTTTTAACAAGACAACCCTTTGTGTGGAGGAAACTCCTCATGTTGTTTTTGATGAGTTGTATTCCTTCTCGAGATAAAGTGAATCAAATTTCTGAAAATCTAGATAAAATTGAATTATCCAAGACTAAACATAGAACTATTTATCTACCTACTCTTGATTCGGAATCGGATGAAGAAGAATCCCCATCCGATAATCGAAGACAACTCGATCGAGACTCCTTCGAGATCAGACACCTTTGACATCGGTGATCGGCACGAGTCGGTGATGAAGGGGAAACGTCGGTGAGGTTGAGTCGGATGAGTTGCCAGCGAGACTCAAGATGAGGATACTTCTCCTCATATAGGCAAAAGGATGAAAAGCTATCATCCATCGATCGATTATAGGAGACCCATCTAGTAGTGTGCGGAACACGAATGATGTTAGACTACGAAAGTCTTTTCGATTGTTATGTGTCGCTTCTTGAACCCAAGTCTATTGAGGAAGCATTATCGGACCCAAAGCTGGATAACAGCCATGCGGGAAGAAGCGCATCGAGTTTGAAAGACAAAATGTATGGGATCTAGTGGAAAGACCCTTACACGTAAAGATTATAGGCACCGAATGGGTGTTTAAAAATAAAGCAGATGAGAACAATATTATTGTTCGAAATAAGGCAAGGCCCCAGTTGCACAAGGTTATTCACGATCGAGGGAATAGACTATGATGAAACCTATGCTCCGATTGCGGATTAGAGGCAATAAGATTGTTCTTGGCATTTCTTTGCATATAAGTCTTTCAAAGTTTTTCAAATGGATGTTAAATCTGCTTTTCTTAATGGTGTGTTACTTGAAGAGGTCTATGTAGAGCAGACCTCCCGGGTTTAAGATCAATAACAAGGTCTATAAACTCAACAAAGCTCTATATGGTGAAACAAGCTCCCAGAGCTTGGTATGATACTCTATCTGATTTCTTGACATCAAATGGTTTTTCTAAAGGTAAGATTGATAGAACTTTGTTTAGAAAGGAAGTAGATGGCAACATTTTACTAGTTCAAATTTATGTAGATGACATAATTTTTGGTTCACCTAATCTGAAATTATGTGAAGAGTTTAGCTTTCTCATGAAGAACAGGTTTGAAATGTCAATGATGGGAGAATTGACATACTTTCTAGGCTTACAAATTAAACAGATGAGTAAGGGTATATTTATACATCGATCTAAGTATGCTAAGGATCTGATTGAGAAATTTGGAATGATTACTAGCAGAGAAGTAAAAATACCTATGGCAACTAACTTCTCAATGGATTCGAGATGAGCGGGGATACCCATCGATGCAACGGAGTATCGTGGGTGATTGGATCTCTTCTCTATCTCACCGCAAGTAGGCCGGACATAGCCTTTGCGGTTGGGGTATGTGCAAGATTCCAGTCTAATCCCAAGAAAACTCATCTGAGGCGCTAAGAAAATTCTTAGATATCTCAAAGGAACTTTGCAAGTTGGGTTATGGTACCCGGTGATGACAACTTTGAGTTATCGGGTTATTGATTCAGACTTTGGAGGATGTAAGATTGATAGAAAATCCACTCGGAACTTGTCAATTCTTAGGCAACAAATTAATTTCTTGGTTATCTAAGAAGCAGACATCCGTTGCCACCTCCACAATCGAAGTGAGTACATGGCATTGGAAGTTGTTGCTCTCAACTCCTCTGGATTAGTCAATGACTTAGAGACTATAATATTCAAACATCATTGTTCCTATTCTTGTGATAGTAATAGTGCAATAGCAATGACTTACAACCCTGTTTTACATTCTAGATGCAAGCATATAGATATTAGGCATCATTTCATTAGGGATCATGTTGAAAAGAATGACATTAGAATTGAGAAAATTGCCACTTTGAATCACAAAAAGTGACATTCTTACAAAACCATTAGTGAGACTAAGTTCAAAGAAATGTGTTTAGAATTAGGATTACTTGATGCATCTTTAGCTGGTTTCTAATTGTGTGCATTTGGTTCCTTATTCCTTTTCTTTTCTTTAAATTAATGTCTAGAAAGAATTATCAGGACTAGATATGTGTCAAAGGGCAATCAGTAGCTGATATCATTGATCTCCTTTTAGGAATCAAGAATCAAGGATTAGTCATATTGACCTTATCTCGAATTGATAATTACTTATCGACATTGAGTAAATCGAGACAAGGACATAATAGTGAAATTTGAACTCCTGAAGAAAGCAGATGACTATTTACATCCTATCTCGATTTACCTTTAGCTTCGATGGTTTCCTTTGAGTTTATGTTTTTGCAGAATGAGTCACGTATAACACCGATTCATTCTTTTATTCAAACTTCTTTATTCTTAACCCGAGTCCGATCTGTTTCTTAAAAATTTGTTTTAGAAAAGTAAATCGCAGTCTGCTTTTGTTTAAACCTAGTTTAAAAATTGCTAAATAGTTACATCTAAACTGTTGGTTTTGAGAATTAGACAAGTTACTTTATCAGGATGATTTCCTAAAATCCATCTGCTTTTTTCCACTCGATCTGTTTTTAAAACTTGTCTGCTTTTCAAACTTATCTCGATTTACAAACCCTTAGGCGAAGTAAGGTAGCCCTAGGCCGACGTCAGTATACTTACTTCTCGCATAAAGTAACCTACATCTGTCAAATCAACGATCTATAAAGTAACTATTTACGCATTCCAAAGGCGATTATAGTTCACGCGCTGAATCCTAATCGTTTATCTTAGGTTTTAACCGTTGATTAATACTCAGTAAAAACTTTTTGAATAAATGGCTAAGATTAATTCAAGATTTCAAAAATGGCGGTTTCTCTTTCCAATCTATTCCCCTATAAATACATCTTCTTCTCCAAATTCATCCTTTTCACTTTCACTACTTATCAAAAATTCTCTGCAAATTTTACTCTCTCTAAAAATTCGTATATGAGCATTTGTTAGAGGCATAACTTCAACAATGGTGGATGTACAAAATGAAACATATGCAAAGAAGGTGAAGTCGGAAATGTATGTCGACTTCGACACCACCATCGATGCCGAATCTGTGGAAATCTGTCTTTATTGGAGAGGGCTGGATTGAGGACGTTTTGCTCCAAGAAATCCCCTCCAATAAGACATTGGATATGAGAGGGTTGGAGTTCTATGTCAATGGGACATATGAACAGGGAGTGTTTAGGACAAGGGTATATGGAGAAGAACTTCTGTTTCTCAGGCGGAGGTGGCTAGGATATTTGATACTAGCGGTGAAGGTGTGAACCCCCTCACCTACAAATCGATGAATGGGTAGAATCATTTGAGATGATTGCCGGAACTCCATGAAGGAAAATCGATCGGAGTGAAGAAGAGGATGCTCGACGCCGATATCGCCTTTTGATGACCATTGTCACAAAGGTGATATTGGGAGAACAAAGCTCCCACGATGGGCTGACCGGACCAGGACTACTGCGTCATGCGAACGATTCTTGATGGGGTTCGAGCCAGTGGGCTGGTTTCTTCTTGGAGAGGCTGGAGACGGAGAGAGAAGACGTGCGGAGGTGGTTAATGGAAAGTGGCGGCGAAGTCAATCACTAGTCTCTTTAACAAAGTGACTGTGATTATGGAGGACTTGCTTTGTCGGCTCAAATAAAGCTGTCGAGACGGGGTCAGAGCTTACACTAAGCAAAAAGGGATTCGACCAAGGATGAGCCACTCGGGGCTCCAGGCTGGTCCCGATGAAGGTGGAGCTGAAGGTAGAGCTCAAGCTCCAGGTGAAGAGGAAGGCGAGGAGGAGGAGGAAGAGGATGTGGAGGTGGAGCTGCCGTCTGTGAGCTCGGTGAGGCTGAACACCCAATGAAGGCTGAAGGAGAAGGCACCAAGGAGACGACGGTTGGTGAAAACCTCGAGTTGGGAGGATCGTCTGGCGATCAGCCCACTCTCCTTCCGGAGGAGGTATCCACGCTGCAAATTGCAGCTCAAGTGGTGCGGTGGAGGAGGTCCGGCTAATAAGTTCTCAAGGGACCCCTCCCGGCCGAGGTCGGGTACATTTCTCCCCTCTCCATCTCCAACCCAAAGCGGCAATGAAGAGGTGTCCTGTGCTGGCACCTCGAGCCTCTAAAACAGCCTACTCCCGAAACCGTCCAAAGTCCATCCTCATCTCCTCTCCCTCAAATCCAAACCTCATCTCCTCCACCATCCCCATCTCATATCTTTGTCCTTTTATACGGACGATATTTTCCCCAACCCCCATCTCCATATCTCCCCAGCTCAACCCCAACTCATCTTACTCCAATCACTACAATCTCCTCCCCCTACCACATCACTTCAAATTCCACCCCCACCATCATCTCCCCACCAGAAATCCCACCCCCACCATCAGACACCCCCACTTCTTCTATCCCACCGAACCTCATGTGGATACCTCAAACATTTTTGGGGATATTCCCATGAGCTCCCCCGATCCAACTTCTCCTACCACCTCTTCCTCATCCGATTGAGAGGAAGAGGACAGACCGATTCTTGCCATCTCCTCGGCTTTTGAGCAACTCCACAGCAAAATTATCAGCCAAGTCCAGAGGATGATGGAGAAGAAAACCAAAAAGGTGATTCGGCGATCACAGATACTATGCTCGCCAACATGCAGATTCGAGGTCAATATGACCAGAAATTTATCAGCCAATCTCAGCCTTGCTGTTGGTTCCAGAGGCCAGTGCGCTTGAAGACGAGGTCAAGGCACCGAAAGCGAAGATGCAGTGACAACGAAGTCGTGGTCTCAACCCTCACTTCGATCGAGAATGACTTGAGACGGCGTTGTGCGGCAATTGAGGATGAGCTTGATCCATCAAGGATGAAGTTAAAAAGGGGGAAGGTGCGAGAGAGCGAGAATGGAAACCCTCACAGTGGTGTCATGTCAATAACGAGATAGACTTGATACAAAGGCAGACACGGTGAGTTGGAGGCAGCCAAGGTGGAGATCAAAATCAAATCGAGATGAGTTGGCTGTCTTGCAACCGAGGGTGGCCTTGATTGAAGAAGCCATCCGAGAGGATGAGGAGAAAAGGAAGAAGGAAGAAGAGGAGAAAGACTGAGAAGGCTGGCGGCTAGCATGAAAGAGTCTCGAAGAACCAGAGCCCAAGGGCAAAGGTAAAGGAAAAGCGATGGCAGCGGTCAAGAAGACTCCATCAGCCGAGCAGGATGATCAGCCCCAGATCAGCCGAGCGCAAAAGAAAGGAACCAGACTTCTCCAACTTATCACCGGCAGATTAGAAGAATCAGTCTTGAGAAGGAGATGTTTGAAAAGAGAGAAAAGAAGAGGCTGAAGAAGATGGGGAAAGGCTGAAATGAAGTGGGACAGGGATACTAGGAAGTGGGTGTCCAAAGCGGCAAATGAAGCTGATTTCCGCCCCCCGTCCACCGCACCACGGCTCCTCCTAAGATGGTCTTAGGGAAGTTCACTAATGAATATAAAAAGCAAGCCTGGATGCTAAGTGGATGTATTCTTGGTACATTCTCAAGGCATCGCCATCTGGAGCAGCTAATGAAGACATCTCTGGCATGAATGGATGGAGAAGGAGGATCTTTGATCTTTATGGGAAAGCGCTCGATGAGGCACATAATGTGTTCAAGCTGCGATCCGATCGCACCACCTACGAGCAGTCACCCCCAAGCTTAAAGAAGATGGTTCTCCCGATGCGGAATGGGTCGAGCGATTGTGGCCAAGGCGAAAGGGAATCCGAGCTCACAGATGAGGATGATCTCAAAGCTTGACTTAGAGCGAGGATTTTCACTGGCTAAACATTCCAGAGGCGATCGATGGGGAATACGATAGAACGAGGATTTTTCTTTCCTTATCTTTTATTTTCTATCAGTTCTCTTATTTTGTAATCTGTAAATGTCTGTGAATGAATATATTGAGTCTTATGTGAACTTTGTGTATTAGTTTTCTTAAATTTTTTTTTCATCTCGAGAAATTTTTTATATCTTAATTAAAATTTTTCTAAGTATAAAACATTCGAGAAATTCTTATATCTCAGAGTTAAAATCTTTTGTTAAAATTTTTTTAAATACTTTTAAAAAGTCTAAAAGACCTAAATTTCTTATTGTGATTGAATCATTGAAGTGTGAAATTATCTTGTATCTATCGATTGATTTAACTAGATCTATTACTAACTTTGTGAGTATGTTTCCTTCTTATAGGTTTTAACTTCATCAAAAGGGGGAAATTGTTGGATCAAGAGGTTTTGATGAGTTAAAGAGCGAGATCAGACTAATCACCAAATCGAAGAACAACCGAGGATGTAAGGCGATCGAGACGGGGTCATGCATTAAGCTAGTCACCGAGGTTTGATAACATGCTAGTCATCCGGAGACAAGCTCAAGTCTAGTCATCTGCGGGAGACAATTATGAAGAGCTCGAGACGAGGTCAAGATAAGCCGAGTAGAATAAGAAAGGCGAAGTTTTCACCAAGCCAGTGCGGATGAGTATGAAGAATCAGTGAGGTCTAGGGCGATTAAGTTTGTTAAGCGAGTTTCAAGTTTGTTAGAACTAACTAACAAACTAAGCTGTCTTCTCGAACTTATATATAGGTCTAGGTTTTTCATTCTTTAGTAATCAACACTTATGCATATTAGATTTACACAATTCACTACTCGATTTCATAATCTTTTCACAAGAGTTTCTAGAGAAATTTCAAAAAGTTCTAAGTGTTTTTAGAACACTTTTCCTGTAATCTTCAAAATCCAATATACACTTTATGTGATTAGGTTTCTAGAAGAAGAGTCTAGGAGATTGAAGATTTGAAGAGTTGTACAAGTTGTAAGTTGTAAGTGGAAGTGAGAAAGTAAGCGATGGCAGAGTCCCTTCTTCAAATTGAAGAAGGAGAGTGGATGTAGGATTTTAAAATCCGAACCACTATAAATCACAGTGTTATTTCTTGCTTTCTTTAATTTTCTGTTTATTTTACAATTGTGTTACATCAAGAGTTAAATTCAGAATCTTAACTAAAATCAGTATTTCAACCTTGCTTTTGATCTTTTAAGAAGTTGAGAATTTAATCATTATCCATTGTACTTAATCGATACTTTGAATTGGTTTTGAAAGTTTTGAAAAATTAACAAAATCTATTCAAACCCCCTTTCTAGATTTTGTTCTAGAAAGCTTACTCAAGGTTTTAATCATCTCAACTCTCGGGACCAACAATCGTCAAGTAAACAATTACTCCGAGAAATTGTATGATTGCCAAATGCGAGTAAGCAATATAAATATCTTCTACCGCTAATACTCTGTATATTCTAATCTATTAACAAGGGGACCAACAAAATTTAATAAATTAATGTGATTCATCATCTTTTTCGAACATAAAATGGTAATACAAGACAATAGGTATGTTAGTGGGTGAGAAGCGAGGAACAATGCAATTTCGGTGATACCGGTACCTACAAGGCTAGTGGTATCTCGATAATAGAATTTCAAAGTGTTAAGTTGAATAAATTACTGTTGTTAGGGGTATGCATTAGGTCTGTTCGGTCGGTTCGGTCTGTTTTGGACCGGACCGAAATAACCGAATTTGTTAAAATTTCTTACTGAAAACCAAATCAATTTTTTAATAACCGAACCGACCAAACTAATTAGGTTTGGTTATTTCGGTAGTTCAGTCAAAAATTCAATATAAGTCATATAACATCATAAAATTGAGAGATACATAATGAAATAACAATCAACAACGAGAAAAGACTAGATTAATGAACCTAAACAGGGCCTTGGATTTGTACACCAAGCAACAAAATTAGAGGTAATAATACAAAAGAAATTTTTAAAAAAATATATTATATGTCACCCTCTGCAAACAAACATCTTTGATTTGTATATATGATATATCTAATTGAACCTAAAAGCAAACAAGAGAGAGAAACACACGCACCGTGTCTTGAAGAATGAAGAAGGCAGGGGTCGGCACCGGCGGGTCTTGAAGAGGGCGGCGTCGGTCTTGAAGAATGAAAAAGACGAGGGGTCGGTGTCGGCCGGTCTTGAAGAGGGTAGGCGTCGACCTTGAAGAATGAAGAAGGCAAGGGTCGACATCGGCGGGTCTTGAAGTGGGCAGGTTCGCGGCGCCGAGACGGACCAACGGGAGCGGCGAGGCGAGATAAAGAAGAGGGCAACCGAGAATCAAAGGCGGTGACGCAGCGTATTGTTGTATAGGAATTAGGGTTGGAAAATTGAGAATTTGAGAATTGTGATTGAGAGGCAGCGTATAGATCATATTATTATGATAATAATATTATAATACTAGATGAGCTCCCGCGTATTACGCGGTATTTTTGTTAAATAAATTTTACAATATAATATATTATATATAATATTTTCAAATAATAATAAATATATTAAAATAATGTATATATGTATAAAAAAATTGTAATTATAATATTAAATTTAAATAATGGTAATATTAATTGTATGACAATTCATGCTAGGGATTAAAATTATTATAATTATGTAAAAGAATTTACTATAAGATTTGTTTTAAATTTATTTTACAATTAATTAAAAGCAGGAGACGATTAATAGAATTTTTTTATATAATTAATTCATAAATATTACTCCAAATAATATATATATATATATATATATATATATATATATATCATATATTTACAATAAATATCATCATATATGATTATATTAAGTTTTATTTTTATAAAAGTTGATACAATGACAATTTTTCTTACATATATTTATAGGCTTAAGTTAAATATAATTTTATGTTTAAAAATTGTCATATGATAACATTTTTAGACATAAAATAGATATTTAAAATATTTAAAGATTTATATATTAACTTATTTATTAAAAAATATACATATTGTGCAAGAGGTCTAAGGTTCAAACCTTCTTAAAAATATATTTTTTAATTAATTCCTATATTAAAATGTCACATAGATGTCATATATTAATTATAAATCAATAGGAAAATGACACATAGATTATTAACATTGTTGATGTTATGACGAGTGTTACTCGAGAATGTGCCAACATTCTTGTCACAACATCGAATTCGTCCTTCCACTTCCACTAACCCTTAACCCACGTTTTGTCTTGGTCAATGTCTTATTTTCTTTCGAATGAAGACTTACGGCGATTACGAAGTCATGCGTTTGAAAGGGCAAGCAAAGAGAAGTTATAAAGATCATGGGGAAGTTACATGGAAGTTACCTATTTTCAAGGGAGATGTGGAAGTTATCTTCAAGCATTAAGAGTCCATTTATCTATAAATACACGGCTGCTATGAAGATTAAAACTCAAAGTTGAGGGAAACACAATCTAGCATAGTCTATTGGCATAGATTATAGAATTTATTGTAGTTTCATACTCGATACTTCCGTTGGTGAATGTTCCAACATTTCACTCAACATTGAGTCTTTATATGTATTAGTGATAGGTTAGATTGATCATTGTCTAGTCACTATATCGTTGATCCATTCACGGTGTGGCTTATATTTTCACCGATTGTATCACTTAACAATTACTAGTGATAATACGCCGTTTGGCGGTATAGACTTATTTATAGTCTATACGAAAATTTTGATATCCATCTTGCAAAGTGTTTAAGACTTCATTTGTGTATTTTGTTCATTTATTTTTAAATACGTGTTGTTCTCGATTGTGCCAACATTCGTGACAACATTCTGCAAAACACTTACGCACACCTTAAATTGGCACGAGCTATTGAACTCGTTATCCCGAGTTTAGATCCTATGTTTGGTGTGATTTATTACGATGGATTATCCTATGACAGCTCCAATTAGGCCACGGTTCTCGATGGTACAAATTATGCAATTTGGAAGTCTAAGATGCGTATGTACATCAAGTCCATTGATGAACGTGCATGGAGGAGTATTTTAACGGTTGGACTCCACCTGTGATTCCAGCCCGACAATACGAAGCTCAAATCAAGAGGGAGTTAGAATGGACAAATGATGAGGTGACCACGACCAGCTTCAATTCAAAGGCACTCAATGCCTTATTCACTTCTACGGATGTTTCCATGTTCAAAATAATTTCTAACTGTGTATCTGCAAAAGATGCATAGGAGAGATTACAAGAACATTGTGAAGGATCCGAGAGTGTGAGAAGGACAAAGTTGCGGATGCTTGGAACCAAGTTCGAAAATTTAAGGATGAAGGAAGATGAGACCATATCCTCCTACAATGAAAGAATCACTGAGATTTCCAATGAATCTCAAGCACTTGGTGAAGCTATATCCAATACAAGGTTAGTGATTGGAGTGTATAGGGTAAGAGTTATTAAGACCAATCAACAAAAATATCGAACCCAAGGGAGAAAGTATGCAAACGAAATTCAAGGATAAGAGTTCTAAATGGCTAAAGTTGCAACAAGCTCTTGAAGCTGCTAGAATCAACTCCTCCTCTTAGACATGATATCTCTCAAAAACTTATTATAGTGGGGTATTTGTTCAAGGGCATCCATTAGTGGAATTTCAACATGCAAGCTCTTTAAGACTTTCAAAAACTTACCAAACTCCTCCTCTAGCTTTTTCTTCACTAATCTTTGAGGATAGGGAACCGGCTTAGCTTTCATAGGCACTCCCCATGCATCTTTCTTGGACTTCTCTTCTTCTTTCTTGGACTCTCTTCTTACTTGCTCTTCACTTGACTCTTCTTTCTCCACAACCACATTTTCCTCAATAGCTTCTTCCTCTTGCACCACTTCTTCTTCAACATCCCCATCTCTAAGCCTCTTTGGACCTTCATAGCTAGTACCACTCCTTAGCTTGATGGCACTACAAAATTCTTTAGGATTAGGCTCGGTAGTAGATGGATACTTTCCTTTGTTTTGAAGATGGTCCACCGTAGACGAGAGCTTCCCAACCGTAGTAGCAAGTTGCCCTACTTGATGCTCGATCGTCTTAAACAGTGTCCATTTGCTTTCCTATATCATCAAGCCTTGAATCATTTGCTTCCAACTTCTTCACAATCAACCCCAAGATCTCCTCCGTAGTAGCCTTTCCTTCATTGTTTGGAGCCTTTGCACCCGGATCAAATCCGGGAGGAAATTGAATCGGCTCTCGGATTAGCATATGAAAAATTTTCATGTCTCCTCCATGTATTCCCATTGAATGGAGCTTGCGGTTGAGGTTGATAGCTTCCTTGTGGCCTATTTTGGTAAGGCATTTGATAAGGCCTTCCTCCTTGATAATTCCCTTGATAGTTTCCTCCTTGATAACCTCCTTGGAATGGAGGCCTACCCATATAACTCACTTCTTCCACCGGCAATGAACTTGGCCCAACATCAATATGATGAACGGATGGACTAACACTTGCTTGGCTTTGTGAAGTCGTAAGAGCTCCCAATCGGTCCATCATAGTCATCATCATACTCTTCATACTCTCTAGCTCATCAACTTGTGATACTCTATGATGTGCTCCTCTATTAACCGACACTTGGAATGAGTCTTGAGCTATGTTCTCCATAATTTCATTCATTTGCCCCACGATTTTCGACCAAATCGATCCATTAGCACAAGCATTCAAAAATGACCTATCCCCATCCGTCAAACCATTGCAAAAGTACATAATGGTTTGCTCCTCCGGAAACCGTGTTGAGGGCAATTAATAAGTAACATGCCATACCTCTCCCACGCCTCCGGTATCGTCCTCCCTTTCTTTTGTCGGAAATGGGAAATAGCCTCCTTTGCTTGCACGGTCTTTGATGGTGGGTAAAATTTCATCAAGAATTTCTTTGACAACTCCTCCCATGTCCGTACGGTCCCGGCGGTAATGAATTAAGCCATGCTTTTGCTTTTCCTTTCAATGTAAAAGCAAATAGCCTCAACTTCTTGGCATCTTCGGGCACCCCATGGTATTTTGTAGTGTCGGCTATCTCAAGAAATTGTGCCATATGTTGATGTGGGCACTCATTTTCATCTCTACCCTCAAATTGCTTCTCCCTAAGCATTCTAACCAAAGCGGGACTTATCTCGAAGTTATTAGCATCTATCCTCGGCCTTGCTATCCCATCATAATACTCTCTAAGTTGTGGTTCAAAGAACTCTCTCAAAGGCCTTCCTTGAGGTGGTGGCTTATTTACATGTTGTGGTTGTGGTTGTGGTGGCTCATGGTATCGTGGCTCTTGATTATACGGCATATTGGGATAATATGGTGGAAATTGTTGTGGATGAGGTGGATAGTAGGGATATTGATGAGCTTGAGGTGGATAAGGGTAGGGATTTTGGTAGGGATAATTTTGTGGTGGCATCCCTTGAGGAAAGGGGCCAACTTGAGCATGGAAGTGATTCCCATTACCTCCATTCTCTCCTCCTCCTACTCCTTGTCCATGTACCTCCTCTTCTTGAGGATCACCCACTAATCTCTCCTCATGCCTTTGCTCTTCTCCTTCCATAGCTTCCCTTCTTCTTCTCACACGATTTCTTCTCAATGTAGCCTCAATTTCCGGATTTAGTGGCAAGGGTGGAACACCACTTGATCTTGTTAGCATACACCTACAATGCCACAAATCCAAGTATCAAATTCTCACCAATAAAAACACCAAAAAGAAAAATAAAAACAACAAATAGCCACTTCAAACAATCCTCGAATCTCACTTATTGGCGCAAAAACTAACTCCCCGGCAACGGCGCCATTTGATTGGAGTGTATAGGGTAAGAGTTATTAAGACCAATCAACAAAAATATCGAACCCAAGGGAGAAAGTATGCAAACGAAATTCAAGGATAAGAGTTCTAAATGGCTAAAGTTGCAACAAGCTCTTGAACTAAATCACTACAAATTACAAGAAATTAAATGACAAGATTATGCAAACAATTAATCAAACACTTAGAATGCAAGATCAAATAGACTAAAATCAATGAGGGAATTGGGTGCAAGGGATAATCTCCATCAAGGAATCCATGATTAACAAGCTATGATTGTATCCAAGTGCAAATCAATCAAATTAGAAGGCATAAACCATCTTGAAATTAATCACTCCATTAATATCACAATGCCTAATGTGAGTATCCTTAGTTCTTCCCATCTCTCAATGTAGAAGTCCCCAATTCATACAATCATGCAAAATTGAAACCCGATTAACACCTAATCACATTAGCTCAACTCTCGCCTATTGCTAGGGTGATCAACCATTAATCAAAAGAGACAATTTTTCATGAAGCACAATTAAGAATCACAATTAGGAAGCAATCTAATTCAATTGATCACAATTATCAACAATCATAGCATGAGGCAATCACTTCATCCCTAATTTCAATTATCCCAAGCACAAAGCTATTAGCCCATGGTGCTACAAGCAAAAACCATGGCTAGAAAATCTAAGAAAGCAATTGAAAATCTAATCTCTACAAGCAATGAATTAAAGAGATCAAAGGGAAAGAACATCACCAATTAAGCTTTAATAGGTAAAAATAAGAATGATTAATCTTGTACAATGCTTCAATTCAACTTCACTTCTTCTCAATTCTCAGCTGCAAACTTCAATTACAATCCACCAATCTACTAATCTAATGAACTAAATGTGGAATCTATCTCAATTCTAACAATCTAGTGCAATTACAAGTAAATTCAAGCTACAAAATGTAAAATTCGCTCAAAGAAACTCCTAGAAACCGCTCTGAACTGCTAGAATCAACTCCTCCTCTGTTTTGGCTTCCAATGACTTAAAAACTGAAATTTTCGGTTTGGGCACTCCTCGAGTCGAGCTTCAGGCCCTCGAGTCGAGGCCTAAAAGTCGCTAACACGTTTCTTCAAAAATCTCTCCTGCCTCGAGTCGAGGCCTAGCCCTCGAGTCGAGCTCGCTGCAATTTTCATCTCCCTCGACTCGAGGCTCCTCCCTCGAGTCGAGCTCGCTGACTTTTTGAAATGGTTTCCCTCCAAGCATGAACCTCGAGTCGAGGTCTGTGCACCCTCGACTCGAACTCGAGATCGGGAATTTTTATCGAGAAGGGCTCCGGTCCCGACCCCCATTTTCGTCCCGTATGTTCGTTTTTTCATTCTAAGAATACCGGTACTCTCGGTTTGGCAAAATTCCACCGATTTACCTGCAAAACGGGCGAAATACATCAAAACCTCTCAAAGTAATACTTTTTAGGCAAAAGAGTGATACTTTTCACATTTAGGCACAAAAATCATACTTTAGCTCACTTTTTGCACTAGAAATGGCCCTAAAAACATGTATCAATTCACTCCAATCATACCCCCAAACTTGAATTGTTGCTCGTCCTCGAGCAACGTAGAAACTAAGAACAAAGGAGTGAATTGATTGCAATTATGTCACATGGCACCATAGACGAAAAATAAGACAATCGAACTCATCAATGATCACTTGTATCAATGCAACTATCCACTAGCAATCAAGACAAATCATGCTCAAACAAATGCTCAATCAAATACTCAACACATTGCTCCTTCCATGGAGTGTTTCACTCTTCACTCAAGTGTATCAAGGTTTAAAGCACTCAATCATCAATTCACAAATAAGTACACCATATGCTTGCCACAAGACTTAATCTCAATCAAAATCATTTGTGATCAATCAAGAATCAAAGAGGTCTTTCTTCTAGGTTGTAATGTTGGCTCTTTGGAAAGGTGGGATATTTATGGATAAGAGTGACTAATTAGTAGAGACTTGAATGTAAACTAATCCATACAATGCACAATCTCTTCACTTTCATCTAGCAATACTCTTCCTTTTGAACTTCAATAATCAATCCACCATTCACTTGAGCTTCCTCTTTTAAAGCTCAAAAATTGAATCATTTCATTTCATGCACTTTTCTTAACAATTCAATCTTTTCACAACCTTTCTTCTCTTTTATGCTTTGTTCATTACTTTGCTCATCATCTTCCCACACTTAGCAATCAAATCACCATCATAGCCAACATTCAAGCTCAACTATACATAGGACAAGAGAGGCTCATCAAAATAGGCTAAATGGTTTCAATTTCACTTGGCTTGCCAAAGAATATGGATCATAGGCTCAACATGGCTCACTAAGGAAATCAAATGTATTTGGTAGGAAAGTATTTGGCAAAGTAACCTATCATTCCAAACATGGCCTCTTATCATTTTCAAAACATCACACAAAGATCAATATCCACAAGTCTAGTGGCAAGTTCTAGCATACAAATCATGAATGATGCACTCACAAAGGAATCAAATCATCCGTATAAGATGTACGATTATTAGGCACAAAAGCTCACGGGCTTAAATTGAGCAATGAATTAAGAATTTTCAATCACATTCATCTTCACATAATTAATCAAGCAACTAGCATCAAGCTACACATCTACTAATGATCATATCAAAATCCAACTAGTCTTACAACTCAAGCACAAATGCTCATGTACATAACCTCAAGCATACTCACTATATCAAGATGATACTCAAAAATATGTCAATTAATCCACTATTAAGCTTAAGACAAATGCATGGAATCATGGAATAAAGAAATCCAAAGGATCATCAAGTCAAAATCACCAATAGACAATAAGCTCAAAAATATATCAAGGAAATCATAGCATCACTTAAATCATCCATCCAAAACATCCAAACATCAAATCATCACAAGTCATCACAAAACACCTTAATCAAAATACGAGTACAATCCACCAAAACATAAGCATCTAAAACTAAGAAGAGGGAATGAGGAATAGGGGATAGCCCTAGTAGTCGGAAGGTGGTGGTGGAGGAGGATAGCTTGGCCCGAAATTCCACGAGCTCATTTGTTGAAGGAGGGAATACATATCATTTTGCGTCTTCATTGATTCTTCTTGCATCCTCCTTGTCTCTTCATTGAACCTACGTGACTCCTCCATCATCCGGTACATCTCATCCTGCACGGTCGGACTCTCAATGTGCATCCTCATTGCTGCCCACATCTCCTCCGTCAGAACCCATGGTCTATGAGACGAACTCCTGCCTCGTACTCTACTCCTCATCTCATCCTGCCGGTACATATTAATCTCTGGCTGATACTCCTCTTCCATCTGGATAGGCCGCTCTTCTTGCTCCGGCTCCTCGTCATCCTCTTCCTCAGACTCAACCTCCTCGGCAACATCTGCTCTAACCGCATCTTCATCATCATCATCGAAGAATCGGAATCCGACCACGACTGGCTGACTGCGATCATCATCATCCCCCTCATCTCTAAGCACGTCTCCATGCTCCCTTGTGTAGGCATCGATGGCATCGGTGTGACGCTGCGACCACATACGTAAGTTAATAGTCACAAATGCCTCGAGATCCAAAACAGTCGTCAACCTCTTATTAGGAAGAGGAAACCGCCACCATGATGCTGTTGTAGGCACCACGTCCTCCCTATACGATCTAGCGTCCTCATGCGCCTCATAGTGTCTCGTAGTCAAATCTGGACCATCTAGTGCCACAAGATTATGAGTCGGAATACCTGTGTGCTCGGCTATCGAGTAATCATCCCACCAAAATTTATCTTCTTGAACTTAGTGCTCGCCGCTCTCTCAAACAAATAACAAAGGTATGCTGCCGCATTAAACCTCACTCCATGTAAGAAGCACCACAATACATATAGCTCTTCGAGACCACGGCTCCTCCCTCCGATCTCGCGAATATAGTACTCGCGAGGATCTTCTCTAAGTACCGGACCACCGGGTTCCGAATGTGTGTGCTCTTCGACTTGCCGGCACAAACTTCGGGTTGACTCGGAGCCCCGAATCAGAAATACGCCTTGAGAACCTCTTGACGTTGTACTCCCCTCTAATATTCAACGGTGATCTATCGGGTGCTGTAGGTGCTCCTAGTAGCTCATTAATCTCATCCAACGTCAATTCGTACTCGTTCTCCATGAGCTCAAAAGTGATCTTCCGTGCAAACTTGTTCCTCCTAGCCTTGTGGACTTTGACGGTGCATAAGAACTCGAGAGTGAGTCCAAGATAGGTCCGAGGTCTCTTAGCTAGAAAACCTCCCATGCCTACTTGCTCGAACAATCTAGGGATGTCATCTTCAATCCCCATAGAAAGCATGCGATTTATGATCCACGAGACGAGTCCTCGACCACCTTCTTGTACAACTCAAAGCATACAAAATAATGTGCTTTCTCCACTTGTATTCATCCCACTGAATTCCCAATTCAGCGGGCATTCGGTGTGCAAAGCGTATAGCATCTTCTCTCTCTCGGATCTCGGCATCCGAATAATTGTGGCCATCCACTCCTCGGAACATACTTCCTGCACAAAATAATCCCAATAGCACAAATGAGTCCATAAATAAAAAAGCTAGCTCGAAATATCACTCTAAACCATGAACGAGTCAACGATAATTTCCAAACCCAACAAAATTCCTAATGACTAGGCAATCAATTCTCAACAAATGGTCAATGAGTCAATCAAATCAAATATCATCAATAGAAGTGCTCACCTAATCCTCAACATATACATACTTACTAGAATGGCTTTATACAATGAAAATCACCATGTATGCTCACCAAAATCCTTCAAAAATACTCCACAAATATATCAAATAATAACAAGCCAACGAGCAAGTAATTCAACACATAGCATCACAAAACTTTCCTTTCTATCATCAACACTCCACTAAATTTGACCAATTATACCACAAATGCACTAGGAATTCCTACAAATGCCATAATTCACAATTCCAAACGAGTTAGTACATAATTCACAAATGCAATCAGTTAGTACATAAAATCTTAAGAAGCTGTTTCTAAACGTTTTGATGCTAAGATATGTGCTATTGAGGAAGCTAAAGACAACTGATGCTATTACTCAAAATGAGTTGGTGAGTATTTTGAAAACGTATGAAATGAATTTTTCTCAAAGAGATAATGAGAAATGCGAAAAGAAAATTTCTGTTTTCAAAGGAGAAACATCTTCTAGTAGTGATAAACAACCGTTTGTTACCGAAATAGATTCGATGAAGATGTTATTGATGATTGTGCCGACAATCTTTGATAACATTGCTTTCTGACTAAGCAGCTTTAATGATTTTTTGAAAAAGAGAGCAAATAGACTTAGAAATAATTTGCAAATTAAGAGTCAAGATAGAGACTGATTGGTAGTTCACGTCAATTGCACGATAAAAATAGGAATGTTAATCAACCTAGGCAATTTGATAGAGGTAACAAGATCAAATATGATCGAATATAGGAAAAATGTTAAATGTGAGGCATGTTCTGGTTTTGGTCATTATGCTAATGAATGTGCCAACACTCTTTTGAGAAAAATGTTAAATTTCAATGCTACCTTAAGTGATGAGTCCGATTGTGAAGATGATTACGATAAAAATGAAGAATATGTTTTTTCCGCAAGGATTATATATGATGATACTCTTGATGATTTCTTGGATGATTCTCGATGTCAAGTCAAATGTGCCAACATTTGAGGAAACATTGGAGGTTCCGAGGAATTTAATTGTTTCTCAAGTTCATGTGTAGATAAAGCAGGTACTTCTAACAATGTTTGCAAGGATTGTAAGTCCAGTTATCAAAAGCTAGAAAAGGAGTTGGAATCCACTCGAGAAAGTCTTAAGGGACATGACTATTGAAGAGTCATATCAAAAGGATTTGGTGATAAAGCTTGAGGTCATACTAACAAGGAAAGATCGGAGTTATGCAACCTCAAAGAGCAGCTCAAAGGCACAACACCGAATTTCAAAAGATATTCGTAAAGTTCACCAAACTAGATGAGGCGCTGACAATTGGAAGTACAAGTAGACATGGTCTTGGTTATAATGGTAATATCACTCGCTTTTTAAACAATAACAAACCCGTTGTATTTACAAAACCTTCGTTGAACTCCGAAAAGTTGAAAAATGAATGCGAAAAGAAGGATGTTTGTCATTATTGTTTCACCGAGGGTCACAAACGACCAAACTGTTTTAGAATGAGGCGGGATAAAAAGTTTTCTAAAATGTCTTTGAAAATGTTGCCACATTCTGCTCAACATTCGAAACAAACAGTTCAAAAATCTTTTCAAAACCTGTTCAAAAATCTACTTGGGTGAAAAAATGAAATATTGTATGTAATGTTGTTTACACCTCTTTAAAAGCATGTGTTCCGGGACTATGGTATTTTGATAGTGGGTGTTCTAGACACATGACCGGTGAGGAAAGTTATCTCACTGATTATAAGGCACATGATGATGGAAATGTTACATATGGAGGAGGTTCAAAAGGTAAAATTATTGGTATAGGTACATTGAATGTTCTGGTTTTCCAAACTTGACAAAAGTCTTACATGTTAAAGGTTTACTTGCAAATTTGATTAGTATTAGTCAATTATGTGATGATGACTTGCATGTAAAGTTTGATAAAAGTTCATGCTATGTGTTAAACAATGATGATAATTGTCTCATGGTTGGTAATAGATCTGTGGATAATTGTTATCTAATTGATTCGAATCAAGCATGCTTTAATGTTCAAACCGATGAGAGTATACTTTGGCATCAAAAACTTGACATGCTCATTATA
The DNA here is from genome assembly GCA_030762865.1 of Paraleonurus japonicus. Taxonomy (NCBI): domain Eukaryota; kingdom Viridiplantae; phylum Streptophyta; class Magnoliopsida; order Lamiales; family Lamiaceae; genus Paraleonurus; species Paraleonurus japonicus. Next base: position 37,914,054 of record CM061057.1, on the reverse strand, counting down.
GTAATATTGTCAAATTATTGAAATTTGATGCGGTTAAAGGTCTACCTAAGTTACAAATTCGTAGGTCAAATGTGTGTGGATCCCGCCAAAGTGGTAAACAAGTCAAAATGTCACATGAAATGTTGACACATTGTACTACGAACCATTGCTTTGAACTTTTGCATATGGATTTAATGGAACCAATGGAGTCTGAAAGCATTGGTGGTAAGAGATATTCTTTTGTCATAGTAGATGATTACTCAAGGTTTACATGGATTGAATTTCTTAAGGAAAAATCAGATGCTTTTGAGGTTTTCAAAATTCTTTACAAACGTTTTAAAAATGTTAATGACACTAAGGTTAAAAGAATAAGGTCCGATCATGGTAGGGAGTTTGAGAACAGCTTATTCACTAATTTTTGTGAAGACAAAGGTATAATTCAAGAGTTTTCTTCTCCTAAAACACCTCAACAAAATGGTGTAGCCGAAAGAAAAATAGAAATCTTCAAGAGATGGCTAGAGTAATGCTTTTTATCCAAGAAACTTTCAAAAAGGTTTTGGGTGAAGCTTTGAATACCGCTTATCATATATCCAACAGAGTTTATTTAAGACCTAATTCTACTAAAACACCTTATGAGTTTTGAATAACAAAAAGCCTAATCTGAAATACTTTCATGTCTTTGGTTGTGTTTGCTACATTGAATGATAGAGACCAGCTACACAAATTTGATTCAAAAAGTGACAAGGGTTTCTTTCTTGGTTATGCTAGAAACAAGAGAGCTTTTAGGATTTATAATCTTAGGACTGAATCTTGTTCAAGAGTCTATAAATATTATTTTTGATGATAATGCAAGTCTTGTAGATAATGCCATTGAAGAAGGTGTAACTGATCTTATTGAGCCGATGCAAAGTTCTGGAATTTACGAACCGATTGAGAATGTTGCTACAAATGTGCCCACATCTCAAGCAACATCACCTCAACATCCGTAAATTAATAGAACTATGCCTTATCCTCGCTACAATACCATCTTCCAGGATTCTCAAAAATTATCCACAACAATGCATCATAGGTAAACCACAATCGTGTGTACAAATAAGGAGAAAATTGAGTTTTGATGCAAGACATGTGGTAAGATCGATTTGTATGACATCTATGTGCAACAAGGTGAACTTTGAATGTTTTCATTCTTTCAATGAACCTAAAAATATTGATGAAGCAATGAAAGATGAAAACTGGATTAATGCAATGCATGAGGAGTTAAATCAATTTGAAAGGAATGATGTTTGGATACTTGTGCCTAGGCACGATAATGTGAATGTAATCGGTACAAAATGGATCTTCAAAAACAAAACCGATGAATCTGGTAATGTTGTAAGAAACAAAGCTAGATTAGTAGCTCAAGGTTACACACAAGTAGAAGGAATTGATTTTGATGAGACTTTTGCTCTGTTGCTAGAATTGAGTCCATAAGGCATTTACTTGCTATTGCATGTTACATTGATATAAAAGCGCATCAAATGGATGTCAAGGCCGCATTTCTAAATGGAATTCTTATGGAAGAAGCATATGTAGAACAACCTAAGGGGTTTGAGAATCATGAATTTCTGATCATGTTTATAAACTTAAGAAAGCTTTATATGGCTTGAAGCAAGCACCTAGGGCATGGTACGGTAGATTAACCGATTTTCTTGTTGAATTTAGTTTTTATAGAGGTGAAGCTGATAGGACCTTATTTATAAAGCATTACTGGATATGATATTATGATTGCTCAAATATATGTTGATGACATTGTGTTTGGTTCTACATGTGAGAAAATGCTTGAATTATTTGTACATGAAATGACCACTACCTTTGAAATGTCGATGGTTGGAGACTTGAATTACTTTTTAGGTCTTCAAATTAAACAATGCAAGGATGGTATTTTCTTTTGTCAAAGTAAATATGTTAAAAATCTTGTGAAAAGGTTTGGTTTAGACAATGCTAAACACATGAAGACACCTATGGGATCGACACAAAAATTGTGTAAAGACAGTGTTGGGACAACATTGTATAGGTCGATGATTGGTAGTCTTTGTATCGACTTCTAGTAGGCCAGACATCATGTTTAGTGTTTGTTTATGTGCTCGTTATGAAGCTGATCCTAAAGAATCTCACATGAATTCGGTTAAGAGGATAACTAGATATGTGGCAGCACATGTGATTATGGAATATGGTATAGCAAGGACACTAATTGTTCTTTGATTGGCTATAGTGATGCAGATTGGGCGGTGACAAAGTGATGATAGAAAGAGTACAAGTGATGGATGTTTCTACATGGGTAACAATCTTGTTTCTTGGCATAACCGAAAATAAAATTGTGTTTCCCTATCTACGGCTGAATGCGAATACATAGCCACGGGAAATTGTTGTACTCAACTTCTTTGGCTTAAGAAGATGTTCGATGATTACGGTTTGGAGAGCAATACTCTTACTGTTTATTGTGATAATACAAGTGCAATTAATATATCTAAGAACCTGTGCAACATTCGTTAACTAAGCATATAAGCATTAGACACCACTTTATTAGGGACCTTGTGGAAAAAGAAGTTGTAAAGTTGGAATACATTTCTACTAAAAAGCAAATTGCAGACATTTTTACTAAAGCCCTTGATAATGAGAGGTTTTCTTCTCTTAGAAAATCTCTAGGTTTATGCACTAATTAGACCTATATTTCGTGTGTTGTGACAAATGTGCCAACATTTGTAACAACACTAGAACAATTTATTTAAATTTTTCTAAGTTTTGTAATATTTAGTGTTTTTAAACTCTTTTGTGTAAATAGTATTAGAACCTCGTGATAAATATAAATTGTCCTGGACACACTTCTCTCAAATGTAATTAAATAAACTCACAATTAGATGCTATGTCACTAAATAACTATGGGGCACGGAGTTGGCGACTACGATGTTCTCTTTTCAAAAGGTGACTTGAATGCATCAATATATTCACAATCCATTGAGTAATTATGGGACACGGTCGACAACTACGATGATCTCTTCTAGAAAAATGGATCAATGTGAATAAGTGGGAAAAACAATATAGTGCAACATAAATGAATTTATTTCATGTAAAAGCGTGTTGAGAAGTGTGTGTGCCGACATTCAAAGTGAATAACATTACTGGTTCTCATATGTATATTTACCTCTACGAGTTTGAAAATTTCCGAATATTATTTTATGGAGATTTATTTATTTTAAATTATTCCCAGCAATATTATACAGTCTAATTTAATTAATTGTGCAGTTATTTTATCTAGAATTAAGCGGTTTTTAGCATGTCATTGAAATAAACTTCCAACATTCGATAATGCCCTATTTTTTAGGGATGTGATTAAATCTTATCTTTTAACTTCGATGTGTTCACAACTTCGCAATCTTTCTCTTCCCTATTTAAGGTCCTTAATACTCGTGTGTTCTATACATTTTATCAAAGTTTCGAATTTTAGCACAAGTATTCGAAAGGTATTATTAATCATACTTTGTGGTATTAGTTCTTTCCCTCAACCTATTTATATTCAAATTTATTATTTTATTAATTTAATTTGAATAGTATTTGCATATGATTAATATGGCTGATCGAAAAGACCTCTCACCTTCACAATCCAAACACTCAACCTCTCCAAAGCATCATCTTCTACCTCCAGAAACCTTCGACTTCTTGCTTCAATGGCCGTCGACAATGTGTCTCGAGAATGTTGGTGCATCACGCCCAACATCACCCTCTTCTATTAGGGTTGGCTCTGTCGATGTTCCTCTCCCACCCGCTGAAATTCCTTCGAAATCCTGAAACTCCGATTTTGGGCGGAACGCCACAAAATCCGATTAGCGGCGAAGCTAGCGAAGCCCCGTTCTCGAAACATATCCAATGATGGTGGAGCTAGTTGAAGGAGCCACCTCTGATCAAATCGTCTATGCATTCAAAACCCTCACTAAGCGAGACGATTTACCCCGTTGTCAAGGTCGGCGACGTGGAGGTTGATTTCAAGCATTACAAACACTTAGTGTTTATACCGCCACAATCACCGCAAGATGCTCCAGTAGATGACCCGTCGACCGACTCGTGACACCGGTGAGCTCACTGCTCGCTTTGAAACCGTTCGATAAAAGGCGACGAGCTCTAGGGGACATGGTCGAAATGGCGTTCTTACCGCACCATGGGCAAAAGAGTCGATTACTCTAAGAAAGGGAAGAAGTAGAAACATGATGATGGTGTTGCTTCAAAGCCAATACAAGTCTTTGATTCGACTCATCCAAGAAGAAATGCGAGAAACAAGCTTGGAAAAAGAAACAAGTGGTCAAGCCTCTGTTAGGTGCTCAGCCCGAGGGGGAGTACCGAGGATTGAGAAATGAATCAAACATTGGAAGAAATGGCTGCTCGTTTGGAGAAGAGAAGCAAAAAGAGAAATGATCCACAGGATGTGCCGGAGAATGTTGGCACACCGATGGACACATCGTCCTCGACTACGAGTCCTCTTCATCTGAAGCAAGCAAGGCTAAATCGATGAGGTACATACCGATTCCTCTCTGAATATGTCTTCATCCGATTCGATGATAGTTATCATGGTGTGGATAGTGATAAGTTTAGGACTTTAAGAACTACTGATTGTTGGAGAAAGGATAATTAAGATGGATGATTTTGTTTCTATGAATTTGGTTGGTTATACGGAAGAAAGGTCTTTCTTTGTTTGCACTTCAATTTGCCACTCCTTATCCGATTGAATTGGTGTATGAATTTTATGCCAACTTGAAGGGCAGTATTTCTAGGGTCAATTCTAAGAACTATAGAAAGGTCAAATTTAGGGAAATGTGATTGAGGTTACTCTGCTAAGATTAACAGCTTTTCTTAGAATTAGGGATGATGAAGATCCTCCGATTGATAACCTTGATGAAGTGATAAGTGTAATCATCGGGAGGGAGACAAACAAAGGTGTGGAGATATAGGATGAACTCCTCGGTCCACACTAGTTTGTATAGTGTCTTGCACAAGTTAATTGTGTACAATTGGCTGCCCTCATCCAACACCACTACCCTTACTTACGAACAAGCTGTACTTATGTACAAGATTGGCCACTTGCAAAGATTCAACCTTGGGAAGACAATTTTCAATAATATGATGACATATTACTGGAAGGGTATCAAGTAAAGGACTCGCTGCCGTATCCCGGCTGATTTTTATGATGATCTCGGCTCTTGGTTTTCGGAGGGAAATTCAGAGATAATAAGTTCATTTGCTCGAGTTTAGGAATCTCACATGTATTAAGGACTGGACCACGTGTAATTGATCCGACCTACGAGAGATTCGAATGCCCCTAAAGTGAAGTTCCTGCCGATCAACCACCGATGTGCCGAGAAATGTTGGCACACACGCTGCCAACATTCCGCAATTACAGCCTGCAATTCATCCGAGATCGATTGCTATGACAGAAAATTCAATCAATAATGCCAAGTGTCTATTGAGCAACTTTGAGATGCACAAGAGAGTTTGGGAAACACTACTTTCTCTTGTCACAGGGGAGTAGGACCTAATGTTGCGCCTCAACCGATGCTCAAGTGCCGAAGTTGCAATCACCGCTGCTTGAACCGGATGCTAGGGATGGAGATGCTGGTGGTGTTGTGAATGATGATGTTGATGCAACTGGAAGAGGACCAGGATCTGATATATACTGGAGCTGGAACAAGTCTGACTCTTGATACTTGAAATGGGAATCAAAACACGAATGCGCCGGAGAATGTGCCCACAAATCCAAACAACAACGATGGACCCAAAGTAGCTTCAAACATGGACGTCGATGCCGAGAAGATTGATGTAGTAGATTGGGATGATGAAGATCTCGGTGTGTTGTATGATGACTTGGATGATTGGGGATATTGAGCGAGGGGAGCTTTCGAAGATAGACAAGCTTGAAGAAAGGGGGAGTTCGTGCGAGACTTATGAAGATGCAGTGTTATACTTGATGACCCAATCCTCTCCTAATATTCATTTATAAGCTTTATCTATTTTTGTAAAGACTCAATTAATTTTCTGTTTTTGTTTATGTCTTTTCGAACTTATCTTATATTATGTTAGGTATATTGTTGAACTTAATAATTGTTTGGTATTTAGTTTAAGTTTATTCATTTTAAGTCGAGTATTTGTTATGTTCTTTGTTTTTGTCTTAAGTCCTGTTTTTATTATGTTATATGTTTTTGTGTCTTATTACTCGATTTCGTTTAGTTAGGTTATTTAGTTTTATTTTTCCCATTTTATGATTAAGCTCTGTTTTATGATTCGTTTAAGTGTTATTATTTTGTGTTAGCTACGATTTTGATTTTATTAAGTGTTAAGCCTTTGTTATGTTCGTAATTTATGTTTTAGTGATGTTTTATGTTTAAGTGTTATTCGTTTTTGACTAAGTAATGAGATGTCATTTACTTGATATTTATTTACTTATCTCTATTGTGTACACATTTTGTACAATGGTACAACATCGGGTGTGTTCCAAGTAGAAAGGCCGAATTGGGGGAGATTGTTGATGTTATGACGAGTGTTACTCGTAATGTGCCAACATTCGGTCACAACATCGAATTCGTCCATCCACTTCCACTAACCCTTAACCCACGTTTTGTCTTGGTCAATGTCTTGTTTTCTTTCGTAATGAAGACTTACGGCGATATCAAGTCATGCGTTTGAAAAGGCAAGCAAAGAGAAGTTATAAATATCATGGGGAAGTTACATGGAAGTTACCTATTTTCAAGGGAGATGTGGAAGTTATCTTCAAGCATTAAGAGTCCAGATTTATCTATAAATACACTACGCTATGAAGATTAAAACTTCGAAGTTGAGGGAAACATAATCTAGCATAGTCTATTGGCATAGATTATAGAATTTATTGTAGTTTCATACTCGATACTTCCGTTGGTGAATGTTCCAACATTTCACTCAACATTGGGTCTTTATATGTATTAGTGATAGGTTAGATTGATCATTGTCTAGTCACTATATACGTTGATCCATTCACGGTGTGGCTTATGTTTTCACCGATTGTATCACTTAACAATTACTAGTGATAATACGCCGTTTGGTAGTATATACTTATTTATAGTCTATACGAAAATTTTGATATCCATCTTGCAAAGTGTTTAAGACTTCCGTTGTGTATTTTTGTTCATTTATTTTAAATGCTCGTGTTGTTCTCGATTGTGCCAATATTCGTGACAACATTCTCGCAAAAACACTTACGCACACCTTCAAACATATATATGCATTTAATAAGAATGTGACACCTCATTCAAATTAACTTCATAACGACACCTAAGCAAAAACAAACTCCCTATTAGTAATATAGGGATTTTTAATATATAGATTTATATTTAATATACAATTATAAATGCTCTTAAAGTAAATGGGTGTTACAAAATCAAATATCGAGATGATATCTAACATATATAGGCCTGTCAAAACGAGCCCGGCCCAATGAGCCGGCCCGGTTGACCCGTATTTTAGGACGGGTTAGGCCTTAAAAATATATGCCTATTGGGCTCGGGCCGGGCCGACCGGAACTTTCACTTGGCCCGTTTTTTTGAATTTGAATTTTTAACTAAGATAGTGATTATAAGTTCATGATATATATTCACAAAAGGAATAAAATTAAAAATATAAAAAATAAATTTTCATTGAGGTAACTTAGTTTTTCTCCCTCCTATTCTTGGACATTAATAAAAGTAATATTTTTACTTGCTAATTTACTTCCAAAATTCAAAATAATTTTAACCAACACACACACACACACACACACACACACACACACACACACATATATATATATATATATATATATATGAAGAGAAATAGGAGAATATATATCATAAATAGTGTGATAAAATATGAAAACTACAACTATTCTACCTAAAATCACTTTTGTTTGTGTAAATATTTAACACAAATTTAAATAATATTTAAAACTAATATACTACATTTGTTGATATAGATATCAAATTTACAATTTAAATCGGTTTCGGATAAAATAATTTTCAACTCTAAATAAAATAATTTATTTGTTAAAAAAATCAGGCCAAAATGGCACGGTGGCGATAGCCGCCTAGGGCCAGGATGGACTTAGAAAATAGAGGATGGTAGGCACCAAGCCCGGCCCGGCCCGACTTGAAAATTTTGAGTGGCCCGGCCGGCCCGGCCCGCTTGACAGCCTAAACATATATATTAGAGTGTGTCTCATTTGAATCAATTTTCATGCCGGAACTTGGTTCATATTGAAAAAATAGATTCAATTTACCTTTTAGTTATACTAAATAATACCTTTGAATATTATAGGTTATACCCTTCAATTATCATGACTAATACTCTTTGTAATGTTGTCATGTTGTAATATAACTATATAAGTCATATCTTTTAGTTATCACGACCGATATTCTTTAGTAATACACGTAATACCTTGATTATCACTACTTTAACATAAGTTCATTTTTTTAAGCATTAACCTTTCTTTCGTGTGAGAACAAGTTTTATTGTAAAACCGATTTGAAGGATATTAGTTGTTTTATTAAAAAATATTAATACTTTATATTATAATAATGCAATGCACGAATTGATTATTATTAATATTGAATATTGAATATGAAATTATAATGTAAATTTAAATTATTAATTTTTATTTTACTATAATTTTTTATTAATATATGAAAATTATATTGTTATACATGGATATATTACAATTTTTTAATTAGTCCTATAATTTTTAAAATAGGTACTAAATTCATCACAAATATTAATATTAATAAAATTATATTAAATTTCAACAAAACTTGTATAATCTTAAAAAAATTATTTCAATTCATATATTTAAAATCTAAAATACTACAATAAAATAAATATGTAAGATCAAATTTTCTTTTTACATGTGCAAAATACTATTGCACCATGTGACAAGTGTATTTCACTTGCTTCTCTACTTACTTTTATTTTTATATATATATACTAGATATTACTAAAATAATATAAATTTATAATAATATATATTTAAGATTGAATATTGTGGCTATTGTAGTATATACACTAATAATATAATTTTATAATTGTAGATGAAATACTTTTCACAAAATGCAAATACTTTCATTTTCTATAAAATGATTGTCAACAAATAATTTTATTGAAACATCAAACACAATTTTAGTTGACAGTGAAACCAATTCTTAAAAACTTTTTTTTTTCTTTAATATTTTTCATTTAAAAAGTTCAAACAAAAAATCGTTTACAAATTAGAGGACTGCTCATACAATTCTAAAGTATACGTAGCGCCAAAACACCGAAAATCACCCGCGCATCTCTTTTTATTTGGCCAATTTGTGAAATAATCGCCTCCATTCTCGCAAACCCTTTACTCTCGATCGCCATCTCCTCCGTTCAAGCACCACAAAAACTATCACCGAAATAGTGTATCCACAAAGTGTAAATCGATTCTCTTCTACATAGGGCTTCTATGGGCTTTGTTCGAATTCTAAAGACCATTTTTCAGTTCTCATTTACGTCACCATTTCGGCGTCCACCGCCTCATCACCACCTCCCTCCACCTCAAGTTCTCATTCGCGTCACTAGCGATGAATCTCTATATTCTAATTTTAATTTTAATTTTCAAGAAACTGATTTATAATGATTTGTGACGAATCTCTAACTCGTCGTCATCGCTTCCTCGCGCGCTGTCGTCATCGCTTCCTCGCGCCCGCTGTCTACCGTCTTCCCCACCGCGCCGAGTTTTCCCTTAAATTCCTAATTTGCGTTGTCGTGGATATGTGTTTTTCCTTGGCCTTTTATATTTTTAGACTTTTAATTGCATATGTAGATATACATTTTCAGTTGCATTTTAATTCACAGCGTAAAAATGCTTGCGGTGCCGATTTTAAAGTTCTGGGTATTTTAATTTTGTGATGTGGAAATATAACTAGTAATTGAAAATGAATTATAGGTTAAGAATGACAGAGAAGAGAGAGGATTGGGGGTGAGAGAGTATAAGAGGAAGAAAGCTAGAATTGTTTCCTCTTAGCATCTCCATTGTTCGATGACTGACTTTTCCGCTAAATAGGTGTGTTTCCTAAGCAATTAGATTTAGATATTAAAGATACATGATTTCATAATGATAATGGATCTTTATATTTAAAGGAAATCGACTTCGGACAAATATTGATAGTAAAATATAGTCTCACGTTTGATATCATAATCTTGGGTAATAATTGAAAGAATCCTATTCTACTTGAATTATAGAGAGAGTGCCTTAATTTCATGTCTTCGGAAAATGACTAATTTTTTTGGTATATAATAAAACTAGAATGTCATGATATTGAATTGGGTGATTAGAGATTTGCTCACACGAATGCATTCAAAGATTTCCTTCTCCGAAGTATTTCCCAATAAAAAGTCATTTATTTCTCGGTTTAATTGCTTGACACAGTATAACGTGTTGTGAAAAATTAACATTATAGTTTTTCTTATAGCTCGTTCACACGGTGTTACATCCTTGCTTTATGATTAATACACAATCTATAAAATGTAATACAAGGTCTGGTCGTTCTAAACACCATAACAACTTTCATTAGATGAAATTGATTCTTCGATCTTTACTACTGCAAATATTCACTACAAATTATGATAAATGGATTAAAATGTTGTTATATCTATTGTTAACGATATTTGCATTTTAGTTTAAAATTGTCATTTTTCCATGGTATTGCTTTTCCGAATGATAATTCTTCCGCCGATTGCATTTACTATATGAATGCAGTGGTCCCTACTTTGAGAAATTTGTTGTTTGCTTATTCTTATTAATCCCATAGGCTCTGGAAAATATGTCCGAGTATAAAGCTCTCTCTAAATGACGATAAAGATGAGGCCCACCCGACAAATGACAAAGAATATATAAATCCAACTTGAAGAGACCCTCTTGGTACCTTTTAATTAAAAGAATTGAATTATATGTATTCTAACTTGGGTATTAAGCTGGAAGAATCTTGCTCTACTTGAATTATACAGAGAATGCCATAATTTCATATATGTTTCCGGAAAATGACTAATTTTTGATATATAAAACTAGAATGTCATCCGTTCAAAAAAAAAAAAAGACTAGAATGCCATGATATTGAATTGGGTGATTGGTTTGCTCACATGAATGCATTCAAAAATTTCCTTCTACGATGTGAATTTTCCCTATAAGAAGTCATTTATTTCTTTTAATTGCTCTTTTCTAGCTATAATCCCTCTTATTACCATATGCCAACCCTTTAATAAGTGATCCATTAAGCATTTGATGGGAGACTCGATCTACAAAAGCACCATAGATTGCTTCTTCAAAATACTAAGAATGAGGTATGTTCCCTTTCAATTTCTATTTGGCATAATTATAACGAGATCATTATATACCTGATTTTTTCTTATTATCAATCTACCGCTTTGCGATTTTGTATTCTTGAAAAGACTCATAATATGTTCACGTGCCTAAAATATAGGTTGTTGGCTTTTTTTGGAGTTGTTATCATTTGAATCTCCTTGCTTTCTTTGCCATATTGAATGTAGAAGTAGGAATCAAGGTAGTGTGTTTGAGCAATTGTACTCAAGTTAGCTAATTCGCCTCCTAAGTCTGACGAGGGGAGGTCTCGCTTTTTTCATTTCTCCAAGAAAAGCTCTTCTCATTGGAGAATTACAACCATTATGTGGCATGGGGGTTACATCCCGCACAAAGTTAATTGTATACCACTTCTACAAATAGCTCGTAACGTGGTATCGTGCATTCTTTCATCTTTGGATATGCTTTAACATGAATTATGTTAATCTATGTTTATTCTTCTTTGTTGATTATGAATCTTGTGTTTATAGTATTATTATTAAGGATCTGAATTGTTCAACATTCGTATTCTATTTTATCTCGCATCATCTTTATATGATCTATTTAATTAACATTATGTCAAAAATAATATTTTCATTGGTTGCTCTTTTGTTGTATGCAAGGTTCAAAGAGCAGAGTTCGGAACGAGCGAGTGGAGATATTTTCTCCATTACCTTGTAAGTTTAACTATCCAGTCTTTCCTTACACTGGATCATTTGATTTGTATTGCTCGTTCATTGAATCATCTCGTTTGTGAGTTTCTTAATAATGGCTTTTCAAGTCTTTTATTTGGCCTTTCCAGATCATGTTTTCCTTGTAGTAAAATGACACCGTGCTTCTTTTTTGACTAATTAATAATTTTATTTATGCAGGGTTGGAATAAAAGTGAGCATACTAGTGCAAAGATATCAAATGATAAATTTTGTGTCGAAATTGGATGAGAAACTAGAAGCAACACTCCCCCTTCCCCATACCTCAATTACAATTCAGTTCCTTTCTCGTTTTCGGACATCAAGGTTCTATCTCAGCCTCATTTTTATACATCTATTCGCTTATAATTGTATGATTGAGTGTGAGTTGATTCTGAAATTAGAAAGTTTATTTCGTAGGGATCGAGGTGGGATATAGACTTAGAGTTATATACATTCTCAAGGTTGTATATAAAAATATTATGCTTACGTATGGATCCCTATGTTGTTCCATATAAGCACTTAAAACATAATAATATACAAATTGGGGAAGACATGTGGAATAACCTTGTTAATAAAATTCACTTCTCTGTATAGTTTTATAATACATGTCAAATGCAGACCTTTTTCTTCAGTTTCAGAATTTGGGAAGCAAAGCTTTTAATTGTTTTCTTCTCGGTTTAGATTTTTGGGCACGAGGGAGAAGTCTAATCATAAGTCTTGCACTAGTTGTTATGTTAATAGTAATAATTCTTGAATTTCATGCCTATACTTGGTAAAGTTTTCCGGTATAGAAACAAATGGTGTTTATTTTAGTAATGCTGCTAATTAAGGCCTTAATTATTTTGCCAATTGGTTGGAATGAATGGATGGGGTATGGATCGCCGATGAAAACTACCGAGGAGAACATTATGAATTATGAAGAAACAGGTCCTTGATAAGAAAGCTAGTTTGGACAGAATACTAAATCAACGCAATCTGCTCAAACAAAACCAAAAGGTTCAGCCGGTTTGCTTGTTTGTCATTGATCGAGATGATTCTAAGGGATTCGGACACCGATGTTCCTTAGTTAAATAATTATGTAGTCACTGATATTTCTTGTATTAATTTGGTTGTTATACCTTTGTGGATTTTGCAGATGCCAAAGTGGATAAATAGGAACCTAAGACTACAAGTAAAATGGTTTTCTACATATTCTCGCATCTCCACTTGCCATCGTTCATATTCTTTTATAAGCACTCGATTCTTTCGAATTAAATTGTAATTCGGTTTACGTTTTAGAAAATGTAGGTCTTGATGAATATGGTTGCATGGGGTCGGATGCCTCTTTCAGTCCCTCGAGTTAGCTAGTGACTGTCGAATTAAAATTAAGTTAATTGTTATGGATATGATTGCAAAGATTTTTTTATCCGAAATTTGATCAAGATTTAATGTATTATCTTTTTGTCCGAGCAGTAATGACGGATGATTAAATAGTATTATTCTTTTGTCCCATATGAATATGTATCGCTTCGTATATAATGAAAATATTTTTACCAACGAGCATATAGATCGTTATTTATTAAATATAAAAATTAAAAATAATTTAGGATGTAATTATCTCAAGATATATTAAATATAATTATCAAAAATATATTTAAATAATGCAAATTTATTTCGTTGACAATAATTTCCATCATTATTTTTTTAATATAAAAATTAAAAATTATTGAATAAATTCTAAAATAAGTTTTTGACATAATATTGTCTCTAATTGACTATTTAGAATTTTAGAAATAAATTAATGACGGAAAACTATTCCTCTAAGTTGAATATTAAAAAATTATAAATAAAATAATCGAATTATTCGTAAAAATATTTAAAAATAATTGTTTAAAAAAGTTTAAAGACGGATATTTCCATAGGTAAAAATAAAATTTGTCTGTAATTTTTCATAAGTGTCGGATTTTATAATGAAACTTAATGACTCGAAATATAGTTAATAAAGAATTTTTCCGTCAATAAAATTAGTGACGGATACTAATAATTAGTGACGCTAAAAATAGAGACATAAATTTAATGACGGAAATCAATCACTAACTTTATCTAGCTACTTTAATTTACAAAATATACCTTGTGAAAAATTCTATCTCTAATTTCCAAATTTTTTTGTAGTAGCTTAGTTGGTGGGTGTTTGTCAAATTTAATTTTATTTAGAAGTCTTGGGTTCAAATTTTATCATAGTTAGTAGGTGCTTGTCAAACTCTATTTTAGAGCTTTTTGGTTAGAATCTTATTATTGTATTTTATTTTTATTTTTATTTAATTTTGTCACCATATGTGCATAATAATGACGAACATAAAATTTTATGATGACACCAACAAAATTTATACCAAATATTAATATTTCAATGACAAAATTCAAATTTGTCACGTTTGTGTAACAAATGATGATGAAATTTCGTGTCGCAAAACCCCTTATAAAATTTAGACATCTTTTTATGATATGTGACAAATTATTATTTTTCGTTACTATAATAAATATTGGTGACGAAAGAAGATGTCACTAATTATTTTGAATAATTAATGATTTTAAACATAAAATTGTCATGAAATTATTATATTATACGATGAATATGATTGTCACTAATTATAATGAATGTCGTCACCAAATAATATTGTGACGAAATGAGTATGTCACTATTATTTTGAATATTTAGTGACAAAACATAACATAAATCACGAAAATATAATTTTTCTTGACGTTGAATATTGTCACTAATTATTATGAATATCGTCACAAAAATTTATTGTGACGAATTTCTTAGTGTCGTCATGAAATTTACAAATTAGCGATTTAAAAAATTATTACTGGTGACAAAATAAAATTTTATCACAATTTTTAGTTTTTCAAAGGATTTAAAATAAAATTTGTCACCTTTAAGTAACAAATTGGGACAAATTTTGTGTCGTTGCAAAAAAATCGTCATGTAAAGTGCGATTTCTTGTAGTGAATTCTATTCCTCGCAGTCATAAACCTATCACTATTCACATCATGATAGCTATCATCCGATTCACTTGAAGTCATGGATAAAGAAGAATCGGTATGTACCTCATCCGAGCTGTCCTTTTTAAACCTAAAGAAGATGACTCATAGTCGAATCGGTTGTTGCCATAGGTGTGGCAACATTTTCTCGAACATCCTTAGGATCATTCCATTTCTTGCTCCTCTTTTCTATCCCGATGACCATTTCGGCTAGAGTTTGATTCATCTCGGAATCTTCTGCTCCCCTCGGATTGGGAACAGGATCGGGAGCTTGACCATTCTCGCTTCTTTCTCAGGGCTAGCTTCCTCATTTCTTTTCTCAGAATAATCCGAATCAAACACTTGAATAGGTTTGGATGCTACACCATCGTCATGCTTGCTTCTTTCCTTTCTTAGAGTAGTCCACTCTACGACCCATAGTGCAATAAGAATGCCTTTTGACCTCGACCACGTGAGCTGCTCATAGCTTTCTCGGTGAACACTTCGAACCTAGCAGTTGAGCTCCGCAAAGATCAACCGAGTCGGATGACGCATTATCCATCGCCACATCTTATTGTGATTGGGGTGGTGTAAACACCAAGTGCTTGTACGGTTGGAAATCGACTTCCTCGATTCCGATAATCACAACAGGATAGGTAATTTGTTTTGCTAAATTCTTGAAAGCATAAACGATTTGGTCGATTGTGGCACCCTCGGCGAGTTCAACAATGATGGGTAGGTTTCGAGAACAGTGTCCCGAGGAATTGAGCCGTCATTGGGATTTTGTGGCGTCTTGCCCAAAATTGGAGCATCAGTATTTGGGTTTCGGATTTGTGTTTCAGTAGGTGGGAGAGGAACATCAACGGACCCAACCCTAATCAACGAAGGCGATGTTGGGTGTGGTGCGCCAACATTTTCAGAGACATTCGAAGTGTTGTCAATGGCCATTTGAGCAAGAAGGTGGAGGTTTTGGACGAAGAAGATGAAGGTGGAGAATTCGAAGGTTTTGAATGTGAAGGTGGTGAGTCTCTTCGATCAGCCATTATAATTAATACCTGTAATCACTTTCAAATAATATTAATTAAATAATCAATTTGAAAATCAAAGATTTTAATAAGGCTAATTAGAGATAATACCAACAAGTTTGAATTATAATACCTTCAAACACTGTGCTATTCGAGACTTAATGAAATAGTGTGTAAAATACACTGTACACTAAGGACCTTAAATAGGGAAAGAAAATACGTAGAAGTTGTCAACACATCGGTGTTAAGAAGAGAACTTATCATCACATTCCTAAAAATTAGGAGATAACCGAGTGTTGTGGAAGTTTAAAAAGATCATGTTAAAAACTCGCTTATAAAAGAGAATAACCGCACAAAATAATAAATTAGACTAAATAATATTGCTGGAACAAATTTAAATTAAATTGATCTCCATAAAAGAATATTCGAAAATTAACAAACTCATAAAGGTAAATATACATATGTGAACCTCGAATATTTTTCACTGAATGTCGGCACACACACTTCTCAATACGCTTTTACATGAAAATAATTCATTTGTGTTGCACTATATTTAGCTCTTCTCACATATTCACATTGATCCATTTTTCCGTAAGAGATCATCGTAGTTGTCACTCCGTGTCCCATAATTACTCAATGGATTTGTGAACATATTGATGCATTCAAGTCGCCTTTTGAAAAGAGAACATCGTAGTAGCGAACTCCGTGCCCCATAGTTACTCGGTGACATAACATCTAATTGTGAGTTATTTAAATGCATTTAAGAGAAGTGTGCCCAGGATAATTTTTATTAATCAAAGGTTTAAATACTATTTACACAAGAGAGTTTGATAACACTAAATACTAAAATACTTAGAAAAATTTAAGTATATTGTTCTAGTGTTGTTACAAATGTGGGCACATTTGGTACAATACACAACAATAACAGTCTAATTTGTGCATAAACCTAGAGATTTTCTAAGTGAAGAAACCTCTCATTATCAAGGGCTTTAATAAAAATGTTCCAATTTGCTTCTCGGTAGAAATGTATTCCAACTTTACAACTTCTTTTTCTACAAGGTCCCTAATGAAATGATGTTTTATACTTATGTGTTTAGTCGGTGAATGTTGCACAAGGTTTTTAGATATATTAATTGCACTTGTATTGTCACAAAAATAATAAGAGTATTGCTCTCCAAACCGTAATCATCGAACATCTTCTTAAGCCAAAGTAGTTGAGTACAACGGTTTCTCGTAGCAATATATTCAGATTACATTGTAGATAGGGAGACACAATTTTATTTACGTCTATGCCATGAAACAAGATTGTTACCCATGTAGAAACATCCTCCACATGTACTTTTCCTATCATCACTATCACTCCGCCCAATCTATATCACTATAGTCACCAAAGAACAATTAGTGTCTTTGCTATACCATATTTCATAATCACAAGTTCCTACCACATATCTTATGATCCTTTTAACTGAATTTATATGAGATTCTTTTGGATTAGCTTGATATCGAACACATAAATAAATACTAAACATGATGTCCGGCCTACTATAAGTCGGATATAATAGACTACCAATCATGGATCTATATGATTGTTGGTTCTTGATTTTATTTATTTTGATAATGTTTCTAAAACCTATATGTAATAGGACCATTGAATCATTAGTCGGTTGATGATCTAGATAGGTTAGAATATTTGTTTAAGGTAACCTTGCTAAGATCTATCTAGATGAATTGTAGAAGTAGGAGAACCGAAGACGAGAAAACTTTGAAGACAAGACTTGAAGAAAGAAGACTTAAAGGCGTAAGACTTGAAGACAGAAGACTTGATCGTGAGAATGCATAACCTAGAAGACTACAAAGGTTGCTATTAAGAAGACCTAGAAGGTTTCTTGTACTCAAAGAAGTTGTCTTTAAAAGGCTAGAAGACTTATAACTTGCTCTAAAGCAGAGATAGACATAACTTTTGAAGGTCAAGTAGTCAAGAAGATTTGGACAAGAAGATAGCAAGGTTGAGAAGCTTGCCGGGATAAAGATGGAAGACTTGATCAATACAAGATAAATTAGTATATTAATAAGGATGACTAGTATCAATCGGATCCCGATTAGAAGATAAAAATCACAAAGAGTCAATCTATCAAGAGATAATTGATTGGATTCAGCATAATCAATTATCTAAGTCAAACAAATCTTCTCAACGGCTACTTACCATTTTCACGAAGACTTGATTATCAATCGGTCTAACGGCTAGTTGATTTCAGAATCTATAAATCGAATGAAGGGTTTCAATCGATACTTAAAAACTACGTTCGATAAATTTCAAGAAATCCTACCATTCATAGCAATACACGCAAACTCATTCAAACCACGAATCATAACTCACATTGAATCAAGGCTTTGATTTGGGTTAAGGAATTGTAAAATCACCTTCCAATATCTCGAGTACGAGAGAAGGTTGATAGTTTCTTAGATCTAAGAGTTAAAACAAACTCAAGGATCATCATTTGTAACCAAGGGCAGGAACTTGTAAAACCACATGTGGTCATAACCTCGAAGTGATAAAGGGAACAAGACCGGAAGATTTTGGTGGATAGTAAGACCCGTGGAGTCGGGAGAGTGGGCGTAGGATCGTTATATCCGAACCACTATAAAAATCTCTGTGTCTTTTATAAACTTTCTGCATACATATTCATATCTCGCTCATTCATTCATCATCGCTTTATAAACCTACTTTAAAACTTGCTAAGTATTTATCAGGAAGGTTTTCATTCAAAGGGTTTTTCAAATATACACACGAGATTAACTTCCGCACCATCGAAGACTTTGACTTTCCAAAGTCTCATTGATCTCACATAGCACACTCGAGTACTTATCCGTAGAAGACTTGCTAACCTCACACTCAACTCACGAAAAGTTGGAAAAAGTTTTGAGTGTGGTAAAGTCTATTCAACCCCCCTTCTAGACTTTCCACCTCCTTGCACATCTTGTCCGGGACCAACAATAATGTTGAGTCAACATCCCGACCAACATTGTCTTTACACAATTTTTGAGTTGATCCGATAGGAGTCTTCATATGTTTAGCATTGTCTAAACCAAACCTTTTCACAAGATTTTTGGCATATTTACTTTGAGCAATCATGATATCATTTTCAGAATGTTTAATAAATAAAGTTCTATCAGTTTCACCTCTATAGAAATCGAATTCTACTAGGAAATTAGTTAATCTACCATACCATGCCCTAGGTGTTTGCTTTAAATCATATAAAGCTTTCTTAAGTTTATAAACATGATCAGGATATTTATGATTCTCAAAACCCTTAAGTTGTTCTACATATGCTTTTTCCATAAGAATTCCATTTAGAAATGCAGCCTTGACATCCATTTGATGCAATTTTATATCAATGTAGCATGCAATAACAAGTAATAACCTTATAGATTCAATTCTAGCCACTAAAGCAAATATTTCATCAAAGTCAATACCTTCAACTTGTGTATAGCCTTGTGCAACTAGTCTAGCTTTGTTTCTCACAACATTACTGTGTTCATCAGCTTTTATTTTTGAAGATCCATTTGGTACCAATTACATTCATGTTTTCTCGCCTAGGTACAAGCATCCATACATCATTTCTATCAATTGATTTAATTTCTCATGCATTGCATTGATCTAGTTTTCATCTTTCATAGCTTCAAAGAACATTTTTAGCTTTAGTAAGTGAATGAAAACATTCAAAGTTTACCTTGTTTCACATAGATGACATACAAATTGATCTTACCACATGTCTTGCATCAAAACTCAATTTCTTACTTGTTTGTACACTTGATTGAGGTTTACCTATGATCCGTTGTTGTGGATGATTTTTGAGTATTTTGGAAGATGGTACTGTAGCAGGATATGACATAGTTCTATTAATTTCGTATGCCGAGGTGATGTTGCTTCAGATGTGAGCACATTTGGAACAACATTCTCAATCGGCCTCGTAAATATCAGTAACTTTGCATCTCGCTTAATAAGATCACCACATCATCTTCAATAATATTATTCGCAAGACTTGCATTCTCATCGAACGCAACATTCATAGACTATTGAACAAGATTAGTCCTAAGATTATAAATTCTAAAGGCTCTACTGTTTCTAGCATAGCCAAGAAAGAAACCCTTATCACTTTTTGAATCAAATTTATTAAGCTAGTCTCTATCATTCAGTATGTAACAAACACATCCAAAGACATGAAAATATTTGATTAGGCTTCTTATTATTTAAAAATTCATAAGGTGTTTTAGTGGAATTAGGTCTTAAATAAACCCTATTTGAAATATGACAAGCAAGATTCAAAACGTCTCGCCCCAAAACCTTTTGAAAGTTTCTTGGATATAAGCATTACTCTAGCCATTTCTTGTAGAGTTCTATTCTTTCTTTCAACAACACCATTTTGTTGAGGAGTTTTAGGAGAAGAAAATTCTTGAATTATCACTTTATCTTCACAAAAATTAGTGAACAAGTTGTTCTCAAACTCCCTACCTTAATCGACCTAATCTTCTTTACCTTAGTATTATAAATATTTTTAAAACGTTTATAAAGTGTTTTGAATACATTAAAGGCATCTGATTTCTCCTTAAGAAATTCAATCCATATAAACCTGGAATAATCATCAACAATGACATAAGAATACCTTTTACCACCAATGCTTTTAGTTTCCATTGGTCCCATTAAATCCATATGTAAAAGCTCAAAGTAATATTTAGTAGAACAATGTGTCAATATTTCATGTGACATTTTGACTTGTTTACCACCTTGACAAGGTCCAGATACATTTGATGCATGCATTCGTAATTTAGGAAGACCTTTAACAACATCTAATTTCATTAATTTGACAATATTTCTATAATGAGTATGTCCAAGTCTTTGATGTCAAAGAGTACTTTCATCAGTTTGAACATTGAAGCATGCTTGATTTGAATTAATTAGATAACAATTATCAACTGATCTATTTCCAATCATAAGACAATCATTATCATTATTTAATACATAGCATGAATTTTTGTCAAATTTTACATGTAGATCATCATCACACAATTGACTAATGCTAATTAAATTTGCAAGTAAACCCTTAACATGTAAGACTTTTTGTTAAGTTTGGAAAGTCGAAACATTCAAAGTACCCATTCCAACAATTTTACCTTTTGAACCACCTCCATAAGTCACATTCCTACCATCATACACTTTTTAATCGGTGAGAAAACTTTCCTCACCAATCATGTGCCTAGAGCAACCACTATCAAAATACCAAAGTCCAGGAACACATGCTTTCAAAGAGGTTGTTAGATTAGAAGAAGTTTTGATGAGTTAAAAGAAGTCGACGAGAGTCAACTCGGACTAAGTAAGATGACTAGTTAACTACGAAGACCACCGAGGTAAAGATCCAAAGATTGTGATCGATCAGACTAGGAAGAGCCGGATAAGTCACCGAGGTTGAAGAGGCAAAGGTCATCTAAAGACGAGCTTGAGACAAGTCATCTGCAGAAGACAACTATGAAGAGCTCGACGAGGTCAAGACAAGCCGAGTAGAATAAGAAAAGCAAGTCTTCACCAAGTCACCGCAGATTTACTAGAAGCAAGATCACCGATAGAGAAGCAGCTTATCAAGATTAAGTTTGTTAGGCGCTTTTAGTTTGTTATAACAAACTAACCGTCTTTCGT
This sequence comes from Paraleonurus japonicus, assembly GCA_030762865.1. Classification (NCBI taxonomy): domain Eukaryota; kingdom Viridiplantae; phylum Streptophyta; class Magnoliopsida; order Lamiales; family Lamiaceae; genus Paraleonurus; species Paraleonurus japonicus. Next base: position 37,892,262 of record CM061057.1, on the reverse strand, counting down.
GCTTATAAATAGGTCTAGACGCTTCTAAAATGAATTAACACTTCAAAGCATTCACATTCACGATTCACAAGTTTCTCTAAAACACTCACAAAAGTTTTCAAAGAAGTTTTCATAAGTTCTAAGTGTTTGTAGAACACTTATCTCGTATATCTTCAACACACTCTTGCACTGTACTTTAGAAATCCCATGAAGTTTAGAAGTTGAAGATAGGCTTGAAGATTAGAAGATCATCATCGAAAAGTTGTATTTGTAAGACTGTAAGTGAGTAAGTAAGTAAGTGGTCAAGACCCTTCTTCAAGTTGAAGAAGGAGAGTGGATGTAGGATCAATTAGATCCGAACTACTATAAATTATTGTGTTCTTTACTGCTTTCATTACTTATGTAACGCCCGGAATTCAGAAAGTTGACCCTGGGTCTCGACGTCCCTAAACCCGAGTCGTCACTTAGTGAAATATAAAAACCGAGCTTAAAATTTCTTTTGAATAACAACCAATTAAGTTGCAGCGGAAAAATTTAGAAACATTTTACTTAGTGAAGAGGAACTCTTTTAAAATAAAAGATCAGTATCTACTTTGATCAAAACCATCTCGACGAGTACAACTCCCGGGGAGATAATAACATAAAATTTGTAAAGTATTCATTACAAAAGGTTGAAAGTTACGAAGACGATTTATTTATTAAATAAGAGAGAGTGGGAAGCGGTCGTCTACCGTAGCCTCCGGGCCTCATTCTCGCAACCCGAAAATATTAAGTTTGGGAGAGTGAGATAGAAATCTTAGTGGGTAACTCGTATGTGTTACACAAGTATTGATAGGAAAACCCGAAATAATTGAATCTTTTATTCTTCTCTTATCTTTAGTTATGCGTTGCGGCATTTAGCCCATTTGTACAAGGTAATCTTCGATTATAAGATTTTCATCCTTCAACTTTATTCGATTAAGAGATTCATCTTTCTTTGCGACAGCTTAGTATATATATATATATAGCACATTTGAGATGGCACGCTAGTGCGTCCGATCTCCGTAATCACATTGTGGAATGGCACGTTTAAAACGTCCGAGACCCGTAATTCTCCGTCCCAAATGAGGTGGCACTAGTGGCATTTCGCACACAATCCAAACCCTCTACCATCCTTATTGCTCCCGTGAGGTGGCACTAGTGGCATTTTGCACACAATCCAAACCCTCTTCCAACCTTATTGCTCCCGTTTATATAGGGCTTCACACGCACCGTAATATAGAAAATTCTCCATATACTCTACTTTCACAATATCCATGTACAATTTTACGCGAAATATCATTACTTTGAATCAAGGTTGTAAAAGTCGGAAATTGGTAATCGAGCGTTTTGAGGCCACTTAGCATTTAGCCACGAAAACACCAAGCCGACCCGGCCGCCTAGACAGTGACCTAGGCTCCGCCTAGGCGGCGCCTAACCACGAAATCACCTAAAACACCTAAATTAGGCAAAATCGAGGCGGCCGACGACCGCCTATGACAATTTTTACAACAATGCTTTGAATAGGTCTTTTGTGCTTCGTATACACCGTAAGCTTACGGTGTTACCACTTTTGAAAAAGTTAAAGTATCAAATATTTAATCAAGAGTATTAAGAATATCATCAAGTATCAAGAATTAGTGGTCAATGATATCATATTTGACCAAGAATATAAATACTTTGATGAAATTAAATAAAATAATATTTAAAGTAACAAATATTTAACCAACAATATCAAATATTTGACCAAGAGTATGAGTAAAATACCGTAAACTTACGGTGTATACGAAATACATAAGACTTCACCCATTACTTTTGGGGTCCACACGTATATGCATACAACACAACTCATTTCTTACTTTATAAATAACACTACAAAAAAACCAGGATTTAAAGAGGGGGTTAAAGAGGGCTAAGGGCTTAGCGAGAGCTTTAACGAGGGATTTCTTACCTTTAACGAGGGATTTCTTACCTCACGCGGGATTCGATCCCGCGACCTCCGAGAGAGCATGCATAGGTAGCTAGATGCTTTACCGCTTGGACAAAACTAATCATTCGTTATGTTTTTGCTTTGAAATATATTTATATCATATCATATTATATTCAATATTTTATATATTCAATTTATAATTGTTATTCAATTAAATTGTATACTATATATTCAATTAAATTCTTATCACATATATATTCAATTAAATTGTATACTATATATATATATATATATATATATATATATATATTATCATTTTGTAATTGTTATTATTATCACATGTATAT